>CM035847.1:43267573-44467573 GCA_020510985.1 Pholidichthys leucotaenia | reverse complement strand
ATATCGGTAGTAAACTCTGAGATCGCGGCCAGCTGTCTCTGCTGCCGGCCCGACCACGGCTCTGAAACCTTGGCCATTGCGAACGTTAGCGGCTTGTGATCAACGAACGCAGTGAAACTGCGCCCTTCCAGCCAGAACTGGAAGTGGCGAATGGCTAGGTGGAGAGCCAGCAACTCTCTGTTGAACGCACTGTACTTACGTTCACTGTCGCGCAAAGTCCTGCTGAAAAAGGCGAGCGGCTGCCAAGCCCCGGCAACGCGCTGCTCCACGACAGCTCCTATGGCCACATCTGAAGCGTCAGTGGTGAGCGCTATACGGGCCGTTGGGTCTGGATGTGCCAGCAATGCGGCGTTTGCCAGGGCTGCTTTGACTTCCGAGAACGCCCGCTCCCGCTCCGGGGTCCATTCGACCCTATCCGCGGGTTTCTGTTTTTTGAGCGCAGCGTACAGTGGTTGCATGAGCTGCGCTGCGCGGGGAAGGAAACGGTTATAAAAATTCACCATTCCCAGAATTTCTTGTAACGCCCTGACCGTCTGCGGCCGGGGAAAATCTGCTACTGCACGCATTTTGTCAGGCAGCGGGACCGCTCCTTCGGGAGAGATGCGGTGCCCCAAAAAATCAATCCCCGTCACCCCGTACTGACATTTCGCTGGGTTGATTATTAACCCGTGCTCTTCCAACCTCCGGAAAACTGTCGTGAGGTGGGTTTCGTGTTCGTCTTCGGACGCACTGGCTACTAAGATATCGTCCAGGTAGACGAACACGAAAGGGAGATCGCGCAGCACTGCATCCATCATGCGTTGAAACGTCTGTGCAGCCCCTTTAAGCCCAAATGGCATGCGCAAAAACTCGAATAAACCGAACGGAGTTATTACCGCTGTTTTGGGTATATCGTCAGCGCGCACTGGGACTTGGTGGTAACCGCGGACCAGGTCTATTTTAGAAAAAATGCGCGCTCCTGCAAGGTGAACGGAAAAATCCTGAATGTGAGGAATTGGGTAGCGGTCGTGCGCTGTGGCGTTGTTCAACCTGCGGAAATCCCCGCAAGGTCGCCACAAACCCTCAGCTTTAGGGACCATGTGTAGCGGGGAAACCCATGGGCTGTTTGAGCGCCTGATGATGCCCAACCTCTCCAGGTTGGCGAACTCCTTGCGCGCTATTGCCAGTTTAGCTGCGTCCAAGTGCCGAGGTCTTGCAAAAACAGGCGGCCCGGTGGTGGTGATAAAATGCTCCACCCCGTGTTTGGCGATTGCTGCCGAAAACGTCGGGACCGTGAGTGCTGGGAACTGAGTGAGCAGTGTGTGGAACTTACCGCATGTAGCTGTGACGTTGGCTTGTGCTGTTGGCCGGGTCACTCGAGCTATACAGGGAAGAGAGTCAAAAGACAGTGCATTAACTAGGCGTCTATTAGCGACATCTACCAACAAACCATGTGCACACAGAAAATCAGCCCCCAGTATATTGAAATTCAATGCTGCTATGACAAAAGTCCACTCAAATGTACGCCCGTGTAGAGACAAGAGTAGAGTCCTCTCACCAAAGGTCTTAATCCCCGAGCCGTTTGCTGCTACCATCTCGGGGCCGCTAGATCCTGCCAGCCAGTCAGCGTAGGTCGGCCGGATGAAACTCTTCTGGGCGCCGGTGTCCACGAGGAAATGCCTCCCTGAGCGTGCGTCCGTCAAGTAGAGCAGCTTGTTCTCCTCCCCGAGGGTTGCAGCTGCTACCGACCCCCGGTCTTGGCGTTTCCTGAGTCGCTTGAATTGGCACGGTGGTATACATTTGCATGCCCTCTCTGTGAAGCGGCGGTGGTAGAAACAAAGCGTGTCTCCCCCACGTTCCTTGGTCCCCTCTGCTGCTGCCGTCGGTGGCTCTGCTGCTGTCGTCGATGGTTCCTCGCCTCCTCCGGTCGTCGCGTCGAGCTCCGTCACTGCCGCGATGGTCGTGCACCCCCTGGTGGCGACGATGATCCGGTTTGCTTCCCGGGCTAGCGCACGATAGTCCCGCTTGGCCAGCAACAGCGAATTGGCCAGGGTCGCTCTCGCCCCTGAAGGAAGGTTCCGGAGGAAGAGGTGGGTAAAAATAAAATGGTCGTCGTCTGTGCCCTTTAACCTCAGCATCTTCTCCATCAGGTCTATGGCCGACCCGTCTCCCAACCCAGTCCGCGTCAGGAGTCTCTCTGCTCTCTCACCATCCAAGAGTGTGTAATCCTGGATTAGCGCAGCCTTCAGCGCGCAGTACTTGTCGTCGGTTGGTGGCTGATCAAGCAGGCTCTCTACGTGCTAAGCCGTGCGGGCGTCGAGCGCTGCGACCACATAGTGGAACCTTGTGTCATCCGCCGATATCCCCCAGAGGGCGAACTGCGCCTCGACTAGGTGGAACCAGGAGCGCGGGTTGTGCTGCCAAAAATCCGGTAGCTTGATCGCAACAGCACATGCGTGGCTGGGGGTTCCCATCGAGGTTGGCTCCGGGGACCTTTCATTGTGTTCCATGATTCGTCTTGGGTCACCAGTGTGGAGCGTGTAAATAACGAGGCGGATTTGGCTCAGACGATTTATTACACATCTCACACAAGAAGCATAAACAGAATGGCATCTCAGCAGAGACTCTTCTCTTAAATACTATGGCATTCCTCTAGAAGCTTCTAACACACAAAAGGTCACATTGCATTCACTTCCTTAATCCTTTAACATTCCTCTAGAAGTTTCTAACACACAAAAGATCACACTGCATTCACTTCATTCATTCTTCACACCTCCCTGTTATCTCACCAGTGAACCTCTGCTCTCTGTTCTTGTCTAAGATGTTACACAATTATGCTCTCCCCATGCACCGCCATACTATATAAATAAAACTGAATTGAATATATGACAGAGATAAATAAATGGTAACTAGGGGTGAGAATCGCCTGGGACCTTACTATACCGATTGCCATCATTCATAGAACTGTGGCTGTTTTCACTCTGAAATGATTAAAATGTTTTCAGATTTGACAGTAAAATATTTGCAAAAGTCGCCACAGCTCAGGAACCAATCAGCTCCGACTAAATGACAGCACTGTTCTGTTTCTGCTCAGAGTTCCTGAGAATAACCAGCTTCCTGTTAAACAGGTTTTTCCATGTGAGTCATAGAATCCTGGGTGATTCTGTTTCACTCTCATTTTCTGATAGTGTTCCCTGAGCAGGTGAGTACATTCTGAAGAACGCAGCCCCATAGAGCTGCTTTCCTCAGGTGTGCATCCACCTGCCCGTGTGTTTGCTCTGTAATCACCGGCCCAACCTGTCTGATTGGTGTGCGGCTCTGACTTGCGCAGGTACGAAGAGCAGTCCAGCAGTGCCGTCCTGAAACGAGAAGGAAGAAGAGCAAACTTTAGGACCTCTGTGACGTTTTCTCTCCAGTTTTTGGAATAAAACGAGGACGACTCACTGCGACACAACTGTGGAGAGGAAAAGAAGAACCAGAGGGGGAAGAGGAAAGGCTGTGGTGGGAGCTTCAAGAATGAGAAGCAATCTGGGGGAGATTCTTCTGTCTGACAGATGGATGTGAGGCTCCAATGTGGCGTCTGAGGCTCTGGGACGTTTATAACGTGGCTGCGCTGCTCTGCGTCACCTCATACATGTGTCACCTCGGTAAGAGCGCCGACATTCCTCAGTCTGACTGTGTGTTAGCATGGAGACATGTTTACACAGCACTACAACACAGGATAAGGAGCCACTTCGGTCAACAGAAACTCGATGTGAAAACAGCAGAGGAGGTTGTGAGACTTAGGGTGGCAGAAACACTTGTGCCAATTACGCAAAAAAGACACGCATTTGGGGGAAAAAAATTCAGAAAAATGACAAATTTCCCAAAAATTGTAGCAAATTTATAAGAAAAAGGGTGCAAATCTGCAAGAAAAAAAAATTAAAATCACTTGTTTAACAAAAATTTCGCACATTTACAAGATGTCACAAATTTACGATGAAAAAAATTGAAAAAGTTGCAAATTAAAAAGCAGCAAATATTTGCTACTAATATTTGCTATGAGTAAATAAATTGAAAATTTATGAGAAAAAAGTCCCAAATTTGAGGAAATGTTGTAATAGTAAAAACTTTGATTCAAATAAATGTCTGACATGTTGATTATTATAAGGAGCAGGCGCCAAATAAGCTCTACAGCTTCAGCCTTTGGGTTACTGTGTCTGGATTTTTTTTTCTCTTTTGCTTGTTGTCTCGTGTGGATGAACCAAAAAAATGAACTACAAAAAGTTGAGCATTTTTGAGAAAGTTCAGAATTTACAACAAAATGTCACATATTTATTGGGGAAACTCACAAATTTACAAGGGAAAAAATAACTAATTTGAGAAAGTTGCAAGATTATAGTAAAGTGGCAAATTTATATGAAAAATTATAAAATTTACAAGAACAAGTCAGCAAAGTTACAAGAAAAGTCACAATTTTACAAGAAAACAAATTTATGAGAAAAGCTGCAAATTTACAGGAAAAAACTCACAATTTTAGGAGAAAGTTGCAGGATTACAGTAAAATCTGCAAATTTATGAGTTTCAAATTTTCAAGAAAAATGATCAAATTAGGGGGAAAAGTGCCAAATTTACAAGAAAACAGCAAATTTGTGCAAAAATCAGTTGAAAACAGGTAAACAAAGTCCATGTGGGCAAACACAGATGGGACAGTTCAGGTTTAACTCAGAGTGCATACCTCCACCAAGGGCCTATCTGACATGGCTCACCTCCAAAATTTAATGGGTTCATCCATAACCCAAGGGCCACTTGTGGTGAAATTTTTTATCAAAATCCATCCGGTAGTTTTTACGTAATCCTGCTACAAAAACCAGAAACAAACAACATGAAAACATTCCCTCCATGACAGGTGAAAAGCTGCCTGGGTAGTGAGGAACAACTATTCTCACAATTTGTGGAGGTTTTTTTTTTTAATATGTCCCCCCCCCTCATAAATTTAGTACTTTTTCTTGGAAATCTGAAGCTTCTTTTGTAACTTATTTTTACATCAATTTGCAAAGTAAAAACTTGCATATTTATATGAAAAAAAATTGTACATTTATCACAAAAATTTCAAAGGTGTAAGAAAAAAAGTTATAAAGACTTTATAAGAAAAGCTGCAAATAAACCACATTTGGACAAATTTAACCACTATGAACTTTTCAGCACCCCCCCCCCCTCCCCCGCCCCCACCACCACCACCACCACCACCATAAATCTGCAAGTTTTTCCTCATATATTTGCAGGGATTTTTTTTCAAATTAATTTGCAACTTTTTTCTTGTAAATTTGCAACTTTTTTCTCATAAATTTGCAACTTTGTTCCTCATATTTTTTTCAAAATTGGCATTTTTCTCGTAAATTTTCAGCTTTTTTCCTGTACATTTCCTGTACATTCCTGTAAATTTTAAACTTTTTTCCTCATAAATTTGCAACTTTTTTCTTATAAATTTGACTCCTTAGAAAAATTGCAACTTTTTTCTCAATTTTCAACTTTTCCTGTAAATTTTAGATGTTTTTCTTGTAAATTTGCAACTGTTTTCTCAAAACTTTGACTTTTTTTTTTTTTTTGCAAAATTGCAACTTTTTTCTTGTAAATTTTCAACTTTTTTGTACATTTACAATTTTATCTGGATGCTAGTTTTTTTTTCCACAATATCTTTATTGAACCTTTATTTTTTTAACAAACATGACACAAACAAACACTAACACTAAAGTACTACAAAAAAAATGCACTAAAAACACCCACAACCACCAACAAAATCAAGTCTTCAACAATGCTCCTCTGTTTAATCTAGACAATCCATTACATAAGTATACATATTATGTTCACCAGTTTGGAATTTACAAGGTCCACACACATCATTCACCTTCTTCTTCAAGAGTTATGTTTAAATTTTTTACATAATCAATAAAAGGTCTCCATATATTCTCAAACACAATTTCCTTTGATTTCAGTATGTATGTTATTCTTTCTAATGGAAGGTTTGTTAACATCTGTCTTAACCACTGAGTCACATCTGGTCTATGAGTCTTTTTCCACAGTAGTGCAATACATTTTTTGGCATTAAGCAAACTGAGGTCTATGAATGTTCTTTCACTTTTATTAAAGTTATGCTTTTCTGGGTACAGACCCAACAAAAACAGTTTAGGATTCAATATGATTTGTTTTGAGATTATTTTTTCAATTGTTACCCTCACCTCTTCCCAAAACATTCTAATTATTCTACATTCCCATACACAATGAAATAGGGTTCCTTTACTTTCCATGCATTTTGTGCACGTATCTGGTATGTTTTTGTTATATCTATTTAACTCCTCCGGTGTAACATACATCCGCATTAACCATTTAAAATGTATCAATTTAAGACGTACATTTATTGATTTGGTTTGAGCTTCTGTACAAGCCAATTCCCATTGTTCCTCTGAAATTTCAGTTTGCAGATCTTCTTTCCAGTAGTTTAAACTTTTCTGTGAGTTTTCACTTGAGGATAGTGTCAATGAGTTATAAAACTCTGAAATAATACCCTTTCTTTTACTATCTTTCATCAACATTTTTTCCAAGGATGAATAAATAGGTCGAGTGAGAGCTTTATTTTGATTTGATCGAATAAAGTTTCTAAGTTGAAAATATTTAAAAAAATGTGTTCTATTAAGATTAAATTTGATCCTCAGCTCTTCAAAAGACATTATGTTATCTGCACATGGCAAATATAAATCTTGAATCTTTTGAATCCCTTTTAAATTCCATACTTTAAATACAGCGTCCGCTCTCCCTGGTTTAAAATATTGATTACCCCATATTGGACTAAATTGTGACAATAACTGTGGTTCTTTTAAATAGTTTTTAGTTTCACACCATATTTTGATCATATGCTTTACAAATGGATTTTTAACTTGTTTTTGTAATTTTTTTGCCGAATCTGAGTATATGAATATGGGAAGAGGTAAAGGTAAATTGTATGATTCCATTTCAGTCCAGTGAGGGAGATCATTTAATGAAAAATAATATGTCATAGACCTCAGTTGTGCCGACCAATAATACAACATAAAATTTGGACATTTCAGACCTCCACGATCAAATGGTAAATATAATAAAGACAGACGTAATCTAGCCCTCCTGTTGTTCCATATAAATTCCACTAACTTTTTTTTAATTCTTGAGAATAAATCTAAAGGTGGTGGTAACGGAATGTATTGAAATAAATAAAGTATTTTAGGTAAAATATTACTTTTAAGTATATTGATTCTCCCGATCATCGACATTGGTAGTGACATCCATCTCTGAATTAACTCATTGATATCTGTCATTAAGGCTTCATAGTTGACACTGGCGACTGATTCTAGCTTAGGCACAATTTGGATTCCTAAATATTTAAACTGATTTACAACGTTGAATTGATTTACCTCAGGGGCTGGGTAATTTCTCTGGGTCTCATTTAGCTTTAATATTGAAGATTTAGTTTTATTTATTTTATATCCTGATATTTCCCCAAAGTTCTTTATTAAATTCAACAAGGTCGGAATTGATTTTTTAAGATTCGACATAAACAAAATTATGTCATCGGCGTACAGGGAGATTTTATGTTCTGTTGGTCCAACTTTAATTCCATATATTTGTGAATGTAAACGTATCGCCATCGCTAAAGGTTCAATTGCCATAGTAAACAGTAAAGGTGAAAGTGGACAGCCTTGTCGACATCGACATCCTCTATTGATTTTTATTGATTTTGAAATATTGTTATTTGTTAGGATTTCTGCTGTAGCATTATTGTATATTATCTGAACCCATTTTATGAAATTATTTCCAAGTCCAAACCTTTGTAAGACTTCAAAAAGAAAGGGCCATTCGACTCTATCAAAGGCCTTTTCGGCGTCCAGTGATAGGAGAGCTGTATCCGGTGCTTCTTTTTTTTTCCCACAATATCTTTATTGAACCTTTTTTTTTTAACAAACATGATACAAACAATCAAACACTAACACTAAAGTACTACAAAAAAAAAAATGCACTAAAAAACACCAACAACCACCAACAAAATCAAATCTTCAACAATGCTCCTCTGTTTAGTCTAGACAATCCAATACATAAGTATACATATTATGTTCACCAGTTTGGAATTTACAAGGTCCACACACATCATTCACCTTCTTCTTCAAGAGTTATGTTTAAATTTTTTACATAATCAATAAAAGGTCTCCATATATTCTCAAACACAATTTCCTTTGATTTCAGTATATATGTTATTCTTTCTAATGGAAGGTTTGTTAACATCTGTCTTAACCACTGAGTCACATCTGGTCTATGAGTCTTTTTCCATAATAGTGCAATACATTTTTTGGCATTGAGCAAACTGAGGTCTATGAATGTTCTTTCACTTTTATTAAAATTATGCTTTTCTGGGTACAGACCCAACAAAAACAGTTTAGGATTCAACATGATTTGTTTTGAGATTATTTTTTCAATTGTTACCCTCACCTCTTCCCAAAACATTCTTATTAATCTACATTCCCATACACAATGAAATAGGGTTCCTTTACTTTCCATGCATTTTGTGCATGTATCTGGTATATTTTTGTTATATCTATTTAACTCCTCCGGTGTAACATACATCCGCATTAACCATTTGAAATGTATCAATTTAAGGCGTACATTTATTGATTTGGGTTAGGGTTAGGGTTAGACTTCAAAAAGACTTCAAAAAGAAAGGGCCATTCAACTCTATCAAAGGCTTTTTCGGCATCCAGTGATAAGAGAGCTGTATCCGGTGCTTCTTTATTAGAATAAATAATATTAAATAGTCTTCTTACATTATGGAAGCCTTGTCTTCCCTTTATAAAGCCATTCTGATCTCGATTAATAATATTTGGTAAAATTTCTTGTATTCGTCTTGCTAAAATTTTACAGATTATCTTAAGGTCAGCATTTAATAGGCTTATTGGTCTCATATTTTTATTTTATGTTCCAATTGGACTCTCTCCTCTCGAGTCTTCTTAGATTTTGAACCTGTATAACTAATAATATGCCCCCTAATAAAAGCTTTGAAAGCCTCCCACTTTATACATGCTGATGTTCGTGTAGTATTGATATCAAAGAACTCATCTATCTGTTTTTCTTGTATTTAACAAATTCCTCATCCTGAAGCCATTTATGCTGAAATTGCCATCTACCTGGTTCCTTTGTCAATTTCTTATCTACATACTGTATATTAGACAGCAGGGTGCATGATCAGAGATCATGATGTTATCACAAAAAATCAGGTGCTTCTTTATTAGAATAAATAATATTAAATAGTCTTCTTACATTATGGAAGCCTTGTCTTCCCTTTATAAAGCCATTCTGATCTCAATTAATAATATTTGGTAAAATTTCTTGTATTCGTCTTGCTAAAATTTTACAGATTATCTTAAGGTCGGCATTTAATAGGCTTATTGGTCTCATATTTTCACATTTATTAGAGGGTTTACCTAGTTTTGGCAACAGTATAATTAAGGCATTATTCATGTATGATGGTAAATTACTATTTTGAAATGCTTCTAAAACCATTTCCAAAAAAGGTTTTATTAATTTATTCTTAAATTTTTTATAAAGGTCAACTGGAAGACCATCTGGTCCTGCACTTTTTCCTGATTTCATATTATCAATGGCTAGCCCAACTTCTTCTTGACTAATTTTAGACTCCAATATCTCCCTGTTTTCATTTGGAATACACGGTATAGATAGTTCGTTCAAAAACCCATTTAGTTTTGTTAAGTCAGATTCATTTTTGGTATCATATAATTTTTCATAGTAATCTCTAAAGGCTCTATTAATTTCTAAAGGATCTATAACTACCTGTCCATTACTTATAATACTGGTAATTGGTGTTTTAAATTCTAATTATTTAATCTGCCATGCCAATAATTTTCCTGATTTTTCACCTTGTTCATAAAAAGATTGTTTCAATCTTAGAAGACTCGAGGCAGCTCTATTTGCTGATTTTTTGTCATATTCAGCTCTCAAAATCAGTAATTCGTTCTCCAACCTTGGATCACTTCCTACATACACTTTTTCTTGAAGACTTTTTATTTTATGTTCCAATTGGGCTCTCTCCTCTCGATTCTTCTTAGATTTTGAACCTGTATAACTAATAATATGTCCCCTAATAAAAGCTTTGAAAGCCTCCCACTTTACACATGCTGATGTTTGTGTAGTATTGATGTCAAAGAACTCATCTATCTGTTTTTCTATGTACTTGACAAATTCCTCATCCTGAAGCCATTTATGCTGAAATTGCCATCTACCCGATTCCTTTGTCAATTTCTTATCTACATATATTAGACAACAGGGTGCATGATCAAAGATCATGATGTTATCATAAAAGCAGTTTTGAATCTTGGACCTTAATTCTGTGGAGATCAAAAAATAATCAATACGTGAGAATGTCTTGTAGGTATTGGAATAACAAGAGTAGGCTTTAACTTGTGGTTTCATTTCTCTCCATATATCTAGCAATCTCAATTCTTTCATAAAATGATTAATGGTCATCCTACATCCATTGTGCGTACAGTCCAGTCCTGTTGATCTATCTATACCGGGATTCAATGTACAATTAAAATCCCCTGCTATTATATGTTGCCCTGTAAGTGATGATAAGATAAGAAATAAATTAGCAAAGAACTTTGATCATCTATATTGGGACCATATAAGTTCACCAAATTTATATTTTCTAATAGCAAAGATCCTTGAATGATTACATATCTTCCAAATTTGTCTCCAATTACATTTTTCACTTGAAAAGGGACTGATTTATGTATGAGAGTCATAACTCCCCTGGCTCGGGATGAAAATGATGAGGTGAAAACACTTCCTTGCCATCTACTCCTTATTCTTTTTACATCCTCCTCTATTAGATGAGTTTCTTGTAAAAACACAATTTTTGAACCCATGTCTTTTATTTTATTCATAACTTGTTTAAGTTTTTTTAAATTTTGTAGACCTCTGCAATTCCATGAAGTTAAATTAAGATTAACGCTTTGGTTTATGATCAATAGGGAGTTTGGGATTACCTTGCAGTGTAAACATGCTCATACAGAGAAGCAAAAAAATGAGTGGTTGAACATTCATCCTACAAACTACACACAAACAAATTCCCCCTTCCCACATTTGTGGCGATCCCCCCAAAATCAAAAGAAAAATTCCGTCTCCCGATATAGCCATCGACCGCTCCACACCCACGAGGAACAGCCAAAGCCACTCCTTCTTCATCCTCCCAATCACCCTAACTCTACTGCTTTTAATGACGTAACATTAACTCTCCTCTGTAGTTTTCCAACTTAACTCCAAAATTTTTAGCAACTTTGTACATCATAGTTTTTTTTTTTTTTTAATATATAATACAATCTATATTTTGTAAACTTGCTATTTGCTTCAAGTCAGTCAGATGCCTGTGCAAATGCTTAAATATTCTACCTTATATTTTGTTCATGCTTAGCTCCCACCAGTCTCTTCTTGGATCTTCTTGATGAACTCCTGCGCCTCCTCTGGGGTCTTGAAGATGTGTGTTCTGCCCCCATACGTGGTCAACAGTCTCGCAGGATAAATTACACCATGACGAATCCCAAGGTTGCGCAGCTCTTTACGTACGGGATCAAACTGCTTCTTCAACTGTTGGATTCCTGTGGCCAAATCTGGGTAGAACCGCACCTGCTGGTCCTGGTGTTTAATCTCTCCTTTAGCTCGTGCAGCGTTGAAGATCTTCATCCTGTCTCTGTTGCTGAGGAACTTCATAATTAGGGTCCTCGGTGGTCCCTTATCTCTCCGTGGGCCAATACGGTGTGCGCTTTCCAGAACCACTGCTGATTGCAGCTCCGCGCTGCCCAGCGCCTCCGGAATCCACTTTTCCAGAAAGGAACATGAGTCCTGACCTTCGGATTCCTCCGGTAGACCCACCAGCCTCAAGTTGTTCCGTCTCGACCGGGACTCCAAATCCAGGACATTATCTTCCAGACATTTATTTTTTTTTTCCAAAGTGCGCACCTTTAATTGAAGACAGGTGACGTCATCTTCAGCACTAGAGACACGAAGCTCCACCTGCGCCATTCGTTCTACACAGTCACCCAATTCCTTTCTCATTCCTTCCAACGCTGTCATAATCCCATCAAATTTAGAGGAAAAGTCTGCTCTCATTGAACTTATGGCAGCTAGCACCGCACCTGTGCCGTTTCCCGCAGATACCGCACCGCTGCTAGCTTCCTCCGCCATATATGGAGTTTTATCTGCTGCGTCACAGACCTGAAAGTCCGTTAATTTGGACTGTTTCGGCGGCTCGCTTTTTCCTCTACCTGGTTTTCCAGCCTTAGGCTTCACCGACATATCCTCGCCCAAACGCTGGGATACGTTCTGTCCCAAATGAGAGAGTTATTTGCCGATTTTTTTTCTCCAGGAGCAGAGCAGAGTGAGACGTGTCCTTCTCACGTGGCAGCCATAACCGGAAGTCCATCTGGATGCTAGTTAATTTTTTATGCCATGTAATTAAATTGTAATTTGTGACTTTTTAATTATAAATTAGCATCTTTTATCATATTTTTGCACTTCCATTCTTGCAAATTTGTACCTAATTTACATTTATACATTTGTACCTTATACTAAAGTTGTGAATATCTACATCCCCCTTGTTAAAAAAAAAAAAAAAATTCATCTACTGCTAACATTGTTCAAAGCATTTTCAGCTTACACCATTTGCCCTGTATTTTCTTTAAGAAATGTACATTTTCTAGTTAATTTTATGCGGTAATTCTACTTTTACTTAGATAATTCCAAGCTACTCTACCCACGGTCAGATTATCTGGAAGTACACCCAGAACTCGATAAAAACATTCATCAACACAGACACAGGGAAGCATTATGAACAGCTTCCTGGTGAAGTTTTCTGAAACACATATCAGTAATTTTATTGAGTCTGGTCAGTCATCATGAGAATTGAAAGGTTTGTTGCATTAATGAGACATCTGTTTTCCCGCCGCCTCTCGTGTTAGTCTGGACTGGCATAATCTCATTTGGAATTCCTGGTCACCATCAATCAACGCACCACCAGCAGAACCAGATTCCCCTCACTGACACCTGTGTGAAAGTATTTTACAAGCAGTTGCCACAACACGCTGCAAGGCCTTAACACCCCATCCCAGCACACAGCTAGTCCGACCAGTTCAGTCGGCCTGTAACAAGATTGTGGTGTCTGTCGGAGAAACACCAGAAAAGGGTTTGAGGCAGGCGAGCGTTTGTGTTTCAACAGCAGGAAATAACCGTCTGCTGGTAAATCATTTTCTTTTATGGTGCTGTGTCAGTTACCTGCTCTAATAAAGCCTGAACAGTTACTCGGAGTGGAAAAGCTTCAACAGAACTCACTGACATATTACGTTTGTTGTCACAGCATTTATGCACGACCAAAAATGTTTAAAAATAGTGCGGCTTTGGCCCCAGTTTTAAACCTCTGGTGTTATTATTGAACTTGATGAGCACTCTCGTCCATTCTTTTACCCATAAAAGACTTTTAATAGGATGAGACATTTAACTCTTAATGCTGATGGGTGTCTGTTAGTTCTCACCGTTTAATTCTGTTTATGCTATTGCAACGTGGGCCAAATTTAATTTGGTTTGATCAACTCTGAAGACCTCGTTTGAACTGTAAAATGATCAATGACGTTGGACTACTAGGATGTGTGAAACGACCAGTTTCCCCTCCAGTGAGGAGTTCCCCTCTACCTGCCAACAGGGACCGAGGCTGGAGAAGACTCACCCTGTCCTGGAAGTTCAATGTTTTTATTCCTCTTCTTGTGTTTAGCACGTGTTACCCAGACGTTCAGGCCTGCGCTGGTCTAAGTTCACCTATCATGTGTTCACAGCACTATACAGTCAGCATAGGCAAATGCAAGTACTATTATGGGTTATAGTGGCTTTAGGGCAGTGTCACGGAATGTGAATGATCTAAATATAACCCTGTTAAAAGGAGTAAAGTAATGGCTAAGATGAAAGAGAAAAAACCCAAGAAACTCACCTAAATTACAATGAACATGAAAAACTAAAAAAAGAAATGGATATAATGTGGAAATGTGAAAATGACGAGGCAGAGTTTATCTCACGAGTCAGGTTTATTCACATCTTCCAACATCAGCAAAGC
Source organism: Pholidichthys leucotaenia (assembly GCA_020510985.1). Classification (NCBI taxonomy): domain Eukaryota; kingdom Metazoa; phylum Chordata; class Actinopteri; order Cichliformes; family Pholidichthyidae; genus Pholidichthys; species Pholidichthys leucotaenia. Next base: position 44,453,421 of record CM035847.1, on the reverse strand, counting down.
AGAAAAAGGAAAAACACAGACATTCGTCCTTTATATATCCAGGACCTTCAAAGCTCACAGTCACATTGCATTTAATCACAAGTAACAATGCCTCTTTCCTTAAATCCTATAACATCCTCCTCATAGTCTCTGGCAGACCAGGAAATCCCCCAAGGCCGTCTCTTGCATACCAAAGACTAAATTTTCACATCCTCCTGTTATCTCCAAGGAGACCCAGTTCTTTGTTCTACTCTGAGATGTGAAGCTTAAAGTGATACATATGTGTCCCACATGACCCCCCCCCCAAACATCTAAGATGGAACAACAGAACAACAGTCTGCATGTCATGATAAAATCATTACACATTAACCCACGTGCTGCTTGGGCCTCAGTCTCCTCCCGTATCTGCTGTAAGCGGGCTTCGCCACCTCTGCGGCGCCATCCTGCTGGGGAGCTGCTGTCTGGGGGTGAGAACTGTTTGTCACTCCCTGTGGGTGTTCTGGGGAATGTCCCCGGGGGGTCTGCCGCGCCGAGGAGCCCTGGCCAAAGCACATCCTCGTCCGCCACCACAAAGGCGGGTTTGAGCCTGTTTATGCCAATCTTTTCCTTCCTGCCCCCCAAATCTAGCAAAAAATGCTTGTCCCCTGTTTCCAGCACTCTAAATGGTCCATCATAAGGTGGTCACAGCGGTGGGCGATGGGCATCGTGTCTGACAAAAACAAACTCCGCGTTTTTCAAAGCCTTAGTCAGAAAAACGCGCGGAAAACTGTGGTGAACGGGGCCAGGCAGCGTGCCCGATTCCGTGCCACGCTGCAACCACTGAGATGGGGAGCTATCTGGGAGAAACTCCCTGGGCAGCCGAAGTGGCTGCGCAAAAACTAGCTCAGCCGGGGAGGCTTCTAAGTCCTCTTTAGGTGCAGAACGCAACCCCAATAAAACCCACGGTAGCCTGTCCACCCAATTTGCATCCGTCAGCGACGCTCTGAGAGCCGCTTTCAATGACCTATGAAAACGTTCGCATAACCCATTAGCCTGCGGATTGTACGCGGTTGTGCGGTGGATCGTTACCCCCAGGCTGCGGGCCATTGCTGACCAAAGTTCGGAAACAAATTGAGGACCTCTGTCGGACATAATGTCCGACGGGACTCCAAAGCGCGCTACCCATGCTGTTAAAAACGTGCGCGCCACCTCCTCGGCTGTGGTTGACGCCAGTGGGACCACTTCCGGCCAGCGCGTGGTGCGGTCCACCATTGTCAGAAGGTGTGTGCACCCCTGTGACGGCGGGAGGGGGCCTACGAGGTCCACATGAACATGATCAAACCTCTTAGCCGGGATGTGAAACGGCTCCAAGGGAGCTCTCGCGTGTCTGTGTACCTTGGCTCGTTGACAAGCCATGCAGGCTGCTGCCCACTCTTTAACTTGTTTGCGCAGGCTCAGCCATACAAATTTCTCTCCTACCATTTTGACCGACGCGCGCACTCCCGGGTGCGCCAGAGAATGAATCGAGTCAAAAACGCAGCGGCGCCATGCGGCCGGTACCACAGGACGCGGTCGCCCAGTGGAGACATCGCAGATTAGGGGGGGCATACCGTCTTGCAGCACCCTGTTCTCCAGCCTTAACCCTGTTGGTCCAGACTGGAGCGCGTGCACGTCTGCGTCGCTAACCTGATCCGCGGCCATGGCTGCATAATCTATCCCTATGCGGACTGGGGCCGCCACGGCGCGCGAGAGACAGTCTGCCAAGATGTCGTCCAGGTAGACGAATACGAAGGGGAGATCACGCAACACCGCGTCCATCATGCGTTGGAACGTCTGCGCAGCGCCTTTAAGCCCAAATGGCATGTGCAAAAACTCGAATAGACCGAACGGAGTTATTACCGCTGTTTTGGGTATGTCCTCAGCGTGCACTGGGACTTGGTGGTAACCGCGGACCAAGTCTATCTTAGAAAAAACACGCGCCCCCGCCAAATGAACGGAAAAATCTTGGATATGCGGGATTGGGTAGCGGTCGTGCGCTGTGGCGTTGTTCAACCTGCGGAAATCTCCGCAAGGTCGCCACGAGCCGTCAGCTTTCGGGACCATGTGAAGCGGGGAAGCCCATGGACTGTTCGAACGCCTGATGATGCCCAACCTTTCCAGGTTGGCGAACTCCTCGCGCGCTATGGTCAGTTTAGCTGAATCCAAGCGCCGAGCTTTTGCAAAAACGGGCGGTCCGGTGGTAGTAATAAAATGTTCCACCCCGTGTTTAGCGATGGCTGCTGAAAATGTGGGAACCGTGAGTGCTGGGAACTGAGTGAGCAGTGTGTGGAACTTACCGCTTGCAGCTGTGACGCTGGCTTGTGCTGTTGGCGGGGCCACTCGGGCTGTACAGGGAATAGAATAAAAAGAAAGTGCATTAAGTGCATTAACCAGGCGCCTGTTAGCAAGATCAACCAACAAACCATGTGAGCACAGAAAATCAGCCCCCAACATATTGAAATTCACTGCAGCTATGACAAAAGTCCACTCAAATGTACGGCCGTGTAGGGACAGAAGCAGAGTCCTCTCACCAAAGGTCTTAATCTCCGAGCCGTTCGCTGCTGACACCCCAGGACCTCTGGAAACCGCCAGCCGGTCAGCGGAGGAAGGTGTGATGAAACTCAACTGGGAGCCTGTGTCCACGAGGAAATGCCTCCCCGAGCACGCATCCTTCAAGTAGAGCAGCTTGTTCTCCTCCCCGAGGGCCGCAGCTGCTACCGACCCCCAGTCTTGGCATTTCCCGAGCGCTTGAACTGGCACGGTGGTATAAATTTGCGTGCCTTCTCTGCAAAGTGGCGATGGTAGAAACAGAGGGTGTCTCCTCCGCGATCCTTGGCCCCCGCCGCCACCGCCGTCGGTTTTTCTGCTACCGCCGTCTCTGGCCCCCCGCCATCTCCGGCCGTCGTGCCGAACTCCGTCGCTGCTGCGGTGGCCACGCGCTGTTTGCTGGCGTTGAGAATCCGGTGCGCCACCTGGGCCAGCGCGCGGAAGTCCCGCTGGGCCAACAACAGCGAACTGGCCAGGGTCGCTCTCGTGGCCGATGGTAGGGTCCTGAGGAAAATGTGGGTGAAGATGAAGTTGTCGTCGTCTGAGCCCCTCAACCTCAGCATGTTCTCCATCAGGTCAATGGGCGTGCCATCTCCCAAGTCGTTCAGAGCCAGGAGCCTCTCCGCTCTCTCCTCGACTGAGAGAGTGAAGCGCTGGATAAGTGCAGCCTTCAACCCGCCGTATTTGTCGTTGGCCGGTGGCTGCTCCAATAGGCTCTCCACATGCCGAGCCGTGCGGTTGTCAAGCTTTGCAATCACATGGTAGAACTTCGTGCCATCTACCGTTATCCCCCGGAGGGCGAACTGTGCTTCGACCAAGTGGAACCAGGAGCGCGGGTTTTCCTGCCATAAGTCTGGTAGCTGGACCGTAGCGGCATACGCTGGGCTGGGAGCTCCTGACTCGGCTGGCCCAGGGGAATTTCTTTCATCCATGATACGTCTTAGGGTCACCAGTGTGGAAATGTGAAAATGACGAGGCAGAGTTTATCTCACGAGTCAGGTTTATTCACATCTTCCAACATCAGCAAAGCAGAAAAAGGAAAAACACAGACATTCGTCCTTTATATATCCAGGACCTTCAAAGCTCACAGTCACATTGCATTTAATCACAAGTAACAATGCATCTTTCCTTAAATCCTATAACATCCTCCTCATAGTCTCTGGCAGACCAGGAAATCCCCCAAGGCCGTCTCTTGCATACCAAAGACTAAATTTTCACATCCTCCTGTTATCTCCAAGGAGGCCCAGTTCTTTGTTCTACTCTGAGATGTGAAGCTTAAAGTGATACGTGTGTGTCCCACAATAAGAACATATTTTACAGCTCTTTCAAGAAAGATCATAAGAGAGATGTTGCAATTTTACTGTGTAACTCTACAAATTTTGAATCGATTGGAGATATCAGAGACAATGAAGGCAGATAAAAGGTGCCTCGTTTACAATGAACTGGAGAAAAAAATACAATTTTTTGAAGCAATCATATTATGAAATAGGCCTTAAAGCAACAAAATTGTTATCAAAGAAAATACACAAAAAAAAAACAGATTTCACAATCAATATACAAAATATTAGAGCACGAGATGGGACAAATGTGTAGCAATTTAGATCAAACTGACGCAGCATTTCTAGCCCATTAGATCACTGTACTCCCAACCAAAACAAGATAGTAAACATACATTTTTTAAACTCATTGGACCTGCCCTCAGTTGGAGAACATCAAAATAATCATTAATGTCACAGATCACAGAACAAGAACTAGACAGTGCCTTGAAAAAAATTTAAAAATAAGATGCCTGGAACTGATGGTTTACTATCTGAGACTTTCAAAGAAGATTTACTACCAGTTCTCCTAATATCTTTTAACTGGACACTGCAGAAAATGTCAGTTCTCCCTTCATGGAGTGAAACCACCATCTCTATATTCCTAGAGAGGGTAAAAACAAAATATTGTGTAGTTCTTCTCCACCTTATTCTTAGCCCCCATGATGTCTTGCGTGAATTATGGGCATAACGTCTGGTACTAGTTTAGAAAGTGGGGTTGTCACAGAAACGGGACACTTTTCCTTGTTAAAAAACAATGATATCAGCATCAAAAATGCGAGAACACAGCCTTTTGCACCTCAAAAACAGTAATATAATCATACCACTTCCCACGACTACTGAGGGATGAGAAGATGACCTTAAAAAGTGGCCTGGCAGACAATAGCACCGTTAGTTAGCTCCGCTGCCAAGATGCTAACACTGTAAACAAATAAAAGCTCTGAGATATAGCAATGTTTCCACCACAGTAAAGTCTGTTGCATTTTGTTAAAATATGTTGGACATACCGGTAATCAAATTTACCTCAGAACAGACGTAGTCTAGTCAGAGCCACAAAGAACCACAACACCGTGTTTCGGTGTTTTAATGTCGGGGTAAATACAGACAGCTGCAGCTGTCTGCAATGCTCATGCTGCTGTCATGCCATGAATGCTTGTTATTTAACTTAACACATACAGACCTGTTCTGACAGTTGTTCAAAATTTTACTGATCTATATTTTGTGATAATTTAAAAATTAATGCATGCTGAAGGTGCTAATATCAAGTCCATATCATTCCAAGGCAGTGCAACGAATGCAAAAAAACCCAAAAACGATTTGATATCTTTCTTAAATCGTTAAGCTTTAGGAAGCAAACTGTAACCGTTTTTTTATTTATTATTTTACTTCAAGCAGCCTTGCATCTGGTGACATATATAAACGTCAGAACTGTGAAATTCATACAAGTGAAAACATACCTGGTGCTGTTGTGTCTGCGCCACCGATCGCACCAACAGTCCTTTTTAGTTTTCAGTGCATCATCTACGCATTGCTGTTGAAGCCAGCACAGATTTAGCTGAGGTTTAGGAGTCTCACACCACGAACAGCAACAAGTACCAGAACTACGCAAAAACATTCAAAAATACAGAAACTACAAGTGCTGAAATTATCTGCCACTTGACTACAAAACAGGTATGTGGACTATACATTAAAATGAATTTAAAACCCTTTTTAAAATGCTATTTTAAATGCCCCGCTACTCCACTCTTGCTGACTGATTTAACACTACTTCAGGCGAAACCGAAAGTTGTGCCCATAATCGTTTCTACAGCAGCGTCCTCAGAAATAAGGTGGACAGGCCTATAGCAATATTAAATCAAGATTAGAAATTGTACACATCTATTATATCAAAAAGATTAGATTCATTTATCCCTGAACTGACTGATGAGGACTAAATTGGTTTTGTATGGGGCCGCCAAACACAACATCAGACGTTCTCTTCATATTTTTAGGGCGCTCGCGCACGCAGCGACCAGCAGCCAGTGGCTTGTCACCAGACTGCAAACCAAGTCTACCTACGGGTACAAATAAGTAACAAAAAAAAAAAAAAAAAAAAAAAAAAAAAAAAAAAAATATTATACAAAACATTAAAGAATATAAATCCAGTGCAGTGTTGGTTAGTGTCAATGCTGAGAAGGCTTTTGATTGTGTCAGTTGGGAATATGTGTTTTTGGTTTTAGAACGATTTGGCTTTGACGAAAATTCAATTAATAGTGCTGCTTGGTGCTGCTGCTCAGTGGTACAGTGTAAGCACTGTACTGCACTATCGCAGCATAACAAGGTCGATCCCACCCCTGACCATTGTGAATTCAATCCCACCCCCTGACCATCGGTGACCCCTCTGTGTGGAGTTTGCATGTTCTCCCCGTGTCTGCGTGGGTTTACCCCGGGTACTCCAGTTTCCTCCCACAGGCCAAAAACATGCAAGTTATGTTAAATGGAGACTCTAAAGTGGCTCTAGGTGTGAATGGTGAAGGGATTGGCGCTGTACCGTGGCTGCTTCACCCATCTAGGTGGATGCCCTGAATTTCCCTCTGGGATTATTAAAGTATACAAAATACAAAAAAATACAAAATAGTATAGCACCTTATATTCTGCACCAACAGCAAAAATTAAACTAGTGCATACCCGTAGAAACCAAGTATAAGCAAGTATTTCTGCATGCCTGCCTTTGATCTTTAACATGGTTACCATGGCAACAGTAACCATGATGAAACCTGCCTTTGATCTTTGACGTCACCATTCATTCAGTGATGCCTGCCTTTGATCTTTGTTGATGTCATAGTGAGTCCTATGATGTCATGGCCACATTGTAGCTAGGGGAAATCTTTAATGAATGCCCATAGGAAAGCTATGGGCGTTCATTAAAGATGTCCCCTCCTAAACTTCCGCATATCCGGGGAGGCTGAAATTGGGGGATGCACACCCTCGTAACCTCAGCACAGCACATATAAAATCTGAGCCCAGTCCAATGAACGGTTTGGGAGATACGCGCGGAACTGACAGACAGGTACACAGACAGAAATTTCTTAAATTAATAGATGAATGTTCAACAGACCGTATTGAACTGGAAAGGTCCACTCGTCAAGGATGTCCCCTTTCACCAACCGTTTTCACACTTTACATTAAACCTTTGGCACAAGCAATAAGAGAAAATGATAATATTCGAGGAACTGTAGTCAATAACATACAGCACCAAATAGTCCTTTACGCTGATGATATTTTGTTATATGTCAACAAACCAGAGGTGTTTCTTCATTCTCTTTTAGATCTTCTTAACCTTTTTGGTACGTTCTCTGTAGGACTTGACATTAACTTTTTTGCTCACCGGCCACTGTGGCTAGTGACTTTCCAAAGTTACTAGCCACTCATGCTTTTCACTAGCCACAATTTTGTGGTTGGAAAATTATGTTTAATATGATCAAATTTGAGGCAGTGCGGTGGCGGAGTGGTTAGCATTGCGGCAGCACAGCAACTCACCCTTGGCCGGGGGATCCTGGGTTCGATCCCAGCCCCCGACCAACAGTGATCTGTGTGGAGTTTGCATGTTCTCCCCGTGTCTGCGTGGGCTTACTCCGGGATTTCTCCAGTTTCTTCCCACATGCCAAAAACATGCAAGTTAGGTTAACTGGAATCAAACTGGGGATTCTAAATTGTCCTTAGGTATGAATGTGAGAGTGAATGGTTGTCTGTCTCTCTGTGTTGGCTCTGCGATGGACTGGCGATCTGTCCAGGGTGTACCCTCCCTCTCGCCCAAAGATGCTGGGATAGGCTCCAGCCCCCCCATGACCCGAAAAGGATTAAGCGGAAGAAGATGAATGAATGAATGATCAAATTTGAGTATTGCATGCTAAAACTTACTTGAACTAAATTTACAATCATTTTAACTGTAAATGGCCCTTATACATAAATAAAAACAGCAAGAGAAACCGTAAATGCTGTAAAACAGTCTAGAAAAATATTTTCAATATGAGAGCAAAGTACAGGTAGATTTGGGGTCTGTCCCAATTCTCATTTGTATCCCATTTGTATTAAAGAGTGGATGTGCCAGAATTTTCTTCAGTTAGACCAAGACAAAACCAAAATAATAGTTTTTGGAGCCAAAGAAGAAAGACTCAAAGTTAGTACTCAGCTTCAATCAATGATGCTAAAAACCAACAGCCAAGCCAGAAATCTGGGTGTGGTTCCGGACTCAGACCTGAATTTTAACAGCCACATTAAGACAGTAGTGAAATCAGCCTATTATAACTTAAAGAACATAGCGAGGATTAAAGGTCTGAGGTCTCAGCAGGATCTAGAAAAACTTTTCCATGCAGTTATCTTCAGTAAACTGGACTACTGTAACGCTGTCCTCACAGGTCTCCCTAAAAAGTCCATCAGACAGCTGCAGTTGGTTCAAAACGCTGCAGTTCTAGTCCTCACTAAGACCAAGAAAGTCGATCATATAACTTCAGTTCTCAGATCTTCACACTGGCTTCCTGTCAGTCAAAGAATAGATTTCAAAATACTCCTGTTGGTTTATAAAGCCCTGAATGGTTGAGGCCAAAATACATTTCAGATCTGCTAGTCCATTATGAACCACCCAGAGCCCTCAGATCATCAGGGTCAGGCCTACTATCTGTGCCCAGAGTTAGAACCAAACATGGTAGAGGCAGCGTTTAGTTTTTATGCCCCTCACATATGGAATAAATTCCCAGAAAGCATCATGGCTGCTGAAACTCTCAGCTGCTTTAAATCCAGGTTAAAAACTCTCCTGTTTGCCGCGGCCTTTCAGTAGAACAACTGTTAATCTCCTACAATGCACTGTAAATCTTATTTCTGTCATATTCTATTTTAGCTTGTTTTTGTTTCTCTTTAATTTACATTTTAGTCTGCTTTTAAATTCTTATGTATTCCTTTTGCAACCTGCTGTAATGCTTTAATGTTTTTATGTAAAGCACTTTGAATTGTCTTGTACACGAAATGTGCTATACAAATAAACTTGCCTTGCCTACCCCTTCCCCTTTGCCTACACCTACCCCTTGACCCTTAATAGAGGTTGAAAATTACCCCTATGAATTGGGACACCTGTTCAGGGCTGCACAAGGTCATTAGTAGTTGGTAATGGATTTAATCTACATGGACACTACCTGTTTTCACTAGCAAAAAGAAAACAAAGAAAACGGTTGAGAAAAAGGTCTCATCTTAAGGAGAAAAATGTCACAAATTTACATGAACAATTCTAATCAGTAGAAAAAGTCAGAAATTTACTAGAAAGAAAGCTGTAAAATCAGAGGAAAAACTTGGGACTCCCTGTTGGCTGTTTTTGGCCCGCGGACCACATGTTTGAGACCCCTGGACCAGCAAATTAATAATACATAATTAGAGGTTTTATTTCGATGAAAAAGTTGCATATCACAGATATCATAGATAATTACAGATAAACAAAAGTTAACCTCAGAAGAAGCTTCATTTGCTCTTTACAGCAACACAAAGTTTAGTCAATTTTTCTCTCTATCATATGAAAACTTAAATTTGCACAGCTGTGGACAGTAAACGGGAGCTTCTTGCTCTAAAAATAATCATATTTAATCACAGAGGTAGAGCTATTGTGGGGGGAGAGCGCAGTTTAACTACTCACACTGTGACAATGAAGGATCAGGTGGAATTCCCCTGGTGATCTGATTGCTGAGAGTGGGGACAGGTGTATTCTACTGGCCTGCTAACTAACTAACTAACTAACCTGCACTTATATAGCGCTTTTCTAGTCACAAAGACCACTCAAAGCGCTTTCATTAATACTAACCCTCTATTCTAAGGGCCTATAGGAAACAGATATCTAGGGACAATTTAGAACAGCCAATTAACCTAACATGCATGTTTTTGGCATGTGGGAGGAAACCGGAGAAATCCCGGAGTAAACCCACGCAACACGGGGAGAACATGCAAACTCCACACAGATCACTGTTGGTCGGGGGCTGGGATCGAACCCACGATCCCACGATCCCCACAATCCCCCGGCCAAGGGTAAACTGTGCTGCCGCAGTGCTAACCACTGCGCCACCGTGCAGCCTACTGTCAGCTCGGCGCCGTTTCTGGCCACAAAATGAACCGACCTGCAGAGCACAGCATCCACGGCTTCTTCTGTATTCCAGCCTGGAGCAGTCCTCTGTACCGCGCTGGCAGTTGAGCCAGACCACACTCATGGTGACAGTGGACCAATGACAATACACTGTGTGTGCAGATAGTGCTCATGGGAGTTGTAGTTTTGTAGCCTCACACTGTGATAGGCTTATTATTTAGATGTTACTTGAGAAAACTACAACCCACAAAAGTGACTAGTGGGACTGGCTGTCTTACCCGCCACCGGTGACATCCACCTGCCAGGGGCAGATGGGCAGGCGTTAATGTCAAGCCCTGGTTCTCTGAATATAAACGGAATATACAAAAACCTGTAAATGACGGCCCTCATTCTTTCTCCTGTAATTTTGACAGCCTACAGCTACACAGTGGTGGTCTATAGTCATAAATAATCCAGTGCTAACTTCCAATTAAGCCTTATTCTCCCAGAAACATTACTGAAATATATGTTTTCTACAGCTCATTGTGCCTTCCTGCTACATTTACTTATGTGAAGCCACACCCTGCTCATGACGTACAGCGGGGAAAATAAGTATTGGACACGTCAACATTCTTCTCATTAAACATATTTCTGATGGAGCCACTGACCTGAGATTTTCACCAGATATCAGTTATGACCCAAGTAATCTATACATACAAAGAAATCAAAGCACCTGTGTTTACAAAACAAGTTATATTTTAAAAAGTGGAGAGACACAGGGAATAAGTATTGAACACATGAAGAAAAAGAGATGCAAAAATGCATAGAAACCAAAAAACCAGCTGAAATTCATCAGAATTTAGGAAGTCATCCCATTCACCATCAGTGCAAATTAATTTCAGCTGGTTAAATCCTGACTGATAGAAAGGTCTGTGAATATCAGATTGTCACACCACAAAGAACTCATGCTGGGTAGAAGAGCTCTCTCTAGACCTCCACAACCTTATTGTTTCAAAACATAACGATGACATTGGTTACAGGTGCATTTCTAAACTGCTGAATGTTCCAGTGAGCACTGTTGGTGCCATCATTTGGAAGTGGAAAGAACATCATTTTACCATAAACCAGCTCCGACCAGGAGCTCCTCACAAGATTTCTGACAGAGGAGTCAAAAGAATTATTAGTTATCCAAGAGCCAAACACCACTCGTGGAGAGCTCCAGAAAGACCTGGAGTTAGCAGGTACTGCTGTTTCAAAGTAATGCACTCAACCAACATGGGATCTATGCACGCTCAGGTCGCAAGACTCCACTGCTGAAGAAAAAGCATTTTGAAGCTCATTTAAAGTTTGCTGCACAACATTTGGGCAAGCCAGTAAAATATTGGGAGAATATAGTCTGGTCAGATGAGACCAAAATTGAACTTTCTGGATGCCACAACACACAGCATGTTTGGGGGAGAAATGGCACTGCACATCCCATCATGGTGTGGGGGTGTTTTTCAGCACATGGTACAGGCAGACTTCATATAATTGAAAGAAAGATGAATGGACAAATGTACAGAGATGAAACAAGGGTGGATATTTCAGCAAGACAATGATCCCAAACACACAGCCAAAGAAACTTTCAACTTGCTCCAGAGAAGGAAAATAAAGCTGCTAGGATGGCCCAGTCAGTCACCTGACCTGAATCCAATTGAAAATCTATGAAACAAACTGAAGATCAGAGTTCATAGAAGACACCCACGGAACCTTCAAGATTTGAAGACCGTTTGTGTGGAAGAATGGGCTAAAGTCACTCCTGAACAATGCCTGTGCCTAGTTTCTCCCTACAGGGGGTGTCTGGAAGCTGTTATTACCAACAAAGGCCTTTCCACTAAATACAGTGGGGCAAAAAAGTATTTAGTCAGCCACCAATTGTGCACGTTCTCCCACTTAAAAGATGAGAGAGGTCTCCAATTTTCATCATAGGTATACCTCAACTATGAGAGACAAAATGAGAAAAAAAATCCAGAAAATCACATTGAAGGATTTTTAATGAATTAATTGGTAAATTCCTCAGTAAAATAAGTATTTGGTCACCAACAAACAAGCAAGATTTCTGGCTCTCACAGACCTGTAACTTCTTCTTTAAGAGGCTCCTCTGTCCTCCACTCGTTACCTGTATTAATGGCACCTGTTTGAACTCGTTATCAGTATAAAAGACACCTGTCCACAACCTCAAACAGTCAGACTCCAAACTCCACTATGGCCAAGACCAAAGAGCTGTCAAAGGACACCAGAAACAAAATTGTAGACCTGCACCAGGCTGGGAAGACTGAATCTGCAATAGGTAAGCAGCTTGGTGTGAAGAAATCAACTGTGGGAGCAATTATTAGAAAATGGAAGACATACAAGACCACTGATAATCTCCCTCGGTCTGGGGCTCCACGCAAGATCTCACTCCGTGGGGTCAAAATGATCACGAGAACGGTGAGCAAAAATCCCAGAACCACATGGGGGGACCTAGTGAATGACCTGCAGAGAGCTGGGACCAAAGTAACAAAGGCTACATCAGAAACACACTACGCCACCAGGGACTCAAATCCTGCAGTGCCAGACGTGTCCCCCTGCTTAAGCCAGTACATGTCCAGGCCCGTCTGAAGTTTGCTAGAGAGCATTTGGATGATCCAGAAGAGGATTGGGAGAATGTCATATGGTCAGATGAAACCAAAATAGAACTTTTTGGTAAAAACTCAACTTGTTGTGTTTGGAGGAGAAAGAACACCATACCTACTGTGAAGCATGGGGGTGGAAACATCATACTTTGGGGCTGTTTTTCTGCAAAGGGACCGGAACGACTGATCCGTGTAAAGGAAAGAATAAATGGGGCCATGTATCATGAGCTTTTGAGTGAAAACCTCCTTCCACCAGCAAGGGCATTGAAGATGAAATGTGGCTGGGTCTTTCAGCATGACAAGGATCCCAAACACACCGTCCGGGCAACGAAGGAGTGGCTTCGTTAAGAAGCATTTCAAGGTCCTGGAGTGGCCTAGCCAGTCTCCAGATCTCAACCCCATAGAAAATCTTTGGAGGGAGTTGAAAGTCTGTGCTGCCCAGCGACAGCCCCAAAACATCACTGCTCTAGAGGAGATCTGCATGGAGGAATGGGCCAAAATACCAGCAACAGTGTGTGAAAACCTTGTGAAAACTTACAGAAAACATTTGACCTCTGTCATTGCCAACATAGGGTATATAACAAAGTATTGAGATGAACTTTTGTTATTGACCAAATACTTATTTTACCGAGGAATTTACCAATTAATTCATTAAAAATCCTTCAATGTGATTTTCTGGATTTTTTTTTCTTATTTTGTCTCTCATAGTTGAGGTATACTTATGATGAAAATTGGAAACCTCTCTCATCTTTTAAGTGGGAGAACTTGCACAATTGGTGGCTGACTAAATACTTTTTTACCCCACTGTAAATTAATTTCACCAAGTGTGTTCAATACTTATTCCCTGTGTCATTCCACTTTATTAAATATAACTTGTTTTGTGAACACAGTTGCCTTGATTTCTTATTTTCCCTGCTGTATATGGTGACTGCAAAACCTCACTACTGCAAGATGGACAAAATGGAAAATGTACTCATTTGAATAAGGGAATGGTGGGTATTTGGCGTTTTCATCTTTGTAGCCCTGAGCTCCATTAGCATTCCTTTTGCTGTAATTAATGTTACCATACAGGACATTTGCCTGGATTCACTGTGACTTGGAACTGTACATGTAGGTGCATACATGTTTGTGTAACTGAATATGAACTATGCTTGCTGATATGCTGACAAAAATTTATATATATATATACAGTATATATCAGAATCAGAATCAGGTTTATTGCCATTGTTCATGTAGTACACAAACTAGGAATTTGTCTCGGTGCAATGCTGCAACATTAAACATGATAAGATAAAAGAAATAAACTATACATGCAATAAGTGTAGAATAAGAGTAAGTGATACTGGTCAGCAGTTAAAATATATTAGCGAGCAGCAGATACTGTGGAGAACTATATAGTGCAGTCGGTAATGCAGGAAGAAAACAGTGATGATTGACATGAGTCTGGTTGAGCTGCTGTACATAGTGCACGAGAGTCAATAAGTCACTTAGTGTTCAGCAGTCTGATGGCAGAGGGGAAGAAGCTGTTCATGTGACGGGAGGTTTTAGTCTGGATGGACCGAAGTCTTCTACCAGAGGGGAGGGGGGCAAACAGTACGTGACCAGGGTGTGAGGGATCGGCTATGATCCGGCCAGCACGCCTCCGGGTCCTGGAGATGTACAGATCCTGGAGAGATGGGAGCTTGCAGCCGATCACCTTCTCAGCAGTGCGCACGACGCGCTGCAGCCTTAGTCTGTCCCTGGCAGTGGCTCCTGCGTACCACACGGTTATGGAGGTGGTGAGGATGGACTCGATGATGGCTGTGTAGAACTGCACTAACATCTTGGTGGGTAGCTTGAGCTTCCTCAGCTGCCGCAGGAAGAACATCCTCTGCTGGGCTTTTTTGATGAGTGAGCTGATGGTTGGCTCCCATTTGAGGTCCCTGGTGATGGTAGTGCCTAGGAAGCGGAAGGAATCAGCAGTGGTGATGGGAGAGCCTGAGAGGGTGAGGGGGGGCAGAGGGGTAGTGACTTTCCTGAAGTCTACAATCATCTCCACTGTCTTCAGAGCGTTCAGCTGCAGGTTGTTATTGTTGCACCAGGACGCCAGCTGGGCCACCTCTCTCCTGTAGGCGGACTCGTCGCCGTTGGAGATGAGCCCGATGAGGGTGGTGTCGTCCGCAAACTTGATCAACTTGACAGACTGGTGGCTGGAGGTGCAGGAGTTGGTGTAAAGGGAGAAGAGTAGGGGGGAAAGTACACAGCCCTGGGGTGATCCGGTGCTGATGCTAGTAGAGTCTGAGACAGTCTTTCCCAGCCGCACATGCTGCCTCCGGTCCGTCAGGAAGTCGGTGATCCACCTGCAGAGGGAGTCAGGCACGTTGAGCAGGGACAGCTTGTCCCGGAGCAGAGCGGGGCGGATGGTGTTGAATGCGGAGCTGAAGTCCACAAACAGGATCCTGGCGTAGGTTCCCGGGGAGTCCAGGTGCTGCAGGATGGAGTGGAGGGCCAGGTTGACTGCGTCGTCTACAGACCTGTTGGCTCGGTAGGCAAACTGCAGCGGGTCCAGGAGAGGGGTGGTGATGGACTTGAGGTGGGGCAGGACCAGGCGCTCAAAGGACTTCATGACTACAGAGGTGAGCGCTACAGGTCTGTAGTCATTAAGTCCAGTGATCCGTGGCTTTTTGGGGACAGGGATGATGGTGGAGGATTTGAGGCAGGACGGCACGTGGCATAACTTAAGGGAGGTGTTAAAAATGTCTGTGAAGACAGGAGCCAGCTGTTTCGCACAGTGTCTCAGGGTGGAGGGAGACACGCCGTCCGGGCCGGGGGCCTTGCGCGGGTTCAGTCTGGAGAACTGTTTGAGCACGTCCTGCTCACTGATGATAAGGGCAGGGGGGGAGGAGGGGGGGGTGCCTTTAATGAAGTAGGGATTGTGGAGGCTGTGGAGCTGGAGGGAGGGGGGGAGTTGGACACAGATGACGAGGTGTCAAAACGGGCATAGTGTTGGCATATACTGTATATATATATATATATATATATACATTTCTTTTGTTCCCATGTTGCTGAATTGTTAAAACTCTTAATAAAACTTAAGTATCAACTACTTTTATTTAAAAAATAGTTTGTTAAGAAAGATGATTTTGCTGTTTCACTAGGACAAACGGCGAACAGTCAGCGACCAACCAGCTGGCCTATTTTTCTCGACTGTGGCGTGGCGTCACACACATATAGTAACGTGTCAGCCATATTGGAGCCGATGAAAACAAACACCTAGCAACTATTCAGAAACACTGTGAGAGGGGAGCTCTACTGAATTGATGTTTTTGCCGTGAAATATGCCATGAAGCTGTATTGATGTAGGCTGTCATAACCACAGTTTGAAGAAAGACAAACCAGTGTCATTTTTTGAGCTGCCAAAGAGACATTTAGAGCCTGCACGAAGGGATAAGTGCTATTCATAGAGAGAATGAGGATGGAACACTATAGCCCTCCAAATAGCAGGACTCTGTGTTTGGATCATTAATTTTTAGAAAATATTTTAGCTTATTTTACTATAGTTTACTATACTCTGGCCAGGGCGGCTCCTTGGCAGATAATCACTACTGCTAATGGCAGCTAACTCACTTAGGTTGTTTCTATGTATATTTACATCCCATGCACTGGTCATAATTCTTACGATCAGTCACACCACACTTCCCTGTCTCTGATCATGCTTTATTTGGGTTTTTACATACTCTCATTCAGCCAATTTTACATTAGTTATCGGAGGGTTCTTTCACATCTAAATTTGTTTACTTTGGTCCAAATCAGTTGATAGGTTTGTTACTACTATCCTAAAACGGTAAATGACTTTAGACCAGTTGCTCTGACTTCAATTTTAATGAAAATTTTTGAAAAACTGGTCAGATGTGAGGTCCTAAGGCAGACTGAACATGCATTGGATCCTCTGCAGTTTGCCTATAGGCCTCACAGAGGAGTGGAGGATGCCACTGTCACTCTGTTTGACATGCTTTTTAAACATCTGGATTTTAATGGGACACACGCCAGGCTTTTATTTGTGGACTTCTCTTCTGCCTTTAATACAATCCAACCTCATATTTTAGTTGAAAGGCTCCTGCAACAATTTGATTTAAGCAATAATCTGGTGGGTTGGATTCTGGATTCTTAACCAACAGGACGCAGAGAGTAAGGGTCAATGGCACATTGTCTGACCTAAAGTGCTCTTCTACTGGCTCTCCTCAGGGGTGTGTGTTGTCACCACTACTCTTCATCCTGTGTCGGAGCAGACATGACAACAGACACATTATAAAGTATGCTGATGACTCAGTCATTGTCAGTCTCCTCCAGGATGGTGAGAGTGGCCACGGCCCAGTAGTTGATGACTTTGTTCACTGGTGTGAGGATTCCTACCTGCAGCTGAATACAACAAAAACGAAAGATATGATTATTGACTTAAGGAGGAAAACTCCCAGGCACAAAGTCACCATACTAAAAGGCCAGACCACCGAATGTGTACAATCGTACAAATATCTTGGGACGATTATTGATAGTGGATTGAACTTTGAGGTGAACTGCGAAAGGGTGTGCAAAAAGGGTCAGCAAAATTTGCATTGTTTGAGGAAACTTGCACGCTTCCAAATTGACCGAACCATAATGACTGTTTTATCGGGCTTTTATTGAATCTGTTTTATCCTTTTCTTTAATGTCATGGTTTGGTCAGATAAAACTGAAACAGAGGAAATCCTTGGATCAGGTAGTCAGATGGTCCAGTCGTTTGCTTGGTGAGTCACAGCTGAGCCTGACATCCCTGTACACCAGACAAGTACAGAGGATGGCCGACTCGATTTTAAATGATGACTCCCACCCTTTGCACTGCAACTTTCAGCTTCTTCCCTCCAGACGGAGGTTTGCTCTCCCAAAAAGTAGAACCCAGCGCTACAAAAACAGCTTTGTCCCTGCTGCTGTCAAAGAGTTGAACAAGCTATAAAAATTATATTGTACATATTTTATATTTACCTGTTTTGTAAGATGTGTGCCTGTGTTTGTGTCTATGTTGAATGTAATTAGTGGCTTGTAAATATGGATGTCACCAGCTGCAAAACAAATCTACCTACGGGTACAAATAAAGTAACCTGAACCTGAACCTGAACTTTGTATCATTTTCTCCTTGGTTTGGTTCCTTTTTACATAGGCAAAAATTCAACCGGATCAAATTGCGTAACATTAAATCTCACGAGACTTGAGTCAGAATGTTCTCTGTTCTTACTGGTCAGATTTTTTTTGCCGTGAGAACAGGAAAGGTAAATACAGGAAATCGGATGACAACTGTGCATTTATTTATTTTTTTTTTTTTAGTTACTTATTTGTACCCGTAGGTAGATTTGGTTTGCAGTCTGGTGACAAGCCACCGGCTGCCGGTCGCTGCGTGCGCGAGCGCCCTAAACCTACATGTTTTTGGTATGTGGGAGGAAACCGGAGAAATCCCGGAGTAAACCCACGCAACACGGGGAGAACATGCAAACTCCACACAGCTCACTGTTGGTCGGGGGCTGGGATCAAACCCACGATCTCATGATCCCCGCGATCCCCCGGCCGAGGGTAAACTGTGCTGCCACAGTGCTAAACCACTGCGCCACCGTGCAGCCAACTGTGCATTTATGCATTTCTGGGAAGAAAATAATACAAATTGTAGCACAATCTACGGGGGGTTTTCATCGCCCTGGTTAGCGTTTATTACATTACGTGCATATACCACTTTTGGCAAATCGTACAGTTTGAAAATGAAGCGCGGCTACAGATGGAAAACAACACATTAACATTCATTAATCCTCCAGATCCATGACATGCTCAGCCACAGATAGTTTTGAAGATCTATCAGGTACGTACAGTGGCATAAAATATTTTAACGTTTGCCGCTAGTCGTGTTTTAGCGCAGTCCCTTTCTCACCTCTAGGACTGCACCAGAGATTGTCAGTTGATTTGAATCGAGATCAGGTGGTCTCGGTACAGTTGTTTTGGTACACACCTGAGTGCGATTACCGTGTTCTCACCAGACAAAATGAACCGCACTAACAGAGAAAACGAACTCAAGTTCGACTGAAATGAACTAAAGCCTGTAGGTGCGAAAGAACCCTCAGGCTGTATTTTGTAGCTGCTAGTCACGTAGCGTTGGCCTCAAAATGGCCCTGGCCACATCAATGACAGAAATGACAGCAAAAGAATGGGGTGACTCATTAGAATTCAATGTAAAATGCTCAAAACAGCTGGCTGTGATTAAGGATTATTCAGCAGAGTATAAAATGGTACAGCAGTTTTTAAACCCTGAGGTGTTTTTACCAAATCATTAACACCTCTGGGAACTGTGTCAACATGTGGACAAAACGCATAATCAGGGCTCTTTAAGTTGAGTATCTCAGAGGTTCTCCTACACTTTATCGTTAGCTATCATTTTGATAGCCAGGGTTGCAAAAATTCTGTCATAATGTCTTACTACCTGGCACTTTAATTTTCATATCATAAGATAATGAATAGCTTTTGTTTTCTTTTACATGTACTAATCATGTTTTTTTTAATCATCATTTAAAAACTGCATTTTTGTATTCACTCCGGCTATCTTTGTCCAATATTAAAATTTGTTTGATGATCTGAAACATTTAATTTGACAAATATTCAAAAATATAAGAAATCAGGAAGGGGGCAAATGATGCTAATGTGCATCACTGCTGGTCAGCTTCCTAATATTATGACTGTATTATCCTTTCCATGGAAGAGGAAAAACTACTTTAAAAAAAGAAAAACATCCAGCTGTGTTAAGATGACTCTGTTATGGCGGCATTTAATGTGAAGTGCAGTGTGATGATGCAACAGGAAGTCGGCACCATCACACTGCCCTATATAACGGGGCAGCTGCCATAGACACTTCCTCTTGTGCTGGATGACTCTGCTGGGTGTATGCCGTGTACTGTGTTCACCATCTTTAATAAAGCAGTGTTCAACGCTATATCTCTGTTGGCCTTGTTCATCACCAGGTTTGTGGACATAACATTTGGTGACTGAGGATTAATGTATGGAGGTGTGCGTTACACCACTCCATCCCTTCCTTGAACTCCTGGGCAAGACACCAGTGCCATGGCCGCGTTATTTTGAGGCCTTCCAAACTTACATCACAGCGCTGGACCTCGAGAAGCTTGATAAGGTGAGGGCACGTGCACTCCTTGTCCACAACCTGGGTATTGAAGGCCAACGAGTCCTACGGATGCTTGGCACGTCGGACTCATTTAAGGACATTGTGGAGCTGCTAACTAACGATTTCACTACCCCATGCAGCATGACTGTTTGGAGAATTTGCTTTCGCCAGAGATGTCAACGTGTCGGTGAGCCTATCCACCAGTATGCTGCTGATTTGAGGCAGTTAGCTAGCGAGTGTCATTTTGGGCCGCTTGAAGACGAGATGATATGTGACCAATTGGCCGAGCACACATGCAACGCTGAACTGCGTGCTAGGCTGTTAATGGCACCAAATGACTTGACGTTAGTTAGGGCCGTCGAGCTAGCTCTCCAGTTGGAAGCCGCAGACAAGCTAACTTTGGAGTTAAACTGACGTCAGTCACAGAAGCCACCGGAGCCGCCCGCCTCAGCTAATGCTGCGGACCTTAATAGCGAGGATAGTTTGGATGAAGATTGTTTGGAAACCAATGCCAACTGAAGGTCTGCTGTGGGGAACCCGCGTTGCAGGGGTTATGGGTCCGCGACGCACCGCCATAAAGCGAGAGAGTACCCGGCAAGGGGGAAACAATGCAGTAGATGTGGATGCTTGAATCACTATGCCAGGGTGTGCCGCTTATCTGATCTAGAGAGCCCACAGAAGAAATCACCCTGCCCACCCCCGACAACTATCCATTCCGTGAGTCCCAGTACCAGCGGGTATACGTATTGTGCAGTGGAGTTACACGGCGTGGAGGTGCCACTGTTACTCGACACGGCGGCGGGGCAGTCGATGCTGAATTGGGCCACGGTGAAGAAGTTTTTTTCCCACCACAGGATAAGAAGTACCCCAGTGCCGTTGTATGGCTACAGTGATAGCAGGCTGTGCACTGTTGGGACTGTGGAGTTGACTGTTCATTACAAGTCCGAAACGATGACTGACTTCACTTTCCAAGTGGTGGCGCGTGGCGATAACATCATGGGGTGTGACCTATTCTACGGGCTGGGTTTCACCATTAAAGACAGTGCTGGAACGAATAGTCTGGTTGTGGCCTCTGGTGCTCGCGGACTCCGGTGGTTGAATGGTGTGGGATGAGGAACTAACAGACACCCTCGCTTTCGAGCCGGACCAGCTTTGCTCAAAGTTGGTGCAGGAAAGTCTCAGTGCCTGCGCTCGGGGAGAAGTAGTTGGGGGGACTGAGTGTGACGGCGGGGCACCCGTGCCGACGAGCAACACCATGCTAGCCCTAGATGCCTCTGGTACTCGACCGCAATTGGGGTGGGGTCTGCAGCTATGACGGTGACCACTGCAACATTCTTAGAAGAGGGCGGGGCACGACCAACAAGCATGGAGTTACCGCATGCTCAGCAGCAGCACATCGGGCCAAGTAAGGTCCCACTTCGGGTTAAGGACTTGGTTTGGGTTGATGAACGACCATGGCAAAGATGTGCCAGACGACAGCCAACGAAACATCATGCACACCTGCAGATAGTGGCGAAGTTGGGAGCGGCGTGCTTCCAGTTGCCTGATGGCTTGTTGAGGCACGCCAACCAGCTGCAGCGTGTCCAGGAGGACGCTCCAGGTGGCGGGGCTGGACGGAAGTTGGTGAAAGTGGTTTGGGATCCGGGCTCCAACGTCCAGAAGATCAGCCTCCACTCCGGGGGCCTGCTGCCTCTAGGGGCGCGCTTGCTGCGGGGCTGCCCAGGGCCCCCCATGCCGGTTCCACCTCTTCCACCCAAGTGACTGTGCTGTGACAGCTTCTTTTTTTATAGTTCCATTTATTGTTCTTTGTTAGTTTAGGAGCACGGCTACTGTTTTAGTTGGTAATAAAGGACTTTTAGTTTAATCCAGTGATAGAATAACCCACTGTGGAGTGCAGGCTGTGTGGTAGTCCACCCACCGGTCCTATTTTAGGTTGGTTTTGTGCGAATGTGTTAGGCCTTAGGTTATTTTAGTTTATGTTAATTAGAGTGTGACTGGGGTTCTAAATTGGGTGGATTCGATTTGTGTGACTGTTTTTGGACCTTGTAAAGGGGGGGTGTTATGGCGGCATTTAAAGTGAAGTATGATGTGATGACACCGACTTCCTGTTGCATCGTCACATCGCCCTATATATCGGGGCAACCGCCATAGGCACTTCCTCTTGTGCCGGATGACTCTGCTGGGTGCATGCCGTGGACTGTGTTCACCATCTTTAATAAAGCAGTGTTCAACGCTACATCTCTGTCGGCCTCATTCATCACCAGGTTTGTGGACATAACCGACTCCAGTCATTGCTGAAGTGTGGACAAAGGTGAAATGTTGTTCAGAGTTCAGACAGCTAATGATCTGGAATGACTCAGAAAAACAAACCAGATTTACCACTTTAACACTCATCTGAAAACTAAATTTGACGTGAAATAACTTCCTGGAATAAGCAGCAACAACAAAGCAATCCCACTGTTTGGTGATAATATAACAAAAGGATATTTAAGTATAAAAAGTATAATTAATATAATCATTTGAGCTGATAGCGATTTTCTCAGAGACTTGTGTGACTTTTTCTTATAATCTTTTAACTTTTTTCCTCATACACTTGCAACTTTTCTCATTAATTTGCTAATTCTTGTAAATCTACAACTTTTTCTAACAAATTTTTGACTTTTTCTTATAAACTTAAAAAGTTTTTTTCTTAGAAATTTGCAGATTGTTTTCTCATAAATTTTCCCAGTAATTTGCTACTTTGTCATCATAAATTTGCAACTTTCTTTTTATGATAAATTTGACTTTTCCCCAAAATTTTACTACTTTTTTCTTGTAAATTTGCAACTTTTTCTTCATAAACTTGCAACTTTTTTCTCTAGTAAGTTTGCGACTTTAAAAAAAATATCACAAATTCAAATTTTTTTTGTTAATTTGGAAGCTGGTTACATTTTTTTATTTCATGTAATGTTTTTGTTTTTTGTTGTTTTTGTCCATCTAGACAAAGACTCAAGTTTTTTTCCTCATAGATTTGCACCTTTTCTCAAAAGTTTGCAACGTTGTTCTTGTAAATTTTCCACTTGTAAATTTGCAACTTTTTTTGTAAATTTCCAACTTTTTCCTCAAAAAATTACAGCTTTTTTCTTGTAAATTTTCAAGTTTTTTCTCGATTCAACTTTTCCCAATAATTTTGCAACTCTTTTCTTGTAAATTTGCAACTTTTTTCCCCTATTAAGTTTGTTACTTTTTTTAAATTACAAATGCAAAACTTTTTTCTTCTTTAATTTGGATGCTGGTTAGATTTTTTTATTCTATGTAATTTTTGTTTTTGTCCATTGAGAAAAAGACTCAAGTTTATTTTTAAATTTTTTTGTTGAGAAGGGAGAAATTTTTTTTTCATTTTCCTTTCAAATTTTTTTATGTTTTGATTGCAAGTTTTTTACTTCTACTGCCAAATGTGAATTTTCTCATAAATATACTACGTTTTTCTTTGCAGTCTGATTAATTTGTCACAGTATACAGTAGCTGTGAAGCCCCAGCTTAAAGACTTACTGGCTAGACTGAACTTTTATCTAAATGGTCCTATCATGCATACTGTATGCATTTGTTGATGTTTCTGAATTCTAATTATCTTCTTTTCTCCACCCTTTTCCCAGCCAGAGCCATCTCCCTCCATTCTCCACAGAGGAGCCTGACCCGTTCTGTGCAGGACGACGTTTTCTTCTCGGTTAGCCTGACCTGCAACGGGACCCCGGCCATACAATGGAACTTTATGTCGGGACTGGTGAGTCGCACTATAGGGAGGTGGCAGCCGGGGATCCCCCCCAATATAACAGAGGATTACAGGAGCAGAGTACAGCCCTACAACAACGGTTCAATGGTCTTGTCCGACCTTCGGCTGCAGGATAGTGGGTACTACGTCATCACTGTGATGGACAGGGGAGGGAACAGCAAAGATCTGGGATTTGTCCTGAAGGTGAACGGTGAGAAGGGTTAAATCCTGACGTCTGCTGTCATTTTACCTGTTACACATGAAGCGTCACAATGTGTGACTCTAATGCCATCTGCTTTGTTTTTAAAATATTATTTAGCAGACAATATTTATACATATTATCAGTAGGTGATATGAGAGGGGATTCCATTCCCCTTGTTGGCAAAATGACCCCAAATCATCCTCCTTGTTAACCTGCTATCATCATTCATAGGTGCAAATCATGCGGGGACAAGATGGACGTCATAACACTTTTCTTGCCATGTTACATAACTGAATAAAATGAATTTGAAACACCAATTCTAAGCAGAAATGAATGAAATATATACAATTTTTGCAACTTCTTTATCAGAAATTTGCATATTTTTTCCTGTAAATTTGCAACTTTTTCCCCCAATTTGCAACTTTATCCCTGTAAATCCACGACTGTTTTCTTAAAAATTTGTAACTTTTTTCTCAAACTTTCAAGGTTTTTCCTCAAAAGTCTGTAACTTTTTTCTTGTAAATTTTCTACTTTTTTTTCTCAATTTGCAACTTTTTCCCCTGGGGTCTCCTCCGGGGGAGACCCCGGGGCAGACCCAGGACTCGGTGGAGAGACTATGTCTCCCAGCTGGTCTGGGAACGCCTTGGTATCTTCTCTGAAGAGCTGGAGCAGGTGGCTGGGGAGAGGGAAGTCTGGGCTTCTCTGCTTGAACTGCTGCCTCTGCGACCCGGACCTCCGGAAAAGCGGTAGAAGATGGATGGATGGATGCAACCTTTTCCCTGTAAATCTGTTTTGTTATTTGCAGTTTTTTTCTCATGAATTTGCATTTTTTCCTGTAAATTTGCAACTTTTTTCTCAAAAATTTGCAACTTTTTCCTATAACTTGGTAATTTTTTTTTCAAAAATTTGCAACTTTTTCCCTGTAAATCAGTTTTTTATTTGCATATTTTTTCTCATAAATTTGCCACTTTTTTCTCAAAAATTTGCCACTTTTTCCTATAGCTTGGTAATTTTTTTTCCAAAAATTTGCAACATTTTCCCTGTAAATCAGTTTTTTATTTGCAATTTTTTTCTCATAATTTGCATTTTTTTCTCATAAATTTGCAACTTTTTTCTCAAAAATCTGCAACTTTTTCCTATAACTTTGCAAGGTTTTTTTTTTTCAAAAATTTGCAACTTTTTCCCTGTAAATCAGTTTTTTTATTTGCATATTTTTTCTCACAAATTTGCAACTTTTTTCTCAAAAATTTGCAACTTTTTCCTATAACTTGGTAATTTTTTTTCCAAAAATTTGCAACTTTTTCCCTGTAAATCAGTTTTTTTTATTTGCAATTTTTTTTCTCATGAATTTGCATTTTTTCCTGTAAATTTGCAACTTTTTTCTCAAAAATTTGCAACTTTTTCCTATAACTTGGTAATTTTTTCCCCCAAAATTTGCAACTTTTCCCCTGTAAATCAGTATTTTTATTTGCATATTTTTTCTCATAAATTTGCAACTTTTTTCTCAAAAATTTGCAACTTTTTCCTATAACTTGGTAATTTTTTTTCCAAAAATTTGCAATTTTTTCCCTGTAAATCAGTTTTTTTTATTTGCAATTTTTTTCTCATGAATTTGCATTTTTTCCTGTAAATTTGCAACTTTTTTCTCAAAAATTTGCAACTTTTTCCTATAACTTGGTAATTTTTTCCCCCAAAATTTGCAACTTTTTCCCTGTAAATCAGTTTTTTATTTGCATTTTTTTTCTCATAATTTGCATTTTTTTCTCATAAATTTGCAACTTTTTTTCTCAAAAATCTGCAACTTTTACCTATAACTTTGCAAGTTTTTTTTTTTCAAAAATTTGCAACTTTTTCCCTGTAAATCAGTTTTTTTATTTGCATATTTTTTCTCATAAATTTGCCACTTTTTTCTCAAAAATTTGGAACGTTTTCCTATAACTTGGTAATTTTTTTTCCAAAAATTTGCAACTTTTTCCCTGTAAATCAGTTTTTTATTTGCATTTTTTTCTCATAATTTGCATTTTTTTCTCATAAATTTGCAACTTTTTTCTCAAAAATCTGCAACTTTTTCCTATAACTTTGCAAGTTTTATTTTCAAAAATTTGCAACTTTTTCCCTGTAAATCAGTTTTTTTATTTGCATATTTTTTCTCATAGATGTGCAACTTTTTTCCTCAAAAATTTGCAACTTTTTCCTATAACTTGGTAATTTTTTTCCCCCAAAATTTGCAACTTTTTCCTTGTAAATCAGTTTTTTTATTTGCAGTTTTTTTCACATGAGTTTGAATTTTTTCCTGTAAATTTACAACTTTTTTCTCAAAAATTTGCAACTTTTTCCTGTAACTTGGTAATTTTTTTCCCCCAAAATTTGCAACTTTTAGCAACTTAACGCTGAAGCTCCCAGACCCAATCCAAGGAAAACATCTTCAAAATCAGACTTAACGGATTTTTGGAAGAATAAAAATCAAAAGACAAAAACACCATGCCTAACCAAAAACAGAAGAAACTGACATTCCCCAGGTCAGGACGCGCAGCGGCCGCAGAATCTGAACCGGAGGACCTCCGTTCAGAAGACGAGGAGCTGGACCTAGCTAACAAAAAGGTTAGCTTGAAATCACTATTTGATGAATTACGACGATTTCAGGCCGAATTTCATGAATTCAGAGAGGAATTAAAAAGGACGAACAGCAGAATGGACCAGGCCGAAAACCGAATCTTGGAAGCTGAAGAAAGAATAAAAGTGCTTGAAGATTCTATGCTGGATTTACACAAAAAATAGTCAAGGCTGGAGGCTAAGCTAACCGACCAAGAAGGAAGACAGAGACGAGACAACATCAGAATTCACGGTCTGAAAGAAGGAGCTGAAGATAGTTTCAACACAATGGCGGAATGCGTAGAATCCTTATTGAGAGAGAAGTTGGATATTCCACAAACCACGATTTGAAGATAGAAAAGGCCCATCGTACATTAGCCGCAAAGCCAGCGGCAGAAGCGCCCCCATGTTCGGTGGTGGTAAGATTCTCCGATTTCAAAATAAAACAAGAGGTTGTAAGACGGGCTTGGCAGAAAAAAGGATTTATGCATCAAGAGAGAAAAGTCTTCATGGAGCATGATTACGCCCCGGAGGTTCTTAAAAAGCGACGGGAATATAACGACGCCAAAAAGGTTCTACGGGAACAGAATCTACGCTTTCAGACGCCATTTCCTGCAAAGTTAAGGGTCTTTTACGGTGAAGAGTCATGTCTCTATAATTCAGCGGAAGAAGCAACAATAGACATGGCGAGAAGAGGACTCCCGGTATCGGTGTTTAAACCCGCAGCGGATCTGAGCGAGAGGATCAGAGCTCAAATGTGGTCCACTCAGACACCTTCAAAATCCACGGGCCAGCAGCGGGAAACCCAGCCCCAGAGCTACAAAGATAAGCTTTCCAGTTCCAGGAAGGAATAGCGACCTTTTTGGTTTTTTTTTCTTTTCAGTCATTCTGCACTTCCATCCCCCCTCCTACAAGGTAACAAACATTAAAGGAGGTGCAGAATCAGCATGTGGTAAAACCTTTCATGGAGCAGTTATAGCATTAGAAACAAATGTCTTCTTAATTTAAAAAAAAAAAAAAATCTTGTTAAAATAGAAATGTAACAATGACCCACATGTTCTCCCTACACTAACAAATACTGTATTAGAGTGAATGTTTGCTGTGATGGGGGTGGGAGGGTGCACACAATCTCATAGGGTATAGGCATAAAAAAAAAAAAAAATCATTACAAATTCGGATTGGGATCTGAAATTCACGTTAAAAACATGGGACAACTTACAGGGGTAAGAGAGGGCCCTCAACACGTAACAGAGTTTGAGGAATTTCCCTCAGAGCCTACACTCCATCAGGGCTCTTACAGGGTCTTTAAAGAGACCCCAGCTCAGGAAGTTTTTTTTGACAGTTTTTTGTTTTAAAGTTTCGTACACTATGTTCTTAATGTTTTTTATGTTCTTAATGTTCTTTCAGTTTCTGAGTAGCATAAAAGAGGGCCACCACACTGTTATACTAAATAAGAAAATACAATGGAGAAATAGGGTGTAACCAAAATAGCCTCATATAATGTAAAAGGGATCCTGAATCCAGTTAAAAGATCCAAGATTCTACGCAAAATGAAAAAAGACAAAGCAGAAATAATATTTTTACAAGAAACCCACCTAACAGACGTGGAACACACTAAACTCAATAGACAAGGGTTTAAAATGATCTCTTCATCTTCATATAAGTCAGGGAGGAGGAGGGGAGTAGTGACATTTATATCAACCAAAATTACATTTGAAAAAAAATCAGAACACAAAGATAAAGAAGGGAGGTACAGTTTGGTAATTGGGTGGCTAGAGGGAGAAGATATCACCCTGCTGAATGTATATGCACCACCAGGGGCTAAATGGAAATTTTATAAAAATGTATTCGACTTAATGATAACTAAAGCCCAAGGTTTTGTGATATGTGGTGGAGACTTCAATCTAAGACTGAATCCATACTGGGATGCAACAGGTAATTCTTCACATCAAAATAACACTCAAAATAGGAAAACTCGGATGCTATTAAAAGAAATGGGAATCTGTGACGTATGGAGGGAATTCAACCCCAATGTAAAAGATTATACTTTTTATTCAACGCCACATTCATCTTACTCAAGGATTGATTACTTTTTTATGTTTAATAGAGACATTGGAAGAGTAAAAACATGTAAAATAGGACTGATGGATCTCTCTGACCACAGTCCGATCTATATGGACTTAAACATCCAAAAATACACAAATAATACATTTTCTTGGAGGTTGAATTCAAATGTCCTGAAAGGACCACTGAAAGATGAATTGGAATCAGATACTCTCAGATATTTGGAAGAAAACGATAATGGAGAAGTATCCCCTTTAATACTGTGGGATGCGTGCAAAGCTGTAATAAGGGGAAAAATTATTGCAAAACTGGCAACCCAAAAGAAACTGAGACAAGAAAAACTAATCACACTAGAGTCAGAACTCAAGAACCTAGAAAAAGAACACAAAGACAACACTCATTCTAATGGCTCGCTCAAGATTAAAGAAATTAAAAATCAAATAAATGAGATCTACACAATAGAAATCCAGAAGAAACTTACATTTCTGAAACAAAAACACTATGAAGCAGGCAGTAAATCGGCAAAATTACTAGCCTATAAATTGAGGAAACAACAAACAGAAAGAGCAATCTACAAAATCAGAGACCCAGTATCAAAGGAAATAAAATTCAGAATTCAGGATATTCTTAAACGCTTCGAGAATTACTATAAGAACTTATACTCCCACAAAAAACATAAAAACGCATCCGAGGCATTCCTAAACACATTAAACCTTCCCCAACTTACGGAATCACAAAATAAAACACTACTGTCAGAAATACAACCTAAAGAATTTGAAAAAGCAATTATGAAACTTAAAGCTAACAAATCCCCAGGAGCAGATGGCTATACAGCAGAATGGTACAAAACCTTTAAACAGCAACTATCTCCTCTCCTCCTGAAAACATTTAACTATGTCCTCCACACAGGGGACATCCCCCCCTCCTGGAGAGAAGGGGTCATTGCAGTTATACCTAAACCTGAAAAGGATAAACTAGAATGCTCCAACTACAGACCAATCAGTGTATTAAATCAGGACTATAAGCTTTTTACCATTATCCTTGCCAAAAGGTTAGAGAACATACTGACAGACTTAATTCACTTAGACCAAACAGGTTTTATAAGACAAAGACAGACACAAGACAACATTTGACGCACTTTACACATAATCCATCATATAAAAAAATATAACTTAAATGCAGTCATATTGGGATTAGATGCTGAAAAAGCATTCGATTCGGTTGACTGGTCTTTCCTATATAGAATCTTATCCAGTTTCAATTTTCATAACAACTTCATTAGAACTATACAGGCTTTATATAAAAAACCAACAGCTAAAATAAGGATTAACGGTAATTTATCATCATCTTTTGAGCTGGAAAGAGGATGTCGTCAAGGCTGCCCCCTGTCTCCACTGCTCTTTGCAATCTTCATAGAACCTCTGAGCCAATGGATAAGACAAAATCAAGAAATTCAAGGTATTACACTTGGTCAGAAGGAACATAAAATAGCACTCTTTGCTGATGACATTTTAATATACCTAGGGCAGCCAGACACTTCTTTACCAGAACTAATCTCAGTTTTTTCAGACTATGGAGATTTATCAGGGTACAAATTAAACATGCATAAAACCCAAGTTTTAACATTCAACTATGACCCAAATCATTATTCACTAAGTGAACTCAAAACTAACTGGGAGTTGGAATCTATGAAATATCTGGGGGTCAATATCCCGAAACAACTCAACAAAATTATAACACTAAACTATGATCCACTGGTGACAAAAATAAAATCTGACCTAGCAAGATGGAATATGATACCATTCTTAGGTACTGCACAAAGAATTGAAGCAGTCAAAATGAATATACTTCCACGTCTTCTATACCCTTTCCAAACAATACCGGTAGAACCTCCCAAAAAAACATGGCAGGAGCTGGACAGAAGGATCTCAAGATTCATATGGCAGGGCAAGAGACCTAGAATCAGATATAGAACCTTACAGCTAAACAAAGACAAAGGTGGGCTCACGCTGCCAAATATCAGGGACTATTTTAAAGCCGCACAAATTAAAACTTTAATAGAGATATGTAACCCAGTCTACACTGCACAATGGAAGGAGATCGAATGCCAAATAGCAAGTGACATTCCCCTACAGGCAATAATAGGGAACAATGCCTTACCTAAACTCTTGAATAACACTAACCCGTGGATAGAGACCCCACTAAAATTTTGGTTTAAGATAGTCAGAGAGAATCAAGCTAAAGAGCCCTATCGACTTCTGCAATGGATTGCCTATGATCAAGACTTTACCCCCAATAAAACAGACACTAGATTTAAAGAGTGGAAAGAGAAAGGGCTGATAAAATATTACAATTTTTTTAAGGGGCAAACTTTAAGAAGTTTTGAAGATTTGAAAAAACAAGGTCAAATAAATCAAGATCTTTACAGGTTCTTTCAGCTTAGACACCACATAAACAATATACTTAAAAAGGAGGATTTGGAAAGGGCCCAGTCAGGTGTTCTGAAGGTCTTCTTAATGGCATATAAAGGGATCCCAGGGATCAGATACATTTCTAAAATATACCAAGGTCTACAAGACTTAACAGGAGACAACACATCATATATAAAAGAGAGATGGGAAAAAGAGGGGAATTTCACTTTACAATTGGAAATATGGGAAAAGCTAAATAAACAGCAATGGAAAAGTACCTCATCCCTGCAGTGGAGAGAATTTGGATGGAAAAATTTGGTAAGATTTTTCAGAACACCTGCACAAAACAAATTTACCCATAAGGGGTTGAACTGTTGGCGCTTGTGTGGTGAAAAGACTGCAAATCATTTTCATGTGTTTTGGTCATGCCCAGTTATCCACCAATATTGGACCAATGTACAGACAATATTGGGGAAAATATTCAAAATAACAGTTCCCTTTTCTTTTGTAACTTTGTATTTGGGTTTACTACCGGACTCACTGGAAAGACGAGGAGAAAAATACTTATTCAATGTTTTAATATTGGCAAGTAAAAAAGCCCTAACTAAAAAATGGATGTTGAAGGACTGTCCTACACCTGAAGATTGGATTAACGTGATTCAAGACATTTACTCGATGGAAAAGTTGACATTCGCACTGAGACAGGACATGGATGGGTTCATGAACTTTTGGCAACCCTGGATCGCATATGTGTCTTCCATTAGATCTAATCTTTGACAAATACCATTTCAATAATGGTTCCGCTCTTTGTTCCAATGCTACTCAGATGCCTTTTACTTTTAATTACTTAATTTTCTGTTTGTTTAGTTTTTTGCTGTTCTGTTTGTTTGTTCGTTTTTTTAATATGTATGGGCACATAATCATACCATGTAGGATAACTAAATAGACGGTTATGCTGTTTCATCCCACCTAGCAACAATGCTCTGCACTGTGTGTGTTTATATATTTACATATTTATTCCATCTAGCTACAATGCTCAGCACTGGGTGTGTTTATATTTATATATCTATATATTTATTCCATCTAGCTACAATGCTTCGCACTGTGTTTTTATATATCTACATATTATTCCATCTAGCTACATTGCTCCGCACTGTGTGTGTTTATATACTTGCATATTTATTCCACCTAGCTGCAATGCTCCGTACTGTGGGTGTTTATATATTTACATATTTATTCCATCTAGCTACAATGCTCTGCACTGTGTGTTCATATATTCATATATTTATTCCATCCAGCTACAATGCTCTGCACTGTGTGTCTGTGTGTGTGTGTATATATATATTTTATAGTAATATGTACATATGTACAGTATATTAGCTGCTCTTGCTTGCTTGTTTTTTTTCTTGCCTTCTGATTGTTGCTCTGAGTGTTGCTATCCCTGTGCTGTTGCAATCCTGGAATTTCCCAGTTGTGGGACTAATAAAGGCTTATCTTATCTTATCTTTAATTTCACTTTTTCTTTCACTTTAAAAAAAAAGGGGTGTTGTAATAATTATCCTACCAATGTTGTCAAATAGCAAAAAATAAGGGAACATGTGATGAAAATGTAAACAATGCAATGCTGTAATGACCTGTATACCCTTTACAAAAACTTAAATTAAAAAAAAAAAATAAATTTGCAACTTTTTCCCTGTAAATCAGTTTTTTTATTTGCATATTTTTTCCTCATAAATTTGCAACTTTTTTTCTCAAAAATTTGCAACTTTTTCCTATAACTTGGTAATTTTTTTTCCAAAAATTTGCAACTTTTTCCCTGTAAATCAGTTTTTTATTTGCAATTTTTTTCTCATAATTTGCATTTTTTTCTCATAAATTTGCAACTTTTTTCTCAAAAATTTGCTACTTTTTCCTATAACTTTGCAAGTTTTTTTTTTTCCCAAAAATTTGCAACTTTTTCCCTGTAAATCAGTTTTTTTATTTGCAAATTTTTTCTAATAAATTTGCCAATTTTTTGTCGAAAATTTGCAACTTTTTCTGACAACTTGGCAAGTTTTTTTTTTCAAAAATTTGCAGCTTTTTCCCTGTAAATCAGTTTTTATATTTGCAATATTTTTCCTCATAAATTTGCCAATTTGTCAAAAATTTGCAACTTTTTCAGATAACTTGGCAAGTTTTTTTCCCCCAAAATTTGTAGCTTTTTCCCTGTAAATTTGCAACTTTTTTCTCAAAAATTTGCAAATTTTTCCGATAACTTGGTAATTTTTTTTTCAAAAATTTGCAACTTTTTCCCTGTAAATCAGTTTTTTTATTTGCATATTTTTTCTCATAAATTTGCCACTTTTTTCTCAAAAATTTGCCACTTTTTCCTATAACTTTGCAAGTTTTTTTTTTCCCAAAAATTTGCAACTTTTTCCCTGTAAATCAGTTTTTTTATTTGCAAATTTTTTCTAATAAATTTGCCAATTTTTTGTCGAAAATTTGCAACTTTTTCTGACAACTTGGCAAGTTTTTTTTTTCAAAAATTTGCAGCTTTTTCCCTGTAAATCAGTTTTTTTATTTGCAATATTTTTCCTCATAAATTTGCCAATTTGTCAAAAATTTGCAACTTTTTCAGATAACTTGGCAAGTTTTTTTCCCCCAAAATTTGTAGCTTTTTCCCTGTAAATTTGCAACTTTTTTCTCAAAAATTTGCAAATTTTTCCGATAACTTGGTAATTTTTTTTTCAAAAATTTGCAACTTTTTCCCTGTAAATCAGTTTTTTTATTTGCATATTTTTTCTCATAAATTTGCCACTTTTTTCTCAAAAATTTGCAACTTTTTCCCTGCAAATCAGTTTTTTATTTGCAATTTTTTTCTCATAATTTGCATTTTTTTTCTCATAAATTTGCAACTTTTTTTTCAAAAATCTGCAACTTTTTCCTATAACTTTGCAAGTTTTTTTTTTCAAAAATTTGCAACTTTTTCCATGTAAATCAGTTTTTTTATTTGCAATTTTTTTCTCATAAATTTGCCAATTTTTTGTCAAAAATTTGCAACTTTTTTCCAAAAATTTGCAGCTTTTCCCCTGTAAATCAACTTTTTTATTTGCATTTTTTTTTCTCATGAATTTGCATTTTTTTTCCTGTAAATTTACAACTTTTTTCTCAAAAATTTGCAACTTTTTCTATAACTTGGTAATTTTTTTCCCCAAAATTTGCAACTTTTTCCCTGTAAATCAGTTTTTTTATTTGCATATTTTTTTCTCATAAACTTTTTCCAATAACTTGGCAAGTTTTTTTTCCCAAAAATTTGCAACTTTTTCCCTGTAAATCAGTTTTTTTATTTGCAAATTTTTTCTAATAAATTTGCCAATTTTTTGTCGAAAATTTGCAACTTTTTCTGACAACTTGGCAAGTTTTTTTTTTCAAAAATTTGCAGCTTTTTCCCTGTAAATCAGTTTTTATATTTGCAATATTTTTCCTCATAAATTTGCCAATTTGTCAAAAATTTGCAACTTTTTCAGATAACTTGGCAAGTTTTTTTCCCCCAAAATTTGTAGCTTTTTCCCTGTAAATTTGCAACTTTTTTCTCAAAAATTTGCAAATTTTTCCGATAACTTGGTAATTTTTTTTTTCAAAAATTTGCAACTTTTTCCCTGTAAATCAGTTTTTTTATTTGCATATTTTTTCTCATAAATTTGCCACTTTTTTCTCAAAAATTTGCCACTTTTTCCTATAACTTTGCAAGTTTTTTTTTTCCCAAAAATTTGCAACTTTTTCCCTGTAAATCAGTTTTTTTATTTGCAAATTTTTTCTAATAAATTTGCCAATTTTTTGTCGAAAATTTGCAACTTTTTCTGACAACTTGGCAAGTTTTTTTTTTCAAAAATTTGCAGCTTTTTCCCTGTAAATCAGTTTTTTTATTTGCAATATTTTTCCTCATAAATTTGCCAATTTGTCAAAAATTTGCAACTTTTTCAGATAACTTGGCAAGTTTTTTTCCCCCAAAATTTGTAGCTTTTTCCCTGTAAATTTGCAACTTTTTTCTCAAAAATTTGCAAATTTTTCCGATAACTTGGTAATTTTTTTTTCAAAAATTTGCAACTTTTTCCCTGTAAATCAGTTTTTTTATTTGCATATTTTTTCTCATAAATTTGCCACTTTTTTCTCAAAAATTTGCAACTTTTTCCCTGCAAATCAGTTTTTTATTTGCAATTTTTTTCTCATAATTTGCATTTTTTTTCTCATAAATTTGCAACTTTTTTTTCAAAAATCTGCAACTTTTTCCTATAACTTTGCAAGTTTTTTTTTCAAAAATTTGCAACTTTTTCCATGTAAATCAGTTTTTTTATTTGCAATTTTTTTCTCATAAATTTGCCAATTTTTTGTCAAAAATTTGCAACTTTTTTCCAAAAATTTGCAGCTTTTCCCCTGTAAATCAACTTTTTTATTTGCATTTTTTTTTCTCATGAATTTGCATTTTTTTTCCTGTAAATTTACAACTTTTTTCTCAAAAATTTGCAACTTTTTCTATAACTTGGTAATTTTTTTCCCCAAAATTTGCAACTTTTTCCCTGTAAATCAGTTTTTTTATTTGCATATTTTTTTCTCATAAACTTTTTCCAATAACTTGGCAAGTTTTTTTTCCCAAAAATTTGCAGCTTTTTCCCTGTAAATCAGTTTTTTTTATTTGCAATTTTTTTTCTCATAAATTTGAAACTTTTTCCCCTATAAATCAATTTTTTTATTTGCAATTTTTTTCCTCATAAATTTGCATTTTTTCTTGTAAATTTGAAACTTTTTTCATGTAAATCAGTTTTTTTTATTTGCAATTTTTTTCTCATAAATTTGCCACCTTTTTTTCAAAAATTTGCAACTTTTTACCTGTAAATTTGCAACCCTGGATGCTGGTTAAATCTTCATTCAGTGGAATTAAATTGTTATTTGCAACTTTTTGAATTTTTAAATTGTCATCTTTTACCATATTTTTGCACCTTTATTCTTACAAATTTGCTTTAAATTTACATTTATCCGTTTGTACCTCATGCTAAATTTGTGAATACTTCCCATCCCCATTGGTGAAAAATAATAAGTCGCCTAATGGATATTATCAGCAGCTCACTCCTGATTTTCTGCAGCATATAAAGAGGAGGTGCAGGAGTGTAGTTCCCTTTCAGATCTCTTAATATAACATACAGGTCAAATACCACCCACCTGACCATCTAATTTCTGTGGGAAAAAAATCCAGGGATGCATACGCTTCTGTGGTGTTGCATAAGGAAATCAGGAGTGACAGAAGTATGCGAGGGTGGGGCAGGACATGGGTGAGGACAGCCAGACAGTGGTGAGGTGTGCTGTAGGAGTGACAGATGGATTCAGGGTGGGACTTTTTTTTTTTTTTGACACAATGATGCACAGGCAGGAGTTTTCATGGACTTTGATGTGTGCAAATGATATCATGAGAGAGGGAGAGGAGGGAGCAGGTGGAAGACAACCTGGAGAGGTGCAAGTATGCACTAGAGAGAAGAGGGAATGAAAGTCAGTAGAAACAAGACAGAATACATGTGTGTGAATGAGAGGGAGGCAGGTGTAATGGTGAAGATGCACAGAGCAGAGTTAGTAAAGGTAGATGAGTTTAAATACCTGAGGTATCCAAAGCAATGGACTGTGTACGCAAGAAGTAAGGAAGAGAGTGCAGGCAGAGTGGAGACGAATATCAGGGGTGTTTTGTGACAGAAAGACAGCTGGAAGAATGAAAGTGAAGGTTTAAAAGGCAATAATAATTGTTGAGCATGGTAGGGTTAAAAGTGCTGTCTCTGACTGTCCTGTTTTAAACTGGGAGTCACCAACAAAGGCAAAGCTACTCCGGCTGATATGGAGAATAAAAACTACAAAGCTGTAAAAGCTTTCTCTTTATCAGACCAATAGTATGAGTTAGAATGAGTGCTCAGGGAAGTTTGTGTGTGATTTCATGTCAGTATTTATGATGGCTGCAGCAGTCTGGTATTAGTAAAGTCTGGGAAGATAACTGCCTAATCTTTCATTAATGATCAGTGAACAAAGTTTCAACCTGACATGTGCAGTAAATCTGACTCTTCAGTCTGGAGTGAAAGTGATTTTGAAAAAATGACCCCAAATCATCCCATTTGTTAACCTGCCATCCCCATTCATAGGCGTAACTCATGGGGGAAAGGGGGGGGGGGAGCGGGAAGATGGACATCATAACACTTTATTTTTAAAAATGTTACATAACTTGATAAAGTGAATTTGAAGCACCAATTTTAAGTAGAAATGAATATATATATATATATATTGTGGGACACGTGTATCACTTTAAGCTTCACATCTCAGAGTAGAACAAAGAACTGGGTCTCCTTGGAGATAACAGGAGGATGTGAAAATCTAGTCTTTGGTATGCAAGAGACGGCCTTGGGGGATTTCCTGGTCTGCCAGAGACTATGAGGAGGATGTTATAGGATTTAAGAGAAGATGCATTGTTACTTGTGATTAAATGCAATGTGACTGTGAGCTTTGAAGGTCCTGGATATATAAAGGACGAATGTCTGTGTTTTTCCTCTTTCTGCTTGCTGATGTTGGAAGATGTGAATAAACCTGACTCGTGAGATAAACTCTGCCTCGTCATTTTCACATTTCCACACTGGTGACCCTAAGACGTATCATGGATGAAAGAAATTCCCCTGGGCCAGACTCATCGGGAGCCCCCAGCCCAGCGTATGCCGCTACGGTCCAGCTACCGGACTTTTGGCAGGACAACCCGCGCTCCTGGTTCCACTTGGTCGAAGCACAGTTCGCCCTCCGGGGGATAACGGTAGATGACACGAAGTTCTACCATGTGGTTGCAAAGCTCGACAACCGCACGGCTCAGCATGTGGAGAGCCTATTGGAGCAGCCACCGGCCAACGACAAATACGGCGGGTTGAAGGCTGCACTTATCCAGTGCTTCACTCTCTCAGCCGAGGAGAGAGCGGAGAGGCTCCTGGCTCTGAACGACTTGGGACATGGCACGCCCATTGACCTGATGGAGAACATGCTGAGGTCGAGGGGCTCAGACGACGACGACTTCACCTTCACCCACATTTTCCTCAGGACCCTACCGTCGGCCACGAGAGCGACCCTGGCCAGTTCGCCGTTGTTGGCCCAGCGGGACTTCCGTGCGCTGGCCCAGGAGGCGCACCGGATTCTCAACGCCAGCAAACAGCGCGCGGCCACCGCAGCAGCGACGGAGTTCGGCGCGACAGCTGGAGATGGCGGGGGGCCAGAGACGGCGGTAGCAGAACCACCGATGACGGCGGCGGCGGGGGCCAAGGATCGCGGAGGAGACACCCTCTGTTTCTACCATCACCGCTTTGCAGAGAAGGCACGCAAATGTATATCACCGTGCCAGTTCAAGCGCTCGGGAAACGCCAAGACCGGGGGTCGGTAGCAGCTGCGGCCCTCGGGGAGGAGAACAAGCTGCTCTACTTGAAGGATGCGTGTTCGGGGAGGCATTTCCTCGTGGACACAGGCTCCCAGTTGAGTTTCATCACACCTTCCTCCACTGACTGGCTGGCGGTTTCCAGAGGTCCCGGGGTGTCAGCAGCGAACGGCTCGGAGATTAAGACCTTTGGTGAGAGGACTCTGCTTCTGTCCCTACACGGCCGTACATTTGAGTGGACTTTTGTCATAGCTGCAGTGAATTTCAATATGTTGGGGGCTGATTTTCTGTGCTCACATGGTTTGTTGGTTGATCTTGCTAACAGGTGCCTGGTTAATGCACTTTCTTTTTATTCTATTCCCTGTACAGCCCGAGTGGCCCCGCCAACAGCACAAGCCAACGTCACAGCTGCAAGCGGTAAGTTCCACACACTGCTCACTCAGTTTCCAGCACTCACGGTTCCCACATTTTCAGCAGCCGTCGCTAAACACGGGGTGGAACATTTTATTACTACCACCGGACCGCCCGTTTTTGCAAAAGCCCGGCGCTTGGATTCAGCTAAACTGACCATAGTGCGCGAGGAGTTCGCCAACCTGGAAAGGTTGGGCATCATCAGGCGTTCGAACAGCCCATGGGCTTCCCCGCTTCACATGGTCCCGAAAGCTGACGGCTCGTGGCGACCTTGCGGAGATTTCCGCAGGTTGAACAACGCCACAGTGCACGACCGCTACCCAATCCCGCATATCAAAGATTTTTCCGTTCATTTGGCGGGGGCGCGCGTTTTTTCTAAGATAGACTTGGCCCGCGGTTACCACCAAGTCCCAGTGCGCACTGAGGACATACCTAAAACAGCGGTAATAACTCCATTTGGTCTATTCGAGTTTTTGCGCATGCCATTTGGGCTTAAAGGCGCTGCGCAGATGTTCCAACGCATGATGGACGCGGTGTTGCGCAATCTCCCCTTCGTATTCGTCTACCTGGACGACATCTTAGTAGCCAGCGCGTCCGAAGACGAACACGAAAACCACCTCACGGCAGTTTTCCGGAGGTTGGGAGAGCACGGTTTAATAATCAACCCAGCGAATTGTCAGTTCAGGGTGACGCAGATTGATTTTTTGGGGCATCGCGTCTCTCCAGAAGGAGCGGTTCTGCTGCCTGACAAAGTGCGCGCGGTAGCAAATTTTCCCCAGCCACAAACGGTCAAGGCGTTACAGGAGTTTTTGGGAATGGTGAATTTTTATAACCGTTTCCTCCCCCGCGCAGCGCAGCTCATGCAACCATTGTATGCCGCACTCAAAAAACAAAAACCCACAAATAAAGATCGAATGGTCTCTGGAGCGAGAGCGAGCATTCTCGGAGGTCAAAACAACCCTGGCAAACGCTGCGTTGTTAGCACATCCAGACCTAACGGCCCGCATAGCGCTCACTACTGACGCGTCAGATGTGGCCATAGGTGCGGTCGTGGAGCAGCATGAAGCCGGGGCTTGGCAGCCGCTCACCTTTTTCAGCAGGACTTTGCGCGATTGTGAACGAAAATACAGTGCATTCGACAGGGAGTTGTTAGCTCTCCATTTGGCCATTCGCCACTTCCAGTTCTGGCTGGAGGGACGCCGTTTCACCGCGTTCGTTGACCACAAGCCGCTGACATTCGCGATGGCCAAGGTTTCAGAACCGTGGTCAGGCCGGCAGCAAAGACAGCTGGCCGCCATCTCAGAGTTTACTACCGATATTCAGCACGTGGCGGGTAAACTGAATGTAGTGGCAGACTGTCTCTCGCGCGCCGTGGCGGCCCCAGTCCGCATAGGGATAGATTATGCAGCCATGGCCGCGGATCAGGTTAGCGACGTGGACGTGCGCGCGCTCCAGTCTGGACCAACAGGGTTAAGGCTGGAGAACAGGGTGCTGCGAGATGGTATGCCCCCCCTAATCTGCGATGTCTCCACTGGGCGACCGCGTCCTGTGGTACCGGCCGCATGGCGCCGCCGCGTTTTTGACTTGATTCATTGTCTGGCGCACCCGGGAGTGCGTGCATCGGTCAAAATGGTAGGAGAGAAATTTGTATGGCTGAGCCTGCGCAAACAAGTTAAGGAGTGGACAGCAGCCTGCATGGCTTGTCAACAAGCCAAGGTACACAGACACACGAGAGCTCCCTTGGAGCCGTTTCACATCCCGGCCAAGAGGTTCGATCATGTTCACGTGGACCTCGTAGGCCCCCTCCCGCCGTCACAGGGGTGCACACACCTTCTGACAATGGTGGACCGCACCACACGCTGGCCGGAAGTGGTCCCACTGGTGTCAACCACAGCCGAGGAGGTGGCGCGCGCATTTTTAACAGCATGGGTAGCGCGCTTTGGAGTCCCGTCGGACATTACGTCCAACAGAGGTCCTCACTTTGTTTCCGAACTTTGGTCAGCAATGGCCCGCAGCCTGGGGGTAACGATCCACCGCACAACCGCGTACAATCCACAGGCTAATGGGTTATGCGAACGTTTTCATAGGTCATTGAAAGCGGCTCTCAGAGCGTCGCTGACGGATGCAAATTGGGTAGACAGGCTACCGTGGGTTTTATTGGGGTTGCGTTCTGCACCTAAAGAGGACTTAGAAGCCTCCCCGGCTGAGCTAGATTTTGCGCAGCCACTTCGGCTGCCCGGGGAGTTTCTCCCAGATAATCCTGCGCCAGATAGCTCCCCGTCTCAGCGGTTGCAGCGTGGCACGGAATCGGGCACGCTGCCTGGCCCCGTTCACCACAGTTTTCCGCGCGTTTTTCTGACTAAGGCTTTGAAAAACGCGGAGTTTGTTTTTGTCAGACACGATGCCCATCGCCCACCGCTGCGACCACCTTATGATGGACCATTTAGAGTGCTGGAAACAGGGGACAAGCATTTTTTGCTAGATTTGGGGGGCAGGAAGGAAAAGATTGGCATAAACAGGCTCAAACCCGCCTTTGTGGTGGCGGACGAGGATGTGCTGTTGGCCAGGGCTCCTCGGCGTGGCAGACCCCCCCGGGGACATTCCCCAGAACACCCACAGGGAGTGACAAACAGTTCTCACCCCCAGACAGCAGCTCCCCAGCAGGATGGCGCCGCAGAAGTGGCGAAGCCCGCTTACAGCAGATACGGGAGGAGACTGAGGCCCAAGCAGCACGTGGGTTAATGTGTAATGATTTTATCATGACATGCAGACTGTTACTCTGTTGTTCCATCTTAGATATTTGGGGGGGGGGGGTCATGTGGGACACATATGTATCACTTTAAGCTTCACATCTCAGAGTAGAACAAAGAACTGGGTCTCCTTGGAGATAACAGGAGGATGTGAAAATCTAGTCTTTGGTATGCAAGATACGGCCTTGGGGGATTTCCTGGTCTGCCAGAGACTATGAGGAGGATGTTATAGGATTTAAGAGAAGATGCATTGTTACTTGTGATTAAATGCAATGTGACTGTGAGCTTTGAAGGTCCTGGATATATAAAGGACGAATGTCTGTGTTTTTCCTCTTTCTGCTTGCTGATGTTGGAAGATGTGAATAAACCTGACTCGTGAGATAAACTCTGCCTCGTCATTTTCACATTTCCACTATATATATATATATATATATATATATATATATATATATATATATATATATACATACAGTGGGGCAAAAAAGTATTTAGTCAGCTACCAATTGTGCAAGTTCTCCCACTTAAAAGATGAGAGAGGTCTCCAATTTTCATCATAGGTATACCTCAACTATGAGAGACAAAATGAGAAAAAAAAATCCAGAAAATCACATTGTCTGATTTTTAAAGAATTTATTTGCAAATTATGGTGGAAAATAAGTATTTGGTCACCTACAAACAAGCAAGACTTCTGGCTCTCACAGACCTATAACTTCTTCTTTAAGAGGTTCTTCTGTCCTCCACTTGTTACCTGTAGTAATGGCACCTGTTTGAACTCATTATCAGTATAAAAGACACCTGTCCACAACCTCAAACAGTCAGACCAAAGAGCTGTCAAAGGACACCAGAAACAAAATTGTAGACCTGCACCAGGCTGGGAAGACTGAATCTGCAATAGGTAAGCAGCGTGGTGTGAAAAAATCAACCGTGGGAGCAATTATTAGAAAATGGAAGACATACAAGACCACTGATAATCTCCCTCGATCTGGGGCTCCACGCAAGATCTCACCCCGAGGGGTCAAAATGATCACGAGAACGGTGAGCAAAAATTCCACAACCACACGGGGGGACCTAGTGAATGACCTGCAGAGAGCTGGGATCAAAGTAACAAAGGCTACCATCAGTAACACACTACGCCGCCAGGGACTCAAATCCTGCAGTGCCAGATGTGTCCCCCTGCTTAAGCCAGTACATGTCCAGGCCCGTCTGAAGTTTGCTAGAGAGCATTTGGATGATCCAGAAGAGGATTGGGAGAATGTCATATGGTCAGATGAAACCAAAATAGAACTTTTTGGTTAAAACTCAACTTGTCGTGTTTGGAGGAGAAAGAACTGGAGAGAAAGGGCTGCACGGTGGCGCAGTGGTTTAGCACTGTGGCAGCACAGTTTTACCCTCGGCCGGGGGATCGCGGGGATCATGAGATTGTGGGTTCGATCCCAGCCCCCGACCAACAGTGAGCTGTGTGGAGTTTGCATGTTCTCCC
This sequence comes from Pholidichthys leucotaenia, assembly GCA_020510985.1. NCBI lineage: Eukaryota > Metazoa > Chordata > Actinopteri > Cichliformes > Pholidichthyidae > Pholidichthys > Pholidichthys leucotaenia. Next base: position 44,410,582 of record CM035847.1, on the reverse strand, counting down.
CGTGTTGCGTGGGTTTACTCTGGGATTTCTCCGGTTTCCTCCCGCATACCAAAAACATGTAGGTTTAGGGCGCTCGCGCACGCAGCGACCGGCAGCCAGTGGCTTGTCACCAGACTGCAAAGCAAATCTACCTACGGGTACAAATAAGTAACAAAAACAAAAAAAAAAAAAACCACCATTCCTACTGTGAAGCATGGGGGTGGAAACATCGTGCTTTGGGGCTGTTTTTCTGCAAAGGGACCAGGAAGACTGATCCGTGTAAAGGAAAGAATGAATGGGACCATGTATCGTGAGATTTTGAGTGAAAACCTCCTTCCATCAGCAAGGGCATTGAAGATGAAATGTGGCTGGGTCTTTCAGCATGACAATGATCCCAAACATACCGCCCGGGCAACGAAGGAGTGGCTTCATAAGAAGCATTTCAAGGTCCTGGAGTGGCCTTGCCAGTCTCCAGATCTCAACCCCATAGAAAATCTTTGGAGGAAGTTGAAAGTCCGTGTTGCCCAGCGACAGCCCCAAAACATCACTGCTCTAGAGGAGATCTGCATGGAGGAATGGGCCAAAATACCAGCAACAGTGTGTGAAAACCTTGTGAAGACTTACAGAAAACGTTTGACCTCTGTCATTGCCAACAAAGGGTATATAACAAAGTACTGAGATGAACTTTTGTTATTGACCAAATACTTATTTTTCACCATAATTTGCAAATAAATTCTTTAAAAATCAGACAATGTGATTTTCTGGATTTTTTTTTTCTCATTTTGTCTCTCATAGTTGAGGTATACCTATAATGAAAATTGGAGACCTCTCTCATCTTTTAAGTGGGAGAACGTGCACGATTGGTGGCTGACTAAATACTTTTTTACCCCACTGTATATACACAGGTGCATCTCAGTAAATTACAATGTCATCAAAAATTTGATTTATTTCAGTAATTCAGTTAAAAAATATAGAGGGGTTGCACCGACATCACACGGGTCACATCACTTTTGTTTACTGTGCCATTTTGGACAGCAACGAACAGTCAAATCACCAACAGCAAGCGTGAGTGAGTGTAATCAATGAGATAAATGGCTACACACAAATCAACACCGTGGTCCACCAATGAGGTGCAGACTTTTCTGTGCTTGGTAACTGACTAAAGAAATCCAGAGGGAGCTGGACAGAGTGACCTGAAAAGAATTCACAGCCACCGACCAGTGAGGGCAGACGGGAGGCAGAGTGGCGTCGACCCGACCACGGCATCATCATTGTTGAAAACAGTGATAAGAGGACGGTGAGTGATGTGATATTATGCATGTTTGCTGTTATTTATCCCAGTGGTGGAAAGCTCACTTTGAACAAACAACACCGTTGTCTCCTGTGTGCAGACAATGAGCTAGCTAGTTAGCCATCAATGCTAACTCCGTGCTCTGCTTGTATTTTGCGCTTGTGTTGACAACATCTGATGAAATAAACTAGTGTTAATCCTGGTTAAAAAGTAGTTTTTTTACATGTTGTACTTCTGTGCTGTGCATGTACTTAAGTTGTGTGTGTATTTTCATTCTATGTGTGTATTTTCATTCTAGAGTCCCACTGCAGGCTGAAGATCTGCTGAACCGGGACCAGCAGCACATCCAGTTGCTTCTCAGTGAGGCAAGACGGCATGAAACAGGAACAGGTCAAGTGGACCCCTGACCATGTGAGCACCCCATGTGGACCCCGGGGTCCAATCTGTACAAGTACATTTTCAATCCAGTGATTAACAAACTGATTCAGAGCTTTCTAAAGCCTCATTCAGAACATTATAGATTTTTTTAGATTTAGATTTAGTATACTTTATTGATCCCCAGAGGGGAAACTGAGGGTCATCCACCACCTGGATGGATGAAGCAGCCACGATACGGCGCTATCCCTTAACCATTCACACACACATTCACACCTAGGGCCACTCTAGAGTCTCCAATTAATCTAACCTGCATGTTTTTGGCATGTGGGAGGAAACCGGAGAAATGCCGGGGTAAACCCACGCATACACGGGGAGAACATGCAAACTCCACACAGATCACTGTTGGTCGGGGGCTGGGATTGAACCCACGATCCCCCGGCCAAGGGTAAACTGTGCTGCCGCAGTGCTAACCACTGCGCCACCGTGCAGCCCAATATATAGTCCCACATACCTGTTCTATACTCCACATACATATTCACAGCTCAGGAAATGTAGCATTTCTTAACTGCGCACATGATAATAAAGCCTTTGAATCTTGAATCTGTGTATTTTCATCTGGGGGCTGTCAGCGGTGACGAGCAGCAGCGGTGGAGGAGAAAAGTCTTTTGAAAGCCAGAAACAGAGCCAGAACCTTGCCTGGGTCAGCTTAGTTGTCAACTTACATATATATATTTTTAACACTTCTTGGTGACCGGGAAAAGTCTTTCCAGCAATTTTAGCACAAATTCTTGTTCTCCTTCTTTGTGTTTACAAATCACTGGATTGAGAATTTATTGTTTTTATGCTTTTTATTTTTCTCTTTTACATATGTTGCACTGAAGGAGATTCTTAAATCTCATTGTACAGTACATTTGTTTGTATAATGACAATAAAGGCTATCTATCTAGAATGTACATGTACAGATTGGATCCTGGGGTCCACTTGGGAGTGCTCACTTAGTCAGGGGTCCGCTTGACCTGGATCCCATGAAACTACCTTGTGAAGGGAGGAGACGGCTCAGAATGCTGCCTTCAATCAAGCGCTCCTTGGTGTGCTGGGCCACCTTACAAAGGCACAGAGTCGGCGTGTGTGACCATTCTGAGTTTTTTTTTTACAGTTTAAAGTTTTGAATTTTGCACATTCTAAATAATCTGGATTTTTCTGCTGATTGTAATAAACAATTTAGTGACTTATGTGTTTGCATCATCATTTTCTATTTTTCTGTTAAGACACCGGTGGGAAAAGAGTCAACAGTACAAACCAAACATTTATCAGTGACGTTAAAAATAATGGCTCATTTTTAAGAAAAAGTAACCAAAAACAATTATTTTATTTACTGAAGACTGTACTGTTGGATGTGCCAGTGCAGAAGACGCTGCACCCTTTAGTAATAGTACCAGGATATGGAGGAATTCTGGGCCATATTAGCATCTGGATTTCCTAATAATGAGTCAGGGATTAATGGGATTTAAAATGTTTCAACACAAACTACTTTATGGTTCATAATTCTGTTGACAGACTTAAACCAAACCAGAAGTGATTTCTCATACTGCTGGATTATTCTTAGATAGCTTTTCCAATCTTTTAGCATTTAATTTATATCACTAAATCTTGATAACCTGCACAAAAAAACATAAACAAAAGTGGAGACATTTGCAAAAGGCACAAAAGTTTATTGTAAAAATTCCTAGTGCAATACAAAAGAGTACATGGTACATTATTCACACATACAATATATATTTATACAATATCTACATGTAAATCCATGTATTTTCCATGTAACCTTGTGACTGCATTATTTTAATTGCTTTTAATCCTAGATGAAGTTTGTTTTGGGTTAAAAATGCATCATAATTGTTAAATAACTCAGTACTGTTTCCCTGTTGAAATATATATTTTACGGCTAATATAACCCCATAACTATAATATGGCACCTGGCGATTCATTTTTGGCAGCTGATCACTTTTTGCCACAGCACCACCGGCTGGAGCAGCTACATCCCATGATGTCTTAAACGTCCCTCCATGATTTTCACACAGATCAGAGCAATTTGTAGCACAGGAAGCTCAACGTTTCTACAGACATTCTGAAGTTCTGCAATCACTGCTGTTCGTGAAGCTGGGATAACATCCCACCACTGAGAGGCTTGGTTGAACGGCCAGACCGGCGGTTTGAAGCGATAATTTTGCCACAAGAGAGTCATCTGAAACACACACACACAGCATACATATTTTAGTACCTAATCGATAGCTTGCTGTGATTACAATGTAGAACAGAGGACTTATTAGTGCTTAACGAGCATTAGCAATCATTAGCTTACCTTCAGATGTGATCTAGTTCGTATCCTCATGTCTTCCTAAACTCTCCACTACTTTTCCAGAGTTTTGTCTCGCCGCCTGTAGCCTTCTCTGGCTCTCCTTTTTTGCCTTTACTCTGACAAAAAGCCAACGAGCAGCAGGCTCACCTCCATATCCATCTTGTGTTTTGCTTGTCACACACAAATGATGTCGTAGGAGTGTCAGGCCGCCTTGCTGTAAAGATCTCACTCACTTGAGGTGGTATCCAGTCGTAATGGAAAACGAACAACACCGTGTTGAGTCGGGATGAGTAGGTGCTAGTGGAATTATTATTATTCTCAACACAGGGTCTACAGCTATTTGCCGTCCAAAATGGTAGAAAAACAATGTGGCACGTGACCACTGACGTCATGTGAGTGATATATTTGAAGTGTTTATTTCTATTCATTTTGATGGTTATGGCTGATAGCTCATGAAAACCTTAAATTCTGTTTCTCAGAAAATTAGAATATTACATTAAATTAATTAAAAAAAAATTGATTTTTAACAGGTATGTTGACCAACTGGAAATTATGTCCATGTATACACTCAGTACTTGGTCAGGGCACCTTTTGCATGAATTACTGCATCAGTGCAGCATATCATGGAGGCGATCAGCCTGTAGTACTGCTGAGGTGTTATGGAGGCCCAGATTGCTTTGATAGCGGCCTTCAGCTCGTCTGCGTTGTTGGGTCTGGTGTTTCTCATCTTCCGTTTGACAATACTCCATAGATTCTCTGTGGGGTTTAGGTCACGAGAGTTTGCTGGCCAATCAAGCACACTGAGACCACGGTCATTAATACCAAAGTCACAACAACAGTTGTGACTTTGTTCACAACCTTTGTTCCGGTTGTGAACAAAGTCACAACCTGACAAGTACAGTAAATCTGACTCTTCAGTCTGAAGTGAAAGTGATTTTCCTGCTGTTTCCATCCCTCAGAGGTGCTGTACGAGGACCTTCAGTACCTGTCCATCTCGGTCGTGGCTCTGACCTGCATGGCCGGCCTTCTCATGCTGACCATGTGGCTGCTGGATAAAGCCTACAGGTGGATCATGGTGTACAGACGCAGGAGACAGAGGCCAGGTAACAGTGTGAACTGATAAAAATCGTTGTAATCAGATGCCTTTAGTGTAGACTTTTCAGTAGTTCTACTAGAACATTTGTAACTTTTCTGTAAATCTGCAATTTTTTTTTCAAAAATCTGCCACTTTTTTCCTCATAGACATGCAGTTTTTTTCCTGTAAATTTGCAGATTTTGTTGTAGATTTGAAAGTTTTGTCTTGTAAATTTTCAACTTTTTTTTCTTGTAAATTTGCAACTTTTTGCTTTAAAAATGTATTATTTATTTACCTTTAAAATTTGTATTTTTTCTGTAAATTTACAATTGTTTTCCTTGTAGATTTACAACTTTTTTCCACAAATTTGCAATTTTTTTCTCTTGTAGATTTACAACCTTTTTTTCACAAAAATTTGCAACTTTTTTCAATATTTGCAGCTTCAACAACAGCAGGCTAGCAATGTAAATGACTGCCATCCAGGTGAAGTTTCTGGAGGACGTAGTGACATTTTCCCAGGTGGGAATCCACCAGACAATGTTGTAAACTTAAACATGGCGGTGTTTTGAGGGATTGCCACAACAGGTAAAAAGGAGCTCCAGAAGTTATGAAGGCAACTCACTCAGATGCTAATTTGCATCTATTCACATGTTTAAATTGCGTTAACATGTAATGGTGCCCCCTGAAAAATCTGCACTTCACGTTTGGTCTAAACCAGAGGTGTCCAATCATGTGCCATGGAGGGCCAAGACTCTGCAGGCTTTACCTCCAACCAGTGTCTTCAACAGCAGATTTCACTGAACTTCTTCCCACTGACTGCTGATCAGTGAAAACACCTGCTGAAGAGACTGGGCAGAAGAGAAAACCTGCAGGGTCTTGGCCCTCCATGGCACATGACAGGACAGCTCTGGTCCAAATGCACCTTTAAGCTGCTGCCTCTACGTCTCAGACCCCCTGGACAAACGGTAGATGATTGGTGGGGTTAATGGGATTGTCGAGTCCCAGAGCAGCATATTTCATATCATGAAGTGCTCCGTTGCTTGAAAAATTCACACTGAACCAAATTCATTGTTTCTTGTGCTCATTCCTGCTTGTTGTTTTGAATTGAACTGACTGAATATCGTTTGAATTTTTCCTGAATTTATTCTTGTCATATTTTTTAATATTATCAATTTATGAAGTTATATAAAGATTTTTTAATGCTTTAATCTCAGGCTGTACAACAGTTACAAAAAGCTACAACTTTGATCTAATTAATGTAAATATTATTTTGCAAAGAGTACTGTAGAAACTTGAATTTCGTAATTTTTTGTGTGACTTAAAATGACCATTTTAGTCTGCATTTTCCTTAAAGCAAGTAGATTTGTGAAACCATTCATTAATAAACTGAATTTTTGCTTCATATTCCATGCAAAACTCACTCACTGCCCGTTTGATGTCTTGTAACACTTCTAAGGTGTGACAGACACCCCACCAAATTACAAAAATCTCATTTAAAGAAATTTATTTCTATAGTTGTGTTTGACAATTAGCATGAGTGCAGAGTTTGGGCTCCAAGTTGGACCCTGATATTCCACTCCGTCTGTCTGCCATGATGAGTTTTAACGTCAGCGCTCTTAGCAAAAAAAAAAAAAAAAAAAAAATACAAATAATTTTCTCTTGGCAGAAAAATTATAAAGAATCTCAATGGCTCTACCAAATTTTATAAAGACTGGGTCCCCCAAAAAGCTTGAAACGGCCCTGCTACTGCCACATCACCGTGAGATTATTTCTGCTGCAGGAAGGGGGGGGTCAAAGTCTGCTCAGATGTCATTCCTCCCACCGCGTGAATGTGGGTTTACAGCATCTATTGTGTCCCGGTCAGGGCGTGTCTGGGTACAAAGATCCTGTGAAGTGCTGTGATTTGCGGTGGTTTGTTTTTAACGTGACTGTGTTGTTTCTGTACTGACGCTTTAATCTCCTCTCTTGTGCAGAACACGACGAGACAGAGCTGGAGCGGCTAGACAACGCCCCGGAGCCGCCGCCGCCGCCTGTGACCGCCACTACATGAGGACACGCTTTTAACCTTTACACACATAAAGATCCCACTTGCTCTGGAGCCACAAAGCCCTCTCATCAATCACGGAGCCCCTGCCCTGTTTACATGACGCGCTGAGAACGCGGGTCAATGATGGTTGACGCTGAAACAAATGTAAATATATCACTGATGACACTGAAAAAAAACCCAATATAAAGTGTATTTATTGCTTAAGCAAGTGCAGTGTGTGATTATTTGTTCTTCATGGAAGTGAAACGACCTGTCTGTGTGTGTAACACATCACTAATCTGTTTAAAATGTCAGGAATGAACACAATGGCGCAGTCATGCACCAAAAATGTCTCATGGAGAACGACGTGTGTGAAGGCAGCAGCTGTGGCGTTTTCATCATTGTGACTCATGACTCATTCATTCATCCTGCTCATGTCTTAGCATGAAGTGCTTTTGAAAAGCGTTAACCGGCCACTTTAATAGGTACACCTGTCCTGCTGCTTGCTTTTTTTTTTTCCTTTTTAACCAGGTAGGCCAGATTTAGAACACATTCTTATTTACAACTGTGGCCTGGGGGGGAAGTGGGAAGGGGCAAGGGACAACTCACATTCATACCTCCCCAGTTGATGCCAGTTAGCCTAACCTGCATGTTTTTGGCCCCTGTGGGAGGAAACCGGAGAAATCCCGGAGTAAACCCACGCAGACTCCACACAGATCACCGCTGGTTGGGGTGGGATCGAACCCGAGATCCCATGGTCAAGGGTGAGCTGCTGCGCTGCCACGGTGCTAACCACTCTGCCACGTGCTGCCCTTTGTTCATGCAAATAACTACTGACGTCATTGCATTTAAAGATGTAGATGTGGTCAAGATGAGCTGCTGAAGATCAAACCAAGCATCAGAACAGCAGGGATGTGATTTGGGGTTGGTGAAATTATCTGAACATTTTGCAGGGGGTCCCCCAGCAGGGTCCGGGGCTCTGCATAAAAAAAACATAAAAGCTCCTGGGTTTTTATGATTTTTAAGTACCAGAACTGTGCTTAAATGACATAAAACAAACAGCTGAATGCCATTTATTACTGTATAATATTGACTTATGTTACAAGAAGATAGCATTCCTAAAATATTCCAACAAGCATTATCCATCACATGCTTTAACACTTGATCAAATCAAAATCAGTTAATTTTATCTATTCCATAATAGAAATAAAATTCCAACATACCATTACTTTTTATAATTTCAGCATTCATTTCAGATCACCAGTTTCAATCTCCATTGAGTCTTGAGCTGTTCATTTTGCACAATCACTGATGTAGCCAAGTCTTAGAAATATTCAAAAGTTATGAGTCAATATCCACTGTGCACTGCGTTAAAAATATTTTTTAAATAAAGTCCAAAACATCTTCAGCAGGCAAGATGAAGAAAATATTAACTAGATGACATGTATACAAAAATATATCTTCACATACCTCAAAATTCACTACTCTATCCGCAACTGGCACTGGTTGTTGGGGTGGATCCTTCCTTTTGATTTCCGTGTCCGATCGTGTCGTTAACAAAGGGTGGAGGCCGTATGGTTTCGATGGTTTTTTCTGAACACCGAAAGTTCCAGCAATTGAATAATTAGTGGACTTCGATTTGACCCCTTGTACTTGTTTTTTGCTCGTTCTTGTACATGTTTTCCGCGCCTTCCCAGCACGGTCGATTTTCCAAATAAAATCGCTAAACAAATTTGTCACAGTTTTCTTACCAACATCTGTTGTAATCTCCTTTTCTAGCCAATCCCAACGAAATTTGTTTTTCACGATCTTGTCAATTTCTTTAATTCTCAGAGCATCTTTACGTTCAATCACCGACATCACTGCAACAGCCGCGTTCAGTGGTCACTGCAAGGACGATCAGCCAATCCGGCGTGTCGTTTCATTACGGTTAGGGAATTACTGAAAGTCGGAATCCGGTATATACTCATATAATATTTTTTTTATTTTGGAAGACAAAAAAAGCGGAATTCCGTGAATTAGCGGACAAATCACATCCCTGGAACAGGGAGGAAAGATGACTGAAGTGACTTTGAACGTATGGCTGGTCTGAGTATTTCAGAAATGATTGATGTGCTGGAATTTTCACCGGGATCAGAGAACGATCTGAAAAAGAGTTTTTTTTTCCAGTTTTTTCCTCAAAAGTTTGCAACTTTTTTCTTGTAAATTTTTTACTTTTCTCGATTTGCAACTTTTTCTCTGTAAATCTGCAATTTTTCTCCAAAATTTGACACTTTTTTCTTAAAGGTGCACTCCGGCGGCTCTAAAACCACCTCAAAAACAAATGTGTATTGCCCAAAATATTATATTGTGGCTTTTTACCCACAAAAAAACTTTCATTGCCTTAGAATTGCTGAGAAAGAGATTTTAAATCTTTCACCTACTTAAGTATGTGCGGATCTATGAATACTCTAATTAGCGGCCTGCAGGGCTCGCACATGATTGGTTCATCGCGACTCCTGGTGGGTGGGCTGCTAGTCTGTTCAAGACGCTTTTGGACATTAAAGTTTTGCCTATATCTTAAAATAAAAAGTGAAACATTTTTCTGAAAACGGCGAGAGGTAAATATGTAGTTGCCAAATATTTGTTTACTTTTTACCAACAACCAGTCCCCCGTCCGCCTGTGACTGAGCGGGGGGGGGGGGGGGGGGTGAATGTGGTTGCTCTCAGCTCACAGTGCAGCAGTAGCGCCCGCTGAGATCGTGGTCTGGCGCAGCCACATTCAAATGGGGCCTCCCCCCTTATCTGCCTCTCTCTGGTCTTGCTCTGCTGCTACCCCTGTACGTGATTGGTCGCCTCCGCCTCGACTGCTTTGCTGTGCAAAATGGATGCCTTTATCCCTTAATAAATGAAATTATTGTTTAAAAACTATTAATATTAAAATTTGTTTGATGATCTGAAACATTCAAGTGTGACAAATATGAGAAATTAGAAAGTGGGCAAATACTTTTTTAAAGCACTGTATGATCAGCTACTCCAACCCCGCACCCCTATCCCTGACGATGCTTTACTTAGGTTTTTACCTTCTCACATTCAGCCAATTTTAAGCTAGTTGACAGACTGTTTGCCCTTGGAGCAATTAGCTAACCAGCTACATTAGCATCAACCAAAGAGCTCAGAAAAGGAGAAAACCCAGAGGGTGGGGTGGACTGTGGCATATTAGGATTTAAAGCAGCACAAATTAAGCTGGCTGTCGTGAAGAAGGGTGTTTAATCTGGGTGGAAAATGGTGCTTCGATAATTAAACCCCGGTGTATTTTGACTAAAACATGCCACAGATATTTAATTAAGACCTCTGGAAGCTAATTTAATTGCTAAGGTTTGGTTGTAGAAAGAAAAACAAAACAAAAATGAGAACAAGGACATACAAACAACTTTGTTTTTTATGTTTAAATGTTTGAGGTATACACTTAAACTGGATCAGCTGCAGGTTGAAAACAGTTTATGCCAGTCTGAGTTGGGTTAAAAATAAAACAAAGAGTGTGTCATGGCAGCAGAAGGACTACACCATCTTCTCCTTAAATGTCAGATCCTGTCATAAACACTGAGTCAGTGTTGGAGCCGCTGGCAGTCGGGCTCACTTAAATAAACTTCAGTTCTGTGTTTGAGGAAGGCGTCGACAGAGCGGAGGGAGTTTCCTAAGGACACGGAGTCAGTGCTGCCATCAGGAGCTCCATCTTATACACAAAGTTCCGTCCCTCCATCTTGCTCCAGTGGACCTCCTTGTTCGGCCCCCTCAGGTGGCTCCACTTGGCGTCCTGGATGGCATCGCTCTTCGGCAGGTCTTTGGTCTGGCTGCGTGGGAACTGGACCAAAACCTTGCACCCACTCTCGGGGCCGTTACGGACTGACAAAGACACAAAGAGATGGAACTCGTTATAATTCTCTATAAATAGGCAGACTGGGTGAGTCAGACGGCTGGAGGACACCAGTTTATGGTGTCGACACCGGGAGTTCCGGGGATCGGCCAGGCGTGAGGTTTCTTAATGACGGCTCAGCCTGTGTGGACTCGTTCCTGCCATCCTGACTGAGTTCCAGACTGTGTGTATCTTGATTACTGGAACAGTTAACAGGAAGGCTTAAATCATCCACGTGATCTAGTTTTGATTTTGTCAGCTCAAAATCATCCTCCACAGACAGATGCCATACTTTCAGTTGGACAAGGCAACACATTTGTCCATTTATTTCTTCACAAATTTATTACTTTGACAAAAATATTTGCTGATGACCCTAACAAGGGGTGTGTGCAACCCTCGGCTCAGGAGCCACATGTGGCTGTGATGCCTATAACTAGTAGGTGATTTGATGGGGGATAAGGCGAGATGCTGTCCCCCTTGTTAGCAAAATGATCCAAAAGCACCAAAATAGTCAACTTAATATAATCATAAATTTGCAAGTTAATTACTGAAAATTTTTAACTGTGTTCTCATAAAACTGAACCTTTTCTCGTGAATTTGGGACTTTTTAAAAAAAAAAAAAAAAAAAAATCACAACTGTTTTCTCATAAATCAGTCCCTCCAGGATTCTGCAATGTTGCGATCGTGTCAATTTATGCGAAATCAGCCAATCAGCACAACTATTGCGCGACCTTGCAACTTTGTCCAATCATCACAACTTTCCCACAATTTTGGCCAATCTTCGTCAACTTCCGCCAATTTCACCACTCAAATTTATCTGTGAAACGCTCAGTCTAACCAATCAAATGCATCGCGCTGCCCCGCGTTCACTTCCGTGTTTACAGCAAGTAATAAAGGAACACTTCAGCGAAAAACAGTGTGCGATTTAAAAGAAAAACATTCAAGCGGGAGCGCACATGACGAGAGAGTCCACAGACCCTCAGACAAACAAGCAAATCTAACACTACAGCCAGCGTTTGATCATTTCATCCATCTTTAGAGGTAAAATTATTACTACATCAGCAGACAGACAGGTAGGAGTTACACGGAAAGAGACAGATTATTGTCTGTAATTTTTTTTCGGAAAAACAGACTCCAACACACAATTCAGACTAACAGAATAAATTATTTCTTTTTTTCCTCTCTGCTCGGTACCGAGTGGTTGGAGACTGTAGGGAGTTTTCAAATTAAGGTGCGCAAATAATTTCCACATCTCTACTCTTTAACATGCATTCAATGCAGTTTAGCTGTTGTAATGGATGTTAGATAGATAGATAGATACTTTATTTCGAACAAAAAAGTAAATCAAATGTTGTGTTAGGATGCTGTGTTAAAGTCTGTATTTGCTGTTGCACAACAGAATTTTTCTGTATAGCAGCAGTTTCTGCTTAATTTACACATAGCTGTAACAGGAAATGTTTGACAATCCTGTGCTTTTCTTGTATCGTTATATAAAATATTACTGCAGTAAGCTGGAAAAAACCATCTGCTTTAAAATTTGTAATTCTTCCTACAACTTTTAGTACAAAAAAAACTCTCAAAACATCGCAACTTTTTAAAAACGCCCCCGTGAATTCAGGCTTTTTGGACCGCAACAAACATAAAAACATCCCGCGAAATCCTGGAGGGACTGATAAATTTGCAATTTTTTTCTTGTAAATTTGCAACTTTTCCTCATAAATTTGTAAAAAAAAAATAAATAAATAAAAAAAAAAATTGTGACTTTTTTCTTAAAAAGTTGCAACTTCTCTCATAAATTTGCATTTTGTTGTAAATGTGCAATTTTTTTTTAATTAAAAATTTTCATCTTTTTTTTTTTTATAAATTTGCAATTTTTTTCTTGTAAATTTGCAGTTATTTTCCCTGTAAATTTTCAACACATTTTTTCATAGACTGGCAATGTTAACTTCAATTTGTGACTTTTTTCTCATAAATTTGCAACTTTTTTTCTAAAAAAAAACAAAAAACAACCTACTTTTTTTCATAAATATGCTATTTTTTTTCTTGTAAATGTGCAATTTCGTTCCTATAAATTTTAAAAGTTTTTCTCAGATTTGCAGCTTTTTTTCTTGTAAATTTTAAATTTTTTTTTACCCATAAATCTGCAGTGTTTTTCCTCATAAATCTGTGACTTTTTTCTAAAAAAAAAAAAAATCCAACTTTTCTTTCATAAAATTGTGACTTTTTTAAAATGCAATTTTTTTCTCATATATTAGCATTTTTTTTCCTTGTAAATTTTCAGCTTTTTCCACATAAATTTGTCATTTTTTCTTGTAAATTTGCAGCTTTTATTCCTATAAGTTTTAAACTTTTTTCTTGTAAGTTTTCATCCCCCATCTGGATGCTGGTTAAATTTTTATTCTATAAGCTACAAGTTTACCTTCAGCAGTGTTTGGGGAGAATCAAAATTACCTTCACATTTTTATACTTTTTGTATTTTCAATTTTTCCTTGTAAATTTACATTTTTCCCTCAAATTTTTAAATTTTTCTTATAAATGTGATTTTTTTTTTTTTTTTTGTAATTTGCAATTGTTTTCACAAGTTTGCAAATCTTTAAAGTCTTCCTCATTTCAAGCACCGTCCCGTACAGGACCCCCAAAAAGCTAGAAACTTCCCTACTTTAACAGCACCAACCTCCTCTGACTGACCTGAGATGGCGTACTCTCCACTGGGGGAGGCCACGGTGATGGCGGAGGCGTTCCCGATGCTCTCCACTGGACCAAGGCCCACGTGGTTACTGAAGCTCAGGACGTGCCAGCCCATGACTTTGGCCAGCTGCTGGACGGCGTGGACCTGATGCTGCGACATCTGCGAGGAGGAGAACACGGGGGGGGGACGTGAAGAAGTTTAAAGACTTAACGTACGTACGTGCGAGGAAATGCAGAGCCTGGAGCACAAAGCGTGGGGGCACCTGTGAGAGGAGGAAGTCCTGCAGCTCCTGCTCCTGGTGGGACAGCGTGACGACGCGTCCGTCCCTGTGGACCACCCGGATCTGCTCTACACCGATGTTCAGCTGCAGCTGGATGGACCTAAAAACAACAAATTAACTGTGTACTTAACTCACCTGGACTGTCATTCTTCTGCATTTTGCACTCAAGAAAAAGCACAATTAAGAAAAGAAAAAGTACAAGTAAGAAAATATTTACTAATAAAAAGTCAGACATTTATTAGAAAAAAACCCTTCAAATTTACAAGAAAACAAACTTGCAAATTTATGCAAAAATAGCCCCAAATTTAAGGGGGAAAAGTTTGAAAATTTATCCGAAAATAGGTGTTAATTTATGAGAAATATGTTAAAAATTGGACAGAAAAACAGCAGATTTACAAGGGAAAAGGTATCAAATAATTAACTAGAAAGCACTCAGAGAGCGCAGACCTCTGCCAAGGCTCCTTCCATCCCTCGTGGATCACCTCCAAAATGTAATGGGTTTGTGTGTAGGCCTAGAGCCACTTCTGGTGAAAATTGCATCAAAGTCTGTCCATTAGTTTCGAAGTATTGTTGCTAACACACTGTGAAAGATACACTACTCACAAAAAGTTAGGGATATTTGGCTTTTGGATGAAATTTATGGAAAATGTAAAAAGTTCACGCTATAGAGATACTATATCGTGAAAGTAGGGCATTGAAGTAGATGCAAGCAATGGTGATTTCCTCATCTCAAAACAATTTATTGAAACAAAATGGAATAGAATACGCTTTATTGTCATTGTACAGTTGTACAGTACAATGAAAAAAGCCAACAACAGTGGTGGGTATCCCACAACAAAAATGTCAGTGTCTCAATAACTTGTCATGTGCCCTTGAGCATCAATTACAGCTTGACAACGATGTCTCATGCTGTTCACAAGTCGACTTATTGTCTGCTGAGGCATGGCATTCTGCTCTTCTCGAAGGACAGCCCTCAGGTCATTGAGGTTGTGGGGTGCAGGGTTATGAGCCTCTACACGGCAACTCAGCTGATCCCATAGGTCTTCTATAGGTTTCAGGTCTGGAGAAAGTGCAGACCACTCCATTTGAGGTACCCCAGCCTCCAGCAGCCGTTCCCTAATGATGTGACCTCGATGAGCTGGAGCACTGTTGTCCATGAAGATGAAATTAAGCCTGTGTTGTTCATGCAGGGGCACAATGACTGGATTAATGATGTTATTAGATAGTATTGGCTTGTCACCGTACCATTCACAAGGTGTAGGAAAGTTCTCTGTTGACTAGATGCACCTACCCAGACTGTAACAACGTGACAACAGTGGTTGATGCATAGCGCTCTCCTTGACATCTCCAATATTGCTGACAACATCCTGTTTGAAGCCTCACAATGGCGAGGTACTGTTGATCAATTGTTAGGTGTCGTCTTGGTCTCATGATGTCAAAATGTGAACAGCATGATGAAGAGGACTGTTTAAATACCAGTTCTAATTGACCCAGAAAATTTATTGGTTGATTCATGGACCAAACACCTGTTGTGAATTTTGCCATTAAGCACCTTGTTAGAGAACAGCAAGTTATGCAAAAAGTACTGAAACACTGAATAGTTGGACATGTGCATTCAAAAGGTTAGAGAAGGTCAAATTAAGTTCACCTGGAACGGTTGTGGTGCATTTTAGGTGCATCCTGAAATTTCACCCGAAAATCGAACATCCCTAACTTTTTGTGAATAGTGTAAGAGCCTTGGCTGAGGTATGCATTCTCAGATCATCACCAAGCTCAAGAACCACCTCTGGTGAAAATTTCATCCAAATCCACCCGGTAGTTTTGGAGTATTGTTGCTAACACTCTGTGAGAAGATAAGAGCCTTGGCAGAGGTATGCATTTTGAAATAATCATCAAAATCCATTATTATTATTATTTAAGACTGAGAATCTTTAGAAGTCACATGATTCAATTTGATTCCGATTTTTGGGGTCACGATTTGATTCAGAATTGATTTTCGCTTCACATTTGGCTCTCAGTTCAGTACAAAAACCGTCTAATCTCAGGAAAAAAAAGTCCACTGCACTGCAAAAAATGCTGAGGTAAGCTTGAAAGCAGAGTACAGTGTGTTGATGTTTTGGGGGGGGGCTATAGTTTAAAAAAAAATTACATCAACTGATTTGCAATAAAATCATGTTAAATGAAAAAGGTAGGCTTAGCTTAGTAACTGCTTTTTTTATTTCTTGAAAACTTGTGAGTTTCAAAAATGAAATTGTACACACGTGAAATAAATTTTGAAAATTTTCCTTTTCAGCGTATCACAATTCCAAACAGCTTTTACACAGTGTGTAGGTTTGGTCGCCCTCCAGCATTCTAGAAATATAGGCTGTTCATTAAAAACAAAAGTAAATTCTATCACAA
The DNA here is from genome assembly GCA_020510985.1 of Pholidichthys leucotaenia. Lineage (NCBI taxonomy): Eukaryota > Metazoa > Chordata > Actinopteri > Cichliformes > Pholidichthyidae > Pholidichthys > Pholidichthys leucotaenia. The sequence continues at coordinate 44,394,213 of CM035847.1, read as the reverse complement.
ATACTTTGAACATCTATTTAAACAGCAGTGCCACCTGACTGTATGCAGTCAGTGTACAGTTCCCTATACAGTAACTTAATGCAGTGAACAAATTCAATAAGAGTTGAATGCAATTGATGCACAAGATAAGGAACATTAATTTTAAACCTGCACAAATATAAACTTAAGTATCTAAATTCTTCGGAGACTTAAAAAACAAATTAAAGTTATAAAATAAAATAAAGTGCTGTTACATGTTTTCGTGATTATTTTTTGCCTGTTCAGAATTTACTGGGAGCTTGTTAATGTGGTGCAGTTTGCGTCGTTCAGCAGGAGGACGAACAACTTTTTCCACTTCTTTCAACTCTGGGTGATTTATCTGGTCATGGTCCTTTGCCTGGTGAAGCTTCTCCAGTAAAAGGTAAAGTAAATGCAATCATTTAAAACTAAATCTATATCTATTTTTATCCTCCATTAAAGCTAGAAATTAAACTAAAATTACCATTTATGCTTTTTACTTTTGACACCTAATTTGAGTCCAGATTTATTGTAATGATTTTATTTTTATAGTTTTATTTTAGTCTGTTCATTATCAGTCGTTTTTGTCTACTTTTAGTCAATAACAAGATTTGTTTTTTATTCAATGGAAAGAACACTGCTTCCATCGCTGTCAAAAAATGTTACAAAAAAACCTCAACTGTGGCTGTCAGAGTTGCTAGGCAATGGGGTAGCGCATGGTCACGCAAACAAATGTCATCCAAAGACTAGACCACAAACTTTTTTTTAACCGTCTATGGACTAAACTCTCTCATTTTTAGATTCTTTTACATTTGTCCTTTGAAATGTGTGGCCCCCGTTGGCCCGTCTACAAGGCTACAACACCTGAATTTGTGTGTGATCAGCCCAGTGCTGCTCAGCCATATTTGCATGGTCAGCTACAGCCAGCCATTTTGTGGTGACACAACATGACGGTGTAACTTGCTGAGGGAGCGTAACTAGTTGAAGGGGTATTGATGGAGTCTGTGAGCTGCAGACGGATCTATCTCAAATTTTTGGTGCTCCATTTTTTCTTTATTCCAACTGCTTCATCCGGCTGCTAGCTTAGTAAACTACTCTGCATAGTTCTCCTGTGTTGGCAGCGTCAATGTGTAACTGCGTATCATGAAACGGCAATACGTTTCACGTGACAGGACCCCGGCACCACCGCAAAAAAAAAATATAATAATGATGATAATAATAATAATCATCACTCTATAAAAGCAAGAAATCTCTGTGTGTGTGTGTCATGCTTCATAGGACATCATAGGACGGCCTATGATCTCTGCCTGAACATCATAGGACATCCTATGAACTCAAGCATCATTGTCATATCCGGCTCTAGGGAGCCGGGCAATCAGAGCCAGGGGCAAGCCAGTGAGTCGTGATATTTTATTCAGGGTAAAGGGGAAGGGATGAGGAGAGCACAGATACTCATGCAGAGGTACACTCACAGGTTGCACAGCGCAGAGGTAAGCAGCTCGTACCGGACGTGGGGGTAGCAAGACGTACATACTCACAGCGGGATACAAACACAGGAATGCTGCAAGAGGAGTATAAGCTGACACCAGACGAAGGGGCTTCAGCTTAGCAATGTGTTTATGTCGCAGCCCCGAGTCATCGAGGCTGCTCCTATTTATCCTCATTGGCAGCGCCCCAGCTGATGAAGACTAATTGGCCCCAGCCGTCCATAATGCTGCCAGCTGGGGGCCAGCTGAGACGCTGCTCAATGGGAAGCAGGGATGAGGGAAAACATGGGCTGAGTGCCGAGACGGCATCTCAACCCATGGTGACAGAGCCCCCCTTCAAGGTCGGGCTCCTGAACGACCAGGAACATCCCAGCCCCCCCCCCCCCCCCACCTAGGGTGGGAGGAAGGGAGGCGGACCGGAGGGGAAGAAGCCAAGGGAAGGACAACACCAATGGGGCAATGTAGGGTAGCGGGAAAGAAAAACCCAAATACAATACTGACAAAACAGAATAATTAACCCAGGTACAGATGGGGAGAAGAACTGGGTCAGCACGCCGGTTACATACTACCCAGAGAGTACCAACCATGCGTGACCCAGAGCAAGGAAAAAAGAACCACCAAAAAGGTACAGGGCAAAAAATGCTGAGTACGGTTAAATAAAGGGGAACCTATACACAGCGCTAATTTAAGTACATACACACAGTCACCAAGAAAAGTGAGGGTGACTGGAACAAATGACAATTATAGAGCATGGTGTTACGGAAAACAAGGCACATGACTATAATGAACCAACAGGACAAAAAAGAAATACTGAGTGCAGGCAAAGAAAAACCCACACACACGAATATATAAATACCCAGTCACCTAAAGAAATGAAAGTGACTGGAATAAATGGATAACTGCAGAGCATGGTGTTACGGAAAACAAAACATAACTCTACAATACAAAAAACGAGGCTAAAAACATGGCACAAAAAGTAAAATGCTGAGCATGAGCGATGGAAAACACAGCACTATAAAAACGAATCCACCAACAGGACAAAACATTACACCCGAGTGACCTTAATAACAAAAGAAAAAGTGACACCCGAGGTGAATGGCAGGCAGAGTCCAAAAATGGCCGAGATGGCTCCGGAGATCTCCCCGCCCATTGTCCAGCTGGCGAATCAGGGGAAGAGAAGTGTTCGGACGGCGAACTCTGGACCCAGATCCCAGGAATCCAGTCCACCGGCAGCCGAACCAGGCTGCCCAGAGGGAAACACAGACCAGTGGGGGGAACCAGATCACCGAACCGAAAGTTCTGTGGGTCGGGTCGTCGACCCGCATCACTCAACCACCAGGACCGTTGAGACGGGCGAAGGATCAGAGCGGATCCCGGTGGAAGAGGCTCAGGGGAGAGCCGATGACGAGGGCGGCGGGCGTCAGGCCGCAGGAAAACGGCCACCTCCTCACCGGACCTGGACAATACTGGGGCAGCACCCACGTCGGACCCCGATCGGGCCTCAGGCGAACCCACGTTGGACCCCGACTGGGTCTCGGGCGAACCCACGTTGAATACTGCACCAGAACCGACCTCCAACGTTGAACCCGGACCCTCCAGCACCACGAGGAACAGCAACTCCTTGCCGGTGACCCTGGAAGAAGGCTCAGAAGAGAAAACAGAACCGGGATCAGGATCACCGGCAGCGCCAGAACCCGGCGAGACGAGCTCAGACGCAGCGGACGGCTGCACCCGGCTCGTCTCCCCTGGAGATAGGCTGAAGTGCTCGGGGATAAAAAGAGAGAAAAGAAAGGAGAGCACTCGCCTGATCTCGGGTTCTGACGCCGTCCAGGACTGCGAACATCCAGGATCCGTCGTCAGGAGGTCGTTGTCAGGCTCCCATCTAGCCGCGTCGGGCCCCGCAGCCAGCACGATGGTCAGCGCAGCTTGAGATCCCTCCAGCTCAGGTAACCCCGCTGACGATCCACTCGGCATGAAGCCAGAAGAATCTCGTCCCGCCGGACCGAACCGCTCCTCCGTGGAGACCCGGGGACGCTCAGTCGTCGGCGTAGACTCCACGCAGCAGTCAGTCCCCCTCCTCCGTCCGCAATGTAGCTGCGGAACCACAGGCCCTCTCCATATCCCACCACGTTGACCCGGAGCCGGGGACCGCTCGGCGGAGAGAGACACAGAGGATGCGGGATTAGGAATACAAGTTACAGCAGGTGGGGAGAGTTCAGGGAGCTGCGAACCCTGAACTTCTCCTCCAGGGATGTGACAGAGCAAATCATTAAGCAGGTGTGAAAAAACAATGACTTGCCTGCCCCCTGGAGGTTGAGTATCGCCTGCTGTAGTGGATTCTGCTTCTTCCTCTCCCCGCCCGGCGATAACGGAGGACCCCCCCGGGAGTTAGTCTGAGGATCGCTCGCGTTGTCTCCAGCAGAGAGCTCACCAGGCCGGGATTCCAGGCACACACAGCAGTCAGGAAGCGCGTCGAGGAGGAGGGGAAAACAGCCGGGGTGAGCCAGCCCGAATGTCCAGGAATGACAGCGGGGGAACGAGGCTCAAGGGACGAGGCTGTAGAGTCTCCACACTGACGAGGCGAAGGGATGACAGCTGCGTGGGAGGAACGGTCCTGACGATAGCCCAGAACTGGATCCGGACGAGGTTCGTGCAGAGGTGACTCGGCGATGTGATGGCGGCTATTCCCAGGGAACGAAGCGAGGGGGAAACCCAGGATTCGCCGCTCCAGATCAGAGAACGAGGCGAGGAAGGCGCCGAGCACGGGAAAGCTTCGTAGCCCTGAAGTCCACACCATCAATCTCCCTGCCGCCGCCACATGCCTGAAGGTGGTGACAGGAAACACAGTAGAGCTCGCGACAGCCACTCGACCCCGGACATAACTGCTGTCAGCTGCGGCTCCTTGAAGGGAATCCCGAGTGACGTGGCGCAGGTCGGGGGAAGTCCTCTGGTTGGCGCGAACTCCCGGACTGGAATGGCGGCAGGAACGGGACTCCGAAGCGGAGAAAGACGTCGCCCACTTCGACTCCCTGCCGGGATTTCCATCCACCCCGTGGAGCTTCTCTCGCTGTGTACCTGCAGCGTCTATCCTGGCACTGTCCTCCAGATGGTACAGAGAGTGAGGGTGACAGTCCAGGAGTTCCTCAGCACGGCCCGGATGCCAGCGTCTCGCGTTGGAGGCGTCGTGCAGGGTGAAGAGCGTCCCGTCGACAGCCTCCGAGATGGACCTCAGCTCGTCGCCCTGGCGCCGGAAGTGACTCCTGGGAAACGGCATGCTAGCAGCGCTGACACCCGGACAGAAAGGTACATTTCCACAGCGACTCACGGCCGCCGGCAACTCTTCTGGCTGCGACATACTGTCATATCCGGCTCTAGGGAGCCGGGCAATCAGAGCCAGGGGCAAGCCAGTGAGTCGTGATATTTTATTCAGGGTAAAGGGGAAGGGATGAGGAGAGCACAGATACTCATGCAGAGGTACACTCACAGGTTGCACAGCGCAGAGGTAAGCAGCTCGTACCGGACGTGGGGGTAGCAAGACGTACATACTCACAGCGGGATACAAACACAGGAATGCTGCAAGAGGAGTATAAGCTGACACCAGACGAAGGGGCTTCAGCTTAGCAATGTGTTTATGTCGCAGCCCCGAGTCATCGAGGCTGCTCCTATTTATCCTCATTGGCAGCGCCCCAGCTGATGAAGACTAATTGGCCCCAGCCGTCCATAATGCTGCCAGCTGGGGGCCAGCTGAGACGCTGCTCAATGGGAAGCAGGGATGAGGGAAAACATGGGCTGAGTGCCGAGACGGCATCTCAACCCATGGTGACAATCATAAGACACATAGACAAATGTGTCTTTATGATGTCATATAGACCATGTGTCTTTGAACTCAGGCATCACAGGACATATAGACAAATGTGTCTTTATGAAGTCACACTCTGTGTCTTTGTGATGTCACACAAACTCAGGCATCATAGGACACAGACAGATGTGTCTTTATGCTGTCACACTGTGTTATGATGTCATACTCTATAAAAGCAAGAAAGCTGTGTGTGTGTCTGTCACGTTCATAGGACATCATAGGACGGCCTATGAACTCTTTTTGCTCAGATCTATTTTCATGATCCTGTCCATGAACTGGAATTACAACGCACCTATCCCTCAACCAGTGATCTCAATGAAGAAGAAGAAGAAGACCCACCAGATGGAGAGCAATAGAATGACGACAACTGCTGCACGTCAGAAAAGATGCCATGAAGATGAAACACCTGAGGTTCCAGCAGTACATCGCACCCGTCTGAGACAGGAGGACACCCTTCACCAGCATAGGGTACGACAGACTTTAAAGCAAGTTTCTAGGACATCATAGGATGGCCTATGATCTCTGCCTCATCATCATAGTGCGTCCTATGAACTCAGGCATCATAGGACGACTCGCCATGCCTACATGACGGCAAATGTGTAACCTTGACGACTGCCAATCTACACTACAAATGTGTAAAATGCCAAGCAAAGCGCTGATTTTCTCTGGGTGCTCCAGTTTCTTGGTTTCTACGGGCATGCACGGGCCTTCCTGAACAGAGTCGAAAGCCACTTTTTAAGGATCGTGCCCATGAACTGAAATTACGACGCAGCTATCTCTCAACCAGTGGTCTGAACGAAGAAGAAGAAGACCCACCAGATGGAAAGCAGTAGAATGAGGAGAACTGCTGCACGTCAGAAAGGATGCCGTGAACATGAAACACCTCAGGTTCCACCAGTACGCCGCAGGCATGACTGTGAACAACACAGCCATCTGAGACAGGAGGGAGACGCTTCAGTGGTCTGAACGAAGAAGACGACCCACCAGATGATGTCAATATGACGGCACATAGAGCACACGACTCCCTACAAGATATATATACGTATATATAGACACAGGTAAGCAACATAACACAGAACAGTGACAGGCAGGAGAAGAAGTAACAAGCAGGGGCAAACAGCCCCAGATGGCAGGGCACATTTTGTGTGATTTTTATGTTTTGCTGCATACAAAAGCAATCACATGTGATTGCCACTTAGTGCTGTGTTGCTATACCAACTCTCCTGTAACTGGCAAGAATTCTGTTCCAATGCATCCCCTCTACGGGCATGCACGGGTTTCTACGAGCATACATGGGTATGCACTAGTAATAATAATAATAATAATAATAATAATAATAAAAAATATCATTTCTTTATGTGTGGTGTTTATATATTTCATTTCACCCTCATTTCTGTGGGTGTTTATATATTTACATATTTATTCCATCTAGCTACAATGCTCTGCACTGTGTGTTCATATATTCATATATTTATTCCATCCAGCTACAATGCTCTGCACTGTGTGTCTGTGTGTGTGTGTGTATATATATATTTTATAGTAATATGTACATATGTATATTAGCTGCTCTTGCTTGCTTGTTTTTTTTCTTGCCTTCTGATTGTTGCTCTGAGTGTTGCTATCCCTGTGCTGTTGCAATCCTGGAATTTCCCCGTTGTGGGACTAATAAAGGCTTATCTTATCTTATCTTATCTTATCTTATTTTTGTGAATCAGTTCTGGCTCATATAAAATGAGAATCTAGATTCTTACGTGAATCAATTTTTCCAACACCCCTATTATTATTATTATTATTATTACTATTATTCTTAACAGACAGAGAAATGACAGCAAAAACAATATGGCTACATTACATAACTACATTATAATCTATCTATAAATGCATGGAATCTTTGTGTGTGTGTGTGTGTGTGTGTGTGTGTGTGTGTGTGTGTGTGTGTTCCACGCATCTCTCTTGAACCATTTGTCAGAGTGTCATAAGATTTTACACATGTTTTGCTGAGGTTATGAAGGTGTCTGCATCCCCGAGTATGGCTTTGTTGAGTCAAAATATGTAATTTTTAATCAATAAAAGTTTAGTCATCACTCTCTCCTCATGCTCTGGCTTCTAGAGGTGTGGGTGGGGTTTTGCATTGACTCTGTACAGATTGGATAATACGCAGCATCACGGCATCAGTGACTACAGCACACACCATGAGCAAAACAAGGAAGCGAAAAGTGACTGAGTGGTGGCTCAGTTGGTAGAGCATCCGTCCAACACCCGGGGAGGCAGGGGTTCAAATCCCTGCCGGGTCATGCCGAAGACCATATAAAAGCGGAACTTCCTGCCGTCCAGCTTGGTGCTCAGCAATAATGGAATGGAGGAGGGAAATCTGTGGCGGTGCCTTGCATGGCAGAGGCCCTCTGATTCTACATACGGAGTGTGTGTGATTAACAATGTAGATAGGAAAAACACAATTTCGTTCTACTGTACATGATTGGTTGTATGGTTGAATGACAATAAAGGGTGATTTTAAAAAAAGATAATACTGAACATTTAATGCTTAAAAAATTATACCATAAAGTTGCCGTGATTGCGTAGGTCTAAAGGATAATTTGGTATATGTGGAGAACAAGAGGCGCGTGAGCAGACCGGGCGAAGCGTCAGCGGGGACCCGGGTCTGACAAAGAACACCGGTGTATCCAACACAGGACATGCCGGGAGAAGCAGCGGCCCGATTGGGCAGATCATGGTCCTTCATGGGGAGGCACGCCCAGCCTGCCCAGTCAGTGGTGGATGGGAGTTCCTGCTTCTGCTTCACTCGTGTGATATCACTGTATTTTGCAGGACTGCGAGTTCCCCCTCTCACATGAGTATCTAAAAATTAAAAACTTAATAATAATATCACCATGACTGTGGAGCAGAATGGCTGGAATGACTTAACAACCAAACAGGAGACAAAAACACCCGCATAACGAAATAAATCCTTTTTAGTTACATATTTACTGACAAACGGGCAACACTGATGCAATGGTTGCAGTCAAATGGGTCCTTCTGCTGTGTATAATAAAGTTGAATGTTTTGTAGTTAATTTGGTTGATTACAGTTATAGTGTTACCAGCTGGTTTGAAATAAGGAAAACTTCATCTTTTCCTTGGAGAAGCGCTATGCCCCCTTTGCTTATCTTTCACCTAAAAGACCACAGCTTTGAAGCCACATTCCATTGGTAAATTGACTCTCAAACTCCATCTCCATGTCAGGAATGGTTTGGACTTCCTCTCATAAAATTCGATGAAGTACATTCCCACAAGACAGTTTTATGTTTTAATAGCCGTTTGAAATTTACAGGACCTGGACTCCCTTTATTTCTCTCCAAATTATGGAAGTCCGACATTGCCCTCAAATGGACGAGTTGAAGTATTATGTCTCATCCTCCCATTTAACCATAATCCCACACAAATTAATTTTTTCTCCTCAAGACTCATTTTTCAGAAGATACTGCTCAGGACACAATGGAAGATTAGGAGTGGACTCTGACATACAATTCTGGTTTGAAATGTTTTATTAATCATTGATTTGAAGGTACTGTATGTTTGAAAGTATGTTACACGAAACTTTATTCAATGCATGTTAATATACAGTGGGGCAAAAAAGTATTTAGTCAGCCACCAATTGTGCAAGTTCTCCCACCTAAAAGATGAGAGAGATCTCCAATTTTCATCATAGGTATACCTCAACTATGAGAGACAAAATGAGAAAAAAAATCCAGAAAATCACATTGAAGGATTTTTAATGAATTAATTGGTAAATTCCTCAGTAAAATAAGTATTTGTTCACCTACAAACAAGCAAGATTTCTGGCTCTCACAGACCTGTAACTTCTTCTTTAAGAGGCTCCTCTGTCCTCCACTTGTTACCTGTATTAATGGCACCTGTTTGAACTCGTTATCAGTATAAAAGACATCTGTCCACAACCTCAAACAGTCAGACTCCAAACTCCACTATGGCCAAGACCAAAGAGCTGTCAAAGGACATCAGAAACAAAATTGTAGACCTGCACCAGGCTGGGAAGACTGAATCTGCAATAGGTAAGCAGCTTGGTGTGAAGAAATCAACTGTGGGAGCAATTATTAGAAAATGGAAGACATACAAGACCACTGATAATCTCCCTCGATCTGGGGCTCCACGCAAGATCTCACCCCGTGGGGTCAAAATGATCACGAGAACGGTGAGCAAAAATCCCAGTGGGATCTAGGGGGGACCTAGTGAATGACCTGCAGAGAGCTGGGACCAAAGTAACAAAGGCTACATCAGTAACACACTACGCCACCAGGGACTCAAATCCTGCAGTGCCAGACGTGTCCCCCTGCTTAAGCCAGTACACGTCCAGGCCCGTCTGAAGTTTGCTAGAGAGCATTTGGATGATCTAGAAGAGGAGTGGGAGAATGTCATACGGTCAGATGAAACCAGAATAGAACTTTTTGGTAAAAACTCAACTTGTCGTGTTTGGAGGAGAAAGAACACTGTCACGATGGCCCTCACGGACCATCACAAGACGCCTCAGTCACCAGTGAGTTTGCAGTGATATTTTATTACAGAGAAGGATGAACAAACACAGGATACATACAATGGCTGGGTGACGTCTGAGCCAGGGAGCACCCGATGCGCCAGACGGACAATAGTGAGGGTGAAGTCTTAAGGGAACATACCTTACGAGACGACAACGTTAACAGGCGGGTACAGGTTCCCAAGTCCGTTAACAACGATGAGCAAGGCAAACAGGAACATAACTGAGCATAACAGGAGCACAACAGAACGTAACTGAACATAACAGAGACTGCCGCACTGGAGGACATTCACCACTGGCTTTTAACTCGGCCGCTAATGACCCCAATGCGGCGCAGCTGCTCGCTGTGACAGCAGCGCAGCAGCTGACTTTGACAGCAGGGAGCTCCCCCGGGCGCCTTCACAATAAAAGCCCGAGGAGCTGAAAGAATCCTCTGCTGCCAAAGCCAGGGAAATAAGATATGAGGCCCGAGTGTGGCCAGAACCGACACTCGGGTTATGACAGTACCTCCCTCTCGAGGCCGAGCTCTGAGCGGCCTGAGTAACACCCAAGCCCCCCCCACCCCCACCCCCTAGGGTGGGTGGATGGGGCGCTGGCAGGAGGGAGAGAGACAAACAACGAGCAAGCAAATGATGAAACCAACAAGGCTATAAAGGTAGGGGGAAAAAAAAACCATAATCCCAAAAACGTGGGTAACCAGAATAAAGTCAAAATAGGCAATATACCTTTTGGCAAATACAAAGTGACATAAGGTGGAGGAAAAAACCACCGAACTCAGAAACAACATAGTGAGTAACAAAAACACAAATCAATCCCCCTCCCCCCCCGCACACCCCAACAGTCCCACAGACGAGATCAGAAACCTGGGGAGGGTGCAGTCCTGACCCGGAGGGATGGGGGCAAAAGGTTCGGGGGGTCGTCCAGCATCAAAAAGCCACAGAACAGGGAGGGGAAAAGAGGACAGTTCGGGTGGCCTACCCCAGTCCCATGCTCGGGAGTAGAGAGTTTCAGGCGGCCGGAGCAGGTCGCCGCACAGGAAGACAAAAAGGTCGGGGGGCCGGCCCAGAGAACCAAACCAACGAGACAGTCCTTCAGGCGGCCGCCCCGCAACACCAGCCCACCAGAACCGTTGGGAAGAAGCAGCCAGCGGTCCCGCTGAAAAGGGGAGAGACGAGGGGGAACCGGGCGGGGAGTTCGGGACCCCAACGGCCCCAGGTGGAGATGGGTAGCGCTCCTCAGGGAGACGAGGAGGATGATGGTGGAGATGAGGGTGACGAGGGAAACGAGCCTGTCCAGCATCCGGTGGCCGGGGATCTGTCGCTCCCTCACCGAATCTAGGACCTGCTGGTGCAGCACCCACGGTGGACCCCGATTGGGCCTCCGGAACCGAACCCACGGTGGACCCTGATTGGGCCTCTGGAACCGAACCCACGGTGGACCCCGATTGGGCCTCCGGAACCAAACCCACGGTGGACCCCGATTGGGCCTCCGGAACTGAACCCACGGTGGACCCCGACTGGGCCGGCGAGGCACTCCCGGTGGACCCCAACTGGACCGGAACAGCACTCCCGGTGGACCCGGTCGGCGTGGCACCAGACTCGACCTCCAACCCCGAAACCTCTGGCGCAGCAGGCGAGAGCAGCCCTTCGCCGGCGACCCTGGGAGAAGACTCACAAAAGAGAGAAAACCCGGGATCAGGATCACCGGCAGCGCCAGAACCCGGCGAGATAAGCTCGGACGCAGCGGGCGGCTGCACCCGGCTCATCTCCCCTTGAGACAGGCAAAAGTGCTCTAAAAGGTGAAGAAGAAAGATAAAACAGAGCACTTGCCTGAGCTCGGGTTCTGACGCCGTCCAGGACTGCGATGATCCGGGCTCAGAAGTCAGGAGGTCGTCCTCAGGATGGTGCACGCAGCTAGAGAGTCCTCTGGTACCGATGTCCACGCCGGTGGCCCGCACGGCATGGTGGCAGGAGAATCTCGACCTGCTGGACCGGACCGCTCCTCCGTGGAACCCCGGGGACGCTTCTTCATCGGCGATGGCTCCACGCTGCAGTCCGCTCTCCTCCTCCGCCCATGGTGTGGCTGCGGAACTGGAACCAGGCTCTCCAGAACCGCAGGCCCCCTCCTCATCCAGCGACGTTGGCCTGACGTCGAGGACCGCTCAGCGGAGGGAGACACAGAGGAAGCAGGGTTAATACTTTCATCCACAGCAGGTGGAGGGAGCTCGGGGGGCTGCATACCCCAAACTCCACCCCCAGGAGTCAGACAAGGCAAAACAATATCTAAAGGAGAGAAATTATCATGCACTTGCCTTTCCCCTGAGGGTAAGATGGTTCCCGCTGTGGGGGACGTCGTTCCTTCCTTTCCCCGCTGGATGGCGACAGAGGGCCCTCTGGGAAGACGAGATGAGGCCACTCGAGGCGGATCCGGGATGGAGCTCGCCGAAACAGAGCTCCCGCGACACACAGCAGCCAGGATAGGCGACGAGGAGGAGGGGGCGACAGCCGGGGTCAGTCAGGCTTGGAGCGCTGACGGGACAGCAGGCAAGGGCCCAAGAGAAGACGAGGCTGCGGGGATTCCCCTCTGACGAGGCGCAGGAGTGACAGCTGTGTGGGGGGTTGAGCCCTTGCGGCGACCCGGAACAGCATCCAGACGGGGTTCTAGCCGAAGTTGGAAGCCGGTGTGACGACGGTTCCTTGTAGGGGGTGAGGCAAAGGTGAGGTTCGGAAATCGCCGTTCCTGAGCAGAAACAGCGACAAGCAAGTCGGCGAACTCAGGAAACTCACGCAGCGCTGGATTCCTCTCCACCAGTCTAACCGCCGCCACCACATGCTTCATACACGCTGGTAGATTCCCAGCGGAGCAAGCAGCAGCCACCCGGTCCCAGATCTTGTCTGCTGTCAGCTGCAGCTTCTCTGGGGGAATCCCGAGTGACGACATGCCCGATGGGAAAAGACCTCCGGATGGTGCGAACTCCCGGGCCGGAACGGAGGCAGGAGCGGGATCCCGAAGTGAGGGGCGACGTCTCCTCCGCTTCAGCTTCCTGCCAGGATTTCCCTCCAGCCCTCGGAGTATCTCACGCTGGGCGGCGATGTCATCTCTCCTCACGCTTACCTCTGGATGATTAGTGAAGCGGGGAAGAGATTCCAGAATCTCCTCGGCTAGGTCCAGGTACCAGGGCACTTCGCTGTTGAAGTCGAGGAGGGAGGCGGCGACAAGGACTTCGTCCACGCGCTCGAGGGTGTCAGCGAGAACAGCGTCCTGCCTCCGAGCACGAGACCTCCACGATGGCATGCTTCAACACGGCACCCAGACAGGTAGGAACAAACAGTCCACTACTGCAAACTACACGGTGAATGACGTCTCAAACAACGCCTCCTCTCCGGGCGTTAGGCGGCAGTCTACTGTCACGATGGCCCTCACGGACCATCACAAGACGCCTCAGTCACCAGTGAGTTTGCAGTGATATTTTATTACAGAGAAGGATGAACAAACACAGGATACATACAATGGCTGGGTGACGTCTGAGCCAGGGAGCACCCGATGCGCCAGACGGACAATAGTGAGGGTGAAGTCTTAAGGGAACATACCTTACGAGACGACAACGTTAACAGGCGGGTACAGGTTCCCAAGTCCGTTAACAACGATGAGCAAGGCAAACAGGAACATAACTGAGCATAACAGGAGCACAACAGAACGTAGCTGAACATAACAGAGACTGCCGCACTGGAGGACATTCACCACCGGCTTTTAACTCGGCCGCTAATGACCCCAATGCGGTGCAGCTGCTCGCCGTGACAGCAGCGCAGCAGCTGACTTTGACAGCAGGGAGCTCCCCCAGGCGCCTTCACAATAAAAGCCCGAGGAGCTGAAAGAATCCTCTGCTGCCAAAGCCAGGGAAATAAGATATGAGGCCCGAGTGTGGCCAGAACCGACACTCGGGTTATGACAAACACCATACCTACTGTGAAGCATCATGCTTTGGGGCTGTTTTTCTGCAAAGGGACCAGGACGACTGATCCGTGTAAAGGAAAGAATGAATGGGGCCATGTATCGTGAGATTTTGAGTGGAAACCTCCTTCCATCAGCAAGGGCATTTGAATGAATGAATGAATTTATTTGAATGAATTTATTTTTTTTTCGGATAGTACATTACAGGTTAAAAGAAACTGTATAATATAACAACAAGGTCAAATTAGACAAAGACTCCTTCTACTATACAATTCCACGTGAGTTATCCGAAATGGGTGATGGCTGAAGCCGCAGCTTATATTGCCCACCCATATTCCATCCAAGAATTCAAAGGAGAAAAAAGAGAAAACAAGACAAGAGCGATTACAATTTAAAACAAGGCTAAGACAAAATATGACTGAGAGAAAAAGAAAACTGAGCTAGTCTAAGTTAAGCGGTTACTATTCAAAAACAAATCTAAGACATAGTGTCACAGAGAAAAAAGAAAAACTAAGCTATAACACAACACAGGCTGGAAATGTCAATCCTTAAGTGAGTTTACATGTCGTCTTGTAAATATGTTTGGAGTATTTCTTCCTTTAGTTTTTGTTTAAATTGTCCAAGCTTTGTACATGATTTTAATTCAGGTCCAAAATCGTTCCATAATCTGACACCTTGCACTGAAATACAGTGTTGCTTGGTAGTTGTTCTCACTGTAGGCTTTTGAAATATACATGTTCCTCTGAAGTGATATCGTTTCTCCCTTGTTTGGAACAACTTTTGGATATTTGCGGGCAGTGATAGATTCTTCACTTTGAACATTATTATTGCGGTTTTAAAGTCGATCAGATCTTTCAACTTGAGAGTTTTTTGTTTAAGAAAAAGTGGGTTTGTTGGTTCCCTGTAAGCTGCTTTGTTGATTATTCTAATAGCTCTCTTTTGAAGCATAAAGAGTGGATATATGTTTGTTTTATATGTATTTCCCCATACTTCATTACAATATGTCATGTATGGGAGTATTAATGAATGATACAAGGTGTATAGTGTGGGTTGATTCAGCAAATTTTTCACTCTGTGTAATATTGCAATTGATTTGGATACTTTACCTTTTATATAATTAATATGTGGCTTCCAACACAGTTTGTTATCAATTATTACTCCAAGGAATTTAGTTTCGGATACCCTTTCAATCTCTACACCATTTACACTGAGTTTGGGTACTGGGTAGTTGTGATGGTTGTTAAAGACTATAAATTTTGTCTTGCTTAAATTGAGCGTTAATTTGTTTGAATCAAACCACAGTTTCAGCTTTCCTAATTCCTTTCCGAGTGTATCCAGAAGTTGTTCCAAGTTGTTTCCACTGCATAGCAGGTTAGTGTCATCAGCAAACAATATTAAGTCCATTTTTTCTGAAACTTTACATATATCATTTATATACATATTGAATAATAATGGTCCCAAAACTGAACCCTGTGGGACTCCACAGGTGACCTTCAGTAGCTCTGAGTTTTTGTTGTTAACACATACAAACTGATATCTATTCTTTAAGTAACTTCTTAACCAGGACAGTGCTACCCCTCTGATACCACAATTTTGTAGTTTCTTTAATAATAGATTGTGATCTACTGTATCAAATGCTTTTTTAAGATCCAGGAATACTCCAACTGAATACTCTTTATTTTCAATGGCTGTTGATATTTTTTCTGTAAATTCCATTAAGGCATATGCTGTTGTCCTTTTGTGTCTGAACCCATATTGCTGCTCACACAATAAATCATTCTTCAGTATGAAGTTGTCAATTCTCTCATAGAATATTTTTTCAAGTATCTTGGAAAATTGCGGTAATAGTGAAATTGGTCTGTAGTTGGAGAGTTCCCCTCTGTCGCCTGTCTTGTAAATCGGAATTACTTTAGCTATTTTCATTGCATTGGGAAATATACCTGATTGGAGAGACAGGTTACAGATATACGTCAGTGGTTTCACTATGCATTCGATAACAGTTTTGACTAGTAGCATATCAATACCATCGCAGTCAGTAGATGTTTTACTTTTGAACGATTTAACAATTTCAATGACCTCTCTTTCGTCTGTGTTCTTTATGAAGATGGTGTCTTTTACAGCAGTGTTATTGCATATTGAATCACCCGTTGGCACCGTAGTGGGTATTTCTCGGGCCAGTTTAGGTCCAATGTTAACAAAAAAATTATTAAATTCATCTGCAGGTGAAGCTATATTCACATTCGGAGTCGATTTATTATTTTTTGGAGTGTTAGTTGGGTAGCTGGTATTTCTGCTTTTATTTCCAAGGATACTGTTGATTATTGTCCATGTATTTTTAATATTGTCTTTGTTTTTTTCCAGTTCTTTACTGTAATAGTCTCTTTTACTACATCTTATTATATATGTTAACTTATTTTTGTATGTTTTACACCGCTGCTCTGCTTCTTTTGTCCTTTTCTTTATGAAAGCTTTATATAATAAATTTTTCTTTTTACACGCCTTTTGTAGTCCTTTGGTTAGCCATGGTTTGTCAGTAAATTTGTGTTTAAGCTTTTTTTTAACTAATGGGCAGTTTTTTTCATAAAGAGTGGTTACAATGTTTGTAAATGTGTCATAGGCTTCATTTACATCTGATACATAGACTTCTGTCCAGTCTTGCTTCAGCAAGTCCTCTTTAAAAGAACTGATTGCGTTTGGTGATTTGTGTCTGAACGATTTTGAGATTTTTTCTGGGTTGGGCCCCGTGTGGCCATGGATAAGTGCAAAGATTGGCAAGTGGTCGCTTATATCATTTATCAATAATCCACTTTCTATTTTCTTGTCGAGAACATTGACAAACAGGTTGTCAATAAGTGTAGCAGAGTGAGCTGTGATTCTACTGGGATGTGTTATTGTGGGATATAGACTCATGCTGTACATAGAGTTCATGAACTCTGTAACTACATTTTGTTGATGTGGATTAAGTAGATCAATATTGAAATCTCCACAAATTGCTACCATTTTCTTACTAGTAATATTATTGTACAGCTCGACTAATTTATCTCTGAATGTCTCAATGCAAGTTCCCGGCGTTCTGTATATGCAGCTTATGATTAGATTTTTTGTTTTGTCTAGGTCAATCTCAACAGTAACACATTCCAGAATCCCTGGTAGTGCTGAGGACATTTCATTTACAAGCTTACATCTATATAGGTCATCAATATACAGTGCAACACCACCACCCTTTTTTCGAGATCTGTTAATGTTAAACATCTGATATCCCTCTATTGCCATCAGGGGAGCCTGGTCTGCATTAAGCCAGGTTTCAGAGACTGCTATAGCTGTGAATTTTCTGTTTAGCTGTTTTAAATAGTCCTGAATCTGTGAGAAGTTTTTGTTAAGACTTCTGCTATTGAAGTGTATTATTGACAGTTTACCATCTAATTGCACTTGACTTTTGAATTGCTTTTCAGTGTAATATTCACAGTGGTTATGAATATTATTGAAAAAGTGGTTATCAGGATCAATATCATTCTCCATCTCTTGTGGTTTATGTTCAGCATAGTGGCATATTTTTAGAGTTTGAGTTTCCTCACTCTGTGTTTCATAGTCAGTGTTCATTTGTATTTATCTAAGTCAGTAGCATCTCTGATCATTATACTTTTTGCTTGCTCAGGTGTTCCATTTAGTTTAATCCAAATTCTACAATTTCTTGTCCAGGTTGACTGTATCTTATTTTGTTTTTTTAGCATCCGTGCCTGCCGTGCTAATTCAGCGTTTTTTTTTGTCAGGTGTTCATTTAGGTAAACTTGAGTTTCCTTTAGTTTTTTGGCCTGCCTCAGTATGTCATTTTTCACCCTCCTGTTCACAAAGCGCATCACAATTGATTTCTTTGTTTTGTTATCTTTCTTCGGTAAAGCATAACAGGCTGAGATCGCATTGGCTTCTACCTTAATGTCTTTATCATTAAGGAACTGAAGCACTTGGTTTTCTAAGGACATTGATTCACTTATGGAAGCATGTTCACCACTCAGTCCTGTAGCGGCATGGGCGTACGACTGATATCTGATGTCTAGTCCACTTATAACTATGTCATCAATGCGAGAACCTTGTTCAAGATCCTCAACGCGTTGCTCCAAAAGACGCCCGTGTTGCTCCAGGTCCATAATTTTTTTGTCTTTTTCTTTTATTATTGAATGTAGGGCTTGTACCTCCTGTATTAGGTCTAATATTTTGTCCTGCTGGCTAGTCACTTTGGCCAGTTCATCTAACACAAAGTTCAGAGTTTTTTTAATTTCTTCCATTTCCTCTTTTTTGGGTGGCATTTTACTGACCTGTGGATAGAAATAAGCAGAGAATCCGGCTAGGCCTCAACTAGCTCGGTCACTACTGGACCCGCCGCTCCTGCGCAGCTTCTCCGCCGAGTGACGCTGCTCAGCTCCGCAGATCACCGCCGTCTATCGCCGGCGCCTGCCTCCGTCTACCTGGCCAGTTATGTCATGCACCGCCGGCGCAGCCGGAATCCACCGATCACAGCCACTCGTCGCCGTCTGGCTAGGCGGCTCCTCCGCTGGGCCCCGTCTAGGCCCCGTCTAGGCCCCGTCACCGACCGCCGTCAGTCTGGTAGTTCCTCGGCTGGGCCTCGCAATTGGGCACCGGTTCAGACCACTGTCCTGCTGGATCCAGGTGGCCCCCGTCTCTCACCAACGCCGCGCCCGAGCTCCCAATCGCCGCCTCGGTTGGTTCGTCCTCCTTTTAAATCCTTCTCTCCTCGGCTCCAGATGGCCAGATGTAAAGAATACCTTCTCACTGCTGCAGTTACTCTGGGTTAGCATCTGGGTTAGCATCAGAGGCGAGCCTTTAGAGGTCGGAAACGGGGCGAAACGGAGCCAGATCTGCCAGAACCTTCACCAGGTCAGCACTGGGTCGTAAGGGTATTCCCCACGTTTGTTGGTAGCCAACAGAAGTCCTTATTTTGATGGTTTTGCTTAAAATTCTCGGCTCATATCAAGCATTACAAGTGCAGCACCGGAAGTACCGGAAGTGGTACTTCAGAAGCATTGAAGATGAAATGTGGCTGGATCTTTCAGCATGACAATGATCCCAAACACACCGCCCGGGCAACGAAGGAGTGGCTTCGTAAGAAGCATTTCAAGGTCCTGGAGTGGCCTAGCCAGTCTCCAGATCTCAACCCCATAGAAAATCTTTGGAGGGAGTTGAAAGTCTGTGTTGCCCAGCGACAGCCCCAAAACATCACTGCTCTAGAGGAGATCTGCATGGAGGAATGGGCCAAAATACCAGCAACATCCATCCATCCATCTTCTACCGCTTTTCCGGAGGTCCGGGTCGCGGAGGCAGCAGTTCAAGCAGAGAAGCCCAGACTTCCCTCTCCCCAGCCACCTGCTCCAGCTCTTCAGAGGGGATACCAAGGCGTTCCCAGACCAGCTGGGAGACATAGTCTCTCCACTGAGTCCTGGGTCTGCCCCGGGATCTCCTCCCAGTGGGACGTGCCTGAAACACCTCAAGTGGGAGGCATCCTAATCAGATGCCCATACCACCTCAACTGACTCCTTTCAATGTGGAGGAGCAGCGGTTCTACTCTGAGCCTCTCCCGGATGACTGAGCTCCTCACCCTATCTCTGAGGGTGAGTCCAGCAATCCTACGGAGAAAGCTCATTTCAGCCGCTTGTATCCGCGATCTCGTTCTTTCGGTCATTACCCAAAGCTCGTGACCATAGGTGAGAGTAGGAACGTAGATTGACTGGTAAATCGACAGCTTTGCCTTAGAACTAAGCTCCCTCTTCACCACAACAGACCGGTACAACGTCCGCATCACTGCAGATGCTGCTCCAATCCATCTGTCAATCTCTCGCTCCATTTTCCCCTCACTCGTGAACAAGACCCCAAGATACTTAAACTCCTCCACTTGGGGCAGGAGCCTGTCCCCAACCCGGAGAGGACAATCCACCTTTTTCCGGCTGAGGACCATGGACTCGGACTTGGAGGTGCTGATTCTCATCCCAGCCGCTTCACACTCAGCGGCAAACCGTCCCAGTAAGAGCTGTAGGTCATTGCTGGATGAAGCCAACAGGACAACATCATCTGCAAACAACAGAGATGAGATCCTGTGGTCACCAAGCATGACACCCTCCATTCCCTGGCTGAGCCTAGAAATCCTGTCCATAAAAATTATGAACAGGATCGGTGACAAAGGGCAGCCCTGGCGGAGTCCAACTCTCACTGGGAATGACTCCGACCGAGTGTTGGCAATACGAACTAAACTCTCACAACGGTCGTACAGAGACCGAATAGCTTGTAACAACAAGCCCGATACCCCATACTCCCGAAGCACCCCCCACAAAAATCCACGAGGGACGCGGTCAAATGCCTTCTCCAAGTCCACAAAACACATGTAAACTGGTTGGGCAAACTCCCACGAACCCTCAAGAATTCTCGAGAGGGTAAAGAGCTGGTCCGATGTGCCACGGCCAGGACGAAAACCACATTGCTCCTCCTGAATCCGAGGTTCGACCAACGGCCGGACTCTCCTCTCCAGTACCTTGGCATAGACCTTCCCAGGGAGGCTGAGGAGTGTGATCCCTCTAAAGTTGGAGCACACCCTCTGGTCCCCTTTTTTGAAGAGAGGAACCACCACCCCGGTTTGCCATGCCAAAGGCACTGCCCCCGACCTCCACGCAATGTTGCAGAGGCGTGTCAACCATGACAACCCAACAACATCCAGGGCCTTGAGGTACTCGGGGCGAATCTTGTCCACCCCCGGGGCCCGGCCACCAAGGAGATTTTTAACCACCTTGGCGACCTCAGCCCCTGTGATAGGCGAGTCATCCCCCTCGTCCCCAAACCCTGCTTCCTCTGTGGAAGGCGTATCAGTGGGATTGAGGAGATCCTCGAAGTATTCCTTCCACCGCCCGACGATATCCCCAGTTGAAGTCAACAGTGTCCCATCCGCACCATACACAGTGTGGACGGGGAGCTGCTTTCCCCTCCTGAGTCGCCGAACAGTTTGCCAGAATCTTTTTGAAGCCGACCGAAAGTCTTGTTCCATGGCCTTACCGAACTCCTCCCATACCCGGGTTTTTGCTTCAGCAACCACCCGAGCTGCACTCCGCTTGGCCTGCCGGTACACCTCAGCTGCTTCGGGAGTCCCACAAGCCAACCAAGCTTGATAGGACTCCTTCTTCAGCTTAATGGCCCCCCTCACCACTGGTGTCCACCACTTGGTTCGGGGGTTGCCACCACGAGATGCACCGACCACCTTGCGGCCGCAGCTCTGGGCCGCCGCTTCAACAACAGAGGTGGAGAACATGGCCCATTCAGACTCCATGTCTCCAGACTCCCTCGGAATGTGGTTGAAGTTCTTCCGGAGGTGGGAGTTGAAGACCTTCCGGACAGGGGCCTCAGCCAGACGCTCCCAGCTCACCCTCACTATACGTTTGGGTCTACCAGGTCTGAATGGCTTCCTCCCCTGCCATCGGATCCGACTCACCACCAGGTGGTGATCAGTTGACAGCTCTGCACCTCTCTTTACTCGGGTGTCCAAGACATACGGTCGCAGGTCTGATGATACGATAACAAAATCGATCATCGACCCGCGACCTAGGGTGTCCTGGTGCCAGGTGCACATATGGACACCCTTATGCTTGAACATGGTGTTCGTTATGGACAGACTGTGGTTAGCACAGAAGTCCAATAACTGAACACCACTCGGGTTCAGATGGGGCAGGCCGTTCCTCCCAATCACCCCCCTCCAGGTTTCACTGTCGTTGCCCACGTGCCCATTGAAGTCCCCCAGTAGGACAATGGAGTCTCCAGGAGGAGCACCCTCCAGCACCCCAGTCACAGACTCCAAAAAGGGTGGGTACTCTGAAACATCATTTGGTGCATAGGCACAAATGATGGTCAGGACCCGTTTCCCAACCCGAAGGCGCAGGGAAGCAACCCTTTCGTCCACCGGGGAAAACTCCAATATAGAGGCAGCAAGGTGGGGCGATACAAGAATACCCACCCCTGCTCGTCGCCTCTCGCCCGGGGCAACTCCAGAAAAGGCCAAGCTCCAGCCCCTCTCCAGGAGACTGGTTCCGGAACCGGAGCTGTGTGTTGAGGTGAGGCCGACTATATCTAGCCGGTATCGCTCAACCTCGTACACCAGCTCAGGCTCCTTCCCCACCAGAGAGGTGACATTCCACATACCAAAAGCCAGTTTAGAAAGCTTGGGATCAGTCCACCAAGGTCTCCGCCTTTGACCGCCACCTAATCCACATAGCACTGGACCCCCATGATCCCTCCTGCAGGTGGGTGAGCCCACTGGAGGGCGGACCCATGTAACTCCTTCGGGCTGAGCCCGGCCGGGTCCCATGGGTGGAAACCTGGCCACCAGACGCTAGCCTTTGAGCCCCTCCCCCAGGCCTGGCTCCAGGGTGGGGCCCCGGTAACCCCATATCGGGCGGGGTACACTGAATCCTTGATATACAATTTATCATGAGAGTCTGTTGGATCGTTCTTAGTCTGGCCCTTCACCCAGGACCAGTTTGTCTTGGGAGACCCTATCAGAGGCAAATTGCCCCGGACAACATAGCTCCTGGGATCACTGGGGCACGCAAACCCCCCCACCACGATAAGGTGACGATCCATGAGGGGGATACCAGCAACAGTGTGTGAAAACCTTGTGAAGACTTACAGAAAACGTTTGACCTCTGTCATTGCCAACGAAGGGTATATAACAAAGTATTGAGATGAACTTTTGTTATTGACCAAATACTTATTTTACCGAGGAATTTACCAATTAATTCATTAAAAATCATTCAATGTGATTTTCTGGATTTTTTTTTTCTCATTTTGTCTCTCATAGTTGAGGTATACCTATGATGAAAATTGGAGACCTCTCTCATCTTTTAAGTGGGAGAACTTGCACAATTGGTGGCTGACTAAATACTTTTTTGCCCCACTGTAGAATTGCAAGTTTATGGGAATGCATGTTTATTGTAGTAATAATGAGAAATAGTCGTGGATCACTGAAATTTAGTTTAGCTTATATATAATGTGAATTCCAGTTTAATCGTTTTTGGGGGGTTTTTTCTCTTCATGAAGCTCAAGCAAGCCATCTGACTTGCATCAACCAATTACCAACTAGTCTAGTTTGTGACACCTCCTTCATCCTATTGGTCAGTTTCAGACAAAGAAATCTTCCTGATTAGACAAGAATCCATTCTTGTCTCCTGTTCTCAAATGCAATCAGTCCTTTTTACTGCCAGTCAAGTTTTTTTCTTTGGGAAAGCGCTCACCTTAAAAGTTGGGAACGCCGAAGTTTTTTGTTTTTAAGAGAAGTTCTAAGTTTTGTCTCAGTCTGAGTCCTTTTCTGTTCTGCACGTTTTCTCTGGGGAGAGACTGTTTTTTTTCTTCCTTCATTTGAGCTCAAAATCTTCTTTATTGCCTGGAGTGAAACTCCGTCTTTCTCTCCTCAGACATACTTTTAAAGGGCCTATATCATGCAAAATCGACTTTTTTGAGCTTTTAAGCATGTTATAATGTTAATTCCTCACCAAAAACACCCCCAAAGTGGTATTTTGCTCCATTCACGCATCTCTGAGTATTCCTCCTCAACCCTGCTCTCTGAGCTGCTGCTCCGCCCTGTCCCTGATAATGACTGGGTCCCCACATTCATACGTATGAACGTGGGTGAGCCGCCCACTCCAGGAAGTGCCTGTGCTGCCAGCACCACCCCCAGGCTAACACACACACCCACTTTCTCCGCGCAGCTGACGGAGCGGTGATCGGCAAAACTCTTTCACTTTAACATTGACGCTGTGAAGAAGTAGTTCCTCTCGCACCTAATCTGCTCAGTGACAACAACTGTTTGCTTTTTTACGTAAGACAATGTCTTCTAAGTGGCGTAAATGTGTCTTTGGCTGTGAGAGATTTAGGAGTTTGTTCAGCCTTCCTAAAGAAGAGCCTACTCGTCAGAAATGGTCAAAATAGACCAGAATGCAGAGGCTAAAATCATAATATTAAATGTGATTAACCATACACTACATAAGAATAATATTATAGGCTAAAATAATAACAGGAGGCTAAAGACTTCAACATGCTCATCCATCTTTTCTAAAGTTTACTGTAGATGTTTTCGTGGGCAGAACCCAGCGACACGCTGCAGCAGCCGTCTCAGGGGTTACGTCATGAAATGGGGGGCAGCCACAAGAAGGAGAGGCAGAGCCTCAGAGATCAAGGCATCTTACTTCCGGGCTCGCGAAAATAACTCATATTTCGTAAGAAATTCATTCTCCAGTGTACCAAAGGTAATATACTATCACATACATGCATATAGTTTACTCTGAAAGGCTTAAAATAGCATGATATAGGCCCTTTAATAATTTGTTTAAGCTTTCTCTAATTTTTCCCTTAAATCACTGTGTCAAAAAGGACTGATTTTGATTTTTCTCACATTTAACTAGAAGCATACTCTCACTCAATTACCACGACATCGGAAGAACTCAGATTTCGTGGCTTAAATATTTTTATTCTTTTCTTCAAGTTTTGTGACTTTGATCGGACTTTGAATGACCTACAAACTCCAGGGACCCCGGTGATTCCACTGAAATCCTGTGTTGTTCCATCCGGATGACATAAAAATCAGCAGAGCCAGCCCAACCTCTCATCCTCCCTGGGCCGCAGATTCAAGACAGTTGAGTTTTGGGACAAGTTATCTGCAGGCAGATAACTTCCATGCCATCTGATGATCAGCTAGAATCCAGCTGAAATCAACTGGACTGTAAGCACGACCCATTTTCTACCTGCTGAGCTAAATACGATGTCCAGCCCAACTGAAATATATCAAAATTTCTCATGTTGAGATCTAGGTCATAAACTCCGATCAGAGTTATAAAATTGAGGAAAAGTAATATCCATCTTTTCATTAACCTCCATTCCTATGGGCTGCACGGTGGCGCAGTGGTTAGCACTGCGGCAGCACAGTTTACCCTTGGTCGGGGGATTGTGGGGATCGTGGGATCGTGGGTTCGATCCCAGCCCCCGACCAACAGTGATCTGTGTGGAGTTTGCATGTTCTCCCCGTGTTGCGTGGGTTTACTCCGGGATTTCTCCGGTTTCCTCCCACATGCCAAAAACATGCATGTTGGGTTAATTGGCTGTTCTAAATTGTCCCTAGATATCTGTTTCCTATAGGCCCTTAGAATAGAGGGTTAGTATTAATGAAAGCGCTTTGAGTGGTCTGTGTGACTAGAAAAGCGCTATATAAGTGCAGGTTAGTTAGTTAGTTAGTTAGTAACACAAATTTTCCTTCATAGAAATCAGCTTTTATCATTTTCTTCATAAAATTGCATCCAATTTTCCTCACCATTTTGTTATAGCTATTTTACAGTCCTTTCCATTTTCCATCACAGTCCCAATTTAAGCTATGGTTGTCTTTGGTTTCACAAATGCTTAATAATACACATTATGCAGTAATCCCTCAACAGTGTAATGTGGTGCCTTATACTTGTTGATCATTTCACATTACTTTATCTAAGCTGAGCTTGGTCATTAAACTGCTAAAGGTACATTGAAGTTTCTGCATGGTTTTTTTGTGTCTGTTCTCTCGAGTCGCGCATAAGAATTCACAAATATTTGAGACTGATTCATAGCTGGTACAAAGTTGAATTATTAAAAAAAAGTGTCCACTCTTTTGGACTGGTGCCCCACGAACTTATGTGTGTTGGTAATGAGGGAAACTTCATTCCCACCCACACATACAGTGGTGTGAAAAAGTGTTTGCCCCCTTCCTGATTTCTCATTTTTTTGTGAGTTTGTCACACTTATATGTTTCAGATCATCAAACTGTGGTGATCTGAGCGCTGATTCCATCTGCTCTCAGGATACTCAGTATTTCCCCTTTTCCACCATATTATTTCGGGGTTTGTTATTAGGACCTCTCGAGGGCTCTTATTGTGACAGCGTCAAGCCGTACTTCCGGCTGTCAAAGCCGAGCCGGCGTTGTGACAGCTGTTTGTCATTTTTGTTAATCACATTTCCCTTTCCTGGTTGGTTTATGTCCGGTATTTAAGGAAGCAGCTGAGACTCACTCCTCGCTGCGACCTACACACACACCTCTGTGTTCATGGACTGGAGTTCCCACCCCCGACTCCAGTCTTCCTTCTGTGTTTTGGATTCATCGCTGCTCATCTTTTGTAAGTGTTTTCGTACAGCGTAGGTTCCGTCCTCGCTGCATCTTCTCGGTTGTCATCAGTGTTTATTATTTTCTGCTTTAGTGTATGTACGTGTTTTGTCCCACGTGGCTGTTTACTTTATCCTTTTGTCCTTTTGTTAAATAAACAAGCAAACTTACTTCTGGCTCCTGGCGCCTTATTAATGCCATGCAAGGGGCATTCATGACAGCAGGTCGCAGCCAAATGAGACGCTAGCCTCAGTAAGTTTGTTTTGGGCTTAAGTATTTTCCCCTTTTTCGAGTGCCAGTGTACTTCGGGAGATGGTGTCATCAAGGACTGGTTATTCCTTGGACCTGGGCTACGAGCTGGTCATGGCTCTTATGGAGGTTGATGGCATCCTCTCCAACGCTCGCATGCTCGCCACTCCCGAAAACGCACGCTGGTACCTGGACCTCGCAGAAGTGGCAATTAAGCGCAATCCTCGCCTTGCGGATCACATTGAGGGCAGGGAGAGGATGACCAAAATTACGGCACTTTGACGAAGGATCCGTGGGCCGGTGAAAAGCCCCAGCAGGAAGCCAAAGTCGGAGCTGACGGTGAGGCATCTCTGCTCCTCGCCTTGGGATCAGGTTCCTGCCACCCATCAAGCCCTAAGTTCTGCGTCACTGAAGGGCCGTCTCCATATGCCGCAGAGGAAGAGGACAGCCGGGGCCCCCTGTGAAGAGACACAGTGGGCAGCTGAGCTCATCAGGGGCCGCGTGGATGAAGGACACTCTTCCTCTCATCCCAGCAGGATCCTGAAGAATGTGGTGGCGGCAGTTAGACTGGTGGAGGCTAATCCCGAACTCAATAACTATCCTGAGTATGCCGAGCTGCTGGCCTGTTTCTGCGCAGCAGTGGCGCTTTCCAGACTTGACTCTAGTCTTGCCCTCTGCCGGAAGACGTCGCCGCCCTGCCTGTGACCAACCTCTGCGAGAGCCCCGTCCGGATCCTGTCCTGGGCTGCTGCAAGAACTCAGCCTCCCAGCCAGCTGTTTTCCCTGTGCCACGTCAGAGGGTTGAGACAGCAGCCCCAGCCTCCAGGTGACCTCTCCCTGCTGTTCCCTCAGCTTCTCATTCCCGGACTGCCTCAGCTGCTCCTCCCTCCTCCTCGGCGCTCTCTCCAGCTGCTGTGAGTTCAGCGAATCCTGCTCTGGCTCCACCCGTCACCGGTCCTGTGAGAGCGGCTCCTCCTCGTCTTCCCGGGGGCCCCTCTGTCACCATCCTTAGGGGAAAGGGGAGAACCAAGCCCACTGCAGCAGCCACCATCATTCCCCGGGAGAACAGGCAAGTGTTGTTTCATTCTCACTCTCAGTACAATGAACTGCCTTGTCTGACTCTTGGGGGTGGAGCTCAGGGTTCACAGTCCTCTGAGCTCCCACCACCTGCTGCAGCCATAAACATTAAACCTGCAAACTCTGTGTCTCCTTCCCTTCTCTCTAAGCGTCCCCTGGTGCCAGGAGTAGACCATCGGATGAAGGAGGAGCCTGCAGCCTTGGAGAGCCTGGTTCCAGCCCCGCAGCCATGTCATGGGCAGAGGAGAACACCTGACTGCCGTTTGGAGCCTGAGCCGATGATTAAGAGTCCCCGGGTCTCCGTGGAGGAGCAGTCGGGCCCAGCAACGGATCCCCTGCCACCATGCCGTGTGGGCCTTTGGCACGGGTTTCAGTGCCTGGGGGTTCCCAGACTGTGATGACCATCATGCCAGCTGCAGAGCCCACGGCAGTTGAGCCGGGAACTAGGAATGAACCTCCAGATCATTGAACCTGGATCGTCGGAGTCCTGGACGGTGTTGGAGCCCGAGATCAGGCAAGTGCTCTATTTTGTCTTCTTACTTTCCGTTCTGGAGCATTCTTGTCAATCTCTTGGGGAGATGAGCCGGGTGCAGCCAACAGCTGCATCCAAGCTCGTCTCGCCGGGCTGTGCTGCTGCCGGTGATCCTGATCCCGGTTCCCTTTGTCTTTCTGAGCCTTCTCCCAGGGTCATCAGAGACGAGTCAGCTTCAGTTGTTGCCATTGAGGCTCCGGGTTCGTGTTTGGAGGTCATCCCAGGTGCTGCGCTGGCCCAATCGGGGTCCGTCGTGGGTGCTGTGCTGGCCCAGTTGGGGTCCACCGTGGGTGCTGCGCTGGCCCAGTTGGGGTCCACTGTGGGTGCAGCGCCGGTTTGGTTCGAAGTCGGTGAGGGAGCTGCATATCCTCTTCTGCCTAACGCCGGACTGGTTCCTCATCTTTTCTTCTATTCTTCTCCACCGGATGCTGCTGGGGTCTCCCTTATTCGGATCGGCCTCCCCTCGCTGTCCCTCTTGGTAGGGAGGCTGCCTCCAAGCGTCCCCCTCTGGTCCTGGTGGTCTAAGGACACGGGTCGGCCGCCTGAAAGACTGTTTTGCCGGTTCTGTGTCCCGGGTCGGCCGCCTGAAGAACTGCTTTGTTGGTTCGGCGACCTGGTCCGGCCGCCTGAGGTACTGTTTCCCCGGGCCTGGGACTTGGGTAGGCCACCCAAACTGTTCTTTTTCTTTTTTGTTCGGTGGAATTGGGATGCGGGTAGACCGCCTGAACTGTTTTTTTTCCCCCTTTCTCTGCTCTCTATCTGCCGGTGTCCCTGAAATTGTGTTTTTTTCCCCCATGTATATTGAAGGGATTTCTGCTCTTTGCCCGGATTACCGTGTGTACCATACAGATATTTTTTCTTGCTTATTCTGTAGTGCTTGAAGGCTTCTTTTTCTAGTTGAAGTGTTATTGGGTACTTAGGTATTTTGAAGTGTACCTGTATTTTGGTTTCCCCTCATTTTTCTTATCGGGCTGTACCTTATACATTTTTTGTTTTTTTCATTCTACTGCACTTGATTATTTCTCTAGTTGAAATGCTACATGGTACTCATGTATGTTGGAAGGGTACCTGTATTTTATTTATTCATCCTGTTGCACTTGATTTAGTTTTGGTCATTTTTGTGTCTAAGCCACGCCATTTTATGTTATCCATATTGTTACCCATTCCTTGTGGGGGGTTCTTCCTCCTCTGGGTGTCGCTGTAGCCTTTTTTGTTTTTTGGTTCTCTCCCTCCTGGCCTGTTCCCCCCTCGCCCTCCCTGGGTCAGTCCTGGTAGCGTTCTGGTTGCGGGGGGGGGGGGGGGGGGGGGGGCTTGGATGTTATGTTTGACGCCTGGAATGCGCCTTTTGAATGGGGGGTACTGTGGTGATCTGAGTGCTGATCCCATCTGCGCTCGGGATACTCAGTATTTCCCCTTTTACACCATATTATTTCGGGGTTTGTTATTAGGACCTCTTGAGGGCTCTTATTGTGACAGCGTCACGGCTGTACTTCCGTCTGTCAAAGCCGAGCCGGCGTCGTGACAGCTGTTTGTCATTTTCGTTAATCACATTCCCCTTTCCTGGCTGGTTTATGCCCGGTATTTAAGGGAGTAGCTGAGGCTCACTCCTCGCTGCGACCTACACACTTACACACCTCCATGTTCATGGGCTGGAGTTTCTACCCCCGACTCCAGTCTTCCTTCTGTGTTTTGGATTCATCGCTGCTCGTCTTTTTTAAGTGTTTTCATACAGCGTAGGTTCCGTCCTCGCTGCATCTTCTCGTTTGTCAACAGTGTTTATTATTTTCTGCTTTAGTGTATGTACGTGTTTTGCCCCATGTGGCTGTTTACTTTATCCTTTTGTCCTTTTGTTAAATAAACAAACAAACTTACTTCTGGCTCCTGGCGCCTCATTAATGCCCTGCAAGGGGCACTCATGACACAAACAAATTTAAATATTAGACAAAGATAACACAAGTAAACACAAAATGCAGTTTTTAATTAAAGGTGTTTATTATTAAGGTGTGGGGGACCCAGTCAGTACATTCTCTACTCAGACTGCATAGCACAGCAGGAGGAGATGCGTAAGAGCTGAGGAACAGCTATGCAAGGCAGTCTATGGTTTTCGCATAAGAATATGCATTCTCCTCTGGTCTGCATAATAATGCGCCGACAGGCTGGGTGACAAAGGGAATTGTCATTGTAGATGTATGTGTGCTAATGCAAACAGTGACAAAGGGAACTGTCATGGTAAATGCATGCATGTTATTGCAAACACCCCAGGTCGCCGGGTGAGTTGTATGGTATAAAAAGAGAGGTGCCCGCGACCTGGTTGAGGCTTCTTTTTCTTGTTCATGTTAGAGAGAGATTAATAAAAGTCTGTTCTGCTCCAAGCTACCGCCTCGCTTGATCATTCCTCTCTCTACACTGGTGACCCATGATGCACAATGGAACTCAAGGCGAACACCCCGGAGACGACCCGAACTGGAGGTGCCAGCACTGCGTGCGCCGTTTCGGTCAAACTCCCATACTTTTGGCAACATGACCCGAAGTCTTGGTTCCTCCACACCGAGGCCCAGTTCGTGCTCCGGGGAGTGATGGCGGATGACACCAAATACTACTACGTGGTTGCAGCACTGGACACACGCACAACACAGCAGGTGGCAAGCCTGCTCCAACAGCCCCCAGCTCACGACAAATACGATGCTCTCAAAACTGCACTGACCTGGCACTACACGCTCTCGGACTGCGAGATTACGGAAAGGCTCCTAACGCGCTCCGAGTTGGGAGACGGGTTGGCGGTCGAATCAGTGGAGAAGATGTTGGCGTCAATGGGCACAGATGACGGGCATTTCCTCTTTGCCCACCTTTTCCTCCGGAACCTCCCGACAGCAGCCAGAGCGGTCCTTGCCAATTTTGCCACTGCTGGCCACGCGCAACTACCGGGTGCTAGCACAAGAGGCAGTTCAGATTATCCTCACCACCAGAGTCTTCACTGTGAATGCAGTGGCGTCGGAACCCAGCGAGATGGCCAGTGGAGGCGAGGAGCCAACGACGGTGGCCGCAGCAGAGGCCAAGAAGCACTGGAGAGACACGCTCTGCTTCTACCACCGCCGTTTTGGAGAAGACACATGCCGATGCATGCCACCATGCCAATTCAAGCGCTCAGGAAACGCCAGGGCCAGCAGTCGGTAGCAGCTGCGACTGCCGGTGACACAAACAAGCTGCTCTATGTGACAGACTCACGCTCGGGGAGACGGTTCCTCGTGGACTCCGGCTCCCAAAAGAGCCTCATCCTGCCGTCCTATGCAGCCCGGCCGGCGGGAGGTAGTGGCCCTGAGCTGGCGGCCGCAAACGGCTCAGACATTAAGCCTTTTGGTGAGAGGACAATGACTATATCCTTGCACAGCCATACATACCAATGGACATTTGTCATAGCGGCATGTAACTTCCTCCTTTTGGGCGCTGATTTTTTGTGTGCACACAGACTATTAGTTGATGTGGCCAACAGATGCCTGATTAACGCAATGTCTTTTGATTCTCTGCCCTGTACAGCTAGAGGAGCCGGGTCCACAACACTAGCCAACATCACAGCTCCAGAGGGTACGTTCCACACACTACTCACCCAGTTCCCAGCACTCACGGTTCTGACGTTTTCGGCGGCCGTCACTAAACACGAGGTGGAGCATTTCATTACCACCACGGGGCCACCCATTTTCGCATGACCTCGGCGTCTGGATGCAGCTAAACTGGCCAGTGCGCGTGAGGAGTTTGCCAACTTGGAAAAATTGGGCATCATCAGGCGCTCAAACAGCCCATGGGTATCCCCGCTACATATGGTGCCTAAAGCTGAGGGATCGTGGTGACCATGCAGAGATTTCCGCCGATTAAACAACGCCACAGCGCACGATCGCTACCCAATCCCCCATATTCAGGATTTTTCTATTCACCTCACCAAGGCATGCATTTTTTCCAAGATAGACCTGGTCCGCAGTTACCACCAGGTCCCAGTGCGCATGGAGGACATACTCAAAATGGTAGTAATAACCCTGTTTGGGGACTTCCGGTTATGGCTGCCACGTAAGACGGACGTGTCTCACTCTGCTCTGCTCCTGGAGAAAAAAATCGGCAAATAACTCTCTCATTTGGGACAGAACGTATCCCAGCGTTTGGGCGAGGATATGTCGGCGAAGCCTAAGGCTAGAAAACCAGGTAAAGGAAAAAGCGAGCCGCCGAAACAGTCCAAATTAACGGACTTTCAGGTCTGTGACGCAGCAAACAAAACTCCATATATGGCGGAGGAGGCTGGCAACGGTGCGATATCTGCGGGGAGCGGCGCAGATGCGCTGATGGCTGCCATGAGTTCTATGAGAGCGGACTTTTCCTCTAGATTTGATGGGATTATGACAGCGTTGGAAGGAATAAGAAAGGAATTGGGTGACTGTGTAGAACGAACGGCGCAGATGGAGCTCCGTCTCGCTAGTGCTGAAGATGACGTCACCCGTCTTCAATTAAAGGTGCGCACTTTGGGAAAAAAAAATAAATGTCTAGAAGATAATATTTTGGATTTGGAATCTCGATCGAGACAGAATAACTTGAGGCTGGTGGGTCTTCCAGAGGAATCAGAAGGTCGGGACGTATATTCCTTTCTGGAAAAGTGGATTCCGGAGGTGCTGGGCAGCGAGGAGTTGCAATCAGCAGTGGTTCTGGAAAATGCACATCGTATTGGCCCACGGAGAGATAAGGGACCACCGAGGACCTTAATTATGAAGTTTCTTAGCAACAGAGACAGGATGAAGATCTTCAACGCTGCACGAGCTAAAGGAGAGATTAAACACCAGGATCAGCAGGTGCGGTTCTACCCAGATTTGGCCACAGGAATCCAGCAATTGAGGAAGCAGTTTGATCCCATACGTAAGGAGCTGCGCAACTTTGGGATTCGTCATGGTGTAATCTATCCTGCGAGACTGCTGACCACGTATGAGGGCAGAACCCACATCTTCAAGACCCCAGAGGAGGCGCAGGAGTTTATCAAGAAGATCAAAGAAGAAGAAGAGACTGGTGGGAGCTAAGCATGAACAAAATATAAGGTAGAATAATTAAGCATTTGCACAGACATCTGACTGACTTGAAGTAAATAGCAAGTTTACAAAATATAGATTGTATTATATATTAAAAAAAAAAAAAAAAAAAACAAACAAACAAAAAAAAACTATGATGTACAAAGTTGTTAAAAATTTTGGAGTTAAGTTGGAAAACTACAGAGGAGAGTTAATGTTACGTCATTAAAAGCAGTAGAGTTAGGGTGATTGGGAGGATGAAGAAGGAGTGGCTTAGGCTGTTCCCCGTGGGTGTGGAGCGGTCGATGGCTATATCGGGAGACGGAATTTTTCTTTTGATTTTGGGGGGTTCGCCACAAGTGTGGGAAGGGGGAATTTGTTTGTGTATAGTTTGTAGGATGAATGTTCAACCACTCATGTTTTTGCTTCTCTGTATGAGCATGTTTACACTGCAAGGTAATCCCAAACTCTCTATTGATCATAAACCAAAGTGTTAATCTTAATTTAACTTCATGGAATTGCAGAGGTCTACAAAATTTAAAAAAACTTAAACAAGTTATGAATAAAATAAAAGACATGGGTTCAAAAATTGTGTTTTTACAAGAAACTCATCTAATAGAGGAGGATATAAAAAGAATTAGGAGTAGATGGCAAGGAAGTGTCTTCACCTCATCATTCTCATCCCGGGCCAGGGGAGTTATGACTCTCATACATAAATCAGTCCCTTTTCAAGTGAAAAATGTAACTGGAGACAAACTTGGAAGATATGTAATTATTCAAGGTTCTTTGCTATTAGAAAATATAAATCTTGTGAACTTATATGGTCCCAATATAGATGACCAAAAGTTCTTTGCTAATTTATTTCTTATTTTATCATCACTTACAGGGCAACATATAATAGCAGGGGATTTTAATTGTACATTGAATCCAGGTATAGATAGATCAACAGGACTGGATTGTACGCACAATGGATGTAGGATGACTATTAATCATTTTATGAAAGAATTGAGATTGTTAGATATATGGAGAGAAATGAAACCACAAGTTAAAGCCTATTCTTGTTATTCCAGTACCTACAAGACATTCTCACGTATTGATTATTTTTTGATTTCCCCAGAATTAAGATCCAAGATTCAAAACTGCTTTTATGATAACATCGTGATCTCTGATCATGCACCCTGTTGTCTAATATATGTAGATAAAAAATTGACAAAGGAATCAGGTAGATAGCAATTTCAGCATAAATGGCTTCAGGATGAGGAATTTGTCAAGTATATAGAAAAACAGATAGACGAGTTCTTTGACATCAATACTACACAAACATCAGCATGTGTAAAGTGGGAGGCTTTCAAAGCTTTTATTAGGGGACATATTATTAGTTATACAGGTTCAAAATCTAAGAAGACTCGAGAGGAGAGAGCTAAATTGGAACATAAAATGAAAAGTCTTCAGGAAAAAGTGTATGCAGGAAGTGATCCAAGGTTGGAGAATGAATTACTGATTTTGAGAGCTGAATACGACAAAAAAATCAGCGAATAGAGCTGCCTCGAGTCTTCTAAGATTGAAACAATCTTTTTATGAACAAGGTGAAAAATCAGGAAAATTATTGGCATGGCAGATTAAACAATTAGAAATTAAAACACCAATTACCAGTATTATAAGTAAAGGACAGGTAGTTATAGATCCTTTAGAAATTAACAGAGCCTTTAGAGATTACTATGAAAAATTATATGATACTAAAAATGAATTTGATTTAACAAAACTAAATGGGTTTTTGAACGAACTATCTATACCGTGTATTCCAAATGAAAACAGGGAGATATTGGAGTCTAAAATTAGTCAAGAAGAAGTTGGGCTAGCCATTGATAATATGAAATCAGGAAAAAGTGCAGGACCAGATGGTCTTCCAGTTGACCTTTATAAAAAATTTAAGAATAAATTAATAAAACCTTTTTTGGAAATGGTTTTAGAAGCATTTCAAAATAATAATTTACCATCATACATAAATAATGCCTTAATTATACTGCTGCCAAAACCAGGTAAGCCCTCTAATAAATGTGAAAATATGAGACCAATAAGCCTATTAAACGCCGACCTTAAGATAATCTGTAAAATTTTAGCAAGACGAATACAAGAAATTTTACCAAATATTATTAATCGAGATCAGAATGGCTTTATAAAGGGAAGACAAGGCTTCCATAATGTAAGAAGACTATTTAATATTATTTATTTTAATAAAGAAGCACCGGATACAGCTCTCCTATCACTGGACGCCGAAAAGGCCTTTGATAGAGTTGAATGGCCCTTTCTTTTTGAAGTCCTACAAAGGTTTGGACTTGGAAATAATTTCATAAAATGGGTTCAAATAATATACAATAATGCTACAGCAGAAATCCTAACAAATAACAATATTTCAAAACCAATAAAAATCAATAGAGGATCAGAATCAGAATCAGAATCAGAATCAGCTTTATTGCCAAGTATATTTACAAGTAAACACACAAGGAATTTGACTTGACATTGGGCGCGCGCATTAGGCGCATCCAATGCGCCTAATGTGCGCATTGGATGCAGGATGTCGACAAGGCTGTCCACTTTCACCTTTACTGTTTACTATGGCAATTGAACCTTTAGCGATAGCGATACGTTTACATTCACAAATATATGGAATTAAAGTTGGACCAACAGAACATAAAATCTCCCTGTACGCCGATGACATAATTTTGTTTATGTCGAATCTAAAAAAATCAATTCCAACCTTGTTGAATTTAATAAAGAATTTTGGGGAAATATCAGGATATAAAATAAATAAAACTAAATCTTCAATATTAATGCTAAATGAGACCCAGAGAAATTACCCAGCCCCTGAGGTAAATCAATTCAATGTTGTAAATCAGTTTAAATATTTAGGAATCCAAATTGTGCCTAAGCTAGAATCAGTCGCCAGTGTCAACTATGAAGCCTTAATGTCAGATATCAATGAGTTAACTCAGAGATGGATGTCACTACCAATGTCGATGATCGGGAGAATCAATATACTTAAAAGTAATATTTTACCTAAAATACTTTATTTATTTCAATACATTCCCTTATCACCACCTTTAGATTTATTCTCAAGAATTAAAAAAAAGTTAGTGGAATTTATATGGAACAACAGGAGGGCTAGATTACGTCTGTCTTTATTATATTTACCATTTGATCGTGGAGGTCTGAAATGTCCAAATTTTATGTTGTATTATTGGTCGGCACAACTGAGGTCTATGACATATTATTTTTCATCAAATGATCTCCCTCACTGGACTGAAAGGGAATCATACAATTTGCCTTTACCTCTTCCCGTATTCATATACTCAGATTCGGCAAAAAAATTACAAAAACAAGTTAAAAATCCATTTGTAAAGCATATGATCAAAATATGGTGTGAAGCTAAAAACTATTTAAAAGAACCACAGTTATTGTCACAATTTAGTCCAATATGGGGTAATCGATATTTTACACCAGGGAGAGTGGACGCTGTATTTAAAGTATGGAATTTAAAAGGGATACAAAAGATTCAGGATTTATATTTGCCATGTGCAGATAACATAATGTCTTTTGAAGAGCTGAGGATCAAATTTAATCTCAATAGAACACATTTTTTTTAAATATCTTCAACTTAGAAACTTTATTCGATCAAATCAAAATAAAGCTCTCACTCGACCTATTTATTCATCCTTGGAAAAAATGATGATGAAAGATAGTAAAAGAAAGGGTATTATTTCAGAGTTTTATAACTCATTGACACTATCTTCAAGTGAAAATTCACTGAAAAGATTAAACTACTGGAAAGAAGATCTGCAAACTGAAATTTCAGAGGAACAATGGGAATTGGCTTGTACAGAAGCTCAAACCAAATCAATAAATGTATGCCTTAAATTGATACATTTCAAATGGTTAATGCGGATGTATGTTACACCGGAGGAGTTAAATAAATATAACAAAAATATACCAGATACATGCACAAAATGCATGGAAAGTAAAGGAACTCTATTTCATTGTGTATGGGAATGTAGATTAATAAGAATGTTTTGGGAGGAGGTGAGGGTAACAATTGAAAAAATAATCTCAAAACAAATCATATTGAATCCTAAATTGTTTTTGTTGGGTCTGTACCCAGAAAAGCATAATTTTAATAAAAGTGAAAGAACATTCATAGACCTCAGTTTGCTTAATGCCAAAAAATGTATTGCACTATTATGGAAAAAGACTCATAGACCAGATGTGACTCAGTGGTTAAGACAGATGTTAACAAACCTTCCATTAGAAAGAATAACATATATATTGAAATCAAAGGAAATTGTGTTTGAGAATATATGGAGACCTTTTATTGATTATGTAAAAAATTTAAACATAACTCTTGAAGAAGAAGGTGAATGATGTGTGTGGACCTTGTAAATTCCAAACTGGTGAACATAATATGTATACTTATGTATTGGATTGTCTAGACTAAACAGAGGAGCATTGTTGAAGATTTGATTTTGCTGGTGGTTGTTGGTGTTTTTAGTGCTTTTTTTTTTTTGTAGTACTTTAGTGTTAGTGTTTGATTGTTTGTATCATGTTTGTTAAAAAAAAAAAAAAGGTTCAATAAAGATATTGTGGAAAAAAAAATAACCCTGTTTGGTCTTTTTGAGTTCTTACGCATGCCTTTCGGGTTAAAAGGTGCGGCACAGACATTCCAGCGCATGATGGATGCGGTGCTGTGCGATCTGCCGTTTGTGTTCGTCTACCTGGACGACATCCTGGTGGCCAGCGTGTCCGAGGACGAACACGTAGCCCACCTCAGGACAGTTTTCCAGAGGTTGGAGGAGCACGGGTTAATAATCAACCCGGCAAAGTGCCAGTTCGGGGTGACAGGAATAGATTTTTTGGGCCACCGCATCTCACCAGAGGGCGTGATACACTTACCGGACAAAGTGCACACAGTGGCAGATTTTCCCCGGCCTCAGACGGTCAGGGCGCT
Source organism: Pholidichthys leucotaenia (assembly GCA_020510985.1). NCBI lineage: Eukaryota > Metazoa > Chordata > Actinopteri > Cichliformes > Pholidichthyidae > Pholidichthys > Pholidichthys leucotaenia. The sequence continues at coordinate 44,356,313 of CM035847.1, read as the reverse complement.
GCAGGAGTTTTGGGGGATGGTGAACTTCTACAACTGTTTCCCCCACCACGCAGCCCAGCTCATGCAGCCGTTGTACACCGCGCTTAAGAAACGAAAACCGACTTCCGGGAAGATGGCGGAGAGACATAACACTTAAACAAAGAGCTCTCCCTAGCCGGATTAAAAATCATCGGTAAATGGCCAACTTGACATAAACGAATCAATAAACTAAGGGATGAAAACACGAAGGAACCGGGCACAAGGACAAAAACAGGGTAAAATTGAAGAATTCCTCTCCAACGCAGGAAAAACCGCTGTACGCAAAGCCCAAAAAAACGAGATGTCCACAGCAGTGAAAATGGAGGACACCAGACTCGACAACATGAACGCTGGCATCGCCAGTTTGGGTGAAGAGTTGAGAGAATTCAAGCGACAGCTACAACAGGATTTAGCGGCTCTTAAGGAGGAACTGAAAAAAGAAATTAAGGAGGAAATCATGGACCTCCGAAGAGAAATGGAGCGTAAATTAACGGAAAACATGGAGGAGCTGCGCTCCCAGCGGGCGTGTATGACAGAAGCGCAGACCCGAATTTCGGAACTAGAAGATTGGAAAAGCGAGGCAAACGAACAACTACAGACCCTGACGACGCAAACGCAGAGGATGCAGGAGAAAATAAACGACTTGGAGAGCAGATCCCGACGAAGCAATATGCGCATCTTTGGAATTCCGGAGGGCATTGAAGGCAACTCGATGACAAAATTCATGGATCAGTTCTTAAAAAAAGAACTGGAAATACCCGGAGAAACGGATCTGCAGATTCAACGGGCGCACAGAACACCGGCACAGAACCCGAAAACAAACTCTCCACCCAGGTCAGTTGTGGTAAACTTTGTGAAATATGACATAAAGGAAAGAATCCTGACGCAAGCATGGAAAAAAAAGATACGAATCGGCGACAAACAGGTATTTTTTGACCATGACTACCCGACAGAAATCGTGCAGCAGCGGAAGAAATATGCCAATATTAAAAAAACGCTGAAAGAGAAAAAAATTAGATTCCAAACGCCGCTAACGAAAATGAGGATTCATTGGGAGGAAGGCACAAGAACCTACAACACGGCCGAAGAGGCAGCGCGGGATATGATGGAGCGGGGCCTTGAGGTGAGCGTGCCGAAGGAGACGGCTGGAGCAGCGGCGGCCCTGAACGCACCACGACAGACGGAGTGGAGACGAGTGAACGGCGGAAGAAGGGGGAGAGACGTAGAGCAGCGGGCCCAGGACAAGCTACAAGGCTTTCAACTGAAAGCCTAGATCATAACAAAGATTAAGAAAGGCACAGAAGAAATGAAGGCCAAGAAGACAAGGTAAAAGAGAAACAGACGGCTAGGAGAGGTTTAAGTGATATTTGTTGGACATTTCTAGACTTATGACTATTACTTTGATAGTAATTAGAAGTCTAGGGAGGGCCCTTCACTCTGTGAAGACAAACCCCCCACCCACCAACAGGGACCAGTGGGCAGAAGAAAGGCCCAAAGTACGGAGGTCGAGTTTTTTTAATGTGTTTTTATATAAATATGTGTTATTTTTGTTGTTAAAGGGGCTAGGAGCACAAGTTAAAAAAATGGAAAAACATGAATATGGGTAAAAATCTTAAGATAATGACACTAAACGTGAATGGTCTGAACTCACCTGTTAAAAGGGAAAGAATAATAAGAAAATTCAAGAAGGAAAAAGCTGAAATTATATTTATGCAAGAGACACATTTGAGCAAGGCAGAACATGTGAAACTAAAGAGATTTGGCTATAAGAACTCCTACTACAGTTCATTTAAGGGAGGAGCAAAAAGGGGGGTTATGATACTAATCTCAAACAAAATACAATTTGAAAGTGAACAGGAAATCCAGGATAAAGAAGGCAGGTATGTAATAATAAAGGGAAGAATAGATGGTATGCAGATCACATTAGTGAACATCTATGCCCCACCAGAAAGTGACAAGGGTTTTTTTCAACATCTGTTTGATCTCATAGCAACACACAGTGAAGGAGTCCTAATTTGTGGAGGAGACTTAAATGCTGTCATGGATCATGAAGTTGACACAACAAGTGTTAAGAAGACAAAAAAACATGTAACAAAGTTCATAAGAACCTCACTGGCAGAAATGGGTATGGTAGACATATGGAGGGACCTACACCCACTCGAAAAAGACTATACACATTATTCAGCAGCCCATAAAGTACACTCTAGAATAGATTACTTCCTTATGAATGAAGGTGACAGACACAGGGTGAGAAATTGTTGGATTGGAGGGGCAGAAATATCAGATCATAATCCTATATACATGGAAATATATTTAAACAATAGAAAACGACAAACAACATGGAAACTTAACGTAGGACTGTTAAATGATGAGAAAATGAAAGAAAGAATAAAAATAAACATAAACGAATATATCCAAGAGAATGACAATGAAGAAGTGGACCCAACAATACTATGGGATGCACTAAAAGCCGTGTTAAGGGGTAAATTAATTGTTGAAACAGGAAAAGCAAATAAGACTAAACTGGAAGCGTATGAACAAAGATGTGAGAGACTAAGGGAATTAGAACGTAAACATCAAAGCACAAATGATCCAAAAATATATCAAGAAATTAAAGAAGAAAAAACAAAGATAAAAGAAACACAAATGGATGAAATTGAAAGGAAAAATAGATATCTAAAGCAAAAATATTATGAAACGGGGCCAAAAGCCACAAAACTGCTGGCAAAATGGATAAGAAAACAACAAACAATGAATAATGTATACAAGATTAAAGACCCCACCACAAATAAAACCACAGTTAACCCAGAAAACATCGAAGAAATTTTCCATAATTTCTACCAAGAACTATACTCGCAACCTGAAGAAACAAATACTAAAGATATCAAAAAATTTCTAGACACATTGGACTTGCCATCAATAGGAAATCAACAAAATGAAAAACTAACAGCAGAAATAACAACACAAGAGATCAGAGATGTGATTAAGTCACTTAAAAACGGTAAATCACCAGGTAGTGATGGATACCCATCTGAGTTTTATAAACTGTTTATAGAAGAACTCAAGCCACAACTCCTAAAGTCATTTAATTGGACGCTGAACAACAACAAAATACCTCCAACATGGAACGAAGCAATCATTTCAGTTATTTTAAAACCAGGGAAAGATAAAGAACAATGCGGAAACTATAGACCAATCTCTTTATTAAATGTAGATTATAAAATATACACAACAATTATATGTAAACGAATAAAGACATTCTTGACGGAATTGATAGAAGATGATCAAACTGGATTCATAGAGGGACGCCAAACACATGACAATATCAGGAGAACAATACATATAATTAACCAAATACATAAAGAAAAGAAAAGCGCAGTAATAATGAGTTTAGACGCAGAAAAAGCATTTGACAGGGTTAACTGGAAATTCCTATATAGTGTACTGGAGCGCTTTGGATTTAACGAAAAATCAGTACAATGCATAAGGACGCTATATCAAGAACCTGTGGCAAGAATCAAGATAAACGGTAGCTTAACAGACAAAGTAAATATACAAAGATCAACTAGGCAGGGATGCTGCTTATCGCCCACCTTGTTTGCTCTGTTCATAGAACCATTGGCTCAAGCGATACGACAAAATAAGAAATTAAAAGGTGTAACAATAAAGGGGGCGGAACACAAGATTGGGCTATTTGCAGACGATATTATAGTTTACCTTGAACAACCAGATAAATCAATAATGGAAATGATGAACTTGATAGAAAATTTTGGAAAATTATCAGGATACAAGATAAACGTAACAAAAACACAAATACTGACATTCCACTATAACCCTCTAAACCAGATAACTGATAAGATCAAACTAAACTGGAAGCAAAAAGAAATAAAATACCTTGGAGTGAACATACCTAAAGACCTAAGCAAAATATATAAAGCAAACTATGATAGGTTGGAACAAGAAATAAAAAAAGATATTGATAGATGGTCAATCTTAAATATGGATCTGAATTCAAAAATTGAGACAGTCAAAATCAGCATACAACCTAGATTACTTTACCTCTTCCAGGCTATACCAACAGAGATTCCAGATGCCCAATTCTCAAAGTGGGACAGGATGATATCGAGATTTGTTTGGGGAGGTAAAAAACCAAGAGTGAAATATAAAACCCTCCAATTACCAAAAGAGAAAGGAGGCATGGGCCTACCGAGTCTAAAGGAATATTACTACTCAGCACAAATAAGATATATCATATGTTGGTGCGACGAGGGATATGAGGCAAAATGGAAAGAAATGGAAAAGGAAATTGAGGGACTCCCAGTACAAAGCATAATAGGGGATAAAGATGCATATAAGCAAATCAAACAAATAGACCCAATCACTAAATTTACTTTAGAACTGTGGTATAAAATAGTACAAAAGTATAATATAAAGGAAGACATAAAACTATTGAAATGGGTAGCATTTGACAGTCAGTTTGAACCGGCAAAACAAGATAGGGGATACAAAAATCTGGTGAACAAGGGAATCACAGCATGGGGCAATATCGGAAAAAAAGATCTCGGGAGCTTTGTAAATATCAGGAGAAAATTTAAATTAGAAAGATCGGAATTTTTCAGATATCTGCAGATGAGAGATTACTATATGAAGAAGATTAGGCATAACCTCCAAACAGATGTGAACGAGATTATACAACTTATTTTAAGCTCATATGCAGGAAATAAAATAAGAATTATTTCAAAACTATATCAGAAACTTATGACAAACAATCATACAAGTAACTATATAAAGGAGAAATGGGAGAAAGAGCTCAATTTAAACATAACAGAAGAAAGCTGGCAGGAAATATGGAAAACACAACACACATCAACAAATTCAAGGGCATGGAGGGAATTTGGATGGAAAAACCTGATTCGCTTTTTCATTACACCACAGATTCAAGGAAAATATACAAATACCCAATCTCTATGCTGGAGGGGATGTGGGGCTCAAAATGCAGACCACTCACATATGTTTTGGAAATGCTACAAAATATCATCATTTTGGAAATCTATGCATGTGACAATACAGAGGATATTAGGATATAATATACCAATGAACTGTAACCTGATGTACTTATGTGATCTTAAAAAAGACAGTGTTATACAGGCTGAGGACAGATATCTAGTTAAAATCTTGTTGATTGCATGTAAAAAAACTATCACAAAAAAATGGCGATCAGAAGTTCTTCCTGACCAAGAACAATGGACTGACATTGTTGAGGACATACGTATGATGGAAAAACTAACATATCGACGAAGAATGCAAGAAGGAATATGGGAGAAAAAATGGCGGAAATGGACACACTACAAAGTGCAACAACGAGGCAGAAATTGAAAGAATAACCAAAGACACTGAAAAAACCAGAAGAATTAAGAGATGGAAACTAAAAACTTGATGCTCCAACATTTGTCCCCCCCCCCCTTTTATTTATTTATTTATTTTTTTATTTTTTATTTTTATTTTGTTTATTTTTTTTTATTTTTCCCTACCCTAACCCCTTTGTTTTTTAAATGTAGAATGTGATCTGAATGCATTATATATGATGAAAAATGAATAAAAATCTAAGTTACAAAAAAAAGAAACGAAAACCGGTGGACAGAGTCGACTGGACTCCTGAGCGAGAACAGCCGTTTTCCGAGGTCAAAACAGCTCTAGCGAACGCCGCACTACTGGCGCACCCGGACCCGGCGGCTCGGATAGCGCTCACTACCAACCCATCGGACGTGGCCATAGGGGCCATCATGGAGCAGTGCGTCGCCGGTTCTTGGCAGCCGCTCACCTTTTTTAGTAGGTCTTTGTGCGACAATGAGCGTAATACAGCTCGTTCAACAGGGAGTTACTGGCTCTCCACCTGGCCATACGCCACTTCCAGTTCTGGCTGGAAGGGCGCACCTTCACTGTGTTTGTGGACCACAAGCTGCTAACGTACGCTATGGCCAAGGTTTCGGAACCATGGTCAGCCTGGCAGCAGAGACAGCTGGCCGCAATCTTGGAGTTTACGACCAACATTCAGCATGTGGCCGGTAAACTCAACGTGGTGGCAGACTGCCTCTCGCGCACATTAGTGGCCCCAGTCTACGTAGGGATAGATTACACAGCTATGGCCGCCAAGCAGATCGGTGATGCGGACGTTTGCGTGCGCCAGTCTGGACCAACAGGGTTAAGGCTGGAGAGCAGAGTACTGCAAGACGCCCCCCCCCCAATCTGTGACGTCTCCACAGGCTGCCTGCACCCGGTGGTCCCACGTGCTTGGCACCACTGTGTTTTTGAGTCGTTCGCTCCCTGGCGCACCCAGGAGTGCGCGCATCAGTCAAAATGGTGGGAGCAAAGTTCATCTGGCTGAGCCTGCGCAAACAGGTAAAAGAGTGGGCTGCAGCCTGCGTAGCGTGCCAACGGGCCAAGGTGCACAGGCACACAAAGGCCCCCCTTGAGCCGTTCCATGTCCCAGCTAAGAGGTTCGACCACGTTCACGTGGACCTCGTGGGCCCTCTCCCGCCATCGCAGGGGTTCACACACCTCCTAACAGTGGTGGACCGCACCACGCACTGGCCCAAGGCAGTCCCGCTAGCTTCCACCGCGTCCGCAGAAGGTGCACGCGCTTTTTTGGCGACATGGGTGGCACGCTTCGGCGCCCCTTCAGATAGTATGTCCAACTGGGGCCCGCAGTTCATTTCCGACCTCTGGTCCATGATGGTCTGAAGCCTGGGAGTCACAGTTCATCGCACGACCACGTACAACCCCCAGGCCAATGGGTTATGCAAGCGTTTCCGTAGGTCACTCAAAGCAGCGCTCAGGGCTTCACTTACGGATGCAAATTGGGTGGACCAGTTGCTGTGGGTTCTATTAGGGATGCGTTCAGCACCGAAGGAGGATTTGGCGGCCTCCCCAGCAGAGCTGGTTTTTTCCCAGCTGCTGCGGCTCCACGGAGAATTTTTGCCGGACAATCCTGCACCGAACACCGATCCATCCCCGCTTTCACTACAAAGCGCAGAGACAGGGATGGTACCCGGCCCGGCCCACCACTGTTTTCCCCGCGCTTTCGTGCCAAACACCTTGAAGGACGTGTTGTTCATGTTTGTCAGGCACGATGCCCACCGGACCCCGTTGCGCCCGCCCTACGACGGCCCGCTCAGAGTGCTGGAACCTGGGGAGAAACATTTTGTGTTAGACTTAGGGGGACGCAGAGAAACAATCTGTATAGACAAGCTTAAGCCCGCCTTCATTTTAGCAGACGAGCAGGTGGTGTTGGGCCGAGCTCCTCGGCACGGACGACCCCCAATGAGAATGCCCCAGGTAAATGACTCGTCAGCTCAGTCACAATGGCATGCTGAAGATGTCCCCCCCCCCCCGCCCCAATGTCCCTCCAAAGATGGACGCGCCTCCAGGAGCACCCCACCGACACAGCAGCACCTCGGAGCCGCCGACCCCCCGTTACAGCTGCTACGGACGCCGACTGAAGCCCACAGGACATGAGGATTAAGGCCCAGTCTGAGTTTCTGGGGGGGGCGGTGTGGGGGACCCAGTCAGTACGTTCTCTACTCAGACTGGACAGCACGGCAAGAGGAGATGCGTAAGAGCTGAGGAACGGCTATGCAAGGCAGTCTATGGTTTTCGCATGAGAATATGCATTCTTCTCCGGCCTGCATAATAATGCGCCGACAGGCTGGGTGACAAAGGGAATTGTCATTGTAGATGTACTGTATGTGTGCTAATGCAAACAGTGACAAAGGGAATTGTCATGGTAAATGTATACATGTTAATGCAAACACCCCAGGTCACCGGGTGAGTTGTATGGTATAAAAAAGAGACCTGCCCGCAACCTGGTTGAGGCTTCTTGTTCTTGTTGATGTTAGAGCGAGATTAATAAAGTCTGCTCTGCTCCAAGCTACTGCCTCGCCTGATCATTCCTCTCTCTACAAAGGGTAAAAAAAATCCAAACCTACATGGCCCTGTGTGAAAAAGTGATTCCCTCCCTCCCTGTTAAAACATAAATTAAGTGTGGTTTATTACATCTTTGGAAAGCTGAGTTCAATTTTCTAGCCATTTCTAAAGCTTTGGGACTCCAGCAAACCACAGTGAGAGCCATTATCCACAAATGGCAAAAACATGGAACAGTGGTGAACCTTCCCAGGAGTGGCTGGCTGACCAAAATTACCCCAAGAGTGCAGCAACGAGTCATCCAAGAGGTCACAAAGACCCCACAACAACATCCAAAGAACTGCAGGCCTCACTTGCCTCAGTTAAGGTCAGTGTTCATGACTCCACCATAAGAAAGAGACTGGGCAAAAATGGCCTGCATGGCAGAGTTCAAAGACGACAACCACTGCTGAGCAAAAAGAACATAAAGGCTCATCTCAGTTTTGCCAGAAAACATCTTGATGATCCCCAAGACTTTTGGGAAAATACTCTGTGGACTGATGAGACAAAAGTTGGAACTTTTTGGAAGGTGTGTGTCCCATTACATCCAGCGTAAAAGTAACATAGCATTTCAGAAAAGGAACATCATACCAACAGTAAAATATGGTGGTGGTAGTGTGATGGTCTGGGGCTGTTTTGCTGCTTCAGGACCTGGAAGACTTGCTGTGGTAAATGGAAACATGAATTCTGCTGTCTACCAAAAAATCCTGAAGGAGAATGTCTGGCCATCTGTTCGTGACCTCAAGCTGAAGCGCACTTTGGTTCTGCAGCAGGACAATGATCCAAAACACACCAGCAAGTCCACCTCTCAATGGCTTAAGAAAAACGAAATGAAGACTTTGGAGTAGCCTAATCAAAGTCCTGACATGAATCCAAATGAAATGCTGTGGCATGACCTTAAAAAGGCGGTTCATGCTCGAAAACCCTCCAATGTTCAGGTTCAGGTTCAGGTTACTTTATTTGTACCCGTAGGTAGATTTGTTTTGCAGTCTGGTGACATCCATATTTACAAGCCACAAATTACATTCAACATAGACACAAACACAAGCACACATGAAATTGACTATAAACATGATAAAAATACTCAAGGCTCCATCAATCAGGGTATAAAAAGACAAAGAGATGGGAGAAAAACCAGAGGTAAGAGAGAAGAGTCATATTAAAAGTTAAAAACTGGTCAAAGAGGTTAAAAACTCAAAGGTCTAAAACCCAATAAAATATTTAGAACCCAATCTGGCTGAATTACAACAATTCTGCAAAGATGAGTGGGCCAAAATTCCTCCACAGCGCTGTAAAAGACTCATTGCCAGTTATCGCAAATGCTTGGTTCAGGTTACTTTATTTGTACCCGTAGGTAGATTTGTTTGATTGCAGTTGTTGCTGCTAAGGGTGGCCAAACCAGTTATTAGGTTTAGGGGGCAATCACTTTTTCACACAGGGCCTTGTAGGTTTGGATTTTTTCCCCCTTAATCATAAACACCTTCATTTAAAAACTGCATTATGTGTTTACTTATCTTTGTCTAATATTTAAATTTGTTTGATGATCTGAAACATTTAAGTGTGACAAACGTACAAAAAAAATGAGAACTCAGGAAGGGAGTAAACACTTTTTCACACCACTACATGTCTCAAATATTTGTAAACATGTCCTGTTACAGTACTGCATGAGTTTATTGATGATACACAGAAGAAATTCAATATTCCACTGAACTCCATCACTGAACAGTTTAAACTAAAATAATTATAATGATGACTGAACAACTCCCATTCCCCAAAGTGCAAGATACACTATTATCTTGAATATCAGTGATAAAAGATCACACAAATAAGTGATCTGACAAACAAATAAACAAGGGATCTGAAACAGTCACTAATACTGGATATCCCATTCATTTTCAATAATTAAGTATTCTGTAATTAATATTCACACAATCAAATAAATCTTGGTGCCATTTACTCCCTTTTGTATTTATCAAAGTCTAACGTGATTGCCGACTGCCGACATATAGACTACACCTCTTTGTATTCCACTTTCAAACACAGCCTACATTTGGACCTGGAAAGCCTGATTGGGATACCTGTTTCAAACAGGAATACTTGCGTTCTACGCCCAATGCACTAGTAATAATAATAACAGATAATAAAGACTGTCATTGTATTGTATTGATCATACACTGGGGCTGGGCGATTCTACCTTAAATCAACATCACAATTTATTGAATCTTTCAGGTCGGTTTTCTTTTTTCTTTCCACCTCTCTTCTCCATTAAAGTTTACTGACAAGATTCATAACAATTAAGCAATATTACACAACAGTGTGGCATCATACCATTTTTTTGCAGATATCAACTACAAATTCACATAATATCCATATTATCTACCGCAACAAACCTGTAAGAAATATGACCATGACAAAGGCACAAACACTCACCTGGTACGCCAACTGATGCAGACATGTTCCTCCAAGAGTTTGCTTTCAAATTTTGATCATGATATCCTTTTAGCGTCAGATCAAAGAGTACCGGGTTGTCTGATGCAGCAAAGTTCAGCCTCCACCTCCTCCACCGACACCTCCCATTCTCGTCTTCCTGTACTGGCGCCCTAGGTCCCACCCTTCCTTAATTCTGATTGGCTGCTTAAAAAGGTCAGACACTGACAAGCGTAGCTGTACAGTAGTCTGACAAGTTGAACTTTTTTCAGCCCTGAGTGCCGCGACAAAAAGCGGCCACCGCTCAAAGTGTTTCAGCGCCAAGGACACTCAGTGCTGTAAACGCTGGAGTACATAGAAAATGAATAGAAAATAGTCGCCCACAGCAGAAAAAACGAGTTTGGTGGACACGCTCCCTAATACTTTCTCCGCAGTGTTTGGCTTCTGGGTTGTCGAGGCGCGTGGCCCTATGGCATGGCCACGTATGTAACTGAGTGGACTCGTCTTAAAGGGGCAGTACATGAAAAGTGCCAGATTAATATATAAAATAATATCCAAAAAATTCCTGCACCCAGATTGTGACCCGAATCATCACCATAATCTAATCATCCGTTCCTCATGCCATTATACACATTTCCCAAAAATTGAATCAAAATCCGTTCATAGCTTTTAGAGTAATGTTGCTAACAGGCAAACCAGCCAACAAACAAACCAACCAACGCCACTAAAAACATCACCTCCTCCCTTGGCGTAGGTAATTAACAAACAGTAGCAAAGTTATGATTTAACTTTTGGAGAAAAGCCTCCTCTTCCCTCCCCTGTCTCCACTCACTTGCAGATCTGCTCGTAGCCCTGGGAGGTGATGAGCACTTTGACGCTGGACTCGTAGACGTCATTGATGTTGGACCAGTGGGCCTGGATCTGAGGGTCCTCGATCCTGCTGGCCAGGCTGTCAATGGTCCGCGCCGTTCTGGAGAGAAAAAAAAAGACACCGCCACCCTCGTTAAACTGCATGCTAACACAGATTCAAAATGCAAAGACCAAACGGAGAGGATGGAGACGTCTGCCATCTGCTGGTCACAAGTGGTACTGCAGCACATTTACACACAAGCCAAACTTTTGGAACCTTTTTAGTAGAACTGTAGGCAGATGAACTCTTCCAGGAACTACTTTCTTGTGTAATCACATAAGGATGTTGGTGGAATGTGAAACCGTTATCAACATTACTGCAGCTGTGTATTTATGTTGCAAGGGTTTATCTGTATTTTCAGACCTGGGGTCCAAATATTTAAGGTTTCTTCCTGTTTCCATTACTTTCAATCAGCAATGCTGAAAAGACATGTTTGTGTAAGAAACTCTTTGTCGGAATCAAAAGCACAAAACTATTGCCTACCGCTACGTATCTAACATTCCTATAGTGGAAAAATGGCTATTATGAACAGTTTAAGAAGAAGAAGCCAACTTTATTGTCATTCAATCCATACAGCCACTCATGTACAGTAGAACAAAATTACGTTTCTCCTGTTTACAATGTTAATCACACCTAAAATCAGAGGGGCCGCTGCCATGCAACGCATCGCCACAAATAACTTTTCCTTCCCCCATTCCATTATGCTGAGCACCAATTTTACTAAAAATTTGCACCTTCTCTCATAAATTTGCAGCTTTTTCCTCAATAAATTTGTGACTTTTTTCTGTATTCATATTTTTCTTGAAAAATTGCAACTTTTTTTTCACATAAATTTGCATTTTTTCTTGCAAATGTGCAACTTTTTTTCTTGTAAATTTTCCTTTTTTCCCCTCATAAATCAAAGTTTTCTCATAAATTTGTGACTTCTCAAAAAAAAGGTGCAACCTTTTTGTTAAAAGCTTGCAACTTTTCTTCATAAAGTTGCATTTTTTTCTTGTAAATATGCATTTTTTCCCTGTAAATTTTCAACTTTTTTCTCATAGATTTGCAACTTTTTCCTAAAAACACAGATTTTTTTCTTGTACATTTGCAACTTTTTTCCTGTAAACTTTGTGTCTTTTAAAAGGGGTGTGGCTGAGCACAAAGCTGACACGTTGCTAGTTTATGACATTACAATTTTGACCAACAAAAACCACATCTGAAGTCAGTGGTACATTATCACTACTATTTAAGTGGAGCATTTTAAAAACATGTGGGTACACACTGCTTGTTCTGGACAGAGGGGCACACAAAAGGTGCTTTTCCACTAAGGTCAGTACGGTATGGTTCGGTAGGGTTCGGCACCCTTTGTGCACTTTTCCATTAGGCACCGGAAGTCCTTACGGTTCTGTTTATTTGGAACTGGTCCTATTTTATCGGGACTGATCCAGAGCAGGTCCAAAGCGTACCGGCACCGTTACGTCAACCCACTGCTGGCCACTGATTGGCGTAGCGTCATGAGAGTGGGCGTTACGCTGATGTTCCAGAATCGCTGGCTGGCCACCATTTGCAATTTTTCCATCCGTGAGCCCGCGAACAAGTGATATTATAAACAACAACGATAGAATGGCTTAACAGAAATCAGCAGAAATCAACACAGCGGTCCAGCAGAGTTTTCTGTGCGTTTCGGCTGATGAGAGAATGCAGAGGGAAGCAGACTGAGCTTGCAGTGGGGAGCACAAGCAGACGCACTAGAAAATAGACGGAGATGCACCAGGAATTAGACCCAGCCACCCAAACTGAATTGAATGTACAGCCGCGACGCACCCAACTTCAGCAGTTGAAGCCGTGATATTGTGATATACAGGACGGTGAGTGATGTGATATTCATGTTTTACTTGTTTCCCAGCAGTGGAAAGTTCACTGTGGACAGACGAAAACTTAATTGTGTTTAAACGATGACCTAGCTCAATGCTACGTCCGACGTTGTATGTTGCCTTGTGTTGGTAATATCTGATGAAATAAGCTAGTAGTAATCCTGGTTCAAAAGGTGTTTTTTACATGTTGCATTTTCGTGCTGTGTATGAACTTAAGGTGTGTGTATTTTGATCATAGAGTCCAAACGGGATCTGCTAGGAATGGTGACGTTTTGACAGCAGTATTTTGACAGGTAAACAACACATCAATCATATTTATAGTCAAATCTTTTGCTTTTTAAGTTAAAGTATAGGTAAACCGCTTGTTTATTTATTTATTTTTTCATCAGATCATTTCTGTGATCCTTTATGAGTTACAGTCATAATAGTGTATCTTGCACTTTGGGGAATGGGAGTTGTTCAGTCACCATTAGAATTTAGTTTATATGTGTAGTCTATAGTATTTCTAAACTCATCCAGTAAAAGGACACATTACATATATTTGAGACCCATTGTAGTGCTTCCTTTTATATTTTAGCAATACAAGCACAAAACATATATGTTTGTTTTATATGTGTTTCTCCATATAAAACAAACATATATCCAGTCTTTCTGCTTCAGAAGAGAGCTATCAGAATAATAAACAAAGCTGCTCGCAGGGAACCAACAAACCCACTTTTTCTGAAATTAAAAGCTCTCAAGTTGAAAGACCTGGTTGACTTTAAAACTGCAGTAATAATGTTTAAAGCTAAGAATCAATCACTGCCCGCAAATATCCAAAAGTTGTTTCAAATAAGGGAGAAACAATATCATTTCAGAGGAACATGTATATTTCAAAAACCTTCAGTGAGAACTACCACCAAGCAACACCGTGTCTCAGTGCAAGGAGTCAGACTGTGGAACGCTTTTGGACCTGAAGTAAAATCATGTACAACGCTTGGACAATTTAAACAAAAACTAAAGGAAGAAATACTCCAAACATATATACAAGATGACATGTAAAATCACATAAGGATTGTCATATCCAGTCTGTGTTGTGCTGTTGCTTAGTTTTTGTCATGTTTTGTCTTGGCTTTGTTCTGAATTGTAATCACTCTTGTTTTGTTTTCTTTTTTAATTCTTAGATGGAACATGGGTGGGCAATATAAGCTGCGGCTTCAGCCATCACCCATTTCACACAACTTAGGTTGAATTGTATAATCCGAGGAGTTGCTGTTTAATTTGATCTTATTGGATTTTTTTTCTCCCTTTGTTCAATTTTTCTGTTCCTTTCTTTTAATCTAATCTATCCAAAATAAAGATTCATTCATTTCTCAAATATGTTTTAAACATTTAATTATCCACCACCCATTTCTGTCTTTCATCTAGGCAAGGGGAAAACGATCCACCCAAACCAGACCTTGCTTCACGATTTAGAGAGATGCAGGCTGAAGATCTGCTGAACCAGGACCAGTACGAGGGGCCAACCAGTTGCTTCTCAGTGAGGCAGCGTGGCCGGCGTGTGTGACCCATTCCAGTTTCTTTCTTTTTTTTTTACAGTTTGAATTTTGCACATTCTAAAAAATCTGTAATTTGCTGCTGATTGTAATAAACAATTTAGTGATTTATGTGTTTGCATCATGGTTTTCTATTTTGTCTGTTCAGACACCGGTGGGAAAAGAGTCAACAGTACGAACCATTTATCAGTGACTTTGAAAATAATGGCTCATTTTTAAGAAAAGTAACCAAAACAATTATTTGCTGAAGACTGTAAAACAAAATAGAGACATCTGCAAAAGTACAAAGGTTTATTGTCAAAATTCCCAGGACAATACTACATGAATACATGTATAGTTCACTGTTGATGCAGAGAATATATATTTATACAGTATCTACATGTAGTCAGCAATACTCAATACGATATATTTCCAGTTAATCCACGTATTTCTCTATGTAACCTTGTGACTGCATTATTTTAATTACTTTTAATCCTAGATCCATTTGTTTTGGCTTAAAATGCATCATAATTGTTAACTATATCTTATGCCTAACTCAGTACTGCTTACCTGTTGAAATATATATTTAACGGCTCATATGCTACAATATGGCACCTGATGCATGTTTTGCCACGACACCACTGGCTGGAGCAGATAAATTCCATGTCTCAACAGTCTCTCCATGATTTTGACACAGATCAGAAGCTAAACATTTCTACACACATTACAGCCACTTCACGTTCGTGAAGTTGGGGTCACATCACTGTGTTGAACGTTAGCCCCCAACGTTTGAAGCGATATTTTTGCCACAAGAGAGCCATCTGAAACACACACACAGAATACATATTTTAGTACCTAATATCGATAACTTGCCGACATTACAATGTTGTACGGCGGACTTAAACGCAAAGTAGCATTAGCATTCATTAGCTTACCTTGATATGTGATGTTGTTTGTATCCTCATGGCTTCTCCTTTAGTTTCGGAGGAACCACTGAGCTAAACCTCTGCTTTAAGGGCAGCACGGTGGCGCACAGCAAGAAGGTCATGGGTTCGATCCCACCCCCAGACCATCGGTGACCCTTCTGTGTGGAGTTTGCATGTTCTCCCCGTGTCTACATGGGTTTACTCCGGGTACTCCGGTTTCCTCCCACAGGTCAAAGACATGCAGGTGAGGTTAATTGGCATTAACTGGGGATTCTAAATTGTCCTTAGGTATGGATGTGAGAGTGAATGGTTGTCCGTCTCTCTGTGTTGGCCCTGCGATGGACTGGCGATCTGTCCAAGGTGTACCCTGCCTCTCGCCCAAAGATGCTGGGATAGGCCCCCCCCCCCCCCGCAACCCGAAAAGGATTAAGTGGTAGAAGATGGATGGATGGCTTCTCCTTTATACTGCTCTATGGATTTCTAAACTCTCAAGTACTTTTCCAGAGTGTGTAGTTTTGCTGCCTCTGCTTTCTGTTCTCCTTTTTTGCATTTATTCACGCAAAAAAAAAGACAGAGAACACATACGCCTTGTATCCTGCCAGCTTGTGTTTTGCGTAACATTACGCTTGTTTTACGCCAGTTATACTGGTTTTACGTAACGGGAGGGAGAGGGTTGCACTGCCTCCCTATAACTATATTCCCACCCACTTCAAATGGCACCTAGTGCAGTGGAAAAACAAAGCGGGCCGAACTGTACCGTCCTGTCCCGTACCGTACTGACCCTAGTGGAAAAGTGCCTAAAACTCGCTGCTACGCTGTCCCACACCTGCTTCATCATGAAAGGCTTTGGTGGAAGAGTGGCGCTCCATCTAAATGATGTTCTCACACATTTTCACGTCACGCAAAAGCACATCTGTTTCCTTGGAGCAAAACCAACCAGCCTTCCCAGGTAAACACACCATTAGCAATCTGCCACAGACTGAGCGCTCCTGCCTGCTAAAAGTGAGGAGAGGGGCCATTCTGATTGGTTTATTGCATGCGACGCTCAAAACATGCCTGAAAATAAATCAAATCAAAATCAAATCAACCTTTATTATCATATTGCTGTACATACAACTGTAGTGCAGGCAAGATGAAATTGTGTTTCTCTCAGCATCCATATAAGTAAAAGAACATGATTTAAGACACACTCACACACATCCTCACCCCCCACCCCACCACATCCACTCACACATCCCTGAGACATACTTGAAAAACTAACCAGAACTATAATATACAAATAATATACATAATGTCCGTAGGTGCAGTAGTACGTATGAGAGATTCCGGATCAACTGTTCAGCATCCTAACAGCTTGTGGAAGGAAGCTGTTAATCAGTCTGGTGGTTCTGCCTCTGATGCTCCGGAATCGTTTGCCAGATGGCAGAAGTTCAAAGTGTTTATGCAGAGGGTGAGAACGGTCCTTGACAATGTTCAGTGCCCTGCTCCTGCAACGGTTCTGAAAAAGATCTTGGACAGAGGAGAGGGAGACTCCAATTATCCTCTCAGCTCCCTTGACTATCCTCTGCAGGGCTTTTTTGTCTGACATACTGCAGCTGGAGTACCATGTAGCAATGCAGTACGTCAGAACACTCTCCACCACACCTCTGTAGAAGGTCCTGAGGATGCAGATGGGGAGAGAGGCCTGTTTGAGTTTCGTCAAGAAGTGCAGTCTCTGCTGGGCCCGCTTCCTGATCCCCAAGGAATTCTTGCTCCAGGTCAGGTCCTGCGAGATCTGCACTCCGAGGAACTTGATGTTCTCCGCTCTCTCCACTAAACGGCCGCCGATGCTGAGGGGGACGTGTTCAGGCTGTGACCACCGGAAGTCGATAACCATCTCCTTCGTTTTGTCCACGTTGAGCACCAGATTGTTCTCCCTGCACCAGCCCTCCAGGTCTCTCACTTCTTCCCTGTACATTGATTCCTCATCCCTCTGAATAAGTCCCACCACCGTGGTGTCGTCTGCAAACTTAATAATCTGGTTCCCCTCGTGTCTGGATACACAGTCATGTGTTAGAAGTGTGAACAACAGTGGACTGAGTACGCAGCCTTGAGGGGATCCGGTGCTCAGTGTGACAGAGTTGGAGATGTTGTTTCCAACCCGGACAGACTGAGGTCTCTCAGTCAGGAAATCCAGGATCCAGAGACATGTGGCGGTGTTCAGACCAAGGAGGAGTAATTTCTCCATCAGTCTCTGGGGAATAATGGTGTTGAATGCTGAATTGAAATCAATGTACAGGAGTCTGGCATAGGTGTCTTTCTGATCCAGGTGGGTGATGACAGACTGCAGGGTGGTGACTATAGCATCCTCCGTGGAGCGGTTTGAACGATATGCAAACTGGAGCAGGTCATGTGATGCAGGGAGGCAGGCTGTGATGTGTGGTTTGACAAGCCGTTCAAAACACTTCATCACAATTGGTGTCAGTGCAACAGGACGATAGTCATTCAGACAGGACACAACTGGTTTCTTTGCCACCGGTACTATGATAGAGGTCTTGAAGCATCTGGGAACAATGGCCTGACTCAGGGAGATGTTATAAATGTCAGTCAGTACATCCGCCAACTCGCTCACGCAGTCTCGGAGCACACGTCCCGGAATGTTGTCCGGACCTGCAGCTTTATGTGGGCTGACCCTGGTTAGGGTCCTCCGTGTGTCTGCTGTGTTGATGGTGAAAGCTGGTCCGACCGATGGTGGGGATGGGCCAGCCCTCCCTCTGATTGTCGGGTTTGATGCTTCAAAACGTGCAAAGAAGTCGCTGAGCCTGTCTGGAAGTGAAGCGTCGTCATCATCGACCCCCTGCCTAGACTTATAGCCCATCAGTGTCCGAACTCCCTGCCACATCTGCTTGGTGTTCCTAGTGTCACAGAGGTGTCCCTGGATTTTCTCCGCATAGGCGCGCTTCGCCGTCTTAATCCCCTTTGAGAGCGCAGACCTGGCTGAGCGGAGGGCGATCCTGTCCTTCGCTCTGAAGGCTGCATCTCTGGCTGTAAGAAGAGGTCAGAAAAACCTTTTGGTGCTTTTCACCTGGGAATAATCATTTTTCCCCCCGCTGTTGTAACATCAAAATGGACTTTAACCTTGCACAGCAAGAAAGTCATGGGATCAATCCCACCCCCTGACCACTGGTGACCCTTCTGTGTGGAGTTTGCATGTTCTCCCCGTGTCTGCATGGATTTACTCCGGGTACTCTGGTTTCCTCCCACAGGCCCAAAACATGCAAGTTAGGTTAACTGGAGACTCTAAAGTGGCCCTAGGTGTGAATGTGTGTCCAATAACCACAGGGTTGGCGGTTCAAATCCCGCTCTCCCTGGCCATCCTGCCATTGTGTCCCTGGGCAGGACACTTTACCCACCTTGCCTCCAGTGTCCGTGACACTGGGTAGGAATGTGTATAAATGTTCGGTAGTGGTTGGAGAGGCCATTGGTGCAGACTGGCAGCCAGGTTTCCGTCAGTCTGCCCCAGGGCGGCTGTGGCTACAGCAGTAGCTTACCACTATCAATGTCTGTCTGGAGTGAATGAATAATGGACTCACTGTAAGCGCTTTGACATGTCACTTGACATGTAAAGTGCCGTATAAATCTAATCTGCACCGGAGTGGTGGCTCAGTTGGTAGAGCATCCGCCCCACACCCGGGAGGCAAGGGTTCAAATCCCGGCCGGGTCATGCCGAAGACCATATAAAAAAGTGGAAATTCCTGCCATCCAGCTTGGTGCTCAGCAATAATGGAATGGAGGAGAGAAATCTGTGGCGGCGCCTTGCATGGCAGCGGCCCTCTTGATTCTACACTTGGGGTGTGTGTGATTAACACTGTAGATAGGTAAAGCACAATCTCGTTCTACTGTACATGATTGGTTGTACAGTTGAATGACAATAAAGGGTGATTTAATTTAATTAATTAATCCTGGAATTTCCCCATTGTGGGACTAATAAAGGCTTATCTTATCTTATCTTATTATTATTATTGAATGGTGAAGGGATTGGCGCCGCACCTTGGCTGCCTCATCCATCCAGGTGGATGTCCTGAATTTCCTTCTGGGATTAATAAAGTAGTCAAAATCAAATCAAAAATATAACACGACTTGCGGTCTGGACACCATGGTGGTAGCCGCTTAACGCTGAAGCTCCCAGAGCCCATCTGTGAAAATACCACAAAAATCAGATTTAACAGATTTGTGGAAGAGTGAAAATCAAAAGATAAAGTTATTATGCCTAAAGGAAAACAGAAGAGATCGACATTTACCAGACCAAAACACGCATCAGCCGGAGAAACCGACCTCCAAGACAATGGCCACGGTTACATGGGCAAAATTTCTTCAATATGATTACAATTCAGCTCAGAATTTTACTGTTTGCATGGATCCTGAAAAAACTGATCCGATTAGGAGGTGCGTTTCCATGTGTCACACTTTGAATGGAATAAATCATGACATGCACACCCCGACATTTCGAAAATAGTAGAAGAAGCAACTTCCGGTGTTAGCAAGCCCTGCTTCGTGTCGAAATTGACCTGTATTGTGTTATTCAGACTTCACTTTTGCTTCTGCTGGTCTCCGTAATGAAGCTACAAGTACATACTTCTGCATATGACGAACAGAGGGAGACAGCAGGGCGATACAGACCAGTTTGGTTTTACTCCCGCTGTTTTCCGCTAGCTGCTGCTAAGGCGGAAATACGTCACGTCGACGTGCGACTTGTGTACAGACATGCGCAGTAAACATATTTTCTGCCCAACCTTCGGAATAAGTGTTTTCATGCGCACCATTCGGATTAACAATCGGCATGAAATTTTGATCCGAATGAGCGTGATCGGGTCAGAATATTCAGATTGACGTGTTTACGTGAAGCATTTTTATTCCGATCAGACTTTTAATCCGGCTACTTGTGTCCACAGCCACTAACCACTCGGAAATGGAGGAGCACAATGAGGCTAGCGACGCGGCTATGTTAAAAATGATATTTAAAGAGTTAAGAGAATTTCGCCGAGAATGTAAGGTCTTCTTTCGTGAAATTAAAGACGAATTAAAAAGGTCAAACAACAGAGTGGACCAGACTGAGGAAGTGGAGGAAAGAATAGAAGGGCTGGAAGAAACCACGCTGGAATTACTTCAACGACAGACAAGACTGGAGGCTAAGCTAACCGACCAAGAAGGAAGACTAAGAAGAGACAACATACGAATCCATGGTCTGAAAGAAGGAGTCGAGGATGGTTTCACCTCAATGGCTGCATGCGTGGAAACCATACTGAGAGAAAAGTTGGAAATTCCCCAATCCACCGACTTGGAGATAGAAAGGGCGCACCGTTCATTAGCCCCAAGGCCGTCGGCGGAAGCCCCCCCGCGATCGGTGGTGGTGAAGTTTTCCAATTTCAGAACAAAAGAAGAGGTTTTGAGACTGGCTTGGAAGAAAAAAGGATTTATGCACCAAGGAAGAAAAGTTTTTGTGGCGCATGACTACGCCCCGGAGGTCCTTAAAAAACGTCGGGAATACAATGAAGCTAAAAAGGTACAACCATCACAACTCAGTATCTAAACTCAGTGTAAATGGTGTAGAGATTGAAAGGGTATCCGAAACTAAATTTCTTGGAGTAATAATTGATAATAAACTGTGTTGGAAGTCACATATTAATTATATTAAAGGTAAAATGTCTAAATCAATTGCAATACTACACAGAGGGAAATATTTGCTGAATCAACCCACACTATATACAGTACTCTGTATCATTCATTAATACTCCCATACATGACATATTGTACTGAAGTATGGGGAAATACATATAAAACAAACATATATCCAGTCTTTATGCTTCAGAAGAGAGCTATCAGAATAATAACGCTGCTTACAGGGAACCAACAAACCCACTTTTTCTTAAATTAAAAGCTCTCAAGTTGAAAGATCTGGTTGACTTTAAAACTGCAGTAATAATGTTTAAAGTGAAGAATCTATCACTGCCCGCAAATATCCAAAAGTTGTTCCAAATAAGGGAGAAACAATATCATTTCAGAGGAACATGTATATTTCAAAAACCTTCAGTGAGAACTACCACCAAGCAACACTGTGTCTCAGTGCAAGGAGTCAGATTATGGAACGATTAAGGATTGTCATATCCAGTCTGCGTTGTGTTGTAGCTTAGTTTTTTGTCACATTTTGTCTTAGCTTTGCTCTGAATTGTAATTGCTCTTGTTTTTCTTTTGAATTCTTGGATGGAATATGGGTGGGCAATATAAGCTGCGGCTTCAGCCATCACCCATTTTGGATAACTTATGTTGAACTGTATAATCAGAGGAGTTATTGTCTAATTTGACCTTGTTGGATTTTCTTTCCCCCTTTGTTATATTATTCAGTTTCTTTTAATCTGTACTTTTAACCTATCCGAAATAAAGATTCATTCATTCATTCATTCATTCAAAGGTACTAAGAGAGAAGAAACTGCGCTTCCAAACCCTATTCCCGGCAAAGCTGAGGGTTTTTTACGGGGAAGAGACGTGTCTCTACAACTCGGCGGAAGAAGCAACCAGGGATATGGCGAGAAGAGGGCTCCCAGTAACGGTGTATAAACCCGCAGCAGACCCGATCGAAAGAATCAAGGCTCAAACGTGGTCCACACAGAGACCCTCAAAATCCACGGGCCAGCAGCGGGAAACCCAGCGCCAGAGCTACAAGGAAAAACTGGCCACTTACAGGAGGGAATAACGATATTTTCAGTCAATCTGCGCATCCAACCCTCCTCCTACAAGGTAACAGACATTAAAGGAGATGCAGAATCTGCAAATATGAGGTGGTAAAATATTTCATGGAACAGTCATAATATTAGAAACAACTAAGTCTTTAAAAAAAAAAAAAAACTTGTTAAAATAGAAATGTGACAATGAACCACATGAACTCTCCACACTAACAAATACTGCATTACCGTGATTGCTGTGATGGTGGTGGGAGGTAGCGCATAATTTCATAGGGTATAGGCATAAAAAAAAAACTATACAAGTTCGGATTGGGATCTGAAAATCACATTAAAAACATGGGACAACTTACAGGGGTAAGAGAGAACCCTCAACACTGTTGATAAATTGACTTGATTTCTCTGTCTCTCTCTCACACTTCTTTATCTGCTTGCTGTACACGCTACACTGCAGAGTCTAGCATACACCCCATAATTCATTTGTTGAAATCAGAATCAGCTCTGTACACAGCTGAGCTGGCACGTAAGTTTAAAATGTTACAGATACAATGAGGTAAAAACCCCTCCCTCTTGCATGAGGGGGGCGGTCAGGCTATAAAAACCATAGGGCTTCATTTTGGGGTGGCACACTCACTCCAGGAATTGCCTAAGTGGTGTGTCCCAGTGCTGTTGTAATTCCATATCTCACTTTCAGTAAAAAAAAAGGAAAATATACTTCATCTCTCAGCCTGGTTATTTGGCCGTCTTATCAAAGAACTGGGGTTTAAGGTATGTTAGACTCAACAACACGTAACAAAGTTTGAGGAATTTCCCTCAGAGCCAATACACCAACATGGCTGCACGGTGGCGCAGTGGTTTAGCACTGTGGCAGCACAGTTTTACCCTCGGCCGGGGGATCGCGGGGATCATGAGATCGTGGGTTCGATCCCAGCCCCCGACCAACAGTGAGCTGTGTGGAGTTTGCATGTTCTCCCCGTGTTGCGCGGGTTTACTCCGGGATTTCTCCAGTTTCCTCCCGCACACCAAAAACATGTAGGTTTAGGGCGCTCGCGCACGCAGCGACCAGCAGCCGGTGGCTTGTCACCAGACTGCAAACCAAGTCTACCTACGGGTACAAATAAGTAACAAAAAAAAAAAAAAAAAGGCTCTTCTAAAGTCGCTAAAAAGACCTCAGTTCAGGAAGATCTTTTGACAGTTTTATGTTTTAAAGTTTTATATATTATGTTCTTAATGTTTTTATGTTCTTAATGTTCTTTCAGTTTTTGAGTAGCATAAGAGAGGGCCACTATACTGTTACACTAAATAAGACAACACAATGGAGAAACAGGGTTCAACCAAAATAATCTCACATAATGTAAAAGGGATCCTGAATCCAGTTAAAAGATCCAAGATTCTAGGCAAAATGAAAAAAGACAAAGCAGGAATTAATATTTTTTACAAGAGACAGACGTGGAGCACACTAAACTTAATAGACAAGGGTTTAAACTGATCTCTTCATCTTCATATAAGTCAGGGAGGAGGAGGGGGGTAGCGACATTGATCTCAACCAAAATTATATTTGAAAAAAAATCACAACACAAAGATAAAGAAGGGAGATTCAGCATGGTACTTGGTTGGCTAGAGGGAGAAGATATCACCCTGCTGAATGTATATGCACCTCCAGGGGCTAACTGGAAATTTTATAAAAATGTATTTGACCTAATGATAACTAAAGCCCAAGGTTTAGTGATATGTGGGGGAGACTTCAATCTAAGACTGAATCCATACTGGGATGCATCAGGTAATTCTCCACATCAGAATAACACTCTAAAGGACCACTGAAAGATGAATTGGAATCAGATATTCTCAGATATTTGGAAGAAAACGATAATGGAGAAGTATCCCCTTTAATACTGTGGGATGCATGCAAAGCTGTAATAAGGGGAAAGATTATCGCAAAACTGGCAACCCAAAAGAAACTGAGACAAGAAAAACTAACCACATTAGAGTCAGAACTTAAGAAACTAGAAAAAGAGCACAAAGACAACACTCATTCTAATGACTCGCTCAAAACTAAGGAAATAAAAAACAAATAAACAAGATCTACACAGCAGAAATCCAGAAGAAACTTACATTTCTGAAACAAAAATATTATGAAACAGGTAGCAAATCAGCAAAATTACTAGCCTGTAAATTGAGGAAACAAACGGAGAGAGCAGTCTACAAAATCAGAGACCCAGTATCAAAGGAAATAAAAATTAGAATTCAAGACATTCTTAAAAGCTTCGAGAATTTCTACAAGAACTTGTACTCCCTCAAAAAACACAAGACACATCCGAAGCAGATACATTAAATCTTCCCCCAACTTACTGAGTCACAATATAAAAAACTATTGGCAGAAATACAACCTAAAGAATTAGAAAAAGCAATTATGAAACTTAAAGCTAACAAATCCCCAGGAGCAGATGGCTATACAGCAGAGTGGTACAAAACCTTTAAACAGCAACTATCTCCTCTCCTCCTGAAAACATTTAACTATGTCCTCCACACAGGGGAAATCCCCCCCTCCTGGAGAGAAGGGGTCATTGCAGTCATACCTAAACCTGAAAAGGATAAACTTGACTGCTCCAACTACAGACCAATCAGTGTATTAAATCAGGACTATAAGCTTTTTACCACTATCCTTGTCAAAAGGTTAGAAAATATACTGACAGACTTAATTCATTTAGACCAACATACACACACTGCTCTCCCTCCCTCTGCTGTGTGATTGTATCTATTGTCTGCTAATGCATGAGGGTTTTTTTCTGTGTAGTCAAAATTTGGCTCATATACGAGCGTTTATTCTGATTACTATGTTTTTTCTCTCTCCTATTGTGTTTTCCTCCCCCTCCCCTCCCCTCTTTACCTCCACTGTTGACAGGCGCCTTGTATGGCGACGCGTCATTGGATGCGCCTAACGTGCGCGTCCAATGTCAAGTCAAATTCCTCGTGTGTTTACTTGTAAATATACTTGGCAATAAAGCTGATTCTGATTCTGACCAAACAGGTTTTATAAGACAAAGACAGCACAAGACAACATTAGACGCACTTTACACATAATTCATCATATAAAAAAATATAACTTAAATGCAGCCATATTGGGATTAGATGCTGAAAAAGCATTTGATTCGGTTGACTGGTCTTTCCTATATAGAATCTTATCCAGTTTCAATTTCCATAATAACTTCATTAGAACTATCCAGGCATTACATAAAAAAACCAACAGCTAAAATAAGGATTAACGGTAAATTATCATCATCTTTTGAGCTGGAAAGAGGATGTCGTCAGGGCTGCCCCTTGTCTCCACTGCTCTTTGCAATCTTCATAGAACCTCTGAGCCAATGGATAAGACAGAATCAAAAAATTCAAGGTATTACACTTGGTCAGAAGGAACATAAAATAGCACTCTTTGCTGATGACATCTTAATATACCTAGGGCAGCCGGACACCTCTTTTCCAGAACTAATCTCAGTTTTTTCAGAGTATGGAGATTTATCGGGGTACGAATTGAACATGGATAAAACCCAAATTTTAACATTCAACTATGACCCAAATCAATATTTACTAAGCAAACTCAAAACTAACTGGGAGTTGGAATCTATGAAATATCTGGGGGTCAATATCCCGAAACAACTCAACAAAATTATAACACTAAACTATGATCCACTGGTGGCAAAAATAAAATCTGATCTAGCAAGATGGAATATGATACCATTCTTGGGTACTGCACAAAGAATTGAAGCAGTCAAAATGAATATACTTCCACGTCTTCTATACCTTTTCCAAACAATACCGGTAGAACCTCCCAAAAAAACATGGCAGGAGCTGGACAGAAGGATCTCAAGATTCATATGGCAGGGCAAGAGACCTAGAATCAGATATAGAACCCTACAGCTAAACAAAGACAAAGGTGGGCTTGCGCTGCCAAATATCAGGGACTATTTTAAAGCCGCACAAATTAAAACTTTAATAGAGATATGTAACCCAGTCTACACTGCACAATGGAAGGAGATGGAATGCCAAATAACAAGTGACATCCCCCTACAGGCGATAATAGGGAACAATGCCTTACCTAAACTCTTGAATAACACTAACCCGTGGATAGAGACCCCGCTAAAAATTTGGTTTAAGATAGTCAGAGAGAATCAAACTAAAGAACCCTATCGATTATTGCAATGGATTTCCTATGATCAAGACTTTACTCCTAATAAAACAGACACTAGATTTAAAAAGTGGAAAGAGAAAGGGCTGATAAAATATTACGATTTTTTTAAAGGGCAAACTTTAAGAAGTTTTGAAGATTTGAAAAAACAAGGTCTAATAAATCAAGATCTTTACAGGTTCTTCCAGCTTAGACACCACATAAACAAAATACTTAAAAAGGAGGATTTGGAAAGGGCCCAGCCAGGTGTTCTGAAGGTCTTCTTAATGGCATATAAAGGGATCCCAGGGATCAGATACATTTCTAAAATATACCAAGGTCTTCAAGACTTAAAAGGAGACAACACATCATATATATATATATATATATATTCTCATATATATTCTCCCTTTACACCAACTCCTGCACCTCCAGCCACCAGTCTGTCAAGTTGATCAAGTTTGCGGACGACACCACCCTCATCGGGCTCATCTCCAACGGCGACGAGTCCGCCTACAGGAGAGAGGTGGCCCAGCTGGCGTCCTGGTGCAGCAATAACAACCTGCAGCTGAACGCTCTGAAGACAGTGGAGATGATTGTAGACTTCAGGAAAGTCACTACTCCTCTGCCCCCCCTCACCCTCTCAGGCTCTCCCATCACCACTGCTGATTCCTTCCGCTTCCTAGGCACTACCATCACCAGGGACCTCAAATGGGAGCTGACCATCAGCTCACTCATCAAAAAAGCCCAGCAGAGGATGTTCTTCCTGCGGCAGCTGAGGAAGCTCAAGCTACCCACCAAGATGTTAGTGCAGTTCTACACAGCCATCATCGAGTCCATCCTCACCACCTCCATAACCGTGTGGTACGCAGGAGCCACTGCCAGGGACAGACTAAGGCTGCAGCGCGTCGTGCGCACTGCTGAGAAGGTGATCGGCTGCAAGCTCCCATCTCTCCAGGATCTGTACATCTCCAGGACCCGGAGGCGTGCTGGCCGGATCATAGCCGATCCCTCACACCCTGGTCATGTACTGTTTGCCCCCCTCCCCTCTGGTAGAAGACTTCGGTCCATCCAGACTAAAACCTCCCGTCACATGAACAGCTTCTTCCCCTCTGCCATTAGACTGCTGAACACTAAGTGACTCTCGTGCACCATGTACAGCAGCTCAACCAGACTCATGTCAATCATCACTGTTTTCTTCCTGCATTACCGACTGCACTATATAGTTCTCCACAGTATCTGCTGCTGGCTAATATATATTTTAACTGTTGACCAGTATCACTTAATCTTATCCTACACTTTATTACATGTATAGTTTATTTCTCTTATCTTATCATGTTTAATGTTGCAGCATTGTACCGAGACAAATTCCTAGTTTGTGTACTACATGAACAATGGCAATAAACCTGATTCTGATTCTGATTCTGATTCTGATATATAAAAGAGAGATGGGAAAAAGAGGGGAATTTCACTTTACAACTGGAAATATGGGGGAAAAAGTAAACAAACAACAATGGAAAAGTACCTCATCCCTGCTGTGGAGAGAATTTGGATGGAAAAATTTGGTAAGATTTTTCAGAACACCTGCACAAAACAAATTTACTCGTAAGGGGTTGAACTGTTGGCGCTTGTGTGGTGAAGAGACTGCAAATCATTTTCATGTGTTTTGGTCATGCCCAGTTATCCACCAATATTGGACCAACGTACAGACAATATTGGGGAAAATATTCAAAATAACAGTTCCCTTTTCTTTTGTAACTTTGTATTTGGGTTTACTACTGGATTCACTGGAAAGACGAGGAGAAAAATACTTATTCACTGTTTTAATATTGGCAAGTAAAAAAGCTCTAACAAAAAAATGGATGTTGAGAGACTGCCCTGCACCTGAAGATGGGGATTACCGTGATTCAGGACATTTATTTGATGGAAAAGTTGACATTCGCACTGAGACAGGACATGGATGGGTTCATGAACTTTTGCCAACCCTGGATCGCATATGTGTCTTCCATTAGATCTAATCCTTGACAAATACCATTTCAATAATGGCACCTCTCTTTGCTCCAACGCTACTCAGATTCTCTTTTATTTTTCTTCTTTTTTTTTTTTATTATTTTTATTTTCTTTCACTTAAAAAAGGGTGTTGTAATAATTTTTTTTCAATCTTGTCAAAAAACAAAAAAAAGTGAATATGTGATGAAAATGTAAACAATGCAATGCTGTAATGACATGTATACCCTTTACAAAAACTTAAATAAAAAAAAAATATAACACAAAGACTGTGATTGTCCATTACCTTCTGCGTAGGAAGATGTGTTTGGCCTGTTTGATAATCTTCTCCAGCAGCCCCTCAGTCTGCTGAAGGTTGGCAATTTCCGTCTTATCGTAGGCCATCGGCCCCGCCAGACGCAGGCGTTTGTGGCCAAAGGGAGCGCTGGAGGGATGGGGCATCATTACGGTGCTCACCTGCTGCTTGTGGAACTGCATTTTTGTGTATGGGGTGAAAAACAAAGGAGACAAATATATCATGTGGTCTCTGAATGTCAATTAAACTATTAACATTTCCAGTGCTCGCATCTGACCTCTCGCATCAGCTGATGCAGATTGTGTTCCAGCACATAAAGGTGGTTGTCTGGTTTGGGGTTTTCGGGAGAGGCCCGACTGTTCTTCCTCTCTCCCGTGGAGTGGCACAGTGAGACTGACAGCTGCAGGCCTGCAATGGAGGGAAAAAACATCAGCTTAAAAAAACATGTTTTTATTTGTGACCTGCGGTTAGAAATGAAATTTCTGGTGAGCTACAAAATGTTGACACTTTTTTCCTTTCAAAAAAATTCTAACTCAAACAAGAAGAACCAATTCTGAAGCACACAAACTGTTCAACTGAACAAAAAGTGTGGATAAAGGTAAAGAAAAGCATTATTTTCTATGAGTGTGTGTTTCAGAATAATTTCATCACATGGTCATAACCCAACTTACAATTAAGATGTTAAAAGGCACATTAAAGGACCTATATGTACTTTTTTCTACTTTTATGTACTGCATTAGAGATCAATTATAAATTTTCCTTCAGGGTTGGGGTGTTCCTCTCTGCCGTACCACTGTTTTGCCAGTAGGGGAAGTCTTGAGTTCTGATTACCACAAATACTGAGATTCACTTTTTTGGCTCAATGCTGCCACCTGGTGTTGATAATTGAAATTATTTCAATGCTCCTTTACAAAGAACCGAGGGGGACAGGAATGCATGGTCTGACCTGGGAACAGCTGAGAGATGATCTGGTTCTTCACAACGATGTGAGGGATCTGGGATTTAATCTGGACCGCTTCTCTGGACAGCTGGGCAAAGATCTCCTTACAGAGCAGAACGTTCTGAGCTGCCTCCAACTTCACGTGCCACAGCTGCGTACCTGAGTGGAGAGAGGAGGTCAGGGAGGTGATGAAGGTGACCCCAGATATGGAATGTAGTAAAAAATAAAACCATTAGTCTGTTTTTTTTTTAAGTTTAGAGAGGCCCTGTTATGCTTGTTTCCTACATGCTGACTCAGCTCCCAGAGGTGTTAATGAAATGTCTGTGACATGATTGGACCAGAACACCTTAGGGCTGAATTACTGCAGAAACATTTTACACACAGAGAAGGAGCTCTCCTCAAAACGGGCTGTTACATGGCATATTGAACAAACTGATTAAGAAAGCTAGCTCTGTCCTGGGGCAGCGCCTTGATCCGGTGGAGGAGATAGGAGAGAGAAGGACGGTGGCTAAACTGTCATCTCTGCTGGAGTCCGAGTTCCACCCTATGCAGGACATACTGAATGCACTGAGGAGCTCATTTAGCAGCAGACTACATCATCCCAGGTGCACAACCGAGAGGTTTCGTAGGTCCTTCCTACCAACGGCTGTCGGACTGTACAACTTAAGCAGGGCTGCTCGCAGAGATAGCAAAAAGATGTAACAAACTAATAGTTTTTTGAATGCAAAAGATGCAATAGACTTACACAATGGTCCCCTCCGGCATACAACTAGGAAAATACCGGTCGCTATGGAGGGTGAGAATATGTATGGGCACATAATCATACCATGTAGGATAACTAAGTAGATGGTTATGCTGTTTCATCCCATCTAGCAACAATGCTCTGCACTGTGTGTGTTTATATATTTACATATTTATTCCATCTAGCTACAATGCTCAGCACTGGGTGTGTTTATATTTATATATCTATATATTTATTCCATCTAGCTACAATGCTCAGCACTGGGTGTGTTTATATTTATATATCTATATATTTATTCCATCTAGCTACAATGCTCCGCACTGTGTTTTTATATATCTACATATTATTCCATCTAGCTACATTGCTCCGCACTGTGTGTGTTTATATACTTACATATTTATTCCACCTAGCTGCAATGCTCCGTACTGTGGGTGTTTATATATTTACATATTTATTCCATCCAGCTACAATGCTCTGCACTGTGTGTCTGTGTATATATATATTTTATAGTAATATGTACATATGTATATTAGCTGCTCTTGCTTGCTTGTTGTTTTTTTTTTGTTGTTTTTTTTTTCTTGCCTTCTGATTGTTGCTCTGAGTGTTGCTATCCCTGTGCTGTTGCAATCCTGGAATTTCCCCGTTGTGGGACTAATAAAGGCTTATCTTATCTTATTGGTTTAAATGCTAATGAGCTGCCTAGCTTTGAAGGCAACAACATGTTTGAGGCTAATGTTAGCTTTTAGCTTCAGCTGTCAGTCTAAGCACCAACAAACTATGTCCCAAATGTAACAAATATAACAAAATAAGAAAGAATGGCGCAAGACTGTGGATTAACCCCAAAAAAGCAAGACTAGGGTCTCTTTAATGTGGTTCATTGCATCCATGTGCATTAACCTACCAACTTTGTTCTTTAGCGCTCTCCTAAACAGGTTGACGGTTCCCAGATCACCGATGTCTGGAGCTTGTTTTTGAATGGACACCTGAAGACATTAAAGAGACTGGATAAGAATCATTCTGGACAAATAATTAATCTAAAAGTAAGAAAGCATTGGTGAATATACAGTACAAATAAATATTTCCCTCCAACCTTGATATATGCTGATCCCTCCAGGTCACTAGGGATCTGGACATCGAGGGGGCAGTAGTCCTCTGGGATCTTCTTATCCAGATCAATGTCGGTGTTTTTGATCACCTCAAATGTGCCGTGGTGAGGAAAAAGGGACCCTAGGGGTGTTAATGAGAGAAGACGACAGGTTATAACAGTTCTGCTGCTACTTTGTAAAGTGAGCGAATGTTTCCCCCCCCCCACCTGCGCTGCGGTAGGTCAGGTCACCGAGGATTTTGTCTCCCACTTTGCGCAACTTCCACTGCGAGCGGAGCCGCAGCAGCTCAGCGTTGAAGTCCCGCTGCCTTCGGTTCTCCTGGGTCTCCGCGACCGACTTGGTGAGTTTCTCGGCTCCCTTCAGGAGGAGCTGTGACGCCGTGGCCAGCGACCTCTTCTTACTGATCAGCTGAAACACCTGAGGCATCTGAAGGAGGGGCGACAGTTAAACCAAAAATATTAGCTTAAATGCTAAATTAGGCAGAAGGGCGGGGTTGCCGGTTGAGTCGCTGACAGCCCGACCCATGAGACAGGTAGTACCGGTGACTGAAAAATGGTGTGTTTGTAGGTTTTAACCATCTGAAATGCGTCTATTGGTCATGTGATTATCAAAAAAAAAAAAAAATATCAAAACACTCACGTAAACAGGAAAATCTAATACTAAGAGATAATACAGAATATGTAAAACCAACCAAAGATAAAATAACAGGAATTAGAACTCAAAACTACAACACAATACAAATAAGGAAAAAAAAAACCAAAGAGACTGAGCACAGTGGAATTCCCCCATACTCATATCGTGACATTATCAAGGACAGCACTGGGCTGGGTTTACCATTTCTTGGTGTACATTAAAACCCCCAGAACAGTCATAACCATGTTTGGAGAGAAAACGTTTACAATAGTGTGTGTGTAATCCATGTAAGCCAGTTACATGGGGTGAGACTGGACATCCTGACAGATAAGCACATCTGTCGCAAGGTCTGTGGTGGACTTTTGCCAGTTGGTGCATCGTGACATGCACTACACAAAAAGCAGAGATAAACAAACCTATCATCTGGTCAGTCACTGCAACAGATACTGGAGTCAGTTTGTCTTGCCCTGTCCTTGCCACTGATAATACCTCTATCTGCTAAGAATGTGCTGCTAGTCCAGCAGAAGCTAGCGGTACTCAAAATACTTTGCAAGCAGTTTCATGATATGCTCAGTCAGAAAGTAACTCATACCGGCTCGGATGTCACCTGGGTTAACAAGGCCAGGAGTTCCTGGCAGCACAGGGCGAAGGACAGAGCTGTGTGGAGGAACCCAATTAGACCTAAATGAAACAGTCATTGTCGTCTGCGACAGACTGCTAGGATGATGATGAGGCTAATCTGGAAAAATATTAGCATAAAAGCAGAAATTGCTTCAAGTTTAAGAACGTTAGTTAAAAAAATGTTAAATTTGAGATCAATCCTGAAAAATGAGTGCTTAATGCTAAATTAGCCTAATCTTAAAATGTTAGCATAAAAGCTGAAATAGCCTAAAGTTTTAGAAAGCTAGTTTAAAAGAACAAATTAAAAGCTCAATATTAACCTAAATGCAAAATTAGTTCAGTCTTAAGAGATGCTAGCATCAGAGTGGACAGTTTAAAGTTGAACAAAGTTAGCTTTAAAATGCTAACTATAAGCTTAAATGTTACAAATGTTAGCTGAAAGGCTAAAATAGTCTAAATCTGAAAAATGCATACATAAAAGCAAAAATTGCATCAAGTTGAAGAAAGTTGGCTTTAAATTCCTAAATAAACACTTCAACCTGTAAAATGCTAGCTTTAAGGTCTGATGACACGTTCTTGACTTCATCTAATTTTTCAACCCATAATACAATATAACGAAATAGGTGGGTCTGTGCAGTTCTAAGTCAAACAGGTTTTTTTTCACGTGAATATCCGACGTTTTCATGAGCGCCACGTCACCAATTGCATCAGTGGCTGGAACACCCCCCGGCCATGTTGTAATGTCATTAACAGAACACAGCGCATGGCTGCCCATTGTACACACAGGATGGAAGCGGTAGAAAACTTTGACGATGGTTCCAGCACATGTAGTCTGGAATTGGTTTGTGTTGTCCAATCTTCAGACGATTATAGTTCCAAAGAATGGGATGATAATGAAGAATCTGGGGGCATCAGACCGTATAGGTTTGAGCCGTGCCGAGTGGGCATCACGCCTAGTGAGTCAGACTCAGAGAGTGACAGTGGAGAGGAACACATGGCCAGCGCAGCAGCAGCAACAAACACACGGCAGGGGAACACCGAGTGTTATGCTTTTTTTTTTTTTTACAGATATTGCAACAAATTATTTGTTCATAAATATAATTTATTTAAACCCGATTTTTCAATAAAATCATAGCAGTGTATTCTCTGTGGCTCAGGCATAGAGTTTATTATGGATTATATTTTCAGTTCTTCAGACCCAGGACTCGGTGGAGAGACTATGTCTCCCAGCTGGTCTGGGAACGCCTTGGTATCCTCTCTGAAGAGCTGAAGCAGGTGGCTGGGGAGAGGGAAGTCTGGGCTTCTCTGCTTGAACTGCTGTCTCCGTGACCCGGACCTCCGGAAAAGCGGTGGAAGATGGATGGATGGCTAGATGGATAGATGGATATACAGTTAGGCCCAGAAATATTTGGACAGTGACACAATCTTCATGATTTGGGCTCTGCATGCCACCACATTGGATTTAAAATGAAACAACCACAACAGAATTGAAGTGCAGACTTTAAAGGCCAAATGTCACGTAACAGGGTACTTTAAATATCTTGAAACTAGATATAAAAGGGAACCAATCCGTTCGGGTCTTGGTGCATATGCTTCAGTAACAACGGAATATTCATTAATTTAAAACTGCCGCGCTTGGCCTGACACGGCCCCTGGAATCGCCTGGGGAAGAAGGCGGAAGTGACGAAATCGATTGTACCCTAGTTTGATGCTTGGGGTATTTCAATTGATTGTTTATATGGAGACTGGAAGGTTGAAGTGAGCAACAAGAAAGAAAAAATTGGATATTTCACCCATACCTTAAAACGGGACTATCAGGGACAGCTGGGTAATAAGGGACACTTCTCTGGGAAATGTTTTCATACCTGTCAAGTGAGATGTTTTCGCCGTACTTCAACACCGTAAGAAGCGGCTATAAGGAACGGCGGAGCAACAAGGGACACCTCTCTGGGAAATGCCCCAAATGCAACTCGTGTTGTTATTGTCAAATATTTTAAGGATTCATGGATATTTGACAATAACAACACAACTCAGCGTCCGGCGCAAAATAAAAAAAAACAACAGAATTCTGTATTTGTCAGGCGATCTCTGTCTGTTCCGCAACCGCTGCACAGCTGAACGTGTTAAACCATTGTCCTAATGACTTCTCATTGTAGTGAGAATAGCTCACGCTGAGCGATCAGCCCGCCCAGACAATTAAACTAATGATTGACTCCACACTTCGAACAGTAGTGATAATAGCTCACGCTGAGGGATCTGCCAGCACGAGCTGTGGGGGATCACACACAGGAGTGCTCCTCAAGACACTCAATTTTTTTTCCAGTATATTTTTCTTTTGGGCGTACAGAAATGGCAATACGCCCGTTTTTGCTAAAATTGCATTTTCCCCGTATTTTCCTTAAAATATTTGACAATAACAACACGAACTACATTTAAAACATTTCCCAGAAAAGTGTCCCCCACAGGCGCGCTTGGCACCAAAATACGGCGAAAACGTCTCAC
This sequence comes from Pholidichthys leucotaenia, assembly GCA_020510985.1. Classification (NCBI taxonomy): domain Eukaryota; kingdom Metazoa; phylum Chordata; class Actinopteri; order Cichliformes; family Pholidichthyidae; genus Pholidichthys; species Pholidichthys leucotaenia. The sequence continues at coordinate 44,320,979 of CM035847.1, read as the reverse complement.
TTGACAGGTATGCGCCTCCATTTTCATATTGATCTGGTCAATTTCTTGACAGCAGCGGCTCTCCTCCACTGTAATAATAATGGCTTCCGAAAAATCAATATTTATGGGGCGCCCTCGACAGACCCCCTTCGGCTTCGCAATTCTGGAGGCGATTAATGTCCAGTTCAATGACATTTTCCACTGGTTCTGCTCTCTGGTCATCGTTGGAACTGTTGTCATCAGACAAAGCATCTGATTCCGTCTCGGACGGCTCGAACCGGTAAGGTTCTATGCCTCTGTCACTGTCTGAACCACTGACAAAAAAAAAGACAAAAAAAAAAAGACAAAACTAAACTAATTTGTTCACAATTGCTGTCACTTTCCGTCATGATTGTCCAATGCTGATAAGTGTGAATGTGGATAGGCAGGGCAGCCAGGGTACAACTGGTGATGTCAAAAACATGGGCGTGGTCTGGACTGGCTGTCACAAGCCAGCAAGCAAGGTGGGGCCTTCACCTGGTGTATTTTGTGCAATTATGTAAATACAGGTGGGTGATATGGTCTCCGGTATGAATATTTGGTTTAAGCTATGTGTATTTTATCTAAATTCGTTGTCATTTAGAAAAAAAAAATTACATGACATTTGGCCTTTAAGGTTTAATTCAAGGGGTTGAACAAAAATATATGATTAAACATGTAGGAATTGTAGCTATTTTTATACAAACGCTCCTCATTTCAGGGGCTCAAAAGTAATTGGGCAAATAAACATAACCCTCAGTAAAATGTTACTTTTCAATATTTTGTTGAGAATGCTTTGCAGGCAATGACTGCCTGAAGTCTGGAACCCATGGACATCACCAAACGCTGGGTTTCCTCCTTTGTGATGCTTTGCCAGGCCTTTACTGTAGCTGTCTTCAGTTGTTGCTTGTTTGTGGGTCTTTCTGCCTTAAGTTTTGTCTTGAGCAAGTGAAATGCATGCTCGATTGGGTTGAAATCTGGTGATTGACTCAGCCATTGCAGAATATTCCACTTCGTTGCTTTAAAAAAGTCCTGGGTTGCTTTTGCAGTATGTTTTGGATCATTGGTGAAGCGCCGTCCAATCAACTTCGCTGCATTTGGCTGAATCTGAGCAGAAAGTATATTCCTATACACTTCAGAATTCATCCGGCTGCTTCTGTCTTTTGTCACATCATCAATAAACACAAGTGACCCAGTGCCACCGGAAGCCATGCATGCCCATGCCATCACACTGCCTCCACCATGTTTTACAGAAGATGTGGTGTGCTTTGGATCATGAGCTGTTCCAATTCTTCTCCAAACTTTCTTCTTCCCATCATTCTGGTACAGGTTGATCTTAGTCTCATCTGTCCAAAGAATGCTGTTCCAGAACTAGGCTGGCTTCTTCAGGTGTTTTTTGGCAAAGTCAATTCTGGCCTTTCTATTTTTGAGGCTGATTAATGGTTTGCACCTTGTGGTGAATCCTTTGTATTTACTCTCATGAAGTCTTCTCTTTATGGTAGACTTAGATACTGATACACCTACTTCCTGGACAGTGTTCTTCACTCGAGTGGATGTTGTGAAGGGGTTGTTCTTCACCATGGAAAGGATTCTGTGATCATCCACCACTGTTGTCTTCCGTGGACGTCCAGGCCTTTTTGAGTTCCCAAGCTCACCAGTGCACTCTTTTTTTCTCAGAATGTACCAAACTGTTGATTTGGCCACTCCTAACATTTCTGCTATCTCTCTGATGGATTTCTTCTTTTTTTCAGCCTCAGGATGGTCTGTTTCACCTCCATTGAGAGCTCCTTTGACCGCATGTTGTGTGTTCACAGCAACAGCTTCCAAATGCAAACGCCACACCTGGAATCAACTCCAGACCTTTTAACTGCTTAATTGATGACAGGTTAACGAGGGAAGAGCCCATGCAGCCTTGTTATTTGTTTTTGCAGCCTTCTGAGTCAATTGTCTAATTACTTTTGGTCCCTTGAAAAAGAGGCGGCTACGTATTAAAGAGCTGTAATTCCTAAACCCTTGCTCCAATTTGGATGTGAATACTCTCAAATTACAGCTGAGAGTCTGCACTTTAAGCCCATATTGATTATATAATTGTATCCTGAATATGTTTTCGTAAACAGCTAAAATAACAAAACTTGTGTCACTGTCCAAATATTTTTGGGCCTAACTGTATTTTCAGTTCTTGTTGTTTTTGTTTTGTACATGTTGTTTATGTGCCATTTTGACCCACTTTCAGGTGGGCACTGTCCAAGATTCGCCGGTCTGACCACGCGCCCTCTCTCTGTGACAGTCAGCTGTTCATGTTTTGTGTGCATCATCTGCCGTGTTGTCAGCCAGCCAATATTGCCAACACTATCACGACGTGTTGGCCGCTCCACACAGCCGTGGTTCTGTTGTGCCCCTTGAAGCAATGTCGGCCCTGGGGCGCAACCGTGCTTAACACGTCTCCTCTCCATGTTCACTGGGCGATGTCGGCCCCGAACGCCAACTGTAAGTGTTTCTGTTTATTTTTGTAAGTCTCCACCTTTCTGAGAACTGTTGTCATCATTCTTGTGTTCAATATATGTGCTGTGGTGAATTCTGCGAGTAAATCCATCCATCATGACCCTCTGTGCGCTCTTACGCAGGGCAGGGAGAGGGAGGATGAAATAATGAGGATTTATGTGCAGGGTTCACCACAGTACATTTAATACAGACAGTTCCCAAAAAGGTGAAGATGTACAAAAAACACAAACACATTTGCTGATGGTGTCTGGGGGCCGGCATTGCCCAGAGAACGAATGAGAGGAGACATGTTTGCCACAGGTGCGCCCCAGAGCCGACATTGCTTCAAGGACGCACGAGAACCATGGCGAACATGGAGTGACTAACACGTGTGAGAGTGCTGAAAATACTGGCAGACTAACAGCACAGATGACAGTACTATGGACCAGCAGTGCATGACTGGCAAACGGCCGCTAAGTACACGCACTGCTGGTGATGGTGTGATGAGAAGCACCTGGGCGAGGACCGGGAAACATGATCAGCAGGAGTTTGAATCAGCTGGTGATAATGATAGCGGGGACGTGGCCGGACCTGTGAGCATCAGCATGCGATCACAGAAAGTAGGTCAAAGCTGCGTGTAAATCCATTAATCCTTCCCCTCCTCGTGCACTCCTGCGTAAAAGCGCACAAGGAGGCTTATGACAGTTGGAGCTGAAGCGTGTGATGTGGTCTTTCACGGCCTGCTGTTTACCTAAGTCTGCGACACTACGCGAAGGCATAGCCGTAAAATTAAAACAAGAAACCAGAGAAACTGTGAGCTACAAAGCTACTGTCACTCCAGTCAACAACACCGGCATCCGTTCTGTCGCTTACGTCATGGTGGTGCCACCCTTCATTCAGTGGGCGGCACCACAGTCCAATCAACAGCTGTGTTTTTTTGATGATGACTAAGTTATGCAGGCGCGGTTGTAAATATTATATTGATCATCGACGATGACTTTTGGATTTACACAACATGCTAAAAAATGTCAAAATCGTGTCATCAGACCTTTAAATGTGAGGTTAGCCTAATCTAGAGAAATATTAGCATGAATAATAACTAGAAAAGACTCAGAGAGCACATACCTCCACCAAGGCTCTTTCCGTCCCTCATGGATCACCTCCAAAATGTAACGGGTTTGTGTGTAGTGCCTAGAGCCACTTCTGGTGAAAATTACATCAAAGTCTATCCATTAGTCTTGGAGTATTATTGCTAACCCACTGCGAGAAGAGCCTTGGCTGAGGTATGCATTCTCAGATCATCACCAAAATGTAATGGGTTCGTCTGTACACCAAGAACCACCTCTGGTGAAAATCTCATCCAAATCCATTCAGTAGCTTTGCAGTATTGTTGCTAACACTCTGTGAGAAGGTAAGACCCTTGGTGGAAGTATGCACTCTCAGATCATCACCAAAATCTAATCATCTGTTCCCCGTGCCATTAATTCAATTCAATTCAACTTTATTTATATAGCACCATTTCACAACAACAGTCATAGCACTTTCAACTGTAGGGAAAACCCCCACAACTGCAGAAAGACCCCAGCAATCAGGCGATTCCCTGTGAGCAAGCACTTGGCGACAGTGGAGAGGAAAAACTCCCTTTTAACAGGAAGAAACCTCCAGCAGAACCAGGCTCAGGGAGGGGCAGTCATCTGCTGCGACTGGCTGGGGGGTGAGGGGATAGAGAAGAAATGCATTGCACAGCTTTCCTGAAAATTTCATCAAAATTTGTTCATAACTTTTTGTTATGTTGCTAACAGACAGACAAACCAACGCCACTAAACACATATAATAATAATGCATCAGATTTGTATAGTGCACTTCATAGACACTCAAAGACACTTCACAATGGATACATTATTCAGTCACTCCACAGACAGGCTGTGGTAGTGGTAAGCTACTACTGTAGCCACAGCTGCCCTGGGACTACAGAAACGTGGCTGCCAATCTGCGGCAACAGCCTCTCCAACCGCTACCAAAATTTATACACATTCATGCCCAGTGTCATGGACACTGGAGGCAAGGTGGGTAAAGTGTCTTGCCCAGGGACACAATGGCAGGATGTCTGGGGAGAGCGGGATTCGAACCTACAACACTCCGGTTATTAGATGACCCGCTCTACCTCCTGAGTCACTGCTGCTCACTTTTCCATTTTCATTCCATTTCCACCGTTCCATTTTTGCTGAGCACCAAGCTGGATGACAGGAAGTTCCATTTCTATATGGTCTTTGGCATGACCCAGCTGGGACTTGAACCCTGACCTCCCAGTTGTGGGGCAGATGCTCTACCTCTAGGCCACCACTCCGGTTAAATGAAAGGAGAAATCAATTAAAGATTAATATAGTTATTACCTCCGCCAGGCCGCAGGAGGTTATGTTTTTGCCCGCGTTTGTTTGTCTGTCTGTCTGTCTGTTGGTTAGCAAGATAATTCAAAAAGTTTTGGACGGATTTCGATGAAACTTTCAGGCGTTGTTGGAAATGGTACAAGGAAGAACTGATTAAATTTTGGGGATGATCCGGATCACCGTCTGAATCCAGGAATTTTTTAAAGGATTCTTTAACATTGTGACATAGGGCCATTTTCAACATGTGTGCAGGCGCAATGGAGGGCGCTGGTCATCGTGTCTGACGAACACGAACTCCGCGTTCTTCAAAGTTTTAGGCACAAAAGCACGCGGAAAACAGTGGTGGGCCGGGCCCGGCAGCGTGCCTGTGTTTCCACTACACTGCAAAAGCTGAGACGGGCAGCTGACCCGCGCGGGATTATTTGGCAGAAATTCCCCGGGCAGCCATAGGGGCTGCGCAAAAACAAGCTCTCTGCCGGGGAAGCTTCCAAATCCTCTTTTGGCGCGGAGCGCAACCCCAATAAAACCCACGCCAACCTGTCTACCCAATTTGCATCCGTCAGTGAAGCCCTGAGTGCTGCTTTCAGTGATCTATGAAAACGCTTGCATAACCCACTATCCTGTGGGTTGTACGCGGTTGTGCGATGAATTGCAACGCCCGCAGCCTGGGAGTTTGGAGAGGGAGGAGATGGACACAACAGCAACACTTGAGTTTATTACCTCCGCCAAGGAGGTAATGCTTTTACTGCCATTTGTCTGTTTGTCTGTCTGTTTCACCAGAGGTGGTTCTTGGCCTAGAGAGGAACCCATTACATTTTGGGGATGATCTGGGAATGCATACCTCAGCCAAGGCTCTTCTCACAGTGTGTCAGCCACAAAACTCCAAAACTAATGGACAGACTTGGATGCAATTTTCACCACAAGTGGCGATACGCCTACACACAAGCCCATTACATTTTGGAGGTGATCCATGAGAAACGGAAGGAGTCTTGGCGGAGGTATGCGCTCTGTGAGTGCTTTTCTAGTTTTAAAGATGCTATTCAAAAGCTGAACATGAAAAATATGCTACATTAAATACTAAAATAGCCTCATATTGAAAATGTTGGCATAATAGCAGAAATAGTTTAAAGTTGAAGAAATTTAGCCTAAAAATGCAAAATATAGAGTCAATACTTAAAAATAATAGCTTAAATGCTAAAATGTCCAATTTTAAAAATGTTAGCATTAAATTGGAAATCACATTACGTTAATGAAAGCTAGCTTTAAAATGCTTAAACCTGTAAAATGCTATTTTAAATGTGATGTTAGCCTAATATTGTGAAATGTTAAAATGGAGCTCCAGTCAGGAATTAAACCAAACATTGCAGATTATCTCCAGATTATTTATATATCCATAGATGTTCAGTGATGGAGGTTCTTTAGCTGTTTACCTTCCCAGCTGTGGGGTCCTGGGAAACGGGATCCAACACCATATACTTCTTCTCCTTCACCACGCTGAGCACATCGTGGAGAACACACATCTCTGTCAGCGCACTGCGTAGGTTGTTCCGGACCGAGTCCCAGGGCCACAGAGATGGCTGAAACTTCACTGTGCCTGAGGAAGAAAACAAAGAATACTGTAAGTTTGTCTTTAGCCCATGTATTTATTCAGCTATGTAACACCTAACCTTATTTATTTGGTCATGAAAGTGTGACATTTGATGGATCATTAATAGTTAGAACATCTTATAACACACGTCTATACAAAACACACATCACCTTCTTCTTCCTCTTGCTCCTGCTTGACCCACTCTCGATCCCGAGGTTCCCCCTCAGCCCCTCCGTCCTCCTCTGAGTCGGACCCCTGGCTGAAGTCGATTCTCTGCGCCAGCTTTGCAAGGTTCTGGGACATGGACAGAGGGGGGACGTAGGTCTCTGTCCCATCCAGGGCCACTTCCTGCACCTGCTTCTCACAGGACGACTCGATGCTGACCCGCACTGGTGGACCACCAGACATGATGACCTTGATCAGAAAAGAGATCAAAAACAATAACTAAAGGTGCTTTTAAAAAAGAACCTTTTTAATAACACCTCAATGCAACAATGGACACTACACAGCCACAAAATTTAAGAGGATTTCACCCGAAAAATGCCAGAAAAAAAACAAACAACTGTCATGTTTACCTGAGAACGCTAAAAAAGCAGAGAGATATTTTTCTTTGTACCATTTAATGTACAGATGTTCAGCAGATGTTTATGCACTTATGTTGTCGGTAAAATCATGAAATTTTAGTTCTCCCCCCACATGAATATATACATATACACACACATATATATATATAGAGAGAGAGAGCGAGAGAGAGATAAATCCCCAAAATAACTATAATAACCAGTGAATATTCAGCAGCTGCGTCTGTTATTGTTGCGGCTAAATGCTAACTAGCTAGCCTTCTCTTTTTGTTGCTTATTCACTTTTGATGTTAACAAAGACCTCGGAGAGCAAAATAAAAGTTTAGCTGTTTATATACTAATACAGTGTTTTAAAGCTTACCTTTTATTTTCACTCGTTACAAATTTATAGGATTATTCGCTGTAGCTTTGTTTCTGGAACGTTCACGGGACAGGAAACGGTGTAATCGTCAAAACGGTCCGACATAGGAATGATTTCACCGTCCGTCAAGAGTGTAACCGGAGTCGTTTAAGGATGTTGCCTCCTCATTAGTTGGGATTTCTTTTAGTTTTTATGTGAAGCTCTTATTTTTCGTGTAATTTTAGTGGCAAAAAACAAGTTGAAATACATATATTGTAAATAGGAACAAAAGTTTTTGAAAGACGGTTCAGTGACGGCGGGCCGTTTAAACCACCGGATGTGACGTTGACCAAAAACGTTAGCTTGCTTTTGGTTGCTGGGGGGTTTCGAGTAAATAAACTGAGACCTACTTTTTATTTTACATTTTTACGTATGTGTTCCATGTTAATGCCTTTCTTAGGCCAGATGGAGGTAAATATATTCGACTGGGGCAGCATTAGGCGTTTGTTTCGTGTTTTTAATGTATAGTTTGGGTGAGTCTGAGTTTGGTGAAAATGAGGAGAAAGGTGTCCAGGTTAAGACCCAGTCCAAACGAGGAGGCTCGGATTATCCGCGAGGAGCAGGAGAGGAGGAGAAGACTGCGGATACAGCAGGTAAAAACTGAAGAAGAATACTTTCTGACGAGGCCTGGTTAAACGTTTTACTTTACATCCGTGATTTACGGTCCGTAGAGCAGCCAGAAATCGTTCTCCAGTTAAAGGTACAGTGTGTAAAATTTGGGGAGTCATCTGAATTTTAAAATTTAATACAGCGTGAACTCTTACCTTTGATTTCATTGTTGTAGAATCACTTTTAAGTAGGTTCGATGAAAGGACTAGCTGTTACAATCCCTGCTGTTTGTACCAATTCTGAGTCTGTGGGAAGTTCTTAGATGGCTGTGCTATAAGGCTTCACCGCCGGGACACGTCGTCAGTTGTGTACCTCAGCATCACGGGGTGTTTCGGCCATTTATCACAAGACACCTTCCACTGATTCAGGCCCACCACAGGATGATCAAGCCTGGGTTTGTGTGCCGCGGTTTAGCTGTTTGCCTTAGAAGCGAAGATGGTACACACTTGGACAAAATTGTTGGTACCCCTCTGTTAATGAAAGAAAAACCCACAGTGGTCACAGAAATAACTTGAATCTGACAAAAGTGGTAATAAATAAAAAGTCTATGAAAATTAACCAGTGAAAATCAGACAATGCTTTTGAATTGTGGTTCAACAGAATTACTTTAAAAAAACAAACTCATGAAACAGGCCTGGACAAAAATGATGGTACCCCTAGAAAATAATGTGACCATAGGGACATGTTCAACCAAGATATGTCCTCTAATTAACATCACAGGTGTCTACAAACTTGTAATCAGTCAGTCGGCCTATTTAAAGGGTGACAAGTAGTCACTGTGCTGTTTGGTGACATGGTGTGTACCACAATAAACATGGACCAGAGGAAGCAAAGGAGAGAGTTGTCTCAGGAGATTAGAAAGAAAATGAAAGACAAGCATGTTAAAGGTAAAGGCTATAAGACCATCTCCAAGCAGCTTGATGTTCCTGTGACTACAGTTGCACATATTATTGAGAAATTTAAGATCCACGGGACTGTAGCCAACCTCCTTGGACGTGGCCGCAGGAGGAAACTTGATGAAAAATGGAAGAGACGGATAATACGAATGGTAACAAAAGAGCCCAGAACAACCTCTAAACACATTCATGGTGAACTCCAAGGTCAAGGTACATCAGTGTCAGATCGCACCATCCGTCGTTGTTTGAGCCAAAGTGGACTTCATGGGAGACGACTAAGGAGGACACCACTGTTGAAAACAAATCATAAAAAAAGTCAGACTGGAATGTGCCAAACTGCATGTTGACAAGCCACAAAGCTTCTGGGAGAATGTCCTATGGACAGACAAGACAAAACTGCAACTTTTTGGCAAGGCACATCAGCTCTATGTTCACAGACGCAAAAATGAAGCATACCAAGAAAAGAACACTGTCCCTACTGTGAAATGTGGAGGTTCTGTTATGTTCTGGGGCTGCTTTGCTGCATCTGGCACAGGGTGTCTTGAATCTGTGCAGGGTACAATGAAATCTCAAGACTATCAAGGTATTCTAAGAGAAATGTGCTGCCCAGTGTCAGACAGCTTGATCTCAGTCGCAGGTCACAGGTCTTGCAACAGGATAATGACCCAAAACACACAGCTCAAAACACCTAAGAGTGGCTAAGAGTGAAACATTGGACTATTCTAAAGTGGCCTTCTATGAGCCCTGATCTAAATTCTATTGAAGATCTGTGGAAGGAGCTGAAACATGCCATCTGGAGAAGGCACCCTTCAAAGCTGAGACAACTGGAGCAGTTTGCACATGAGGAGTGGGCCAAAATACCTGCTGAGAGGTGCAGAAGTCTTATTGACAGTTACAGAAATCGTTTGATTGCAGTGATTGCCTCAAAAGGTTGTGCAACAAAATATTAAGTTAAGGGTACCATCATTTTTGTGCAGGCCTGTTTCATGAGTTTGTTTTTTAAAATAATTCTGTTGAACCACAATTCAAAAGCATTGTCTGATTTTCATTGGTTAATTTTCATAGACTTATTATTTATTACCACTTTTGTCAGATTCAAGTTATTTCTGTAACCATTGTGGGTTTTTCTTTCATTAACAGAGGGGTACCAACAATTTTGTCCACGTGTGTATCTCTCCTTTTCATTCCCAGCCAGCAACTGGTCCTCTCAAGGGTATCGACCAGCGCTTGATAGCCTATAGATCAAAGGAAATGGGGATATGGAAATCGCCCACTGACCGCACCAGGAGACAAGGCGGATGCGGAAGAGAACAGCTTCCGAAAATCTAGAAGAAGTGGATATAATTCAACTAGGAGGAATGGAGGTGGGAAGCGGGGAGAGAGGAAGTTTGGAGCACGGTGGAGTCTAAAAGAAGCAAACATAGACGTCAAGAAACTCAAATCAAGACCGTTATCAAGTGCTGAAGAATCAGAGGATGAACGATCTCGGAATGAACAGGAGGCGTGTAAAGTTGAAGAGGGAATGATCAGACGAGGCAACGAGCTGGATCAACACAGACTTTATTCCCCCTCTAACAGATCAGGATCACAGAAAGAGCTCCCAGGTCACTGTGCATCTCACTTTTATACCCTTAATTACATGCATGGTGGCCTGGGGCTCCGACCTCACATTCAGTTCATAAAGCCTGTGCGGCGCATTAACATGATATTACACGGGTGCCGCACTTCACTCCTCTTCTAGCGGCCCCGTATCTGCTTCTCTCTCCGGGGGGGTGGCTAGCCTTTACTGTTCCGTCTGGACCCCCCCAGTGACCTCTCCTCTGATCTCTGGGTGGAGAAGTCTAACACCTTGCTCCCCACACTGTCCCCCCCCCCCCCCCCGAACACTCAAAATGGGCCTTAACCGCCCCGTTCCTTGGGCTTGAGCTGGCGTCCATAGCGGCAGCTATGTATGCATATAACATATGTAGAAGCTGCGAAAAAGGTGCCAGCTAAAAAAGTGGGAGTGGACTTGAGCAGGGAAAGTGTGCAGACTTGCAGTGCATGCAGTAGAATTAACGAAGATACTCTGGTTTTGAAGGAAAATAATTTTGTCTTATTTGTGGTAGATGTGATAAACAGCACTGCACAGACTTCCAAGAAAACAGAAAAAATCAAAATCATTGTGAAAGCAGCAGAAAAATCTCTTGGCATTCAGGGGCTACATTGGGAAGCAGTTGAGGACTTGTTGAGTGGGGGATCTTTAAGTTCACATACATCATGGGCTGGTGGATCAACCGCCAATCAAGTCTGAAAGAGGAAGACGAATAATGAGATGAGACACAGATACGAGATTAAGGAAGAAGAAGAAATTCACAAAGGTATGAGGAAAATGTCAAAAAGCTATGAGGTAAACGTCACAAAGCTATGAAGAAAACATCACAAAGCTATGAGGAATACATCATAAAGCAATGAGGAAAACCTCACAAAGCTAAAATGTCACAAAGCTATGAGGAATACGTCATAAAACTATGAGGAAAACCTCACAAAGCTAAAATGTCACAAAGCTATGAGGAAAACGTCACAACGCTATGAGGAAGATATAAAGTGAAGTATGTGGTGGTCAGAACTCCTTACTGTATATAAAGATATACAGTAGAGTGATAAAAGAAGAAGAAGTCAGTGGCGGTAATGCACCTGTAAGCTGGTTGGCAACTGCCAATCAAATCTTGAAGAAGAAGAAGATAACATAGTGTGTCTGGCGGTGAGTGGGACCAGGGAGGTTCGATTGGACACAGCAATGATGATTGAAGGACTACAGCTCCTGACCAGGTAGAGTGATGATATAGAGTTAAGTATATGGTGGTAATGCACCTGTAAGCTGGTTGCCAACTGCCACAATGGCTTATGGGATCAAGTCGTTCATTCATTCATTCATCTTCTTCCGCTTAATCCTTTTAGGGTCGCGGGGGGGCTGGAGCCTATCCCAGCATCTTTGGGCGAGAGGCAGGGTACACCCTGGACAGATCGCCAGTCCATCGCAGGGCCAACATGTGTGTGGAGTTTACATGTTCTCCCCATGTCTGCGTGGGTTTACTCCGGGATTTCTCTGGTTTCCTCCCACATGCCAAAAACATGCAAGTCAGGTTAATTGGCAACAAACTGGGGATTCTAAATTGTCCTTGGGTATGATTGTGAGAGTGAATGGTTGTCTGCCAACCGCCAATCAAATCTAAAAGAAGAAGAAGAAGAATGCACCTGTAAGCTAGTTGCCAACTGCCAATCAAATCCAAAAGAAGAAGATGATCCCAAAGACTTTTTGCTGAAGACACAACAAGACCCACAAGTGTGTGAAGACAGCTGGTCAACGCCGCCGAGGACACAGTCCAAGGACAGATAATTTTTTCACGCATAAGGAGTTGTTCGGAACTCCTTATACAAAGATATAGAGTGATGATAATCAAGTCAGTGGCGGTAATGCACCTGTAAGCTGGTTGCCAACCACCAATCAAATCTAAAAAAAAGAAAAAGATTTGATTGGCGGTTGGCAACCAGCCCACAGGCGCATTACCGCCACTGACTTGATTATCATCACTCTATATCTTTGTACAAGGAGTTCTTATAAGGAGTTCTGAACAATCCTCTTTTTCTTCTTCTTCTTTTAGACTTGACTGGCGGCTGACAACCAGCCCACAGGTGCACCACCACCACGTACTTCACTCTACTGTATATCATCACTCTATCTGGTCAGGAGCTGTGGTCCGTATCTGCGTCTCATCTCATTCTTCTTCTTCTTTAGACTTGATTGGCGGTTGATCCACCAGCCCATGATGTATGTGAACTTAAAGATCCCCCACTTAACAAGTCCTCAACTGCTTCCCAATGTAGCCCCTTAACGCCAAGATATTTTTCTGCTGCTTTCACAATGATTTTGATTTTTTCTGTTTTCTTGGAAGTCTGCGCAGTGCAGTTTATCACATCTACCACAAATAAGACAAAATTATTTTCCTTCAAAACCAGAGTATCTTCCTTTATTCTACTGCATGCACTGCAAGTCTGCACACTTTCCCTGTTCAAGTCCACTCCCACTTTTTTAGTTGGCACCTTTTTCGCAGCTTCTGCATATGTTAGTCCCCGGGAGACTTTTATCTGCTGAATTTCCGCTGCTCTTTTGCTGGCTTCACAACCTCTAGATGCAGAGCTATGTTCACCACCGCAGTTGGAGCACTTTAATTTGGCTCCTCTTTCACACTTGCCATATTCATGTCCACTGGAGCACCTGGCACATCGTTGTCTACCTTTTCATATCGCTGCTACATGATCAAACTTTTGACATTTGAAACATCTGAGTGGAGGAGGAACATAAAGTCTGACTTCATAGCTCATGGAGCCAATATACACCTTACTTGGCAGTCTTGTTTCATCAAATTTCATCATTACCGACAATCAAAATTTTTCGCCACTTCTATTAATTTTCAATCTTTGTATTTCTGTCACTTTTGCTCTAGTTAAGTTCCTCATTATTTCATCAGTTGAGACAGCCGTTGAAATGCCCGATTTCTCTCCTCTCATTGCCTTATTTCCTTCCAGTACTGAACACTGCACATTTTCCCCTCCATCTTATTGACTCTGATTGCTTTTCCTTGTTGAACACTAGCTTTACATTTAACTAGTAATGAACCATTACGAAGAATTCTTGCATTTAAAACTTCTCCAAGAAACTTGTTAATTGCATTGTGAGCTTAATTGGGTTACACTCATGAAATGATGCTCCTTCCTGAGTAAGTTGCTAGTGCTATAACTACACCACAAGTGAGCTGGATACATACAGTAGATGTACAAAAAGATTTAAAAAGATGACATTTCACAAAGTACACGCGCAAACCAAACAGTCTAATTAACATGTTGGCTTGGGCATATTACAGCACTGTCTATATACAGTGGGGCAAAAAAGTAGTCAGCCACCAATTGTGCAAGTTCTCCCATGTAAAAGATGAGAGAGGTCTCCAATTTTCATCATAGGTATACCCCAACTATGAGAGACCAAATGAGAAAAAAAAATCCAGAAAATCACATTGTCTGATATTTAAAGAATTTTATTTGCAAATTATGGTGGAAAATAAGTATTTGGTCACCTACAAACAAGCAAGATTTCTGGCTCTTACAGACCTGTAACAACTTCTTTAAGAGGCTCCTCTGTCCTCCACTCGTTACCTGTATTAATGGCACCTGTTTGAACTCGTTATCAGTATAAAAGACACCTGTCCACAACCTCAAACAGTCAAGACTCCAAACTCCACTATGGCCAAGACCAAAGAGCTTTTAAAGGACACAGAAACAAAATTGTAGACCTGCACCAGGCTGGGAAGACTGAATCTGCAATAGGTAAGCAGCTTGGTGTGAAGAAATCACCTGTGGGAGCAATTATTAGAAAATGGAAGACATACAAGACCACTGATAACCTCCCTCTATCTGGATCTCCACGCAAGATCTCACCCCGTGGGGTCAAAATGATCACGAGAACGGTGAGCAAAAATCCCAGAACCACACGGGGGGACCTAGTGAATGACCTGCAGAGAGCTGGGACCAAAGTAACAAAGGCTACCATCAGACATTTGGTGTACGTGCTTGGCTGAGGAGCCACTGGTGCGAAGCTACCATCTGTGGGATTATGACTGAACGCCTCTAAGTCAGAATCCTGCCTAGACGTAGCGATACCGTAGTGCTGCGGATCTCCGGTTGGCCTAGGATAGCCGGCCCCGGCCGGTGCTGGAAGGGCTCTCGCGACGAAAAAGAGGCTCGCGAACAGCCTTGCCTGGCATATTTCTATCCAATGCCAATTCTCTCCTGAACAAGGTAGAAGAATTAAGACTGCTGATGCGTTTCAAGGACCTCGCTTCCTCGTCTGTCATCTGCTTCTCTGAGACCTGGCTTAATGAGAACATTCCAGATAGCGCGATCAGCCTCGAGGGTTTCCAGCTGTATCGTGCTGACCGCGTCACAGAGCTGTCCGGTAAGTCTATCGGAGGAGGAGTGTGCTTCTATATTAACAACAGCTGGTGCTCTGATGTAACGGTGATTTCCAAACACTGTTCTCCCGCCCTGGAATTTCTTTTCATTAACTGCAAGCCATTTTATTCCCCGCGGGAGTTTGCCTCATTCATTCTCGTCGCTGTGTATGCCCCTCCTGACGCGGACACGCGCGAAGCTCAGCGCGTGCTCGCAGATCACATCCAACTTACGGAGCGGAACTTTCCAGACTCCCTGGTTATCGTGGTGGGCGATTTTAACCAGAGCAATCTGAGTCACGAGCTCCCCCGCTACAAACAGTGTATTAAATGTCCAACCAGAGGAAATAACACGCTAGATCACTGTTATACTTCAGTAAAGGACGCATATCGCGCTGTTCCCCGCGCAGCGCTGGGACTATCTGATCACGTGATGGTTCACCTCATCCCCACATACAGACAGAGACTGAAACTCACTAAACCTGTGGTGACCACCACAAAGAAATTGACCAGTGAAGCTGGAGAGAAACTGAACACATGCATGGAAATAACTGACTGGGGCATGTTTAAAAGAGCCACACATGATCTTAATGAGTACACATACACTGTGAACTCATATATCAACTTCTGTGAAGAGCACATTCTCCCATCGCGCACCAGGATAAGATATTCTAATGACAAGCCTTGGTTCACAGCTAAGCTCAGACGGATCAGGAAGGAGAAGGAAGCAGCGTTGAAAAGTGGAGACAGGGACTGCTACAGGGAGGTCAAATATCGGTTTAACAGAGAGCTGAGGAGAGCTAAATCTGTATATTCTGAGAGACTCCAGCAGCAGTTCACTGCTAATGGCTCGGCTTCTGTGTGGAGAGGACTGAGGCAAATCACCAACTATCGGCCTCAGGCTTCTAAAGGTGAGGATGACAAAGCCCTTTGTCAAAGACTGTCCCAACACTATGCCCGTTTTGACACCTCGTCAGCTGTGTCCAACTCACCCACTCCACCCAGCTCCTCTGCCTCCTCAGCCCCTAATTCATCAAGAGCGGTCCCCCCCTCCTCCTCCTCCTCCTCCCCCCCTCCCCTTGTCATCAGTGAGCAGGACGTGCACAGACAGTTCTCCAGACTGAACCCGCGCAAGGCCCCCGGGCCGGACGGTGTGTCTCCCTCCACCCTGAGACACTGTGCGAAAGAGCTGGCTCCTGTCTTCACAGACATTTTTAACACCTCCCTTAAGCAATGTCACGTGCCGACCTGCCTCAAATCCTCCACCATCATCCCTGTCCCCAAGAAGCCACGGATTACTGGACTTAACGACTACAGACCTGTAGCGCTCACCTCTGTAGTCATGAAGTCCTTTGAGCGCCTGGTCCTGTCTCACCTCAAGTCCATCACCACACCCCTCCTAGACCCGCTGCAGTTTGCCTACCGTGCTAACAGGTCTGTGGACGACGCAGTCAACCTGGCCCTCCACTCCATCCTGCAGCACCTGGACTCCCCGGGAACCTACGCCAGGATTCTGTTTGTGGACTTCAGCTCCGCATTCAACACCATCCGCCCCGATCTGCTCCAGGACAAGCTGTCCCTGCTCGACGTGCCTGACTCCCTCTGCAGGTGGATCACCGACTTCCTGACGGACCGGAGACAGCATGTGCGGCTGGGGAAGTCTGTCTCAGACTCTGTTAGCATCAGCATTGGATCACCCAGGGCTGTGTACTTTCCCCCCTACTCTTCTCCCTTTATACCAACTCCTGCACCTCCTCCCACCAGTCTGTTAAGCTGATTAAGTTTGCGGACGACACCACCCTCATCGGGCTCATCTCCAACGGTGACGAGTCCGCCTACAGGGAAGAGGTGGCCCAGCTGGTGTCCTGGTGCAGCCACAACAACCTGCAGCTGAATGCTCTGAAGACAGCGGAGATGATTGTGGACTTCAGGAAAGTCACATCCCCCCTGCCCCCCCCCTCACCATCACAGGCTCTCCCATCACCTTTGCAGATTCCTTCCGCTTCTTGGGCACCACCATCACCCGAGACCTCAAATGGGAGCCAACCATCAGCTCCCTCATCAAAAAGGCCCAGCAGAGGATGTTCTTTCTGCGGCAGCTGAGGAAGCTCAAGCTACCCACCAAGATGTTAGTGCAGTTCTACACGGCCATCATCGAGTCCATCCTCACCTCCTCCATAACTGTGTGGTACGCAGGAGCCACTGCCAGGGACAGACTAAGGCTGCAGCGCGTCGTGCGCACTGCTGAGAAGGTGATCGGCTGCAAGCTCCCATCTCTCCAGGACCTGTACATCTCCAGGACCCGGAGGCGTGCTGGCCGGATCATAGCCGATCCTTCACATCCTGGTCACGTGCTGTTTGCCCCCCTCCCCTCAGGTAGAAGGCTTCGGTCCATTCGGACTAAAACCTCTCGGCACATGAACAGCTTTTTCCCCTCTGCCATCAGACTGCTGAACACTAAGTGACTTTTAACTCTCGTGCACTATGTACAGCAGCTCAACCAGACTCATGTCATTCATCACTGTTTTTCTGTTGCATTATTGACTGCACTATGTGGTACTTCACATTATCTGCTACATGCTAATTTTTTAAACTGCCTTGACTAGTACTACTCATTATTACTAGTATTATTATTATTATTACTTATTATTACTTATTTTTCTACACTTATTGCACGTTTCTAGTCCTTTAGTTTTTTAGTTTATCCCTTTTTCTCATTATGTTTTTAATGTTGCAGCATGGCACCGAGACAAATTCCTAGTTTGTGTATCACATGAACAATGGCAATAAACCTGATTCTGATTCTGATTCTGATTCTGATTCTGATCAGTAACCCACTACGCCGCCAGGGACTCAAATCCTGCAGTGCCAGACGTGTCCCCCTGCTTTATCAGAATCAGAATCAGAATCAGAATCAGGTTTATTGCCATTGTTCATGTAGTACACAAACTAGGAATTTGTCTCGGTACAATGCTGCAACATTAAACATGATAAGATAAGAGAAATAAACTATACATGTAATAAAGTGTAGGATAAGAGCCTAAGCCAGTACATGTCCAGGCCCGTCTGAAGTTTGCTAGAGAGCATTTGGATGATCCAGAAGAGGATTGGGAGAATGTCATATGGTCAGATGAAACCAAAATAGAACTTTTTGGTAAAAACTCAACTTGTCGTGTTTGGAGGAGAAAGAATGCTGAGTTGCATCCAAAGAACACCATACCCACTGTGACGCATGGGGGTGGAAACATCATGCTTTGGGGCTGTTTTTCTGCAAAGGGACCAGGACGTTCACACATTCGTGTAAAGGAAAGAATGAATGGGGCCATGTATCGTGAGATTTTGAGTGAAAACCTCCTTCCATCAGTAAGGGCATTGAAGATGAAACGTGGCTGGGTCTTTCAGCATGACAATGATCCCAAACACACTGCCCAGGCAACGAAGGAGTGGCTTCGTAAGAAGCATTTCAAGGTCCTGGAGTGGCCTAGCCAGTCTCCAGATCTCAACCCCATAGAAAATCTGTGGAGGGAGTTGAAAGTCCGTGTTGCCCAGCGACAGCCCCAAAACATCACTGCTCTAGAGGAGATCTGCATGGAGGAATGGACCAAAATACCAGCAACAGTGTGTGAAAACCTTGTGAAGACTTACAGAAAACGTTTGACCTCTGTCATTGCCAACAAAGTGTATATAACAAAAGTATTGAGATGAACTTTTGTTGTTGACCAAATACTTATTTTCCACCATAATTTGCAAATAAATTCTTTAAACATCAGACCATGTGATTTTCTGGATTTTTTTTTTTTCTCATTTTGTCTCTCATAGTTGAGGTATACCTCTGATGAAAATTGGAGACCTCTCTCATCTTTTAAGTGGGAGAACTTGCACAATTGGTGGCTGACTAAATACTTTTTTGCCCCACTGTACATCTCTGTCACCAGTTAGATAATCAGTGATGACATGACCAAGATATTTTATTTCTTTACATAATGTTAGAGCATTCTCACACAGGTAGAAAGTAGGAAAAACTGATTTTCTGTCTACCCTACTTCTGACAATCGTGACATTACTTTTTTAACTTTAAAAACTATATCATGATTTCTACCATTCTCTGAACATACCTTCAATAAAAGCTGCAACCCAGCACTGTAAGGACTAAAAATTACCAAGTCATCCGCATATACAAGGTGATTGATGACAAGATCCCCAACAAGACAGCCTGTATGGCAACCACGCAGCTTACTCAGTAGCAGTAAGCCGAGCATCCAGGGAAGTTGTTACCACCTGTAGAGGCTCACAAGCATTTGTTTGTGCTTCAAGGGTTTTCTTCATACAGCCAATCTCACTATTAACCTTTTCCATTCGACTCAGGAGCGCAGATACATCATTGTGATTAAATGAGACAGGAGGTAGCTCATCCAAATAATATGACACAAATCTTGGTATATCCTCACCACATTCATTTAGCACCTTCAGGCACATTTGCACATTAACATCCTTCTGTGCACCTTTATGGGGGAATATGGCATTGGCTCGTATTGGGACACACCTCAAACAAAGTCCTCTTTGAAGACTCTATCCACTCTGAGCTAAAGTTCTGTGTTACCAGCAGAACTATTTCATCATGACTCAAAGAGCTCATCTTGACCACAATAAAGTTCAGTAATTCATCTTCGACTATCACTTTACCATCTTTGGTTTTGTGTATCTCTGGCTTATTCTGAGAAAACGCTCCACCTGCAGCACAGTGTGTTGCATCAGCCACTGTCTTGTCAGCCAGTTTGTGAGGTTTTTAGTAAGTTTGGACTTTTCTCATAATTTTGCAAGGTTTTTTTTCTTATATTTCAATGACCTTTTCCTTGGAAATTTGATTTTTTTTCTTGCATAAATTTTTAATTTTTGTAACCCTATAAATGTGTAACTTTTTTCTCATTTCTTTACAACTGAACCCAGAAAGTCACCAAAAAGTTACCTGAATAAGAATGAAAAAGTATCTACTAAAGAGGCACCCAAGTAGTGAGAAATTACTGTCTGATTAATTTATTACTCTTCTCAAAATGTGAATTGTCAATTACTACCGCTTCCTAATAACAGCTTGAGTTGACATTTTGTTAAGATTAGGCACAATATAAATAAAACTGAGTTGAATAAATCTGGGACTTTTTTTTTGGAACTTATTTCTCTAGTTTGTGAGGTTTTTCTCTTAAACTTGTGATGTTTTTCTGGTACCTTTTTACACTTTTTCTGATAAATTTCCAACTTTTCCCCTCAGTTTTGTTGTAAATTTACAGGATTTTTTTCCTCATAAACTTGTCATTTTTTTTTCTTGTAAATTTTCAGATTTTTCTGAACCCTCCCAACTTTTTTCCTCATAAAAATTAGACTTTTTAAAAATCAGTTTATTAATTCTTCTCATAAATTTGTAGTTTTATTTTGGTAAATTTGTTCAACCTTTTCATCAACTTATTATTTCCAGATAAATTTGCAGCTTTTTTCTTGTACATTTCCAACTGTTTTCTTGTAAATTTGGAACTTTACTCTCCCTGCTAATAAATGAAATAGTGAGAACAGGTAAAAAAAAAGATTTTTTATCTGATGGGAATAAAACCACGACTTTGTTTCAGTTGAAATCTGTAAATTCAAAGAGGGCAGCCAAATGTACTTGAGTAAAAGTACAGGTTTTCTTCATAAATGTGCTCAAGTGAGAGGGAAAAATATCCTGCAATAAAACTGCTCAAAGTACAATGTTGTGAGAATTGTACTCGAGTATATGTACTTGAGTAAATATAGATGCTACCAACCTATGGATGTTTTTCCTTGTAAAGTATAATTTCTAAATGTGACTTCCTGGTAAACTAAAGGTTGAATGAAGATGGATAAAAATGGCACTCCACTTACTGTTGCCTAATTGTTTTCCCATTGACTGTCAGGTGCGAGAGCAGCAGCGGAGTATAGCGCTGCAGATCCGCAGGGAGGTGGAGCAGCGGCGTCAGTATGAGATCCAGAAGCTGGAGGAGGAGCTGAGGAGGGACTGGCAGCAGCAGCAGCGGGAGAAACTCCAAATGCTGCAGAGGTTGTACCAGGAGAGTCTTCAGCTGCTCGGAGAGGGTCACCGGAACGCAAAAGAAAATGTAAGATGGCGCAGGCGTTAGACATGAGCGCGGTGGTTCTAGATTTTTGGAGATCCCACGCAAGATCGTGTTTGGGGCTCCTGTTTTTATTGAAATGGAGAAGAGTTTAAACCCTTAAAATGGGGGAAAAAATCTATCCCCTCTCAGCAAAAACGTTATAGACTTGTTGGAAAGAATACATTATTAAATAGAATAAAGATTTAACCAACATCCATATAAATATTGGACATGTTTGGTGGCTCCCTTTGCCTTTGAAAAACTCAGTGACAAATTTATGACAGAATAAATTCACTAATGTACAAGAAAAAGCTGCAAATTAAAGAAGAAAAACTCTATAGTATCAGGAAAAAAATGACAAATTTATGAAAATACAGTGGAGATCAAAATTAGAGAACAGTGTATTAACACTTGACTTATCCTAACATATTATTCGTCATTGTTCAGAATTTGACAGAATATCAGCTCTGGTTATACCACTGCTGTACTAGCATGTTTTTTTTTTAATATCCAAGGCACTTCAACACAAACATTTATTTTAAAAAAAAAAATAAAACTGAGCAAAATTAGAGAACAGTGACCACTGTGTCAGAAGAGAAGACATAAACAATGTTTTTTTAGGGCTATAGGATTAAAAAATTAATAGAAAGTGTAGTGGCCCTTACTTTGACTTCAGCACATCTTGCGCTCACAGGACATCACTGGTTTCTCACACTGATCTGGTTTGATCTTGGTCCATTCTTCTTCAGTCTCTTCCACAGTTCAGTAACTGTAGTGGGTTTCTTAGCCGTTATTTTGTCTCCAAGGATTTTCCAGAGATTCTCTATGGGGTTTAGATCAGGACTCTGGGCTGGCCATTTCATTGTTTCAGTATTGTTAAGTTTAACCTGTTTTGCAGTGTGACGGGGGCATTGTCTTGCATGAAGATTGCGGGCTGATAGGGAGACAGTTGCAGTGAAGGAATTGCATGTTGCCGAAGGAGGTTCACATAAACATTTGCATTCATCCCGTCATGTAGCTGTACAAGAGGCCCACCTCCTGTTGCAGAAAACATCCCCCAAACTATGACACTTCTTCCTCCAAATTTAACTGACTTCTTTACACACTTTGGGTTTAGTCTTTCCCCAGTTTAACACTGAACATATTGTTTCCCATCAGACCCAAATAAATTGAACTAACGAATCACTAGCCACGGTTACATGGGCAAAATTTCTTCACTCTGATTACAATTCAGATCAGAATTTTACTGTTTACATGGATCCTGAAAAAGCTGATCTGATTAGGATGTGCGTTTCCATGTGTCACACGTTTGAATGGAATAAATCGTTTTGACATGCGCACGTTGACATTTCGAAAATAGTAGAAGAAGAAGCATCTTCCGGTGTTAGCAAGCTCTGCTTCATGTCTTTCTCTTTTTGAAATTGACCTGTACTGTGTTATTCAGACTGTACTTTTGCTTCTGCTGGTCTCCGTAATGAAGCTACAAGTACATACTTCTGCATATGGTGAACAGAGGGAGACAACAGGACGATACAGACCAGTTTTGTTTTACTCCTGCTATGTTTTCCGCTAGCTGCTGTAAAGGCGGAAATATGTCACTTCGATGTATGGCTGACGTACAGACATGCGCAGTAAACATATTTTCTGCCCAACCTTCGAAATAAGTGTTTTCATGCACACCATTCGGATTAACAATTGGCATAACCCACCTGTCTCAATCAGAATGAAATTTTGATCCGAATGAGCGTGATCGGGTCAGAATATTCAGATTGGCATGTTTACATGGAGCATTTTTATTCCAATCAGGCTTTTTAATCCGGTTACTTGTGTCCATGTAAACATGGTCATTGAAGTGCACTCTGGACCAGTTCTCCTCTGTCCACACAACATACTCCTCAGCAAAGGCAAGTCTAGCCTTTTTATTCTTTCTGCTGATGAGAGGTTCAGTGAGCTGAGTCCAAATTGTCTTAAATGGAGAGACACTGTGTGCCGAGACAGATCTTTGCCCTGTTCAGCAGTGAACTGACGAGTAATTCCAGCTGCAGTGTTGAACCGATTCCCCATTGAGAGTCTTCGCATAATCCTGTCCCCCAAACCACAGCAGTGTGAGAAACCAGTGATGTCCTGTGGGCACAAATGTGCTGACATCATTCAAAGCAAGGGCCTCTACACTTCCTATTAATTTTTGAATCCTATAGCCCTAAAAAACATTGTTTAAATCTTCTCTTCTGACACAGTGGTCAGTGTTCTCTAATTTTGCCGTTATTTTTTTCTTTTTTTTTCAAAATAAATGTTTGTGTTGAAGTGCCTTAGTTATTTTAAAAAATGCTAGTACAGCAGTGGTATAACCAGAGTTGATATTCTGAACAATGAAGAATAACATATGGTAGAATAAATCAAGTATCACTACATTGTTCTCTAATTTTGATCTCCACTGTATGTTGCTTATTTATAAGAGCAAAACTGACATTGCACGGGCTGCACGGTGGCGCAGTGGTTTAGCACTGTGGCAGCACAGTTTACCCTCGGCCGGGGGATTGCGGGGATCATGAGATCGTGGGTTCGATCCCAGCCCCCGACCAACAGTGAGCTGTGTGGAGTTTGCATGTTCTCCCCGTGTTGCGTGGGTTTTCTCCGGGATTTCTCCGGTTTCCTCCCGCATACAAAAACATGTAGGTTTAGGGCGCTCGCGCACGCAGCGACCAGCAGCCGGTGGCTTGTCACCAGACTGCAAACCGAATCTACCTACGGGTACAAATAAGTAACAAAAAAAAAAAAACAAAAAAAATTGCAAGAAAAAGTTCCACATTAAAGAGAAAAAAATGCAAATTTACATGAAGAGATGTAAATTTTAAAAATATGAGGGGAAAAAACTACACATTTACAAGATAAAAGGTCCAAATTTATGAAAAAAGTTGCAAAAAATCCAGAACTTTATGTTGGAAAAATGTTGCGGATTTAGAGTTAAAAAGCTGCAAATTAAAGAGGACAAGGTCACAAATTTGAGAAAAAAATTATGCACATTTTACAAGGAAAAAGTTGCCAACAACAAACACTACAAATTTCTGCAAAATATGTGTATATTTTTAAGAAAACGGTTGCAAATTTATGAGGAAAAAAAGGCTGCAAATTTTGAAGAAAAATTTGCAAATTTACATTGAAAAAGTTGTTAGTTTTCAGGAAATGATTTGCAAATTGATTTCATATTTGGGAAATGCCTCAAATTTATGAGAAGTTGCAAATTTAAGTGAAAAATAGCAAATTTATCATTAACAAGTTGTAAATTATTATTTAAAAAAAAATAATAGTAAAAAGCTGTTTATGACAAAGCAATGTTGCAGTTTGATTTAGCTCGTTTATCTCTTTTTTTTTTTTAAGGCTCAAAAATAAGTTTTGTGGCTCCACAGAGAGTTTTTTGGCAAAAAGCTTAAAACGGCTCTTTTCATCGTAGAAGTTGCTGATCCCTGGTCTAAATAATTGAATTTTTTGGTTGATTTCTTTTTCCTGGTGAAGGAGCCCGACCTGGCAGCCATGGCTCAGAGGGAGGAGGAGAACAACGCCAGAGCAGAGGAGCGGTACCGAGAAGCCCTGAAGGAGCTGAAGTCCCAGAAGCTCCGAGACAACGAGAGGCAGAACCAGTGAGCAGCATAAAAAATCAAAAATGTTTGCCATGTTTGAGTCATGTCGAAATTAACCAAACGTGGCGTCCACTTCTCCGCTTTCCTGTAGGCTGATCAGTGCCAGGAAGAAGGCTCTGCAGGCAGAAAAGGAGCGATCAGCGAGAGTGGCGAGTCTCCCTCTGCCCCCCCCAGACCCCATCCAGGTGAGCCGTCCTTAATGGTGACAGCTGACGGAGACTCTTTCCAGGAACTCCTCCTTTCACTCTGCTCGATCCATGACAGGCAGCCAGCACGTCTGCGCAGCCCCACCGCAGCTTAAAGCTGGGCCGTCTCATGGCTCTCGTGTGCTTCTGTCCACGGCTCCCATGTTGGCCCCATCTGTGTTTGCTCACTGGACTTTACCTGTTAACCTACTTTCAACTTAGTTTCTCAGAAAATTTGCTGTTTTCTTGTAAGTTTTTGACTTTTTTTTCCCCATAAATTTGCAAAGTTTTTTAATTGTAAACTTACAACTTTTTCTCGTAAATTTGTGACTTTTCTTGCAAATTTGCCATTTTCTTTTAAATTTGTGAGGTTTTCCCATAAATTTGTAACATTTTTCTTGTAAATTTGCAGCTTTCTCAAAAATTTTCAAATTGTTTTTGACTATAAATTTACAGCTTTTCCTCCTAAATTTTCCAACTTTTTTTCTCATAATTTTTCAATTTATTTACTCATATTTGTGCTACTTTTTTGTTGTTAATTTGCAACTTTTTAAAAAAAAGCCTCATAAATTTGTGACTTTATTTGTAAATGTGCTAAATTTTTCTTGTAAGTTTAATCTTTTTCAACTAATTTTACAATTTCTTGCAAATTGGCAACTTTTTTCTCCTGAATTTTCACTTTTTTCTCATAAATTTGTGACTTTTTGTATAGTGAATTCAGACTTTTTTTTAATCATAAATTTGCTACTTTTTTTTTATAAATTTTTTCTTTTTTTTCCACATTTTTGTTCTCATAAATTTGTGACCTTTTTGCGTAATTTTATCTGTGGCACCAGTGTTAGTGAAACCTGCCCACCCCTCTTAAACTCATGTGTCGCCCAGCTGGGTTTAAAGCAGGTAAGCAGATTTCCCGCTCACCTGTACCACAGCTCAAGTCCATGTGGGCAAACGTGGAACCCATAAGACAGCCCGGCTTAAACCTGTCGTGGAGCCCACCTGAGCCCGCTGGCTGGGTAGCTACATCAGTATCAACATGTGAATTCAGCTTCCCAGGCTGCACATATCAAGACATTTTCTGTCTTCTGATAATCATTTTAACGTGACTCATGCCCTGTCTAAGTGGTGCAGGATTGGCCTTCACCCTCATACTTTCAGAATGTCAGCTAGCCAGCTAACGTTAGCCTGAACCGCAGATCTCAGACGGGACGAAAGTGGGACGGTGAGGTGAACTGTCGCCACTGAGTCAGTAATAAACGTGTTAATTTATTTATTCTCTGTGCCTTTGAGCAGAACATCAGCCCCAAGAAGCCACATGTGGTGAGGAGATCGGACGTCAGCGCCTTTGCCGTCACTCATTACCACCTGCCCGAGAGCGCCGTGGACCGAGAGGAGCACACGGATCAGGTAAAAGCTCCGATTCTGATCTGTGGGTCCTCACCCGGTCAGAGGAGTCTTGTGCAACTCTGTGCTCGTGCGTCTGCAGCCGGACGCTCGTGAGAAGGCCGAGCTGGAGGTGAGGAGACTGCAGGAGTTACAGGAGGAGGAGCAGAGGAGGAGAGAGGAGCAGAAGGAGAAGGCTCACCTGAGGGGGAGGCAGGCGCTGAGGAGGGAGCAGCTGGTTCAGGTGCGTTGTATAACCGTTACCGTTGGTCACCATTCGTGTCATGTGCTGGGATTAGTGATTATGGTGTTCAGTACTGGAAAGAAGTTTATTTGCCAGCAGATGTGACATAACTTTTGTTGCACGACGCCATCTGAGAAGGTGAGAATGGCGGCAAAAAATGGGGCATAACACCGTCACCCTGAAAGCAGATCATTAGGAGGGACAGAACTTTGAAAATAAGTCAAGTCTGTGTTGGACGTTTCCTCCAGGACCGTGAGCGTCTGCTGGCCGAGCTGGAATACATGCAGCAGACGGACCTGCTGAGGAGGAGACGGCAGGTGTCACAGATGCCCCCTCAGATCTTCCAGCCGCTGTACAAGAGGCAGGAGGCCAGGGAGGACTTTCAGAGGGAGATGGAGTTTGCCTTTGAGGACATGTACACGGGAGAGAGGAGTAAGGGCTTCCAGTGATGGCAGCTTTTCCCGTTCCGCTCTTAATGCAGTTTCTCTGTCGATCAGGATGTTTTCTAACCTCACCCACATCTGCTTTTAGGGATTAAAGGAGACCTGGTGGTCCAGCTGGCCCCGGAGCCCCTCCCAGCGCTCTCTACCAACAGTCAGGACCAAGAGCTGGACGTCTCGCTGGTGGACTACGCCACGGCTGAGACGGGAACCACTCCACAGAGCACCGAGGAGGACACACCTGCTGAAGGTGAGGGGAAGAAAACCACTAAATTAATTCCAAGATTTAATTAGAAATCTATAATATATGATTGGTCTCAGTGAACGTTTGTTCTCCTGCAGTGGAACCGTCCAAACCCGCTCCCAGACAGACGCTGAAGAAACTCCTGGACCGAATCAGGACCCAGAGGGATCAGTGGACTCAGTCCAGTACCGCCTCCACTGTTGTCTCTCCTGCTGGTTCAGCGACCGTCATCAGAGATCAGATCCCAGAGCGAGACACCACCATAGAAACGGGATCCCTCACCAGCGAGGACAAACGGACCCCCGTCCAGCTCCGTGACTCCACCCCCTCACTGCCACCAGGTGAAACAACCGCTGCCGTCACCTGTAGTGATAATAACCTGTAAGCTGTAATAAACTAAACTGCTGCTTTAGTTATCTGAATTTGAATTATTTCTGCATTTTTTTGTGTTTGTGGTTTTGGTTTAATCAGCCTCAGAGACCACAGCGCCGTCAAATGCAGCAGAACCTCAACGTCCAGATGTTCTGACCAGCAGAATCCAAGTGTGTGAAGAAGAACGAAGGAAAAGGGTAAATGAACACATTTCACCAAGTCTTTAGTAACTTGCAGAGCCACAGGAACCCCAGTCCTGTTCAAACAACAATTCCCAGGTTAAACATAGCAGTTAATATGATGAGAAACGATTCAGTAAATGGATATTACAAAAATATGGTTGCCTGTCCCTCAAACCATTTCTTACAGTAGTGCCAACCTCTGCCCAAAAACAGCAGCCTGACTGTAACGTCACCTGAGGCAACGAAAGACCAGCTGGTCCCCGTCAGTGGTGAAAATCTGCAGTTTAGCCCCTAATAAGGAGGAAAATCTAAGTCTGCGTTCATGTGAGGAACCACAGCCTTATAATTATGAACCTGTTAGACATCATGGAGAGCAGGAGCAGAGGAGGATCAGGAGAAACAACGACCACCAGCCAGAAATGAGTCTGTGGTGTGAGGAGAACCGGTGCAGAGCCACCCAGTGGCTGAGATTACAGTTATTGTTGTGAACAATCCTGTAAATGTATCTGTGTTTGAAGGCCAATTGTAAAATTCTGTAGTTGGACTGTTTTCATTATGTTATTATCGCTCATTTTTTTTATCGGGGTCCAAGAGCCCTTTGGGCTTCGACTGAAGGGGGGATCGTGTTATGGGTCGGTTCAGCCGCCTGCCGTCTCTCTGTCCCACTTCAGTGAATCAACTCCTCCTACAGTTTTGTTCCGATTGTTCTGAAACTTGGTACCTTGGGTTGATATACTCTGATGATGCATGTATTACAATTTCACTCTCATCGGATGACCTTGAGTTGTTGGGGGGTGTTTGGGGTTTTTTTTCGACTCTTGCTGTTCGTAAAAAAAAAAAAAAAAAAGTTTGGGTTGTTTGTTTTTGTGTCAGGAGGAGGACCTAGAGAGGGAGAAGCAGCAGCAGGTGTCTCTCCTTCAGGAGCTGGAGGAGCAGAAGGCCAGACTGGAGCAGATGCTGCTCGAGGCGCAGCAGGAGAGAGAACAGCTGAAGGCCGCCGTGAGCCAGGAAGTTCCCGTCAGCCAATCGGAAGTGTCCGTTCATGAGCGAGAAGAGCCCACCGTCAGCCGTGGTTTATCCTCTCAGGTCAGTCCCGCTGTTGTTCTGTTAGGACTCAGTAAATATTTCAGTTATTGTTGTTTCTACATGATTTAAGAAAAAAAATCCAACTTTTTAGTAGAAATTTGTGAAATTTTTCCACACAGATGTGCAACTTTTTATTCCTAAATTCTGCAGCCACTAGTGCATCTCAGTAGACTCTCCCTGACTGGAGCTCCTAGAAGCTTCCTGAGGACCGTATCCAGGCCCAGAATGGATTCCTCCGTCAGACCATCAACACAGAAACAGCAGTCGTTCTTTTCACACATCAAATCCGTTTCCTCTGACCTTATAAAAACTCTGGACTGCAGTGTTACATTTCTGTTCATTTCTAGTTGGATTAACCCAGCAGGGAGATGTGCTGGTGGGGAAATACCAGTGTGTGCTGGGAGCTTTCACGCCGTAAATGTGTGGCGAGTCTTCTCCCTGTGCCACCTCTGAGTCAGCCATGTTTTTTTGTTTGTTTAAGATTCCAGCAGAGGCAGATGGATAGATTCCAGTTTAGTCGCGTTAGTCAGATCATCCAGTGCGCTAATCACCACTTCTGTCTGACCTCCACAGCTGGAACCTCCCACAGGCGAAGCCGACCACACCAGGAGGATCAGAGAGTATCGGCAGAGGCTCTTGGAGCAGAACAGGTGACCTGGAGCTGCTCTCGCACTCGCTTTCAGTATATTCACAAGTCCATCTGTTTATTAAAAACGAAAGTCTTAAATCCAATGTGGATTTGCCTCTTTTTTCATGTAGATTTGTGACTTTTTTCCACATAAATTTGCAACTTTTTACATGTAAATTTGTGAGTTTTTTGATATAAATTTGTGAGTTTTTTGATATAAATTTGTGACTTTTTTCTCATGAATTTTCAACTTTTTCCACACAAATTTGCAACATTTTTTCACATAATTTGCAACTTTTTCATGTAAATTTGTGACTGTTTTCTTGTGAATTTTCAACTTTTTCCATGCAAATTTGTGACTTTTTTTGTCTCGCTTAAGTTTTTGACTTTTCTCATAAATTGGCAACTCTTTTGCTGGTAAAAATTTCCTTTGTAAATTTATACTTTTTTTCTTGTGAATTTGCAGTTTATTTGAAACAAATTTGTGACTTTTGCACGTTTTTTCCGTGCAAACTTGTGAAGCTGGGGGAAGTGGGTCAGAATTGGCCTGCGCCGTGTTGACCTATAATCGGACCATCTGATCTGTAAGCTGTAATAAACTAAATTGCCCTTTTAGTCATCTGAATTTGAATTATAAATACATTTTTTATACAACTGGGTGTAAGAGTCACAAATTTATTTTGGGCCAAACAAAACGTATACGAGAACCATATCTGGACCCGGGGCCGTTTATTGACACCTGTGGAACAGGATGGTGCTTTCAGACATTTTTAAAACGAAAAGAAAATTGGTGAGTTGTGAGAATGTAGATGATTGTGCAGTTGTGACATGCTATCTTTACGTTGCAACGCTTGCACTTGATTTTTTTGGAATTTTGATGGCGGTTGTGTGACTCTGGTCTGAAATTCTGTGCCTTTTTTTTTTTTGGCTGCTGCCGCATTTTGGAGGTAGAGTTCATCAGAGGTCGGTGGAAGTGGCCCGTCAGCGTCTGGAGGAATACCAGCGGGCACTGCGGATTCGCCACGACATGACCACCACCTGGCCGCTGCCCCCCGTGGTTCCTCCGAGCCGCCTTCACCCTCCGGAGCCTGCACGTCTTGCAGCTCCGCTGCTACACCCTCGAACCCCTGCAGCACCTTCATACGCTCGTGATAAACCGCAAACTTCTGTGGAGGTGAACAGGGAGGCAGATGCGCTGGCCTCACTGAGGCTTCTACAAGCATCCGGTCAAAGTGTCCCATCCACGTCTGCACCCGCTGATTCGGTTTCGGAGACACCAGGTGTGACCGCGCGGCTGACTGACCGCATCATGGAGAGAGTAACGGAGCACCTCCCCGAGAGGCTGAGACCTCCGTCAGTCACCAGAGAGCTGCCAGCAGCATCACGACACTCGACCGGCATCCCGCTGCAGAAACACCCCGATCCCATCCAGGCCGTCAGACCCAACATCTCAGGCGTAACACCTCTGGAGCGACGTCAGACCGGGCTACAGCAGGGTCCAGAACCAGACTTTACACCTCTGGGTCTGGGCCGTGCTATGATGGAGCCGCAGAGCTCCCTGATTTCCCAAAGAGACGACACAGAGAGGCAGAGACGAGAGCTGCAGGAGGCTGAGAGACGAGCGATGGCGCAGAGGGAGGCGGCAGAGCT
Organism: Pholidichthys leucotaenia; assembly: GCA_020510985.1. Lineage (NCBI taxonomy): Eukaryota > Metazoa > Chordata > Actinopteri > Cichliformes > Pholidichthyidae > Pholidichthys > Pholidichthys leucotaenia. The sequence continues at coordinate 44,289,882 of CM035847.1, read as the reverse complement.
ACAGCGGAGGAGACGGGACGTGTTGCTGGAGCAGATGAGGAGACAAAAGGAGACGCTGCAGGCTCTGATCCAGACTGAAGCTCCGGTAAGCCCAGTCTGTTCCATCTGTTCGTTGCCTTAAGATGGGGGTCTGCAACCTGCAGCTCTGGGGCCACATATAGCTCTTTTTTGCCCACAGACAGTGGCTCACTGAGGCTTTGAGGAAAAAGAAGTGACTCATAAATTTCAAAGAAAAAAGGCTGCATATTCACAAGAAAAATACCCCCCCCCCCCAAAAAAAAAAAAAAAAAAAACTGAAAATGAGTAAAACTGAAAATTTATGCAAAAAAAAATTAGGGAAAAATTTAGCAGTTTTCTTGGAAAACATGCTCACAAATTTGTGAGGTAATCAAAATTTCTGGAAAAAAGAATTCAGATGTACTGGAAAAGGTTGGAGCTAAAATATGATAAATTTGTATAAGAACTGCTACAGCTTTATAGTTGAGAGGTAATAAATTTACAAAGAAAAATATAATGTATGAGAAAAGCTGAAAATTTTTGAAAAAATATTCTCGAATTTTAAGGAAAATGTAACAATTTTATGAAGGGAAAAATTGGCAAGAAAAAAGTGACATTTACTAGAAAAAGCTAGTTTTGTTAGAAAGTGGTTGCAAATTTATATGAAAAAGACGCCATTTTTACTTTAAAAAGGTGCAGTCAGATAAGACAATCTCATGAGAAAAGCAGAAAATTATGCACAAAATTTATTAGAAACAAGCTTATACCTTTTATTGGGAAAAATATCACAACTTTACACATAAAAAGTCTTCAATTTTACTCTTTAAGGTATTAAATTTGCAAAGCAAAATGTGCCAAATTTAGGAAAAAATACATATTTATGCAAAAAAATAAAACAAATTTTGAAAAAAAAACAAAAAACAAAAATGGTTTGAGGAAAAACACCCACTCAACAATGAAAAATTTAGCAGAAAAAAATAGCAGTTTTTTGAGGAAAGCTGTAAATTTATAAGAAAAAAATCCCCCTAATTGTGATGTTGTTTTAATTCTGCTGTTTTCACTCACTTTTCAGGCTCACATACAGGTACATCTCAAAAAATTAGAATATCATGAAAAAAGTTCAATATTTCCTGCTGACAAATCGGATGATGATCGCTGGTTTTCTTTTACTGATTGATTGACTACATTGACACAGTAATTAATCCAAAAGGAGCCCTGACCAAGTATTGAGTGTGTACATGGACATACTTTTTAGTTGGCCAACATTTCTATTAAAAACTATTTTTTAAAATTAATTTTATGTAATATTCTAATTTTTTGAGAAACTGAATTTGGCGTTTCCATGGGCTGTAAGCCATCATCATCAAAACTGAAATAAATAAACACTTGAAATATATTACTTTCTGTGCAATGACTCTATATAATATATGGGTTTCACTTTCTGAAATGAGTGACAAAAAATATTGAACTTTTTCATGATATTCTAATTTTTTGAGATGTACCTGTATTTTTGTGGCTCCATGCAGACTTTATACAAAAATCACTCACAGTGACTCTTTGTGTGGTACAGGTTGGCGACCCCTGCTGTAAGATAATGGTTAAATCCTGAAACGTCTTAAACCTCAACGGCGTTGTGTTAAATAATAAAAATATCTGAACACTTTGATGCTTCCTCAGCAGCCGCCGGTTTCAGAGTCGGTCAGTGAAGCTTCAGCATCAGAGAACATCAACCAGAGCCGCCTTAGACTGCTGGCGTCGCTGCTGAGAGCCATCGAGGAGTCGAACGGAGGTACGCTGTCGCACCTGGAGGACCCTGGGGAGGATGAAGTCTCACAGCAGCAGCCGCCATCTCAACGTGGTGAGACTGGAGATGCAGATTCTGAACAGTTTGCATCTGCCATCAGAATAATTTCTGGCTATAAAGCAGAGTACACAAAAGCAGCAGGCAAAATCTGAAGCTTTCCCCTATAAAGTTGTAAGATTTTTTTCTCACTTTTTACAAATAAATTTGTTACAGTGGGGCAAAAAAGTATTTAGTCAGCCACCAATTGTGCAAGTTCTCCCACTTAAAAGATGAACGAGGTCTCCAATTTTCATCATAGGTATACCTCAACTATGAGAGACGAAATGAGAAAAAAAAATCCAGAAAGTCACATTGAAGGATTTTTAATGAATTAATGGGTAAATTCCTCTGTAAAATAAGTATTTGGTCAATCCCAAAAGTTCATCTCAATACTTTGTTATATACCCTTTGTTGGCAATGACAGAGGTCAAACGTTTTCTGTAAGTCTTCACAAGGTTTTCACACACTGTTGCTGGTATTTTGGCCCATTCTTCCATGCAGATCTCCTCTAGAGCAGTGATGTTTTGGGGCTGTCGCTGGGCAACACGGACTTTCAACTCCCTCCAAAGATTTTCTATGCGGTTGAGATCTGGAGACTGGCTAGGCCACTCCAGGACCTTGAAATGCTTCTTACGAAGCCACTCCTTTGTTGCCCGGGCGGTGTGTTTGGGATCATTGTCACGCTGAAAGACCCAGCCACGTTTCATCTTCAATGCCCTTGCTGATGGAAGGAGGTTTTCACTCAAAATCTCACGATACATGGCCCCATTCATTCTTTCCTTTACACGGATCAGTCGTCCTGGTCCCTTTGCAGAAAAACAGCCCCAAAGTATGATGTTTCCACCCCCATACTTCACAGTAGGTATGGTGTTCTTTCTCCTCCAAACACGACAAGTTGAGTTTTCCTCAAAAAGTTCTATTTTGGTTTCATCTGACCATATGACATTCTCCCAGTCCTCTTCTGGGTCATCCAAATGCTCTCTAGCAAACTTCAGATGGGCCTGGACATGTACTGGCTTAAGCAGGGGGACACATCTGGCACTGCAGGATTTGAGTCCCTGGCGGCGTAGTGTGTTACTGATGTAGCCTTTGTTACTTTGGTCCCAGCTCTCTGCAGGTCATTCACTAGGTCCCCCCGTGTGGTTCTGGGATTTTTGCTCACCGTTCTCGTGATCATTTTGACCCCACGGGGTGAGATCTTGCGTGGAGCCCCAGATCGAGGGAGATTATCAGTGGTCTTGTATGTCTTCCATTTTCTAATAATTGCTCCCACAGTTGATTTCTTCACACCAAGCTGCTTACCTATTGCAGATTCAGTCTTCCCAGCCTGGTGCAGGTCTACAATTTTGTTTCTGGTGTCCTTTGACAGCTCTTTGGTCTTGGCCATAGTGGAGTTTGGAGTCTGACTGTTTGAGGTTGTGGACAGGTGTCTTTTATACTGATAACGAGTTCAAACAGGTGCCATTAATACAGGTAACGAGTGGAGGACAGAGGAGCCTCTCAAAGAAGAAGTTACAGGTCTGTGAGAGCCAGAAATCTTGCTCGTTTGTAGGTGACCAAATACTTATTTTACCGAGGAATTTACCAATTAATTCATTAAAAATCCTTCAATGTGATTTTCTGGATTTTTTTTTCTCATTTTGTCTCTCATAGTTGAGGTATACCTATGATGAAAATTGGAGACGTCTCTCATCTTTTAAGTGGGAGAACTTGCACAATTGGTGGCTGACTAAATACTTTTTTGCCCCACTGTAGGTTGTTTTTCCTTCCTTTTTCCTTGTGAATTTGCAACTTTTTCCTCATGAGTTTTGTGACTTTTTCCTCGTAAATTTGAAACTTTTTCCTCATAAATTTACAACTTTTTCCTCGGAAACTTTCATTGTGTGTGTGTGTGTTATTAGCATCCATTAGTATTAGGATTGAGTTACTGTGTTAGTGTGTCATGACTTTATTAGAATTGTTGTTTCTGTACCTATTACCTTGGCATTCATTCAGAGAGCAGCTCAGGAAATGTAGCATTTCTTAACTGTGCACATCATAATAAAGCCTTTGAATCTTGAATAAATTTTGCAACCTTCTTCTCATAAATTTTGCAACTTTTTCCTCGTAAATTTGCAACTTTTTCTTCATAAATTTGAAACTTTTTCCTCATAAATTTGAAACTTTCCTTGTAAGCTTTCATTTTATTCTCATAAATTTTGCAACTTTTTCCTCATAAACTTGAAACTTTTTCCTTGTAAATTTGAACTTTGTTACATAAATTTGAAACTTTTTTCACATAAATTCACAACTTTTTTCTCGTAAAATTATAACTTTCTTCATAAATTTGCAACTTTTCCTTGTAAACTTTCATTTTATTCTCATAAATTTTGCAACTTTTTCCTCGTAAATTTGCAACTTTTTCTTCATAAATTTGCAACTTTTTCTTTGTAAATTTGCAACTTTTCCTCGTAAATTTGCAACTTTTCCTCGTAAATTTGAAACTTTTTCCTTGTAAATTTGAACTTTGTTACATAAATTTGAAACTTTTTTCACGTAAATTCACAACTTTTTTCTTGTAAAATTGCAACTTTCTTCGTAAATTTGCAACTTTTTTCTTGTAAATTTTCATTTTATTCTCATAAATTTTGCAACTTTTTTCCTCGTTAATTTGCAACTTGTTCCTCGTAAATTTGCAACTTTTTCTTCATAAATTTGCAACTTTTTCATTGTAAATTTGCAACTTTTCCTTGTAAATTTGAAACTTTTTCCTTGTAAGCTTTCATTTTTTTCTCATAAATTTTGCAACTTTTTCCTCATAAACTTGAAACTTTTTCCTTGTAAATTTGCAACTTTTTTCACGTAAATTAGAAACATTTTTCACATAAATTTGCAACTTTTTTCTTGTGAAGTTGTAACTTTTTCTGATAAATTCACAGGTTTTTTTTTTTTTTTTTTTTTAAATCCAAAATTTGCAGCTTATGAGGGCACGGATAGAAAGACTGAAAAACAGCTTCTTCCCCAGCACTGTGAAAGCTTTGCTGTGTGCCTGAGCTGCACTTTTGGAACTTACACAACGTTTTTTTCTTAAAATGTGAAACTTTTGGTTTTTTTTGTAAATTTGACTTTTTCTCATAAATTTGTGATGTTTTCTCTCCTTTTTCACGTGATGTGTCCCTTCACATTTCACAGTCAGACTGCACAAAAACGTACACTAAAATCAGATTTTCATTATTTTTGGCCTCTTTAGTTGCTCCGAGTGTTCCTGCCGGTCCCACTCCGGTATCAGACCGCTCCTCAGGACACCTTCATCACCATCACCATCGAGCTCCAAAGCCTCCTGTCGCACGCGTCAAACTGGGCTTCATTGGTATGACCGAACAACACGAGCTCAGCGCCATTCAGGAGGTGGAGACCCCTGCTGATGACAGCCAGCTCACAGGTCTGCGCCGCCCCAGAAACAACTCATCTTCATCACGCAGGGATTACCAGTTGATGTTTTGTTGTTGTTGATGCTCATGTGTAGCTCCAGAGAACAGTGCGACTGTTCCTACACATGCCGCACACCGGGACCTGCTGGAAGAATCGGACCCATCCGTGTCCTCTGACGAGACTCTGCAGACGTCCTCTGTGTCCGACAGCGGTCTGCGGGCTGCCAAAAGAGCTGGCGGCTCAGGGTCAAGTTCAGACAGATCCAGTGGCCTTGTTTGGAGAGAGAGACTGTCGACAGGGGTGGGGACCTCTCCAGACTCCCCTGACTCTGGTATGTTCCCCCTTTACTCTAGCGTGTTTTGTTTTCACAGCCTGATCATCTACCAACCCCTGACTAAATATTTCATTCATAGACGTCATTTTACCTTATATTATCATAGTTCATTAGCTCGGACGCCACTTTGATTAGCAGTGTTTAGCAGCTGTTAGCAGAGTTAGCCGTTCACACATTCAGGGTAGTTTCTAATTTAAGTTTAATTTATTTATAAAAGGGACTATGCATATTAATGAACTTATACATGTAAATATGCAAGATTATAGCCAGAGCTAATTTCCATCTCCAGTCTCTTGGCAGGCCAGTGCCGGCCACATAAAAACAAGCCAATACAGGACAACAACAACAGCAGCAGATTAAAGTGTGCAATAATAATAAGACAAAGCCAGATGGAGGAACAGAGCAGCCACCCTTCAGATCGAAGACGGCACGTAATGACGATGAATAATAAATTTTAAAAAATGTTTAAAAAGGAGATACTGTTGATCAGCTTTTTTCTCGTAAAAATTGCAACTTTATCGTAAATTTCTTCCCCAGGACTGTGAAAGCTTTACTGTGTGCCTAAACTGGACTTTTCCAACTTGTACTACAGTTTGTCTTAAAATTGTGCAAACAAAATATTGTTGATCTCAGACCAGGTAAAAAGTGCCACAGTGACCAGGATGTTAAGATATTAAAATTCAAGGTGCTAAAGTAGACTGTGTGTGCAAAGTGCTAATGTGCATTAATTTAGTGAAAGTGCATTAATAAAATGACACTATGCCCATATGCAAATTGTAGCAATATTTAATTATAAGTGTACTAAGGTACAGGATTATTTTATGATTAGAAGTGTGTGTGTATGGAAGGACGTTTGATTCCTCCACAAACACAAACTATGAGAGGAATATTCTCTTTAGACGGGGCACAAGTTCAAATGAACAATTTAGTAATAACTAATCTCTGTTCCTTCACATCAGTCAATCTCAAACATTAGTGAATTCTTTTCTGCCGTGACCCAGGAAAGTATACACAAACGAAAGAAATCCAGTACAACTTCTCTCAAGTTCACAAGTTTATTAAAGAACCCAGGTTAAATGATTTTACATTCAAGTGATTTGTAAGCAGGTTCAAATAATCAACAGGTGCCAAATATCACATCAACTTTTAATGGATTCCTGAGCAGAAAGTTAAACCTTTGTGGAACCAAGAGAAACAAGATCTCAGGTTTTACTGTAATGCAGTGGAAGACTGTGAAATAACTTGAACACAATTATGCATAAAAATTGAACACAGTTTTTTGGAGAAAATTGACATAAGCTAGTTACAGTATCTGAAAAATAAAATCCTGAATTACTCTATTAAAAAAACCTGGCGGTTTGTAGAAAGAGAATATTGCTGTTCCTTCAGCGTATAGTTTTATTGTAGGTTATGGACTAGGATTTAACATGAAAATTGTCTATGTTCAATGATAATTTTAGACATCACATTTAACCCAGCAGATAGAAAATTGGGAGTCTCACTTATGAACAGCTGTATCTCCAGATATTCAGCGGTGGTCTGCGCCAGCCGGTGGTAAAGTGTTTGGGTAAGGCTCAGCGTCTCTTCCCGGACAGCGTTCAGAGAAGCACAGGACTCAACCAGGGGGCTTGCGAGAGTGTAGCCGGTGGAGCGAGCGGATAAGCCCCAGGGCAGGCGTGACATCTTTTGGCAACCAGTCCGAGAATTTAGGCGTCCATCCGCCGATAAAAGCCCAAAGCTGAAGGAAGATGGGAGTTAGGCCGTTACACCCACCAGATCAGAGTGCTTTTGGCGTTGTGTTCCGTGGAGGTCAGGCAGGAAACAAAAGTCCAAAAATCACTATTAGTCCACTTTAACAGCAGGAAAAATCAAAAGTCCCAGAAAAATGTTCAGTAGGATAAGCATGGCTTCTGAGGAGAGGAAGAAGAAGGCGTTTTGGAAGTTTGACTCCCATAGATAGAGTGAGCTCACAGAAAAGGGTGGTTTCCCCTCAGATGCCAGAAAACAGGAAAATTTAACAAAGATGAATTCTTGACAGGACTAAAACAGGACTGAAGAAGACTCAAACACACCCCAAAAACTTCTGAATGGTTAGGGCGTTTTCCTCTATTTTAAAGGGTTGCGCTTCTGGTATCATAAATATATGACTGACATGAAAGAAAACCAATTGTCTTCCAGTAATCCAACAGAGAGAGACAGCCTGGTGATTGGCTGGTACCAGTCAGATAACTGACACAAGTTTCAGAGCACATACATTCTCTATGAAATTCGTTTTATATACTTAATATGAAACTTAAACTACTTTTCAGTGATTCATGACTCATATCTATATCCAGTGAGCATGCATTTTATACTGGATATTTATATAATTAACATACATCAGAATTCATGTAACATTTTCATTCATGTAACATTTTCAAAGCATGCACACATTAAAATCAAAGATTAATAAACATTCCAAACATGCAGTCACGTTGAGATCAAGGATTAATGAATTATTTCACCCATTATTGTCCCTCACAGATGAGATCATTTTCACAGTGTCCTGAGAATAAATCCTGAAATATGAGAACTTGGAAAGAGTTAATGTTCAATCATAAGTAACAGTCTATCAGTTCCAAAAAGTAATGAAACATATTCCATAGATGTCTACCAGGGGATACTGTTGGGCTATGGATAATTATTTTTAGGGACTTGTGGAATGCAGTGTGAGACAGTTCAGAGTTTTATGGATGTTCTGGAAAGACTCCCAGAGTTTATCAGCATAACCTGACGGGTTGAGGAGTAAACTTTGAGAATTTTATTACTTGTAAGAGGGCCAGTTCCTGACACAAAAGGATGCTATCAGCATGAAATGTCTGATTGGACGGGAACTCCAGAGGTTTTATGGTGCACTTAATCCGTTAAAAGCAATCCTTAGCGTACCCCTCTCCATGGGATGCATTTTTACTGGAGGTCCTTAGAGGAAGGAAAACAGCAATTCTTGACCAGACGTTGAGTGAGTGTTTCTTTAAGATGAAGAGTGATATCCTGAATTAGCCTGAGGAGAAGCTGATGCTACAACATTGTCTGATTTCACAGAATTTTAAAATGCTCGGTGAATTACACGACGCTCCGTTGCACTTGTTCAGCACATGCAGATGTGCAGGCACCACTAATGTTGTTCTGTACTCATTCCATCCCAGGGACCGGTTGTATGCTATCAGCCACTCAAACCACACACCCCCGTCTCTGATTATGCTATATTTGGGCTTTTAGCATTCAGTCTGTATTTGTTATCATGTTGCTTTGTCCAAAAATAAAAGCTGAAAAAGTTGCGTTGCCGTCAAAACAAAAATCTCTGAGAAATATGAGAGTAGGTGGATCATTAGCATGTAAAGCAACATGCCATAAAACAGTCCATGTTGAGGAGGGTTCCTTCCCCCATGTGTAAAATGGAGCTGCAATAATTAAACCCGGAGGTGTTTTGACCAAATCATGTCCCAGACATTTCATAAATGCCTCTGGGAGCTCCGTCAACATGTGGAAGAAAAAAAAACTTAATAGGGGCTCTTTAAAAAGGAAAGAAAGCATTGGAGACTGAACGCTGAAATACTTTGTTTTTCCAGGTTCATTCCTGAGGAGATTCTCCAGTCTGTCTTCCAACTCTGGGAGAGGAGCCGACTTCTCCAATCATCAAGTAACGAGCCACAGATCCCCGATAACAGAGGTAACCACAGCAGTGAGGATGGGATCAAAGATTTTTCCCCCTCTAGTAACGTGGATTAGCCTCAGTTGCTCAGGAAGTTACAAGAGAAGGAAAGTTTGATGAACCTGCAGTGAAACGACTCCTGTCCCGTTTTGGTTTCAGCTCTGACTGCATTTCATACAGACGCTAATAATGAGGCTCACTTTGTTTTTTAGAGACATGGACAGGTTGATTTCACTGCATTGATTCTCAGTGGGGTTTTTTTGTTTGTTTGTTTTTTTCTTTTCTCCCCTCTGAGGTTCACATGATGTGGATCAATGATGAAAAATAGCCAAATCTGACAGCTTTGGCAGCATCTGCCTCAGCCTGTGATTATGCTGGAGAAGCTTCTGCGTGCGTGCGTGCGTGTGTGTGTGTGTGTGTGTGTGTGTGTGTGTGTGTGTGTGTGTGTGTGTGTGTGAGTGAGTGAGTGTGTGAGAGAGAGAGAGAGAGAGAGAGAGAGAGAGAGAGAGAATATGTGTGTGCGTGGTTGTCTTTGCATGTTCACTGAGCGATGATGCGAACTGACTGAACCTGACGTGTATTTAATCAGAGTACATGTCATGATGGTTTCTACACTTGAACTGAGCTCAGTGAGTCTGTGTGTCACAAACTGAACTGATATCACTGCAGATGTTTACAAGAATTTAATTCATCTCTTAAAATTCTGCTGTTTCGCCGGCGGGACGTTTCAACCCTAGAAAAAAACAGAATTGTCCCACCCCGACCAGTATCATCACAAACCCAGGCTTTGAAGCTGGAAAATTTGGAACACTTCTTGTAAATTTGATTTTTTTTTTCTTTTAAATCTGCAACTTTCTTCTGGTAAATTTGCAGTTTGTTTCTTTTAAATCTACAACTTTGTTCTCATAAATTTGCAACTTTTTTCCTGATAATTTTGCAACTTCTTTCTCATAAATTTTCAGGTTTTTTTGTAAACATACAACTATTTTCCTCACAAATTTGCTATTTTTCTCAGTTTAAATTTTGTTTAAATTTGCAGCTTTTCTCTCATAAATTCACTACATTTTCATCATAAATCTGCAGCTTTTTTGTTGTAAATTTGTGACTTTTTTTCTTTAAAATTTGCGACATTCATATGAATGCTGGTTAAGTTTTTTTTATTCTAGGTACTGCTTTAAATTTTCTCTCTTCATCCTGACAGTGACTTGAGGTTGTTTCTATAAAGTTTTTGCTTTCAAGGGTCTAAGGTTTAGACCCTTGAAGGGAAGAGTTTAGACTCTAAACTCTTCCCTATTACAAACATGGGGACCCCCTAAACACAATCTTGCATCGGGCCCCAACTACTTACAGTGTCCCGCTTAATCTTTATTCTGGAAAAAAGTTCTGTTTACCCCCCCCCCCCCCCCCCCAGTGGTGACATGAAATATCTGCCAAAGCATGTCAGACGTTTGATTGAGGAAATGTTAACTCTGTGTGTGTGTGTGTGTGTGTGTGTGTGTGTGTGTGTGTAAACGGGCATCATATGTCCCCTTTTAAATTCTGCCTTTTCACCGCTATATTCTACATTTATCCCTCTGACATTTTTATTTGGTGTCAGTCCTCACACAGACCTCCAGAGTCCGACTGCCTGTCCTCCATCACCATCTCCACCGGCAGCTACGTCACCACCGACCCCAACCAGAACGGAAACACAGGTGGGTCTCACCGAGAGTACGCATCGTTGACTCGGGGGTTTAACCTGCGCTCATGGCTGCATGTTGATTATTTGAAGTTAAAGCTGCCGTGTGGAACTTTTGGAAACTCAGCAACGCCTCGTAGTCTCACTTTAGACATTTCATCGCCTCCTCGTTCATCCCTCTGTCTCAGCTTCTTCAGAGAAATCTTCGCTCCTCAGTCCCCGCACAGACGAAGGAGGTGCAGCAGATGTGGCATCCAGTCAGGGCATTGGCATCGACGAGAGCTCGACCTCTGCTTCTCCCGGTCCGTCCGTGGACTCGTTCAACGACAGCAACATCCAGCGCATCATCAACAAATACACCAAGGAGCTGAACGTCTCCCTCAGCTCCGCCAGGAAGACTGCAGGTACGCGGCGCTCTCATCGAGGTTTCAGACAAGTCACGATCATCCAGAGATGTTTAAGCATTTATAACAAAGCTCTTCTGCGTTACTGCAGCCCAGTTTTTCTTTTCTTCGGTTTTACAGATGGTGAAAGATCATCTGTGGAGGAGCCAGGCTCTTCAGTCTCTCAGCCATCTTTGGTGCAGGTCTCAGAGAGGAGACGGCAGGACGAAGACGCTGCAGGACGTCCGTCTCTGCTCTCAGATGCAGTAGCAGCTCAGACTACAGGCCCAGTCAGTCACCCACCTTTTTCATATTCAGATATGATTTATTTGATCATTTTCAGTGTTGAAAAGTTTGAAATCATTCAGAAGAGCTGTGAGTGTTGACAGGAGATGGTGCTGGTTTAATGTTCAGTCATCGACAGAGAGTCAGCTTCCTGTGAAATACAGCAGACCTGTTGAGATGGAGGGGAGACCACTTTTAGTAACAATGTTGCTGCGAGACCAAACTTTTGTCTTGCAAATTTTCAACTTTTTTCCTTGCCGATTTGCAGCTTTTTTCCACATAAATTCACAACTTTTTTCCTCATAAATTTGCAATTTTTTTCTTGCAGATTTGCAACCTTTTTCCATATAAATTCTCAGTTTTTTCTCATAAATTCTCAATTTTTCTTCTCTGAAATTTGCAACTTTTTATTCTTGGAAGAGGGAAGGGACATTTTTTTTTCTCGTAAGGTTGCAGCTTTTTTTCTCACAGATTATCAACTTTTTTTCCACATAAATTCTCAACTTTTTTCTTGCAGATTCACAACTTTTTCGTCATAAATTCACAACTTTTTTTCACATAAATTCGCAACTTTTTTCTTGTAGATTTGCAACCTTTTTTCCATAGAAATTCTCAATTTTTTTTTCTCATAAATTTAACTTTTCTTCTCTGAAATTTGCATCTTTTTATTCTTGGAAGAGGGAAAGGACATTTTTTTTCTTGTAAAGTTGCAACTTTTTTCTTGCAGATTTTTAAAAAATTTTTCCTCATAAATTTTCAACTTTTTTCTTGTAAATTTACAACTTTCTTTCTTGTACATTTGCAGCTTTTTCCTTATTTGCTAATTTTTTTTTGTAAATTTGAACTTTTTTCTTGCAAATTTTAAACTCATGAGGGTACGGACAGAAAGACTGAAAAGCAGCTTCTTCCCCAGGACTGTGAAAGCTTTGCTGAGAGCCTAAGCTGGACTTTTGCGCCTTACACTGCAGTGAAAAGGACTGTGGTCAAAGACAATTCCATCCATCCATTCATCCATCTTCTACCGCTTTTCCGGAGGTCCGGGTCGCAGAGGCAGCAGTTCAAGCAAAGAAGCCCAGACTTCCCTCTCCCCAACCATCTGCTCCAGCTCTTCAGAGAGGATACCAAGGCGTTCCCAGACCAGCTGGGAGACATAGTCTCTCCAGTGAGTCCTGGGTCTGCCCTTGGGTCTCCTCCCAGAGGGACGTGCCCAAAACACCTCAAGTGGGAAGCGTCCAGGAGGCATCCTGATCAGATGCCCATACCACCTCAATTGGCTCCTTTCAATGTGGAGGAGCAGCGGTTCTACTCTGAGCCTCTCTCGGATGACTGAGCTCCTCACCCTATCTCTGAGGGTGAGTCCAGCGATCCTACGAAGAAAGCTCATTTCAGCCGCTTGTATCCGCGATCTCGTTCTTTCGGTCATTACCCAAAGCTCGTGACCATAGGTGAGAGGAGGAACGTAGATTGACTGGTAAATCAACAGCTTTGCCTTAGAGCTCAGCTCCCTCTTCACCACAACAGACCACTACAACGTTCGCATCACTGCAGATGCTGCTGCAATCCGTCTATCAATCTCTCGCTCCATTTTCCCCTCACTCGTGAACAAGACCCCAAGATACTTAGACTCCTCCACTTGGGGCAGGAGCCTGTCCCCAACCCGGAGAGGACAGTCCACCTTTTTCCGGATGAGGACCATGGACTCTGACTTGGAGGTGCTGATTCTCATCCCAGCCGCTTCACACTCAGTGGCAAACCATCCCAGTAAGAGCTATAGGTCATTGCTGGATAAAGCCAGTAGGACAACATCATCTCCAAACAACAGCGATAAGATCCTGTGGTCACCAAGCATGACACCCTCCGTTCTCTGGTTGCGCCTAGAAATCCTGTCCATAAAAATTATGAACAGGATCGGTGACAAAGGGCAGCCCTGGTGGAGTCCAACTCTCACTGGGAATGAATCTGAGTGTTGGCAATACGAACCAAACTCTCACAATGGTCGTACAGAGACCGAATAGCTCTTAACAACAAGCCCGATACCCCATACTCCCGAAGCACCCCCCACAAAAAACCATGAAGGACGCGATTGAATGCCTTCTCCAAGTCCACAAAACACATGCAAACTGGTTGGGCAAACTCCCACGAACCCTCAAGGATTCTCGAGAGGGTAAAGAGCTGGTCTGATGTGCCACGGCCAGGACGAAAACCACATTGCTCCTCCTGAATCCGAGGTTCGACCAACGGCCGGACTCTTCCTCTCCAGTACCTTGGCATAGACCTTCCCAGGGAGGCTGAGGAGTCTGATCCCTCTAAAGCTGGAGCACACCCTCCAGTCCCCTTTTTTGAAGAGAGGAACCACCACCCCGGTTTGCCATGCCAAAGGTACTACCCCCGACCTCCACGCAATGTTGCAGAGGCGTGTCAACCATGACAGCCCTACAATATCCAGGGCCTTGAGGTACTCGGGGCGACTCTCGTCCACCCCCAGGGCCCGGCCATCAAAGAGATTTTTAACCACCTTGGCGACCTCAGCCCCTGTGATAGGTGAGTCGTCCCCCTCGTCCACAAGCCCTGCTTCCTCTGTGGAAGGCGTGTCAGTGGGATTGAGGAGATCCTCGAAGTATTCCTTCCACTGCCCGACGATATCCCCAGTCGAAGTCAACAGCGCCCCATCCGCACCATACACAGTGTGGACAGGGTGCTGCTTTCCCCTCCTGAGCTGCTGGACAGTTTGCCAGAATCTCTTCGAGGCCAACCGAAAGTCTTATTCCATGGCCTCACCAAACTCCTCCCATACCCGAGTTTTAGCTTCAGCAACCACCCGAGCTGCACTCTGCTTGGTCTGCCGGTACACCTCAGCTGCTTCGGGAGTCCCACAAGCCAACCAAGCTTGATAGGACTCCTTCTTCAGTTTAATGGCCCCCCTCACCACTGGTGTCCACCACTTGGTTCGGGGGTTGCCACCATGAGATGTCCCAACGACCTTGCAGCCGCAGCTCTGGGCAGCCGCTTCAACAATGGAGGTGGAGAACATGGCCCATTCAGATTGGTAGGGTCGTAATTCAAAGAGAATTACATTGTATAGAAATGCAATCACAATACCAAGTCTGTCTATCTAACTTCTTTATTGTAAATTTGCAACTTTTTTCTTGCAAATTTGCAACATATTTTCACATAAATCTACACTGTTTACATGGATGCTGGTAAAATCTGACCTGTAGACCATGTCAGAAATGAAGTTGATTGAGGTTGCAGTTTCATTTAGTGACCACAAGGTGTCACTAAAATTGACGTTCCATACAGCACCTTTAACATCTCCAAACCTCAAGCTTATTTTCCACAAAACACTCAGAATTTAAAAACTTCTTTTTTTTTTAAATTTCTACTGCAGGAATCAGACCGTATGGCTCATCTCACCCTGGAGTGTTTCTCACGCCCCGACCTGTCTCTCTATGAGGACCCAGACCACAACTCTTTCCAGCCCCTGATTGGTCAGCCAGCAGACCAGTCCTCGTGCCTCTCCGTCGATCACAGGGACTCGGCCCTCGAGCAGCTGGTCGGTCACCCGTCGGCTCACTCGTCGATGATCGGACACCCACCGGGTCTGTGGGACTCCATGCTGGGCCGGATGATCGGTCAACTCTTTCATCAGTCCAGCTCTCACTGGCTGAGCAGTGGCCAGGATTTCTATGCAGGTCAGCTGATGAGTCAGATGGCGCCGGAGCCATCGTCCACATGGTTGGACGAAATTCCCGACCAGAGCCGGATGAGGCCGCTGGTGGGGGAGCTGGACGAGTCTGCGGGGCAGCATGGCAGGAGCTCAGGTAAAACCAAAGCGTTTTTGAGCTGCAGTCCAGTTCTTTTTATCTTTTGTCCAGTTAAAGCACTTGTGATGTTGTCTCTGGTTCTGGAGCGGTTTAGTATCAGGAACGTGACAGTTTTGGCCCCTTACCTGAAGACGTTGGTGCAGTGGTTAGCACTGTTGCCTTACAGCTAGAAGGTTCCAGGTTCGAATCCCCAGGCTGGCAGGGGTTGGAACCTTTCTGTGTGGAGTTTGCATGTTCTCCCTGTGCTGCGTGGGTTTACTCCGGGGGCTCCGGTTTCCTCCCACAATCCAAAGACATGCATGTTAGGTTAATTGGTTGTTCTAAATTGTCCCTAGATATCTGTCTCCTATAGGCCCTTAGAATAGAGGGTTAGTACTAGTGAAAGCGCTTTGAGTGGTCTTTGTGACTAGAAAAGCGCTATATAAGTGCAGGTTGGTTAGTTAGTTAGACGTGTGTGTGCATGGTGGCTCTCGATGCTCTGACACCAGACTCCACCAGTCCACTCCTTAAGATGCGTTCAGACTAAATGCGAAAGCGCGACACTAATACATCTAAAGTTAATGTAAACATGCGGAAAACATGGGCATTCGTGCACCCGAGGGATTTGGTACCACTAGCTAGTAATCAGCGAGATTCTGCCATCACCAGAGTTGAAGTATCAAAACCGAAGAGTAAGCTAGTTTGAAGATGAGACTGCCACTCATCAGCAGACAGATGGAGTGGGAGCTCTGCAGCTGAGTGTCAGAGTTATCCACCCACGGACTCCTGCCACGGATGTGCTAACGAGGGCTAGCAGTGTAAACAACCGTCATCCAGGTAAAGTTTTGGAGGCAGGGACAATTTTTTCAGGTGAGAGCCCCATTGGATAACATAAACCTGAACATGATGGTATTTTGGGGATTTCCACAGCAGGTACAAGACAGCTACAGAAGTTATAAAGGCAACTCTGCTCATCTGCAGCTTGCTCAGACGGTGAATTCATGTCTATTCATGTGTTTACATTAACGTGTAATCGCATCACGTGAAAAATTTGCGCTTTCACGTTTTTGGCTGCTGTATACATTTGTCCACAAAGCAACTACACAGTAGCACTAAACAAACTCCATGATGTCATCAACGTAATAGAGACGAAACATCCCGATGCTGTTTTTATTGTTGCTGGCGACTTTAACCAGTGCAATTTACGGACTGTACTCCCCAAATATTACCAGCATGTGGACATTCCCACCCGCAACAAAAGCACATTGGATCATGTTTATTCCAACATACGTGGTGCCTACAGAGCGGCACCCCACCCCCACTCTGGACAGTCAGATCACATCTCACTGTTTATGTACCCAGCCTACAGACAAAAGCTGAAACAAACAAACCCTGTTATTTAGTAAATTAAGCGCTGGACTCCAGAGACTGAGAGCAACCTACAAGATTGTCTTGCCTGCAGAGAATGGGATGTGTTTAAAGCTGCAGCCACCTGAGAGGACTGTTCTGTTAACATACAGGACTATGTTGAATACATGACTGGGTATATCAGCACGTGCGTTGATACCATCGTACCCACCATACAGGTCAGGAAGTTCCCCAACCAGAAGCCCTGGATCAACAGTCACAGGGATGGCAATTTTCCGCGGATTTCCGCCGATTTATTTTCAAATTGATCATTTCTGTGAATCGTCTAAATCCGTTGAGAAAATTTTAGGGGGGGTAAGGTACCTTATTGTCACCGATGTTACCGATTTTAGCGAAAATCAACACGATTACATAAGCGCTTGGCGCTTCCCCGGGTCAAGTCTCCCGCGATAACCCGGATGTTTTGTACTCAAGCTACTGCTGTATTGTAAACGGCCCTGCGATTGGATTGTTGCAAACGATTGGACCAATCAAATGGCTCGTTGTATGCTTTGTCAAAAATTCATGGCGGTGTGTTCGTGTTGGAATTCTGAGCTTTCGGTATTGTTTTCAGCGGAATTATGAGATTTTTATCAAAGGATCAGGAGTCATCAGTGCTAGAAATAGACAAAAGTGTCAAAAATAAGTTCCGATGGAATTGGCTTGAGAGAAAAGTGATGGTAAAGGTGAAAATTGGCTCAAAGTTCGACGAGGTAACAGAAACACTCGGACAATTTCTGAAGAAACCAGACGTGGCCGGAAAAGCTTTTTTTTTATTTTCTCTTGGTGACCAGTGTAAATAGTGTAATAAACTCTTATAGAACTGTTAAATATGTTGGACTAAAGACAGTGAGACAACATTGAAGAAAAAGTAAGTTAACTTTTCATTAAATTTAATGATTTATCTAAGTCTAGTATTTCATTTTTTTTTTATCATTTTTTTCAGTCTAAATTACTTCTGTTTTACTGAAAACCTCTCAGCTTCAGGGGGGCTGTGCCCCCCGGCCCCCCCATAAGTCAATCAACCAAATTAGATTTCAGCTGAATTTCCTGTTGCCATTCCTGCAGTCAGGTACGTCAGATGCTGCGTGCTCACTCTCGTGCATTTAAATCAGGCTGTGAGGTCGAGTACAAAGCTGCAAAGTATGGACTGAGAAAGGCTATAACAACAGCCAAGAGGCAGAACAGAGAAAAGCTGGACAGCCTCTATTCCACTCCTGACACGGGGCGCATGTGGCAAGGCCTGCAACACATCACTACAAGAGGACCAACAGCAGCACCACTAGCTCTACAGACAGTCTGCTGGACGATCTCAACATCTTTTACATGTGCTTCGAGACCACCAGCCGCAGCACAGAGAAGAGACGCACACTCGTGCACCCCCTTCCCCCACTAAGAGTCTCACCAGGCCAGGTAAACAAAGCACTGAGGAATATCAACCCCCACAAGGCAGCAGGACCAGACGACATACCTGGGCGGGCCCTCAGAGCATGTGCTGCCGAGCTGACCGACATTCTCACAGCAATCTTCATCCTCTCCCTCAACCAGAACAGTCCCCTCCTGCTTCAAAATGACAACCATCATCCCTCTCCCCAAAAGGAGCCCGCCGACCTGTCTGAATGATTACAGACCAGCAGCACTCACTCCAATCATCATGAAGTGTTTTGAGAGAGTGGTTCTGCCCCTCATTCAGGACATCATACCGGGCACCCTGGACCCCCTGCAGTACGCCTACCAGCCCAACAGGTCCACCTCAGATGCCATCACTGCAGCACTCCATTATTCTCTTTCCCACCTGGAAGATAAAGACTCCTACATTAGGATGCTCTTTGTCGACTACAGCTCCGCCTTCAACACGGTCATCCCCCACAAACTCACCGATAAACTGTCTTCACTTGGCCTGCACTCCACCCTCTGCGACTCGCTACTGGACTTTCTAACTGGCAGGCCCCAGTCTGTCAGGATGGGTAACAGGACCTCAGCCAGCATCATCACAAACACGGGTGTCCCACAGGGTTGTGTTCTCAGCTCCATCCTCTACAGCATCTTCAACCATGACTGTGTTGCCTCCCACAAGGACAATATCATCCTAAAGTTTGCGGATGACACAGCAGTGATAGGACGCATCACTGGTGATGATGAAGCGTCCTATAGGAGGGAGGTGGCCAACCTGGTGTCATGGTGTGAGGACAACAACCTCACCCTCAACACATACAAGACAAAGGAAATGATAGTAGACATGAGGAAAGGGAGGAGGAGACCCCATCGGCCACTGTTCATCCAGAAGCTTGAGGTGGAGAGGGTGAGCAGCTATAAATACCTGGGCATTCACATCAGCGAGGACCTTAAGTGGACACACAACCCTGCACGGGCTGCACGGTGGCGCAGTGGTTTAGCACTGTGGCAGCACAGTTTTACCCTCGGCCGGGGGATCGCGGGGATCATGGGATCGTGGGTTCGATCCCAGCCCCCGACCAACAGTGAGCTGTGTGGAGTTTGCTTGTTCTCCCCGTGTTGCGTGGGTTTACTCCGGGATTTCTCCGGTTTCCTCCCGCATACCAAAAACATGTAGGTTTAGGGCGCTCGCGCATGCAGCGACCAGCAGCCAGTGGCTTGTCACCAGACTGCAAACCAAATCTACCTACGGGTACAAGTAACAAAAAAGTATAAGTAACAAAAGAAAAGAAAAAAAAACCCTACAGAGCTGGTTATGAGAGCTCAACAGCGACTGTACTTTTTGAGGAAGCTGAAGAAGTTTGGCATGTCCTCCAGGATCCTCGACAATTTCTACAGCTGCATCATCGAGAGCATCCTGACCAACTGCATCACTGCGTGGTATGGCAGCAACACTGCCCTGGACCACAAACGCCTGCAGAGAGTGGTGAAGACAGCGGAGAAGATCATCAGGACTCTACTCCCCTCTCTGCAGAGCATCTACCACTGCAGAGTCCAAAGGAGAGCTGACACCATCCTCCGGGACCCCCCCCCCCCCCCCCCCCCCCCCCCCCCCCCCCAGCACAGACTGTTCACACTTCTACCCTCAGGCCAGAGGTACAGAAGTGTGAAATGCAGGACAACCAGACTAAAGAACTCCTTCTTTCCCACTGCCATCAGACTCCTGAACAGATAGCAACTCCCAGAACTCCGTAACCACAGCTTTGCATATAGGAACTCACACACTGGCTGCAAAATTTGCACATTGGTCACCTGTACAGTAGCTATAGTCTCACCTGTCTGATGTCCTTATCATCTCTGCTGCTACTTATATGCACAGTCTACTGGTACTATCGTTATAGAAATTAGCACCGGGTACTAATTTGTAATTTGTCATTGTAATTACACACTGCTCATTGCACAGTGCTCATTTGCACACTGTACATAGGTCTACGCCATCTCAGGTTCACACCAGGTTGCACAATGCTCATTTGCAAATGAGCACACTGTACATAGTGTTATTAGTACTCATTAGTTTTAGTATTTAGTATCAAGGTGTGCTTAAGGAGTCCTAACTGCCTAACTGTGTGTTGGTGTGTGTGTTTTTAGCATCCATTAGTATTAGGATTGAGTTACTGTGTTAGTGTGTCATGACCTTATTAGAATTGTTGTTTATGTACCTGTTACCTTGGCATTTGTTCGGAGAACAAAGTAAGAATTTCATTGCTCAGGAAATGTAGCATTTCTTAACTGTGCACATGATAATAAAGCCTTTGAATCTTGAGTCTTGGTCTGAACGCACCTTTATGAAGTTCCCCTGAGCTCTTAAATTGATTTTTCTTCACAATCCTCTCAAGGCTGTAGTCATCCTTGTTGCTCGTGCACCTTTCACTGCCACACTTTTTCCTTCAAGCCAACTTGTGCTTTGATACAGCATGATACAATATGTGTATAAAATACTTTTTTCTTTGCTTAAGAGTCATTTTGCCATCTCATGACCTATTCTGCAGACTAGACACCTCTGACTTAATTCAGAATCACCTAAAAACCTAACAACCAGTCATCTGCTTTTTATTTGCACATTGAAAACTTCTGGGTTGTTCTCTCTATTTTTTTTATTTTTTTATTTTTTTACCATGGCAGCAGTTTACCTCAGCCGTAGAGGTAGATGGCTAAAACTATTTTTTTGGGATGACTAGAAGGGATAACATGACAACAAAAATGTCTTGTTTGTCTGTGAGTTCGCCGCCTCTAGTCTTTATGAAGGGAAAATTAGTTATAGTTCCTCTTTTAAAATGGTTGTCTGGGGTGATGGATTTAATTAGACTTGATTGTCCTGAAGTAACTTTTCAAAGCTCTGAAGTGTCTCAGCTTCTTGGAGATGCACATCCATCTTTTCTTCTGTTTGTAGGTGAAAGAATCCGCGTGGACGTCGGCATCTCCACTGAGAACGGTGATCCGTCCTACCTGACGGCGCCTCCTCAGGAATCGGCACACAGCGGGGGTTCAAACCCACTGGAGCACGCACAGCAGGATCAAATCCACCTGGACTCGGAGAGGGTTGAAGGTGGGGCATGAACAGTTAGTTTTTGTTAAAATAACCTGTTGTTTTACAGAAATACTCACTGTATTATTTTCTGTTGTTTCTCAGATTCTTTCCACCCGCTGACAGCCGAGTTCACCCACAATGACACGGCGGAGCCCTCCATGATCTTTCACCTTCCCGAAAACGGAGCACCAGGCTCTCCTGACAGACGTCCCAACAGCAGCATTTCAGCTCCTCTCACCGAGTCAGAAGATTCACCCGAGTTCCTCCGAGCTGAGCAGTGGAACCGCTGCACCATGCCCTCACAGGAATCGTTCTCCCGGCTCATGACCTCAGAGAGTCATCCTCAGGAGTCCGTCCTCATCATGTCCTCCCCGGCGAAGACGGATGTGGATCTAACACCCGCAATGCTGTCGGGTTTGTCCGTGAGCAACGACAAGTGTGCTCTGAGGGCGCCGCAGTCAGAGGAAAGTCAGGGTCCGGACCAGACCGACACTCCTCCTGCTTTGGTATGAACGCTTTCTGTTCACTTTGGTCAATATCCTGAACGTTTTACACTGAAATACTAACTCAGTAGAAGGTTAATAACTTGTACATTGAATATCAGGAGGAAGTGAAAGAGAAGGGCATCCTGGAACAGTCGGAGATAACCCTGGTGAGCGCGACTGACACCATCGTGGAGGATCAGAACACCATGACTGAGGAGGAGGAATGTGAGGAAAAGGTAACTGCAGCTGGAGGCACACATGAAGCTGACTATTCACATGATGAAAATACTCAAGGCTCCATCAATCAGGATATAAGACAAAGAGATGAGAGAAAAACCAGAGATAAGAGAGAAGGGTCATATTAAAAAATTAAAGACTAGTCAAAGAGGTTAAAAACTCAAAGGTCTAAAACCCAATAAAATAATTTATGAGAAAAAAGTCACAAATTTACATGGAAAAAGTTGCAGTTTTATATTTTAGCAAATTTATTTAAAAAAAAAAAAAGCTAATTTACGAGGAAATTATGTCCCTAATTTGAGAAAAAAGTCACTGATTTATGACAAAAAGTTCCTAATGTAAAAAAGTCACTAAGGCTACGGTCACACTGCAGATTTTAATGCTCAATTCTGATTTTTTTTTGCACAAATGTGACCCATATCTGATTTTTGAACAGCACATATCTGATTTTTTTCACACCAGACCCAAGTCACTTGGATATGTCGTCCTAATTCAGATACGTATCTGGTATTTTCCAAAGCGACCTCAGTCTGAACTGTCATGTCTGTAATGTCATTTCATCCGACTTCTTCCTCACTGAAGTGAGACAGACGTGAGGATTCTATGGTGGAGGAGCAAGCACGGCACACGGCTCATTTGTGCTCTCTTTTTAATCAGTCTTCTTCCCTTTATCACTGGATTGTAATTTTGTCAGCTCCGACTGCACAACAACTTCAAATTTTTTTTTTTTTGGTGGGGGGGTGCTGAAACCGTCAAGACAAACAGGCACACAGTAACGGCACATTTACTGGACGCTGCAAATTCCTTTTTCCCTGTAAACAGCTCACCGTGAGTCCTGGCCGCTGTAGTATCTAAAATGTAAAGTTAACACCGACATGACAGTGGAGCAGAATGGGCAGATACGGAGATGGACAGGAGAGGGGAGTCTGTGGCGGCTCCTCCTTCCTGCGTGGGACCGGTGTTACGCCGCTGGTAGGATCCGTGCTGTTTATTAGGGCGCAAGCCACTGATGATGTCAGTGGGTGAGAGCCCTATTGTAATCGCTAGGATTATTTATTATTACCCTCATTTCTACAGGTGATCCCACTGAGACACGGGGTCTCATTTTCAAGAGAGCAGTTCTGTTAAAGCAGAGCTGACCACAGCGGTCATCTGGCCTGTAGAGGAATGAAGCTGGCCTCATATTTATTTTGTGCATAATCATTTCTGAATGACTTCAACATTTTATTTTGCTGCACTGCATCAAGGTGAAGAAGTTCTGTCCCCCCTCAATCGTTCGGGGCTTATATTTACTTCCGTAAACACAACGCTGTGTCAGACGTTACGTTTTCTTAGCCGTAGAACGTTCACACTGTAGTCTGATGAGGGTCACATTTAAATTATAATGTTAACGCCCACACAAAAAAAAATCAGATCTCAGCAAAAAATCAGAATTGAGCATTAAGACCTGCAGTGTGACTGTAGCCTCATTCACGAGAAAAAGGTCACAAATTTACATGAAAAGTTGCTAATGTATAAGAAAAAAGTTCCTAATGTGTGAGATAAAAGTTCCTATTTAATGAGGAAAAAAGAAAAAGTGTAAAAAAGTCACCAATTTATCAGATAAAAGTTGTTAAAGTGACCTTCTGTGAAAAATCATTTTTTCTGTTGCTAACATGTCTGTAACATGTTTCTTGTGATTTACAAGACGCATCAAGAGCAAAATCATTCCAAACTCCCAAGTATGTGTTAAGCCCCCCCTCCCCCCCCCCCCCCCCCCCAAAAAAAAAAGGCAGATTTGGACGGAGTGTTTCTAGCTATGTCAGTATTTCTGCTTAGCCTGATTGGTTATAACATTAACCAATCAGACAGATACCATTGGCTACCTCAGGGGAAGAGGGGGGAGCAGCATCTGAGGAGGATGAAGGCATCCATTTTGCATAGTAAAGCAATGGAGGACAGGGCGACCAATCACGTGCAAGGGTAGCAGCAGAGGGAGAGCGGAGAGAAGCAAAGAGGTATGGAATGCCCCCCCCCCCCCCCCCCAGCATTTGAATGTGGCTGTGCCAGACCACGGTGTCAGTGAAAGGGCGCTGCACTGTGAGTTGAGAGCAGCACCCCCCCCCCCCCCCCCTTCCCCACTCAGTCGCAGGCAGACAGGGTTGTTAATAAAAAGTAAATGCATATTTGGCAACTACACATTTACCTCTCACCTCGACCATTTTCAGAAAAATGTTTCACTTTTTGCTTTTGAAGATGCAGGCAAAAACTTTTAACATCCGGAAGTGTCTTGAATAGACTAGCAGCCCACCCACCAGGAGTCACAGCGACCAATCACATGCTAGCCCTGCAGGCCGCTAATTATAATATTCATAGATCTGCGCATACTTAAGTAGGTGAAAGATTTAAAATCTCTTTCCAAGCAATTCTAAGACAAAGGTTTTTTTTGAGGGTAAAAAGCCACAATATACTATTTTGGGCAATAAACATTTGTTTTTGAGGTGGTTTTAGAGCCACCGGAGTGCACCTTTAATTTATGAAATAAGACTTCCTAATTTACAAAGAAAAAAGTCACTAATTTATGGCAAAAAGTCCCTCATTTACAAGAAAGAACAGTTATGTAAAAAAGTCACTAATTCTTGAGAAAAAAAGTCACAAATTTACATGGAAAAAATTGCTAATTTACGAGGAAAAAGTTCCTAATGTACAAGTTAAAAGTTCCTATTTAATGAGGAAACCCAGATAATGTAAAAAAAAAAAAAATCACTAATTTATGAGACGATTTTTGCAAATTTTAAAAATGCTAATTTACTAGGAAAAGTGTCCTTATTTTATGAGAAAAGGTTAAAAATTTCTGTGAAAGTCACTAAATTATGAAAAATAAGTTGCAAATTTACAGGGAAAAAACAAGAGTTTAAGTACATATTTGACAAAAATACTTTAACCCCTTGCACTCCGGGCAATTTTCCTAAAAATGCCAAAAAATAACGTGCCCAAAGTAAATCGAAAGCTGTTCTTCAACCCTTTGCAGCATCTTCATGGGGTTAGTCTCATTTAAAAGAAAACACTTTGAATTTTTTGGCAAAAAAAACATAATCTCTCTACGTGCTCCGGCCACTGAGTTACAGTCATCTAAACATACTGAACTTGAAGAAAATATATTTGGACACTGTGTTTTTTTGGATACAAATGCTTGCAAATAACACACAGCTGTCCGATCCGGCTGGAAAATGCAACAGAAATGTAGAACCAAGTGTTATCAAGCTGAGATCCAAATTTTGTATCAATACCACAAAAAATGAATATTTTACACAGCTTTGTTCTTAGGTTGTTCCCAGGCGTTTTGGAACTGTGCCAAATTGTGCCAAATGGCACAGTTTGGAAAAATGTCTGTAACTTTTGAATAATTCAATGTAGAATCTTCATTTTGGGCTCTAATGAAAGGTCACATTCAGGGCTGTGTGTGTGTGTGTGTGTGTGTGTGGGGGGGGGGGGGGGTTTGCCCCCCCCCCCTCGTTACAAAGGACGGAGTTCGGCCCTCGCTACATGACGGATTACACTCGTTGCATGTTTCCACAGCAATGCTGTCACAGCGGCCCCCCCCCCCCCCCGCTACAGAGGACGGCCATCGCTACATGATGGAATAAACTCATATGCTTCCCCCCACGGACCGGGGGGCGTTCGGACCGTGAAGGCCCCCCCCCCCCCCCGCTCCTCTTCTGCAGCGGGGCGGGGGGGGGCGTTCACGGTCCGAACACGGCAAATGAACCGTTTATCGCGGCGCACGCACTTCGTACTTCGTGCGCCATACAGTTGTAATTTACCGATTGGTCAAAAGTCATTTTTTGATTACAATTTTCAGGGAGAAATAATAATTTAGCTTATAGCACCTTACCTCTTCACAGCAGCAGAGTCCTGGCGAACTTCTCTTCCCCATTGTCAGACGAACGCGACGCTGGTCCGCTTGTGGATCCCGGTCAAAACATAATTCCATTATTGCCGTTTTGGCGAATGATTTACGACTTTTGTCGTCGGCCTCCGTCGGTCTATGATGACGGAAGAGAATCCTAAACGTCTATTCTGCTGGAATGAGTGCAGGTCCCACTTGTGGGTGTTCTCCATGCTGCTGGGTCTGTAGCAGGTTCGTCCAGCGTCCTTTTTTTTTCATCAGCTGCAACAATAAATCTCTCTTCACCCAGCCCAAACTTCTGTGCTTCAATTGGCTCCTGCATTCACAGTAGGCGGGTCCTCCTTCCTAGGTTTTCATTCATTGGTTCTTCAAGGTTTCAGAAACCCAATTCAAGGCTCTTATTAGTCGAATGAGAGGTCAATCAGATGAACTAATCTGTTCGCAGCTGTGTCTGCAGCTTTTTTTTTCAGTGGCGCTTGGAGGCCACACCACCTACATCACCACCATCAGTATCTCTATCATGCGTCATGCATCCAAGAACGCACGAGTGCACTCTCGTGCGCCCTCGTGCACTCTCGTGCGCCCTCGTGCACCCTCGTGCACCCTAGGACGTAGAGACTTGCCCGCCTGCGGAACAACGGAGCGCAAGTGGTTAAGTTAGAATCATTTTCCCCATGTGGAGAGGCAGGCAGTAGGAACTTCCTTTAGTTTTAGCTGCTCTAGAGGGCGCTGTAGTGATTGTTTGACCTCTGATTACTGAACATTATAGGAGTCAGAATTCACGCTGGTACCTGAGGACGACGGCCAGACCAAACCAGGTAAAAACCACAGCAGCTGAATATGAAGTTCAGGTTTAATACATGATTAAAATACAGTTTTCCGTCCTCATCTTTGTTCAGTGATGGCTCTGGAGTTTCACTGGGGTCTCAGCTCTGGTCTGCAGGAAGTCCACCAGCAGAAGCTTGCAGCTCTGCTCCAGAAATCAAACAAGAGGATGCAGGAAATGAAATCCAGAGCAGTCAAGACTCAACCTGTGAATGAAGCAGAACCAGAGTCTTCTAAGGCAAAACCAAAGACAGGAGCTCAGCAGAGGGACGGAAGGACAAAGGGAGGTCAGATGGAAATGAGAAGACAACCTTCACCTCCTCCAGGTACCGTTGATACATTTACATCCTTAAATCTTTTTGTTTTTAACCATTTAGAAGCTGTTAAGTATTTAATCCTGGCCATGTCTTCCCTCAGTGAGCGACTGCAGACTGAAGAAGGCAGAGGAGGTGAAGATCTGCACACAGGAGCAACGGAAACAAAATATCTCAGAGATGCACCAGAGAACTCGGAGGTGACGTCATGATACGCTCTCCTTTACTTTGCAGCCTGCAGTCGTTTGTTGTCGTTTTCAACAAGTCTTACGCACATCTCCTCAACAATCCCAGCTCATTCTTCTTTGGCGAACCTTTCAAGCTCCCCCAGAACTGATGGGCTTCTGGCGTAGACCTTCGTCTTCAGTTCACTTTGGTCTTCTGGAGGTCGTTCTTCAGCAGGAGCGACGATCCACACCCAGTTTTTGCTGCTGACTGCTTGAGGTTTTCTTTGAAAATCTTGACACATCCTTCTTTCTTCATGACTCCCTCCACCTTGATGAGAGTTCCAGAAGCATCCCCACAGCACGATACTCCCACCACCGTGTTTCACTGTGGGGACAGTGTTCTTCAGCTTGCACGCCTCTTTCTTCTTTCTCCAAACATCAGCAGTGTCTCTATGGCCAAAGAGCTCTACAACCCGAGCAAAAATTATGGAATCACCACTCAAGGAGGATATTTGTTCAGTTGTTTAATTTTGTTAAAAAATAATAAACATGTCTCAAAACTATTTGTATTCAAAATTCCAACCTTCTGACTTTAAGAAACATTCTGATATGACATCAGTTCTGAGGAGAATATTATGGAATCATGGGGAAAAAAAAATGCCACACCACTAGTACTTTGTTGCACTCCCTCTGGTTTTTGTCACAGCTTGAATTCTCTTGAGGCATGAACGTAACTATTGACATCAGCATTCTTCATCAAGCCAGCTCCAACTTTCTCTTATTGCTTTGCTGTTGCCAGATCAGCGTTGCAGGTTGGAGTCTTGTCACAGACCATTTTCTTCAATTTTCACCTTAGAATTTCAATGGTATTGTGGTCCAGACTATTTTAAGGCCATGCCATTGACATTATGTCTTTCTTGAAAGTAAGTTTTGATACTTTTTGCCTGATGGCAAAATGTATTATCATCCTTGAAAATGACATGATCACCAAACATCCCGTCAGTTGATGGAATAAGAAAATTGTCCAAAATTTCCGTGTGAACTTGTGGATTTGTTGATGATGTAATGACTACCATCTCCCACATACCTTTACCGGACATGCTGCCCCATATCGTCAATGATTCTGGAAATTTGCAAGTTTTCTTCACACAGTAATCTTCATAAATTTCATTGGAACCGCACCAAACAAAAGTTCTAGCATCATTTTTATCCAGTCGTCCACAGTCCATGACTGCTTTTCTTTAGCCCACTGTAACCTTGTTTTTGTCCTTTTAGCCATTAATGTCATCTTCTGTTTGTCTTTTCTGTGTAAATCCCATTTCCTGTAGGCGATTCTCAGACATTAACGCCATTTGTCCCTTGTTTGTTTGTGTTGTGCATTTTCTGTTTTCAAGAGCTGTTGCTTTAAGTTTTCTATCTTGACGCTTTGATGTCTTCCTTGGTCTACCAGCATGCTTCCCTTTAACAACCTTCCCATATTGTTTGTACTTGGTCCTGATTGTAGACGCAGCTGACTGGGAACAGCAAACATCTTTCATGACATTCTGTGATGATTTACCTTCTTGAAAAAGATTTATAGTCCTCTCCTTTGTTTCAGCTGACGTTTCTCATGTTGGGGCCATGATTCATGCTTATCAACTTGGTGCCACAACTCACTAAGGTGGGCAAGCACTTTTTTTTTAAACTGCTGACTAATTAGCAGATTTAATTTGATGCAGGTATTTGTTTTAGGACTGCAAATTACAGGGTGATTCCATAATATTTTCCCCTGCTTGATCTAATTATTAAAAATGCAGTTGACTATAGCAACTTTCTTTCATTCTTTTTTAAAGAAATCTTTCTTAAAGCCAGAAGTTTGGTATTTTGAATAAAAATATTTAGGTGGCATGTCTGAAATTAGGTTACAGTGTGTCCGGAAAGTATTCACAGCACTTCACTTTTTCCACATTTTATGTTACAGCCTTATTTTGAAATGGATTAAATTCATTTTTTCCTCAAAATTGTACACGCAATACCCCATAATGAGAATGTGAAAAAAGTTGGGTTTTTTTTTTTTTTTTTTTTTTTAGATTTTTGCAAATTTATTAAAAATAAAAAACTAGAAAGTCACATGTACATAAGTATTCATAGCCTTTGCTCAGTACTTTGCTGATGCACCTTTGGCAGCAATTACAGCCTCAAGTCTTTTTGAATATGATGCCACAAGCTTGGCACACCTATCTTTGGGCAGATTCCCCCATTCCTCTTTGCAGCACCTCTCAAGCTCCATCAGGTTGGTTAGGAAGTGTTGGTGCACAGCCATTTTCAGATCTCTCCAGAGATGTTCAATTGGATTCAAGTCTGGGCTCTGGCTGGGCCACTCAAGGACATTCACATAGTTGTCCTGAAGCCACTCCTTTGATATCTTGGCTGTGTGCTTAGGGTCGTTGTCCTGCTGAAAGATGAACCGTCGCCCCAGTTTGAGGTCAAGAGCGCTCTGGAGCAGGTTTTCTTCCAGGATGTCTCTGTACATTGCTACATTCATCTTTCCCTCTATCCTGACTAGTCTCCCAGTTCCTGCCGCTGAAAAACATCCCCACAGCATGATGCTGCAACCACCATGCTTCACTGTAGGGATGTATTGGCCTGGTTATGAGTGGTGCCTGGTTTCCTCCAAACATGACGCTTGGCATTCACACCAAAGAGTTCAATCCTTGTCTCATCAGACCAGAGAATTTTGTTTCTCATGGTCTGAGAGTCCTTCAGGTGCCTTTTGGCAAACTCCAGGTGGGCTGTCATGTGCCTTTTACTAAGGAGTGGCTTCCGTCTGGCCACTCTTCCATACAGGCCTGATTGGTGGATTGCTGCAGAGATGGTCGTCCTTCTGGAAGGTTCTCCTCTCTCCACAGAGGAATGCTGGCGCTCTGATAGAGCGACCATCGGGTTCTTGGTCACCTCCCTAAGGCCCTTTTTTTTTTTTTTTTTTTTTTGTACTTATTTTGTACCCGTAGGTAGATTTGTTTTGCAGTCTGGTGACAAGCCACCAGCTGCCGGTCGCTGCGTGCGCAAGCGCCCCGTATCCCTAACCTGCATGTTTTTGGCATGTGGGAGGAAACCGGAGAAATCCCGGAGTAAACCCACGCTACACGGGGAGAACATGCAAACTCCACACAGATCACTGTTGGCCGGGGGCAGGGATCGAACCCACGATCTCATGATCCCCGCGATCTCCCAGCCGAGGGTAAACTGTGTTGCCGCAGTGCTAACCCTTCTCCCCCGATCACTCAGTTTAGACAGCCGGCCAGCTCTAGGAACTGTCCTGGTGGTTCTGAACTTCTTCCATTTACAGATGATGGAGGCCACTGTGCTCATTGGGCCCTTCAAAGCTGCAGAAATTCTTCTGTACCCTTCCCCAGATTTGTGCCTCCAGACAGTCCTGTCTCGGAGGTCTATAGACAATTCCTTTGACTTCATGCCTGGTTTGTGCTCTGACATGCACTGTCAACTGTGGGACCTTATATAGGCAGGTGTGTGCCTTTCCAAATCATGTCCAGTCAACTGAATTCACAACAGGTGGACTCCCATTAAGTTGTAGAAACATCTCAAGGATGATCAGTGGAAACAGGATGAACCTGAGCTCAGTTTTGAGCTTCATGGCAAAGGCTGTGAATACTTATGTACATGTGATTTCTTGTTTTTTTATTTTTAATAAATTTGCAAAAATCCCCCCAAAAACTTTTTTCACCTTGTCATTATGGGGTATTGTGTGTAGAATTTTGAGGGGAAAAATGAATTTAATCCATTTTGGAATAAGGCTGTAACATAACAAAATGTGGAAAAAGTGAAGCGCTGTGAATACTTTCCGGCTGCACTGTATTTTTTTTTACTAAGTTAAAACAATCGAACGAACATCCTCCAAGAGTGGTGATTCCATAATTTTTGCAAGGGGTTGTAGTTTTGTCTCATCTGAGCAAAGCAGTCATATCCAGTACACATAATCTTTCTCCACGTTGTCCTTAGCAAACGTCAGCCTGGCTCGAAGGTGTTTCTGCAGACGTGGAGCTTTTCTTGGCCTGTAGCCTCACAATATTCCTCTGATAATCTTCTTTGAGACGACAATTCCCGACTTGTTTAAGTCGTTCACTAGTGTCTTGGCAGTTGTTCTGAGGTCTTCAGACACGTTTCTCACCAGTTTTCTTTCCGGAGTCTTTGAAATATTTCACTTCCCACCTCTGCCAGGCTTGTTCTGTACTACTCAGGGCCGGCCCAATGCATAGACCACATAGGCCGTTGCCTAGGGTTCCCCCTGTTGGAGAGGGCTCAGCTGCAAGCCCTCATTTTTGTTTAAAAATTAATAAAATTAAATTTCTAATAGCAGGGATGGCAACAGGAAATTCTGATTTCAGCTGAAATCTAATTTGGTCGATTGACTTATGGGGGGGCCGGGGGGGCACAGCCCCCCTGAAGCTGAGAGGTTTTCAGTAAAACAGAAGTAATTTAGACTGGAAAAAAATGATTAAAAAAAAATGAAATACTAGACTTAGATAAATCATTAAATTTAATGAAAAGTTAACTTACTTTTTCTTCAATGTTGTCTCACTATCTTTAGTCCAACATATTTAACAGTTCTATAAGAGTTTATTACACTATTTACACTGGTCACCAATGCACTTCTAATGTGAAACTTTCTTCCTTTTGGCAGCAAGCTGTGTCAGTCTCTGAACTTTGAACTTCATCTCCTTTTCTGGTTTCTTCAGAAACTGTCCGAGTGTTTCTGTTACCTCGTCGAACTTTGAGCCAATTTTCACCTTTACCGTCACTTTTCTCTCAAGCCACTTCCATCGGAACTTATTTTTGACACTTTTGTCTATTTCTAGCTCTGATGACTCCTGATCCTTCGATAAAAATCTCATAATTCCGCTGAAAATGATGCCGAAAGCTCAGA
The DNA here is from genome assembly GCA_020510985.1 of Pholidichthys leucotaenia. Taxonomy (NCBI): domain Eukaryota; kingdom Metazoa; phylum Chordata; class Actinopteri; order Cichliformes; family Pholidichthyidae; genus Pholidichthys; species Pholidichthys leucotaenia. The sequence continues at coordinate 44,257,726 of CM035847.1, read as the reverse complement.
ATTCCAACACGAACCAGGGATGTGATTTGGGGTTGGGGAAATTATCTGAAAATTTAGCAGGGGGTCTGGGGGACACAGTCCCCCAGCGGGGTCCAGGGCAGAGCCCTGGTGGTGGGGCAAGGGGGGCAAAGCCCCCCGAAGCTCCTGGGTTTTTATGATTTTTAAGTACCAGAACTGTGCTTAAATGACATAAAACAAACAGCTGAATGCCACTTACTACTGTATAATATTGACTTATGTTCCAAGAAGATAGCATTCCTAAACTAGAAAAGCACTCGGAGAGCGCAGACCTCCGCCAAGCACCACAGTTTCCCCCATACAGTGTTTGTGTGTACGTTTTCAGATTCCTTGACCATGAAAACATATGACTAGCAATTGGATTGACAATGATAGGATTAGTGGTTCAGTAGTTATTCACGAAAATTGCATTTTCTGTAATGGCAGTTTTCGCCACAGTTCCCCCCATACAGTGTTTGTGTGTACGTTTTCAGATTCCATGACCATGAAAACATATGAGTAGCAATTGGATTCACAATGATAGGATTAGTGGTTCAGTAGTTATTCACGAAAATCGCATTTTCCGTAATGGCGGTTTTCACCACAGTTCCCCCATACAGTGTTTGTGTGTACGTTTTCAGATTCCTTGACCATGAAAACATATGACTAGCAATTGGATTCACAATGATAGGATTAGTGGTTCAGTAGTTATTCAGGAAAATCGCATTTTCCGTAATGGCGGTTTTCTTCTGGACGGTGATCCGGATCACCACCAAAATCTAATCATCTGTAGGATACCCCATTTCTGACAATCTGTGAAAATTTCATGAAAATCCGTCCATAACTTTTTGAGTTATCTTGCTAACAAACAAACAGATAAACCAACGCCGATGATCACATAACCTCCTTGGCGGAGGTAAAAATGAATCATACCAAGATAACCTCCTATAATTCACACAGCTTTGGTCTCTTGGATGCTCTAGCTGTAAATGAACTGACAGTGAAATGAGCTGCTATATTTATAGTATTCACATGTGTATTGTAGCACCTTGGGGGAGCCAGATTGTCTAGCATCTCAGACAGGAGACAGTGGATAAGCATGGGAGAACAAAGAGCAGGAGGTTCCTGGTGAGATAGCAGGAAGGAGTCAAGGAGGAAGGATGTTTAATGCAGTGTGATGCAAATGTCATGTTGTGTGTGATGTAAATGCCATGAAACTTAAGAGAGTTTCTGCTTAAATGTTTGTGGAGGAACAAAATAGTGCAGGCGGACACGGCGAACTGAAGTTTAAAAGGGTGCTTTATTCATCCTCCACGAGGCGCGCTCAGCGCTGTGGCAGCGTGCTGGAGCGAGCCCTGCGTCTCAAAGTCAGCAACAAATGTTCTGACGATTTTTTGGCAGAGTTACATGCACAAAAAAACAAAAAAATATATTGAAAAAATATTGAAAATGGCCCTATCTCGCAATGTTAAATTAAAAAAAAAAAAAAAAAATCCTTTAAAAAATTCCTGGATCCAGACGGTGATCCGGATCACCACCAAAATTTAATCATCTGTAGGATACCACATTTCTGACAATCTGTGAAAATGTCATGAAAATCCATCCATAACTTTTTGAGTTATCTTGCTAACAAACAGACAAACAAACCAACGCTGATGATCATATAACCTCCGCCTCCTTGGCGGAGGTAACACTTGATCAAATCAAAATCAGTTAATTTTATCTATTCCATAATAGAAATAAAAAATTCATTCATACCATTACTTTTTATAATTTCAGCATTCATTTCAGATCACCAGTTTCAATCTCCTTTGAGACTTGAGCTGTTCATTTTGCACAATCACTGATGTAGCCAAGTCTTTGAAATTGACAGTGCACAGTGGATATTGACTCATAACTTTTGAATATTTCTAACTGTTTGGAATCATAAAAGTAATCTAACTAAATTGTTTTGCTATTTTTTTCTCCTCAACATCAATGTCAGGGCGCTGCAGGAGTTTTTGGGGATGGTTAACTTTTATAACCGTTTCCTCCCCCGCGCAGCCCAGCTCATACAGCCGTTGTACGCCGCACTCAAGAAACGGAAACCGGTGGACAGAGTCGACTGGACTCCTGAGCGGGAACAGGCGTTCTCTGAGGTTAAAACAGCTCTGGCAAACGCTGCACTACTGGCGCACCCAGACCCGGTGGCTCGGATAGCGCTACTGACGCCTCGGACATGGGCATAGCGGCCGTCGTGGAGCAATGCGTTGCCGGTTCTTGGCAGCCGCTCACCTTTTTTAGCAGGTCTTTGCACGACAGTGAGCGTAAATACAGCGTGTTCGACAGAGAGTTAATGGCTCTCCACCTGGCGATACGCCACTTCCAGTTCTGGCTGAAAGGGCGCACCTTCACTGCGTTCGTGGATCACAAGCCGCTAACGTACTTAACGTACTTTATCTTCCTGGAAGATTAAAAAAAAGGCGGAATTCTGCGAATTAGCAGAAAAATCACATCCCTGACGAACACGCCGCCATGAATTTTTGACAAAGCATACAACGAGCCATTTGATTGGTCCAATTGTTTGCAACTATCCAATCGCAGGCCTGTTTACAATACAGCAGTAGCTTGAGTACAAAACATCCGGGTTATTGCGGGAGACTTGACCTGGGGAAGCGCCGAGCGCTTATGTAATCGTGTTGATTTTCGCTAAAATCGGTAACAATAAGGTACCTTACCCCCCCCTAAAATTTTCTCAACGGATTTAGACGATTCACAGAAATGATCAATTTGAAAATAAATCGGCGGAAATTCGCGGATTGGCGGAAAATTGCCATCCCTGTAATAGTCAGAGGTGCTGTGCCGTCAGACGAGGCAGACAAATGCTTACAGCCCTAGGCCCGTAGGGGGCCTTCGACGGCTGACCAACTTTAAATCAGTTCAGCAGCGCATCCTGTGGATTCAATCTCTGGCTACAAACCGCTCCAACTGGGTCTGGTGTGTTGCCTCTCAAATATGATTTATAATGACAAAACAGCAAAGGTAGGACAAAATTTATAGTGGTTGTTTGTTCTTGCTCTTCTTGTGTGTGCACACAGTTGTCTGTTGCAGCTTTGAATCTGTCAGAATGACAGATGGTGTTTCAGTTTAACTGGCGACGGATTAACTGGGGAGGGTAAACAGATGTGCACGTGTTTTGCTATTAAAACATCTTTCACATAATCTCGAAATAAACATATATTCTTCAACTGTGAAGTGGCTTGTATGTCAATTTTTCACCCATTTTTTTTTTACGTGAAAGATGTTTTAATAGTGAAACGCGCACACATCCGTTTGTTTACCCTCACTAGTTAATCCGTTGCCAGATAAACTGACAAAGCCGTCTTTTGATTAATTTCCACTCTTTGTCTCTGCCTGTTTATCCGTGTTTCCTATTCAAATGTCTGCTGAACTGAGGTGAGGTGGTCAGCCACCCACGCAGCCTGCAGCGTCATTTAGCCAGTCATCCGACATGTGTAACCCTATTCAGGTAATAGCGGCAAGCCTCCACTGAAAGGAGCTTATGTGATATGCATACATATTTTTATTATGAGCAGTAACGTGAGCTCCCTGGTCTGTTGCTGGTATCTGGGGACTTCAGGACCTGAGAGGGTATAACGTTTTTGTATGTGTGTGAGCGCAGTACCCTAAGCTCACCTGGGGCGCCAAAATGGCACAGGCCGGCCCAGACTGTACTGTATGGCTCTTTGAATTTTTTGATATTCTCGCCCCTTGGAAATGCTGTGATAACTCTGTATATCCATCTCTTGCTTTTGTAAGCACTGACAGTTTTTCTCAAGTCTAAACTGATTTTTGTTTTGGGCATGAAGCTTTCTCATGTGACCGCTCAAACCCTCACTTAATTTTTTTATACTGTGTGTAAATTGGAAGATAACGGTCAGTTTTAACTTGATTTTACAAGCTTTGAGTATTACGAAGTTAAAGCACATGATTGCACAGCAGTGGCTTGTGCTGTGGCTGGCTGAATCAAAAAAAAAAAGGTCATAATTCTGTCTTCAACTGGATTTCTCTGTGAAATGACTTTTTTTATTTAATATTTTGGCTAACTTGTGTTTTTGGAATGAGTGATTTTGTCCACTAAATCCAAACGTGTGATTGGTCAGACTGTACGAGCAGCTGGAGGAGGTGAAGCAGCAGAGAGCTGTCAGGAGCCGCCGGGAGGATTACGCTAAAAACAGACTGAAGGCTAAAGAGTTCCATCAGGTAGAACAGCTGACTTGTTTTTTAACCAGGAACTACGGGAACCAAAATGTGCTGCAGCGATTAAATATTTTTCCTTTTGCTCTCTGCAGAAAACTCTCCAGAAGCTCCGAGCCAAGCACAGCGGATCGTGATCGATGTTGAATGTGTCAAAGTTTTGTCCATTTGTTTTATCAATAAAGCATTTTAAGTTATTTGAATCAGAAAAATGGAGCCTGAATGTTAACAGAACTTTACTTGATTTTCTTCAATAAGAAAACATTCATGAGGTCATTTACACATGGTAGTCATTCAACAACAAAGTCACTTTATACTCGGTAAAGTTTGGCTGTTACAGCTTATAAAACCTCAATTGTGACTAATCAGTCTTTCTTGGGTCAGATTACAGTCTAACTTTTTATGTTAAAGCACATTTTTATTAGTCTGTGATCCGTATTTCTCCAGAAAGGCCACAGCAGGAGGAAAATGGCAGCTTCTTGGTTTTTTTAGAGTTTGGAGAACTCGATGGTTTTGGGACTCTTCTTCTCCATGGAGGCCTGAGCTGATTTAATCACGTCCTCCGTCTGAAGCATGCTCATGTTCCACGTCGCCTACAAATAAAGAGGGAATGGTTAAAAAATAAATCAGAGAAAATGCTGATTAAACATTAAGTATATCACTTTCTGATTTTGAATGTCAAGCCTAAAACTTCACCACTGATAAGTTTAGGCCCTCAGCCAGCTGGCAACCTATGCACAAAGTTATGGAGCCTACGTGAGATCTATCATCAACTGTGGATTAATGAACACGCTGGGAACACAGACGTCTAGTGGGGTGACTAGAATTTACAGAAGAGAGCGCTGGAAACCTCAGTCGAGCTGCTGGCTAAGCTAGCTGCATTGTAGCTGTCCGAGTTCTGAGGCTCAGTGGGGAAACTTCCTCTTCTGCTCAGAGGAGAGGGTGTACCAGACTATCCAGGAGGCAGGTCTGTATCAGGCCAGTCCAAACGAGGCTTTTCAGAAGGCTCTGTAATGCTAAATGGCGTTCACATATATAGCGCTTTTTACTCATCTCTGGATGACCAAAGTGCTTTACAGATCCTGTTATCCACCCATTCACGCACCGATGGCGGCGGAGCTGCCAGACAAGGCGCTGGCCACCAGGAGCAACTGGGGGTTCAGCGTCTTACTCAAGGACGCTTCGGCATGCAGACTGCAGACAGAGCGGGACTCGAACCACTGACCCTTCGCTCAGTAGTCGGCCACACTACACCTGCGCCACAGCTGCCCCCTAAACCTGTTGTCCGAGATTCTGTGGGAGAGGATAACTCCTGTGTAGGAGGTCTTTGGCCGTTTATGAGAGAGTAGCAAATTTTCAAGAAAAAAGTTAGAAATTTTCTAGAAAATTAGGAAAAAGTCACATAATTGATGAAAAACCTGCTAATTTTCAAGAAAAAAGACAAATTTACCATAAAAAATGTTACATTTTTAAGAAAAAAGTAGCAAAGTTTCAAGAAAGACAAATTTACCTCAAATGTTACAAATTTACAGGAAAAGAGTCAGAAATTTTCTAGAAAATCGTTGCAAATGTATGAGGGGGAAAAAGTCACATCTCACAAAAAAAGCTTCAAATTGTCAAGAAAAAAGTCACAGAATCCTGTGCAGGAGGATTTTGGGCTGTTTGACTTTACGAGTCACTTGATGTCAGAAATCCTACGTAAGTCACTAAAATAAAGCCCAGAAAGCAGAATAGGAGTTTAAGACTACCTGGTTCTCATGCAGAAGCTCAGTAAACAGCTGGACCACAGAATTTACATGTGAACTCGGACTGTGTTCCTGACATTCTCACCACGTATTTCAGCCCGTCTGCCACGCTGTGATCTCTGGCATAGACCAGGTTGATTTTGGTGCCCTGCACGGCCACCGGGCTGCGAGCGGCCATCTCCCCGGCCATCTCCAGCGCTGCGGCCATCATGGCCTCCTTATCCGCAAACACCCGACTGCACAGGGGACAGAAGGGTTCAGACTGTCACTCGTCTCAATGATATTTTTTCAGCTGAAATCATTGTGATAAGAGATTCCAACTTAACAGTTTACATCAGAGGCGTCAAGTTAAGCATTACTGAGGGCCAACAAGAGGGGAGTGAATAAATCCAAGAACCCGGGAAGTCGGGCTGGGCAGTTTGACTTTATAGCAGCATCATGATTAACTGACCCTTTCGTGTTGGTTTTTTTCCACCCATTTTTTTCCTCCCTTCTTTACTGACAAGGCTTGTAATTAAGCAACGTTACACAAGTGTGTAGTAGTAAATGAGCATAATACAAGGGGGGCTGAAAAGTTCATAGTGGTCAAATTTGACCAAATGTGGTTTAATTTTCAAACACAGGGATCCAAGTGCTGCAACACCAACGGAAGAAGTGTGTGGACCGAAGAAAAGACCATGTTGAAAAATAAACCACATTTGGTCAAATTTGACCACTATGAACTTTTCATCCTCTAAACTTTTGAGCCCTTCTACCTTGTATAATAAAGAACAGGCCTATTGTCATTTCACAAATAAAAACACTGTCCAGTGTTTACAACACATGCCTCTTTGTGGGTCACGTCACATATGCTGCAGCTAATTAGCTTGTTAGCTGCACTGAGGGAGTCCTTTACGCACCCATGACCGTGTTACCAGCATAAAGTGATTATGAATCTTATCGGGTTCTTAAATACAGCCTTAGCTTGTCCATTCCCCCTCTGTAAAACAGTTGAGCTGACATGGATAGCCGTCCAAGTCTTAACAGCAACTTAGCTTCTGCTTTGCACGTTGCGCTCGCTTTTTCTTGGCATCTTCAGATGGAATAGTCAATCATCACACACTATGTAGCTGGAGAGAGAGGGGACCCCCCCCCCCCCCAAAAAAAAAAAAAATTTTTTTTAAAAAATGACATGAGCAAGATTACTTGGGTTCTACACCCCATATGTTTGCTCTGGTTTTATTTCAGTTAATCGGCCAGCCCTACCAGGAAGTATGGTAGCTTCAAAGTCGTAAATTTATGAGAGCAAAAACATGACAAATTTACGAGACGAGACCGGGGGTGGGGTGTCATAAATTTACAAAAGGAGTGGCACAAATTTATCAAACTGGAGGGAAAAGTCACTAATTTGCAAGATGGGAAGAAGGTATTGTACTGTTTAGCAACAGCATTTAAAAACCTAAGGTCTGCTATATGTTAGCAGCACTATGCAACTTTTTTGTTCTTTGTAGGGATACTAAAGGCCACAACCACGGGAACCACAGCCCCAGTCCCAACAGCCAACCACAGCGCTTTTTGTTGTTGATGGCTAAAATCGTGCCCTGTGATTCGCAGCTGGGACCAAGGCCATATCTGCTGTCCCACCCAGTGATCACACCAAAAAAAAGAGCTGTTACAGGCAATGTGGGCCCACTCTGTCTATGGAGGATGTGACGTTCACTCGGTCAAATGCAGTCAACCACTTAAATAATTTTGCAAACATTATTTTGAGTTGAAAATCTTACATAGTGCTGCTTTAAAATGCACAGGAGAGCCGTGCTGTACCTCAGTTGTTCAGAAAAATAAGACTTCTGTGCCAAGATGTGAACCTGGGAACTCCAGCACACCAAGCACTCACCTTAACCGCAGCACCACACAACTACTTTAGCCGGCATGCTAACATTCTCGAATGATAAATGTTTGATTGAGAGGATTCCCAGCAGCAGCAGTACAACATTTAAAATTTAATGTGCATTGCACATTATTTTCAAACATAAGAGGTACAGGAGGATTTGAACCTAGGACTCCTGCATGGCAGATGAGCATTTTAACTTCCTACACCACACAACTGCTTTGGGTCACACTGACTTCCTCACACACTAACAAAGTGTTCTACTGACGAGCCAAAAATGGCTGACAGACGTTTCATAAACATGATTTTTAGAACATTAACAGACCTGCATGAATGTTGGTGTTTTACTGAAGAATATGGTTGTGACTGAGTGTGAAGGTTCATCAAATTTGGATCACAGAAGTTAGCCCTTAAACTACATGCCAATGAGAAACTGTACAATTGATTGGCCTAGAAAATCAAGACGGAATGACATTTTTGGATAATTTTAACAACTTTTCATTATCAATATCTGTAGATGATCTCAGCTTAATTTCAAGCAATTTGGATGAATGGCCTAGGAGGAATTCACTTTGAGTTCACTTGCACATTTTTAAAAATATGGTGCAGAAAACTTCATTTTCAGAGTTCCATTGACAAAAAGTTGCAGAAGGTTTCAGTGAATAGAATGATGGAAGAATTTTTAGTCTAGGCCCAGCCATTCTTGAGATATTCGCAAAAACATAAAGCTGTTAATTATACATACCCGCAAACTCAGAAGGGGTGAAAAGGTGACAAACTAAACCCCTGGAGGGGGTCTGGGGTCATCTCCCCCAGAACAATTTAATGATTTCAACATGTAAAGTAAGCATTCGGCTATACTCTCAGAAGAAAAGAAAGGGCAAAGACTACGCTTGGTTCAGATAACAAGGCGCATTATTAACAGCGTTTAACACACTTTAAACTCATTTTTTCAACCTTTCAATGCTACACATTAATGTAGCAGTAAAATTAATTTGTAAGTATCCTATAAAATAATGAAGCACCATTTTACACAATGACCACTTTTACTTTTTTTTTTGTATAATGCAAGAATGAACTTTTTTTTTAAATATTTCATACTTAAGTCATTTGGTTGTGAATACTTACTTATGTAACTCAAGTTTTGAATGCGGAGCGTGGGTCATATTTTGGGCGTTATTAGATTGCTTTTACTAGATCAGAGTACTGAGTCACAGCTGGCCACAATTAACCCTAATGGTGGTCTCACTCTGCCCATCTATTTAAACAGCTAAGCCTACAAGCTTACAGTATATTTCATGAATAAAAATGTTTTTGTCAATAAATTTGGGTTCAGAAGGAAGGTAAGAGATTGTGTCAGTGTCATTATCAAACGTACTGTTCCAGAGTAAACTCAGAAGACAACAAAAAAACTATCACTTTCAGCTCCACCTAAAATACGTAATCTGACTATTTTACGTGATTAGTGCAGTGTTTAATGCTTTTTGTGCGGCCCTACCTGTTCTACCCAGGGGACCCTCACACAGGCTGGAATCATAATACGGATGCAGTGGAAATGAGCCTCCCAAAATCATTTGCTTTGAACTCCGTTGGCACACAATTCACAGACGCTAAGTGACCCCTTAACAAGCAAAGAGCTTTCCATTAAACATGCTGGAAAATGTGCCGTTTGAGAAAAGGATCACAACACACTTTATCAACGTTAAGTTACACAGCATATTGTATCGTAGGCAGGCAGATGGCGACGGAAGACGATGCAGTTATCTTGATTGTGATTGGCCAAATGATGATGCATCCCAAAGGTATTTTATTGTGAAGATGACTGTCCCCCATTGTTTCTGAAAGCTCCATTTCAGGGAAACTGCTGCCCTCCCCCCAAAAAACCCAAAAAAACCTCTTCAGATCTACACAGCTCACATGAATTACATATTTGGGATTCATTTTGGCGATTTTTGCCAAAAGCGACTAGTTTGCAAGTATGATTATAGCGCCACCTATGCATGCAGTGCCTTGATTTTTGGTCTCCCAAGTAGTGGGGCGAGTTCCTGATTAGACAGTAAAGTTTCAAGTTTCTATGTATTACCGATTTTGCTCCCCATGCACTTTTAGTGGAGAAAAAGAAGAATCAGAACAATATCAGTAGGTTTGCCGCAGCACAGCTGCTGTGATCTTTTCATTTTTACAGGAGGCTTTTTTTTAATTCGGATTCTACAGTAAGAATATCAGTGTGCATAAAGCCCAGCTCTTAGAAACATGAGGTTGTTTCCAATCACCTGACCAGTCCACAGCTCTTGGCTTCATCAGCGTACATCTTCCTGGCTGTCAGAGCCAGCTCGTTCACAAGGCTGTGGAAAAGAACAAACGGAATTAATTAGTAAATGATACACACAGACTGCCTAAGGCTTATCATTATTATTTTACCTGCTGCTGCCGATGACTTTAGGAAGTCTCTGGAGAGTTCCAACGTCAGCTGCAAGACCGATGTCGATTTCCTGAAACAAGTGATGGAATTAAAAGCCAGTTTAAAAAGAGAAGAAAACTGAACACATCTGTAAAAAAATTAAATCAGGTGGACGTGCGTACCTTAACCTGGAACCAGGCGTCCTGAGTGCACAGGCGGATGTCACAGGCTGTAATCATGTCAATGCCTGGAACACAAAAACACGAGTGAGTTTCTGTCCTGTCTAATGGTACAGAGAGCAGCCGGCACAGATGGGGCGGAGAGGTCATTCCACTCACCCTTTAAAATGGGGACTGAAAGTTTCTCCCCTCAACCTTCAAAAAGTCACGTACTTTCAGTCAAAAAAGTTGCAAATTTTCAAGAAAAAAAAATTTACAGATTCACCCAAAAAAAGGTCAGAAATTCTCTAGAAAATTGTGCAAGTCCATCAGAAAAAAGCCACATGATGAAAAAGCTGCAAATTTTCAAGAAAAAAGTCACAAATTTATGAGAAACAAAGTAGCAAATTCTTAAGAAAAAAAGTCACATTTTCAATGGGAAAAAAAAAGTAGCAAATTTACAAAAAAAAAAAAAAAGTGACACATTTTTGGGAAAAGCTTCGCAAATGTATGAGAGAAAAAAGTCAAGTTTACCTTGACACATTTCATCTGTGGTTGATTTTCACCGTTCTAAACAAAAGTCCATTTTTCACCGTCCCCCTGTGTGGGCCACTTTTTGAAGGTCATCTGTATTTTCTCCAAAATATCAAAATTTCTACCAGCTGTGACGTGCACGCCAAATTTTGCGAATGCTGAGAAGTGATTGTTAGGAGAGAACCAGAGTAATAATGTTCTCAGCAGCTACAATAGTGCTTGAGCCCTAATAATAATAATGTCCTACCTCCACCAATACAGGCCCCATGGACGGCCACGATGACTGGTTTTGGACACTACACAGTTATTGAGAACAGGAAGGAAAAAAAAAAAAAATCACTTCCGTTTCAGTACATCAGAAATAATAATCAAGTATCATACATGTCTCTGGTCCAATCTTCTCATTTCTGGGCAATATAAAAGTCACATTTGACTAAAAAGCTGCAAATTTTCAAGAAAAAAGTCACAAATTTACCATGAAAAAATGTCATAAATTTATAAGAAAAAAGTGGCAAATTTTCCACGAAAAATGTTACAAATTTATGAGAAAAAAGTTGGAAATTTTCTAGAAAATGAGATAAAAAGTCACATATTTGATGAAAAAGCTGCAAATTTTCAAGATGAAAAGTCACAAATTTACCACAAAAAAAATGTTAGAAATTATGAGAAAAAGAGTCAGAAATTTTCCAGAAAATCGTTGCAAATGTATGAGGAAAAAAAGTCATATTTGATGAAAAAGCAGCAAATTTTCAAAACAAAAGTCACATTTACCATGAAAAAATGTACAAATTTATGAGAAAAAAGTAAATATTCAAGAAAAAAAGTCACTAAATTAGTACAAAAAGTTCCTAGAAAACTGTTGCAAATGTATGAGAAAAAGTCTCATATTTGAGGATATAAATGGCTCTGACCTTCTCTATGACGGAGAAGGTCTCCTGGTACTTGGTGATGGTTTTTCTGATGTTCCAGGACATTCTCGCCGTGTCCTCACCTCCTGGCTGCAAAATGTTGCCAGCCATGTCCATCAGGTCGATACCTAGACGTAACAAAGCAGGGAGGGATCAGATTAACGCAGACATGTTTTCTGACCAGCTCAGCCTTTCATAAAATCATTTTTTGATGCTGCACAATTAAACTGCTTCCATTTTTACCCCTTGACTCTCTCCGAGTCATTCCTCTTCTGGTAAAGCTTTTATGAGCGAATAAAAATGGTTCTGGTTCTAGTGCAGCGGGGTTATTAATAGTGTGACACCCACCTGCTGTGAAGAGCTTCCCCGCTCCAGAAACGACCACAGCTCTGCAGTCTGGGTCCTCGGCGATGGAGTTAAAGCACTCCACCATCTCACTGGGACAGAAACAAATCAGTTCCATCAGCGCGGAGGAAACGGATCATAAATTATGTTTCACACTGCATGAATTCTCAGTTTTCATCAGATAAACTCCAGCAATCTGAGCAGAGTTTTGCATTTTTATATTAAAATAAATGAACAGCTTGTATCTTCAGCAATGGATGAGTGCTATCAGCCACTGCTGAGTTGACTCCCCCTCCCTCTCCTGTTTATCCTGACTTTCGTTCACAAAGCCTGCCCTGCACACTTTTCTAGCCCCTCCCCTTGAAACCTTTGCTCTGCCTCTGTTGTTTGACAATATGATGTCAAGTGCCATTGTGCCACAATGGCTTATGGGATCAAGTCATTCATTCATTCATTCATCTTCTTCCGCTTAATCCTTTTCGGGTCGCGGGGGGGCTGGAGCCTATCCCAGCATCTTTGGGCGAGAGGCAGGGTACACCCTGGACAGATCGCCAGTCCATCACAGGGCCAACACAGAGAGACAGACAACCATTCACTCTCACAGCCATACCTAAGGACAATTTAGAATCCCCAGTTTTGATGCCAATTAACCTAACTTGCATGTTTTTGGCATGTGGAAGGAAACCGGAGAAATTCCGGAGTAAACCCATGCAGACACGGGGAGAACATGCAAACTCCACACAGATCACTGTTGGTCGGGGGCCGGGATCGAACCCAGGATCCCCCGGCCAAGGGTGAGTTGCTGTGCTGCCGCAGTGCTAACCACTGCGCCACCGTGCCGCCATATTGTATATCTAATGTGTCATTTACCTACTCCAAATAACACTGCAAGGGGTCAAATAAACCTGACAATCACACTGAAACATTTGTTACCGCCAGATGTTATGTGGCTTTTTCATTATTAATTTACATATGCTTCATCTATGATGTTGCTAGCATGTCTAGCCTAGCCATCGTGCTGCTTCCGTCATTTACCTATCGCAAATCCACACTGCATGGGCTCTAATGAACCTGCAAATCACACTGAATCGTACATCTTACTCCTAAATATGAAGCGGATTATTTTATTATCAACTTACAATGGTGTGAAAAAGTGTTTGCCCCCTTCCCGATTTCTCTTTTTTTTGTATGTTTATCACACTTAAATGTTTCAGATCATCAAACAAAGTTAAATATTAGACAAAGATAACAAGTAAACACAAAATGCAGTTTTTAAATGAAGGTGTTTATTCATCATCATCATCATCATCATCATCATCATCATCATCATCATAGCAGTTTGTCGGGGGCGACAATGACTGTTTCATTTAGGTCTGATCAGATTCCTCCATGCAGCTCTGTCCTTCGCCTTCCACTGCCAGGAACTCCTGACCTTGTTAACCCGGGCGACGACCGAGCCGGTATGAGTTGCTTTCAGACTGACCATTTCATGAAACTGCTTGCAAAGTATTTGAGTACCGCTAGCTTTTGCTGGACTAGCAGCACAGTCTTGGCAGACAGAGGTATTATCAGTGGCAAGGATAGGCCAAGACAAACTGACTCCAGTATCTGTTGCAATGACTGACCAGATAATAGGTTTGTTTATCTCTGCTCTTTGTGTAGTGCATGTCACGATGCACTGACTGGCAAAAGTCCACCACAGACCATGCGACAGTTGGTGACAACATGGCTGATTCAAATACGAAATACACTGTCTTGATACATGTTCATATTCTGCGGGGTAACTTAACAGACCGTAATGCTGTCTATACCAGGGGTTCCCTTCCCAAACTTTTCAGCCCACAACCCCCAAAATCACAGTGACAGAGACTGACAACCCCCACTATCCCCGGAGGTGACTGAAACATAAAAAAAAACATAGTTGGGACTCCAGCGAACCACTCCTCTCCCCGGGGGGGGCGAATAGTCCTTACTGTCCCGTCTGAGGCCCCCTGGTGACCTTCCTCCTTCAGTCCATTGTTCCCCCTTTCCCCAGCTGCCTTCTCTGGGTGGAGAATCCCCCATCCGTACCACCACACAGCCGCCCCCCCAACACCCAGAAGGGGCACTACCCCCCCCCCCCCCCCGTCCTTTGGGCTTGAGCCGGAGCCCATAGCAGCTGTGGCGGGGGGTCGCCGATCCAGTCGAAACACCCTGTTGGCGAGGTGTGTAGGAGGGCATGTCAGTCTGTGGAGGGAAAAAGGGAGGGGGGGGAAACACATCAGCTTCGCGGGCACAGGTTCCTACTGAGGGAACACCAACTTGCGGGGCCACCAACAGCAGGCATCCGTGCCAGGGAGCTTGGGCCAACACCACAGCGGGCTTCAGCCTGTCGATGCAGACGGTCTCTCTACACCCCCCCCCCCCCCCCAAGTCTAACACAAAATGCTTCGCCCCAGGTTCCAACATCCTGAACGGTCCGTTGTACGGTGGGCGCAGTGGGGTCCGGTGCACATTGTGCCTGACAAAAACAAAGCTGGCATTCTGTAAACTCTTAGGGATGAAAGTGCGGGGAAAACAATGGTGGCCCGGTACATTAAAAACCTCCGTACTGTGCAAAAATTGCGCGGGCGGATCGGCCTCTGGGTTTTCTGGTAAAAAAAAAAAACTCCGGGGATCTGTAGCAGTTCAGAAAAAACGAGTTCTCCCGGGGAGGCTTCCAAATCCTCCTTAGGAACGGAGCGCAACCCTAAAAGAACCCATGGCAGGTGGTTAACCCAATTTCTATCCATGAGCGAAGCTCTGACCGCTGCCTTAAGCGACCAATGAAAATGCTTGCATAACCCATTAGTCTGGGGGTTGTACGCAGTAGTACGGTGAATTCTGACCACCAGGCTCTGAGCCATCATGGACCAGAGTTCCAAAACAAATTGTGGACCCCTGTCGGAAGTAATATCCGATGGGGGGCCGAACCGTGCAACCCAAGCCGACAAAAAAGCGCAAGCCACCTCCGCGGATGTGGTAGAAGCCAGCGGGACCACTTCAGGCCAGCGCGTGGTGCGGTCCACGACTGTCAAAAGGTCAGTGAAACCTTGCGACGGCGGGAGGGGTCCCACCAAATCCACATGGACGTGGTCGAACCTCCTAGCCGGGATTTGGAACAGCTCGAGAGGGGCTCTGGTGTGCTTGTGCACTTTGGCCCACTGAAACGCGATGCAAGCTGCAGCCCACTCTTTCACATCCTTGCGCAAGCACGGTCAGACGAATTTCACCCCTACAAGCTTTACCGAAGCGCACATGCCTGGGTGCAAAAGGGAGTGGACTGACTCAAAAATGCAGCAGCGTCAAGAGCTCGCGCCCGGTGGAGACGTCGCAGAGCAAGGAAGGGCACCCTTCTTGACCACCCTGCTCTTCAGCCTTAACCCAGTAGGCGCTGACTGGAGTGCGCAAATGTCTGCGTCTCCAGCTTGCTCCGCGGCCATGGCAGGGAAATCTAATCCCATGTAGACCGAGGAGCCTAACATGCGCAACAGGCAGTTGGCCATGACATTGAACTTACTGGCAATGTGTTGAATGTCGGTTGTAAGCTCAGAGATCGCGGCCAAATGCTGTTGCTGCCGGGCCAACCACAGTTCCGAGACCTTGGACATTGCGTACGTCAGCGGCTTATGGTCCACGAATGCAGTGAACTCGTGCCCCTCTAGCCAAAACTGGAAATGGTGTGTCACCAGGTGTAGAGCCAACAACTCTCTGTCCAACGTGCTGTATTTGCATTTGTTGTCGCGCAAAGTTCTACTGATAAATGCAAGCGACTGCCACAAACCGGAGACGTATTGCTCCACCACTGCCCCTATGGCAACATCAGATGTGACCGTAGTGAGCGCTATCCATGCTGACGGATCCAGGATGGGCTAGCAACGCAGCATCTGCAAGCACTGTTTTGACTTTTGTGAAAGCCTGGACTCGTTCAGGTGTCCAGTCGATGTTTTCTGCGGGCTTTTTTTTTTTTTTTTTTAAGCGCGGCATACAACAGCTGCATCAGCTGGTCTGCCCAAGGAAGGAAACTGTTATAAAAATTGACCATTCTCAAAAACTCCTGTAGGGCTCTCACGATCTGCGGACGCGGAAAGTCCGACAAGGCGCGCACCTTATCCGGTAGCGGAATCGCACCCTACAGTGAAATGTGGTGGCCCAAAAAACAAATCAATCACTGGCACACTGAACTGGGACTTCACCGGGTTCCCTTTAAGCCCATGTGCTTCCAACATCTGGAAAACCATTTTGAGATGGGCGGTGTGCTCCTCCTCGGACGTGCTAGTACCAGAATGTCGTCTAAGTAGACAAAAATGAAGGACAAGTCGCAAAGCAGTGCGTCCATCATCCTCTGGAAAGTCTGCGCCACACTTTTTAATCCGAACAGCATGTGTAAAAACTCGAAAAGGCCGAAAGGAGTCATTACCGCTGTTTCCAGAACATCTTCCGCACGCACTGGGACCTGATGGTATCCGCGGACCAGATCCACTTTCGAAAAAGCACACGCTCCGGCCAGGTGCACAGAAAAATCCTGGATGTGCGGAGTAGGATAACGATCGTGTTCCGTGGTGCTGTTCAAGCGCCGGAAATCGCCGCATGGTCGCCACAACCCATCAACTTTAGGCACCATGTGTAGCAGGGATGCCCATGGGCTGTTGGAGCATCTGACGATGCCCACCTGCTCTAAGCTGGCAAACTCCTAACGCGCACTGGCCAGTTTAGCTGCGTCCGGGCGCCAAGGTCACCCGAACACCAGCAGGCCTTTTGTAGTTATGAAATGTTCGACCCCGTGTTTCGTTATCGTACCCGAAAAAGTCGGGACCATGAGTGCTGGGAACTGTGCGAGTAAATGTTGGTACTTACCCCCCTGGAGCTATAACGTTAGCCAGTATTGTCGACCCAGCTTCCCGAGCTGTACAGGGCAATGAGGTAAAAGAGAAAGCATCCACCTTATCGCCTATTAGCAATATCAACTAACAACCCATAAGCACATAGAAAGTCTGTGCCTAAAATAGGAGCAGAACATGCAGCTACCACAAAGTCCCACTGGAAATTGCGTCCATGTAAGCATATCGTCAGTGTCCGTTCGCCAAACGTCCTGATGGTGGATCCGTTGGCGACCGTGAGCTCGAGATCACTGCCTCCTGCCAACCTGTCTGTGTTGACCGGCAGGATGAGGCTCTTCTGGGAGCCGGAGTCCACCAAAAACTGTCTCCCCGAACGTGTGTCCGTGACATAAAGCAGTTTTTCCTGTCGCCGGCGGTTGCAGCTGTAACTCAATGCTGAACGTGCCGTCTTCCTGGCTTCTTGAATTGGCATGGTGACAGGCAGTGTTGGGCGTCCGAGCTGAAACAGCAATAATAAATACAGATCGCCCTGTTCCTTCGTCTCCTGGTGTCCGTCCCGACTACCATCAACGGCTCCTTGTCCTCGCTGGAGTCCCTCATGGATGCTGGTGCTACTGCCTGCATGCTGAGAGTTCTGGTCGCCAAAATGATGTGGTCCGCTTCCTGCGCCAGGGCATGGTAGTCCTTGGCAACCAGCCGCGGCGAGTTGGCCAGGGTCGCCTTCACCGTAGCTGGTAGGTTCCTGAGGAGCAAGTGGGTGACCAGGAAAGATCCATTGTCCTTCCCCCTCAGTGCCAACATGCTCTCCATGAGCTCCACTGCTGATCTGTCACCTAACTCCGAACGCGTTAGGAGCCTCTCTGCCCTCTCACTGTCAGAAAGGGAGTAGTGCTGGAGCAGCACCCTCTTGAGCGCTTCATATTTCCCCTGGGCCGGCAGCTCCTGGAGCAGGCTCGTCACCTGTTGCGTGGCGCGCACATCCGGTGCAGCGATCATGTAGTAATACTTTGTGTCATCCGTTGTTATTCCACGCAGGGCGAACTGGGCTTCTATATGCACAAACCACGCAGTCGGGTTGTGAAGCCAGAAGTCCGGGAGCTTGACTGAGACAGTGCACACGGCGCTGGTGCTCTCCCTCCTGGTAGTCTCCGGTGCGGTGCACGGCTCACTCTCCATGGCACGTCTTGGAGTCACCAATGTGGAGAAAGGAAACAGGCGAGGCAACAAGCTGGACGACACCCGAACTTTATTCCTTCTCCAACATACAGTACAGTAAAAGATCTCCCGGGTGTCTGTGCATTCTCCTTTTATACCTTTAATTCCATGCATTCAGACCCGGAACTTCCGACCATAATACATTGTTTGGAACAAAGACCTGTGTGGCACATTAACATAACATCACGCCAGCACAACTTCTCACACTCTTCATAGATAGATCGATAGATAGATAGATTATTTCGAACAAAAAAGTATAACAAAACAAATGACAAATGCAATAAAGTAACAGTATACAGTGTTCGAAAGGGAGAAGGAAGAAGTGAACACTTATTAATTCCATCTCCTCTTTTCCATAAATACACCCATGTGAATTATATACAAATTACCACCTTTAAGACCCCAAGTAAACAATTTACTGTATTTTTTACATATCAACATTAACACCCACCAATCCTAACATACATTGATGTCCATACATCAAAACCAGCCTCAGACAACACAGATATACACAGTGCTGTCCCATCCACCATTCCATAGTGTCCCATAATGTCCCAGAGTGAGCATAGTGAATCGTACATATAAATACTACCCTTCTAACATATATCCTTTCAGCAAATAATGTTTATACCTCTTTTTGAATTGATTTCTGTTTGTACATAGTTTCAGTTCCGGCTCCAGACTGTTCCACAAATCCACCCCAGACAGATATGCACATACTTTTCTTGGTTGTTCGTATCTTGGGTTTTGTAAAGTTTAAGTCTCCTCTCAAATTATGATCATTGTCTCTTTTTTTAAATATTTTTTGTATATTAGTTGGGAGTTGATTATTAATTGCCCTGTACATTACTTGTGCTGTCTGAAATTTAACTAAATCGATGAACTTTATGACATGTGACTTTAAAAACAACAGATTTTTTTTATTTATTTATTTATTTTTTTTGTTACTTATTTGTACCCGTAGGTAGATTTGGTTTGCAGTTTGGTGACAAGCCACCGGCTGCTGGTCGCTGCGTGCACGAGCGCCCTAAACCTACATGTTTTTTGTTTTTTTGGTGTGCGGGAGGAAACCGGAGAAATCCCGGAGTAAACCCGCGCAACACGGGGAGAACATGCAAACTCCACACAGCTCACTGTTGGTCAGGGGCTGGGATCGAACCCACGATCCCCGCGGTCCCCCGGCCGAGGGTAAAACTGTGCTGTCACAGTGCTTAAACCACTGCGCCACCGTGCAGCGGTATGGTCTCTATATCCTACATTGTTTATTATCCTTATAGCTCTTTTTTGTAATGTGCATATTGACTGTAGGTTGGTCTTGTAGGTGTTTCCCCAGACTTCTACACAGTAGTTAAGATAAGGTAAAAACAGTGAATTGTACAGTAAGACCAATGATTTATAGTCCAAGATGTGTCTTGTCTTCCCCAGTATGCCTATACATTTTGCTAACTTGGCCCGGATGTGACTGATGTGAGGTTTCCAGCAGATTTTGTTGTCTAGCGTCACCCCCAGAAACTTATTTTCCTGTACTGTTTCTATTCTGGTACCATCTATCATTACCATTATTTCATGATTTATTTTATAATTTCCAAACAACATAATCTTTGTTTTTTTAGATTTAGAGATAATTTATTTTTGTTGAACCACTGCGTTAACTTTTTCATTTCAGTTGTGACCACCTCTAAAACCTGCTGCAAATTCTCACTAGTGCAATGGATATTTGTGTCATCCGCAAACAAAATAAATTTCAGAATTTTTGATACTTGGCATATGTCATTTATATACAAAATAAAGAGTTTGGGTCCCAAAACTGACCCCTGGGGCACACCACAAGTGATGTCCATGAAGGGTGATTTGTGCTCACCAATTTGTACAAATTGTTGTCTGTTACTTAAATAACTTTGCACCCAACTCAGTCCTACCCCTCTTATCCCATACCTTTCCAGTTTCCTTAGTAGTATTCTGTGGTCAATGGTGTCAAAAGCTTTCTTTAAATCTATAAATACTCCTACAGCAACCTTTTTTTTTTTTATCTATACAACTAGTAATTTCTTCTATAAGTTCGATCAGTGCCAAAGATGTAGATTTATCTGCTCTAAAACCATACTGGCTGTCTGTAAGGAGGTTGTGTTTTTCAATGAAATCATCCAGTCTCTTAGTGAAGATTTTTTCAAGTATTTTGGAGAATTGTGAGAGTAAAGAGACTGGCCTGTAATTTGTGAAACAATGACTGTCTCCTGTTTTGTATAGAGGTATTACTTTCGCTATCTTCATTTTGTCTGGAAATTTACCAGTTTGAAATGACAGGTTACAGATATGGGTGAGTGGCTTAACAATTCCTTCAATTACTTTTTTCACTATTGTCATGTCAATTTCATTCCAGTCCGTTGATTTTTTGTTCTTAAATTTACTCACAGTCTCGATAATTTCCTTTTCAGTAACTGCACCCAAAAAGATTGTGTTTGGATTTCTATCTTCTATTTCATTCACAGAACCACTGTTGTTTGTTTCTGGTGTCACTATTGATTTTGCTAATTCAGGACCAACGTTTACAAAAAATTTATTGAAACCACTGACCACATCCTCCATATTATTTATCAAATTGCCATTTTCAATAAAATATTCTGGATAATTAGCATTCTTAGGTCGATTACTAATAATCCCATTGAGTACTTGCCTTATTCCTCTTAAGTTATTTTTGTTATCCTCTAATATTCTGTTGTAATATTCTTTCTTACAGGTCCTCATTATATTAGTAAGCTTATTTTTATATCTTTTATATTTGATCTCAGCTTCCACCATTCTGCATTTAATGAATTGTTTATATAATGTATTCTTCTTTTTACATGCATTTATTAACCCCTTGGTGACCCAAGGAATATTTTTTTTTGTTGTTGTCTGTCACTGTATTGTTTTATAGGACAATTTTTATTGTACAATGATTGAAATATTTGTAAAAAATTATCATATGCTTTATTTATGTCATTTTCATCATAAACTATCTTCCAATCTTGTATTAATAATTCCATTGTCAGTAAATACATTGATTCTTCGGTTCTTATTCTTTTATATTTAATATTTTTGGTATACTTTTTCTTCCTATAATCACATTGATAGACAACAAAAATCGGCAGGTGGTCACTGATATCATTCAATAAAAGCCCATTCCTGATATTATTTTCCATAATGTTTGTGAATATGTTATCTATTAGTGTGGCACTGTGTGACGTGATTCTGCTAGGTCCGGTAATTGTTGGATGTAAACCCATACTGTACATTGTGTTGATAAATTCTTCTGTCATACTATGTTGTTTTGAGTTCATCAGATCTATATTGAAATCCCCACAGATGAACATAACTTTATGAGTTAGTTTTGCATACATTTTTTCCATCCAGTCCTTAAATAAGTCAATGTTTGATCCAGGTGTTCTATATACACAGCTCACTACTACATTCTTCACATTATCCAGACAGATTTCTATTGTAATACATTCAAATAAATCATCCACAGTTACTGACAGATTTTCAACAACCTTGTATTTCAAGCTCTTGTCAACATAAATTGCAACTCCTCCTCCTTTTTTCACTTTTCTATATAATTTAATTCATAGCCATCCATGGTAAAATCCACTCCTCTCGCTTCACTGAGCCATGTCTCTGATATTGCCACAATATTGAACGGCTCTTTAAACTGATGTAAATAACCTTTAATGTTATTAAAGTTGGCATAGAGACTTCTGCTGTTGAAGTGGATCATTCTTCCAGCGGCTCCGGCGTTCTCTCCTCTCTCTGGGGGGCGAATAGTCCTTACTGTCCCATCTGAGGCCCCGTGGTGACCTTCCTCCTTCAGTCCATTGTTCCCCCTTTCCCCAGCTGCCTTCTCTGGGAGGAGAATCCCCCACCCGTACCACCATAGTCTCAGTTTTGCCAGAAAACATCTTGATGATCCCCAAGACTTTTGGGAAAATACTCTGTGGACTGACGAGACAAAAGCTGAACTTTTTGGAAGGTGTGTGTCCCATTACATCTGGCGTAAAAGTAACACAGCATTTCAGAAAAGGAACATCATACCAACTAGGGATGGGCATTCGGTGAAATTTTCTTCACCGATCGTCGGGAGAATTAATGATTAATAATCGGTTAATCATTAACATTTTTAGGTACGTAACAAGGCAGGTAGACTACATTATAACATCAGGTGCACGGAGAGCCCTCTCTCTGTTCTCGTGTTGGCTCGGCTCGGGAATCTCGCAAGCTGATTGGCCGAGACGTTTCACCCCGCAAGCTGATTGGCCGGGACGTTTTACCCACCTTGTCTCCCTGCCGAGCGGCCACCCAACAAACGAAGACCGCATTCATTGCTCTATCGCTCGTGTTACTTAGTCTAGCCGCGCAGAACTTTTTGCTGTTCTCTTGTGCCATTTTGTGCGAAATAGTCTTCCCGTCGAGCTACTACGCCGCCTCCTGCAGCTTCCCTCGACGTGTGTACACCGAATCTTCATGACCTTCTCAATAAAGTTTCTGAAAAAAAAAAAGAATCTTCACGACCGCCATTACTCAGCGCGCAACCACTGTTGGCGGTTTCTTTGCGTAATAAGGGTGTTCCATGGACCCTGTCGATGAGGTATATTTGTATGCTGCATTGCAGTGATTGCAGTACACCTGGTCATTTTTTAAATTGAAATGGTCCCACGCAACACTTCGCCGTAACCGCTTAATGATTTGGCGATTGCCCTACGGAAGCCCGCGTGTATCAACTGAGGCACGCCAGGGTACGGCGATGGTGTAATGTTGCCCCCTGGTGCCCAAATTTTGCCATTGCATTGTTTGAGGACGGCCGTACACTAGGCCTCGGATTGTTTAAAAAAAAAAAAACGGTTTGTCGACGAAAATGAACTTTCTCGGTGAAATTCTTAATGATCAATTATCGGTTAATCGGTAAATTATGCCCATCCCTAATACCAACAGTAAAATATGGTGGTGGTAGTGTGATGGTCTGGGGCTGTTTTCTGCTTCAGGACCTGGAAGACTTGCTGTGGTAAATGGAACCATGAATTCTGCTGTCTACCAAAAAATCCTGAAGGAGAATGTCCGGCCATCTGTTCGTGACCTCAAGCTGAAGCGCACTTGGGTTCTGAAGCAGGACAATGATCCAAAACACACCAGCAAGTCCACCTCTCAATGGCTTAAGAAAAACAAAATGAAGACTTTGGAGAGGCCTCGTCAAAGTCCTGACCTGAATCCGACTGAGATGCTGTGGCATGACCTTGAAAAGGTGGTTCATCCTCAAAAACCGTCCAATATGGCTGAATTACAACAATTCTGCAAAGATGAGTGGGCCAAAATTCCTCCACAGTGCTGTAAAAGACTCATCGCCAGTTATTGCAAATGCTTGATTGCAGCTGTTGCTGCTAAGGGTGGCCCAACCAGTTATTAGGTTTAGGGGGCAATCACTTTTTCACACAGGGCCATGTACGTTTGGATTTTTGTTTCCCTTAATAATAAACACCTTCATTTAAAAACTGCATTTTGTGTTTACTTGTGTTATCTTTGTCTAATATTTAAATTTGTTTGATGATCTGAAACATTTAAGTGTGACAAACATACAAAAAAAAATGAGAAATCAGGAAGGAGGCAAACACTTTTTCCACACCCCTGTATGTGTGCAGTATCAATCAGTTACTACTGTTAGCATTACTGTAAAAAATACCCCACCCTGCAATCACCTGTCTGAACTTCAGCCTTCAGGCAGGAGTTACAGGACTTTAAAAGCACACACTACAGGAATGATTAGCAGTTTTTATTCCTCTCGGCGCCACACCAGTCGGCTGCCTTTTGCAACAGCGGCTCGATTCCGAGTTTTTTTTTTCCCTTCCTCTCTCTTTTGATCACTTTTTTTTTTCACCCCACTTATATCACGGACACACAGATCATCCCAAATGACTCCTGAGCCGGTGGACGGAGCCACTGTTTATAGCAGGATACGATATAACAGGGAAGAGCTGCTAGCATTTAACCGCCACCCGGTCCCACTGGAAAAACTCGACATACCAAGAGAACTGAGGCGAAAACGCCGCGGCTGCCGGGCTGGAGTAAGGCGGAGGACAAAAAATATAAGGTACAGACCCTCCCTTCCATCTGTTGTCATGGGAAATGTACGGTCGATACTGGGAAAGTTAGATGAGCTAGCGGCTATCTCCCGTTATGATAGCACTTACCGGGAGTGCTCTCTCCTTTTATTTACTGAGACGTGGCTAACTGAACTAGCAGCAGATGCTAACATTGAGCTGGAGGGTTTTCACACGATACGAGCTGACCGAACACCAGAGAGTGGCAAAACTAGGGGCGGTGGAGTGATCATGTATGTTAACAACAACTGGTGCAGACCGGGACATATCACTGTTAAACAACGACACTGCAGCAAAGACATTGAGTTGCTAGCTGTTAGCATGAGGCCTACATATCTCCCGAGAGAACACTCACACGTGATCTGCATTGTTGTTTATGCAAATCCGACGGCGAACGCTGGGACAGCGCGTGACGTCATCCATTCAGTAACCAGCAGGCTGCAGACAGAACACCCAGATGCTCTTCTCCTCATCTCAGGCGATTTCAACCACGTTTCACTGTCTCCCATTCTGCCCACTTTCACCCAGTATGTCACATGCCACACTAGAGACAATAAAACACTGGATTTGTTCTACGCAAACACTAAGGAGGCGTACACCTCATCACAACTCCCCCCACTTGGGAGATCGGATCACAACTTGGTTCATCTCCGACCGGTGTACAAACCCCTAGTGCACAGACAACCTCCGGCCATGCACACTGTGGAGTTATGGTCTGAGGAGACAATGGACACTCTAAAGGACTGTTTTGAAGCCACTGCCTGGAAGCAGCTCTGCGATCCACATGGTGAGGACATCGATGGCCTCATTCACACCTTCACGGGCTACCTCAGCTTCTGTGTGGACAAATCCGTTCCCACCAAGACCATACGGCGTCACTCAAACAACAAACCCTGGATCAACCCTGAGATAAAAACACTTCTGAGAGAGAAGAAGAGGATCTTCAGGTCGGGGAACAGGGAGATGCTGAAGTCCGTACAGAGGGAGCTGAGGAGAAAGATCAGAGAAGGCAAGGACAGCTTCAGGAAGAAGATGGAGGACAAGCTGCAACAGAGCGACATCAGCGGGGTCTGGAGAAACCTCAAAACCATCTCGGGGCTCCAGAATACCTCCCCCCAGGCCACGGGGGGCAGGGAGTGGGCGAACAACCTGAATCTGTTTTTCAATAGATTTGACCAACCGCCCTCCCCCCTGTCTGCACAACAACCACTGCTGCCTCTAAGAAATCAAGTCCTGCTACCCACTCCCCACTCCACCGACACCCCCCCCACTCCCAACACACAGCCCCCCATCCTGACCCTGACCAAGACCCAGGTGAGGACGGAGCTGAGGAAGATCAAGGCGAGGAAGGCGTCGGGACCGGACGGCATCAGCGCAAAGCTCCTCAAGTCCTGTGCAGACCAGCTGTGTGGGATTGTGACGTATATCTTCAACATGAGCCTGAAACTGGGGAGGGTACCACAGCTGTGGAAAACATCTTGTGTGGTACCTGTACCAAAAACTTCCCACCCCAAAGACCTGAACAGCTTCAGACCGGTGGCCTTGACGTCCCACTTGATGAAGACCCTGGAGAGACTGCTCCTTGCTCATCTCCGCCCCCTGGTGGAACCAGCGATGGATCCACTCCAGTTCGCCTACCAGCATGGCATTGGGGTGGAGGATGCGGTGATCTTCCTCCTTCACCGTTCTCTGTCCCACCTGGAGAAGCCCGGGAATATGGTGAGGATCATGTTCTTTGACTTCTCCAGTGCTTTCAACACCATCCAACCGATGATCCTGAAGGACAAGCTGCTGCGCGCAGGGGTGGACCAGCACCTGTCATCATGGATCCTGGACTACCTCACGAACCGGCCTCAGTTTGTGAGAACCCGGGACTGTGTTTCCGACACGATCATCAGTAGCACGGGGGCCCCCCAGGGAACGGTGCTGGCTCCCTTCTTGTTCACTCTTTATACTGCGGACTTCTCACACAACACAACACATTGCCATCTACAGAAGTTCTCTGATGACTCTGCGATCGTTGGTCTCATCTCCAGCGGAGATGAAGCTGAGTACAGAGGGCTTATCCAGGACTTTGTGGACTGGTGCCATCGGAACTGCCTCCAGATCAACGCGAGGAAAACTAAGGAGCTGGTGGTGGACTGCCGCAGGCATGGGCAGCCCCTCACAGCACCAGTAAATATACAGGGAACAGACATCGAGATGGTGACATCCTACAAGTACCTGGGTATTCATCTGAACAATAAACTAGACTGGTCACACAATACTGACGCACTCTACAAGAAGGGACAGCGCAGGCTGTTCCTGCTGAGGAGACTCAGGTCTTTTGGTGTACAAGGGGCGCTGCTGAAGTCATTCTATGACACGGTGGTGGCATCAGCCATCACTTTTGGAGTGGTCTGCTGGGGCAGTGGCATTACTGCAGCCGATAGGAAGAGACTGAACAAACTGATTAAGAAAGCTAGCTCTGTCCTGGGGCAACGCCTTGATCCGATGGAGGAGATAGGAGAGAGAAGGACGGTGGCTAAACTGTCATCTCTGCTGGAGTCCGAGTTCCACCCTATGCAGGACATACTGGATGCACTGAGGAGCTCATTTAGCAGCAGACTACATCATCCCAGGTGCACAACCGAGAGGTTTCGTAGGTCCTTCCTACCAACGGCTGTCAGACTGTACAACCTAAGCAGGGCTGCTCGCAGAGATAGCAAAAAGACGTAACAAACTAATAGTTTTTTTTTTTTTGAATGCAAAAGATGCAATAGACTTACACAATGGTCCTCTCCGGCATACAACTAGGAACATACCGGTCGCTATGGAGGGTGAGAATATGTATGGGCACATAATCATACCATGTAGGATAACTAAATAGACGGTTATGCTGTTTCATCCCACCTAGCAACAATGCTCTGCACTGTGTGTGTTTATATATTTACATATTTATTCCATCTAGCTACAATGCTCTGCACTGGGTGTGTTTATATTTATATGTCTATATATTTATTCCATCTAGCTACAATGCTCCGCACTGTGTTTTTATATATCTACATATTATTCCATCTAGCTACATTGCTCCGCACTGTGTGTGTTTATATACTTGCATATTTATTCCACCTAGCTGCAATGCTCCATACTGTGGGTGTTTATATATTTACATATTTATTCCATCTAGCTACAATGCTCTGCACTGTGTGTTCATATATTCATATATTTATTCCATCCAGCTACAATGCTCTGCACTGTGTGTCTGTGTGTGTGTGTGTGTGTGTATATATATATTTTATAGTAATATGTACATATGTATATTAGCTGCTCTTGCTTGCTTGTTTTTTCTTGCCTTCTGATTGTTGCTCTGAGTGTTGCTATCCCTGTGCTGTTGCAATCCTGGAATTTCCCCGTTGTGGGACTAATAAAGGCTTATCTTATCTTATCTTATCTTATCTTAAAGCCTTTCTCACATTAAACTGCTTTAAAACATTTAAAAAATGCACAGATTTGCAGGAAAAGCAGAAAAAGTAGCATGTTTATTAGAAAATAAGTTTGGAGAAACTTGCACTGTATATAGTCAGAAATGGCTATGATTCATCTACTGTAAGACTTTTTATGACTCAGACCTCATCAGATGGAATAAACCTGAGCCATGACACCAACTGCAACACACGGCAGCCATGGGACTGAGTATAATGTTTGTTAGATTAAAGGCAGCGGTACCTCCAGAAGGCTTGGTTCATGGCATTGCGTTTATCAGGCCGGTGGAGCTCCACGTGCATGATTGACTCTGTAGGCCGGCTGACAGCCAGCGTGGTGTACGGAGCGGTGAGACCGCCTGAAGATGACATGGCTCTGACTGCAGCCTGGGTGGGCAGCCACAACCCCCGATCTGAGAGGAGGAGAACCAGAAAAAGATAATAGTGAAGATCTAATAGCCTACTTAAAAATGCTGTGACGGAGGAAGGTCTGAATGATTATTCGGGATGTGACCTTCATGAGCAAATGAGCGTTACGGTGGAGCAGCATAGCGCGTAACACCGGCCGTTACCGCCGTCATCCGCCGGGATGTGAACCCACACAGCTGGCCAACAGGAGACCAAGTCTCCCATTGGTGCTTCGCCCGGTGTGCTTGTGCAGCTATGCCATATAACGCCTAAAAATTTAAAAGTTAATACTGCCATGGCTGTGGGGAGGAACGGCTAGATCATCTGTGTATCATCTACAGCCACACATGCATCGGAGTAGCACAAACACAGCAAAGAAGACGAGTACGGGACCTGGCAGTTTGGGCTGTTTGTAGCTGGAGAGTGGATCATCACCATCGGTGGTGAAGTAGTCCCATCACTCATTCCAGCATAATCATTTCTGTATGATTTCGATGTACTTTAAATGAATTTTACTTTGCCACGCTGCGTCATGGTCGAAACTGTCAGATAAGTATGTCGCGAACAAATCCTGCAGAGACTGATGATTCCCAACCCCATAATGGAGACATGACAGGGGAGAGGGCCACATACAGGAACCCTTATCAAGTTCCTGTCCCCTAAAACTGGCTCCCAGTTCCCGTAGTGCAAACGGAGCTGTAGTAAAAGCAGCAGCTTGAGAACTGAAGTCATCCACTGCCAATGAATCACCTGTAAACACCATCAAAGCGATTTTTGAAATGCAAATTTAGATTAAATAAATTTCTCGGCGACCTCTGCTGGTTATTCACTGAACACTCAGCAATCCTTAGATGATCGCTCAGCCATCTCTACCTTTGGGGTGGAAAAATTTGGTGTTAACTGAACGACTGCTGTGAGATGACTGGGAGACTGATGAGATCACTGAGTGCTCCTTGAACGATCATTGAGCGATTGTTTTAGACCGAGTCAAAACTTTGAGGAGTTTGGTGATCGTGAAGATTGCTGGAAGATCATTGAGAGATCTTGGCGATCACTGGGCACTCATTAAAAGATCACCGAGCGATCTGGCCATTGTTTTTAATCTCTCAATGATCGCCACCCCTGTGTAAAGGAGGTATATACAAGTTGAAAACTGCCTTAAAAGTACATAACAAATTTACCAGAAAGAGCACCAAACTGAAGGGGATAAAAAGTTTATATTTATAACTAATTTTTTTTGACAGCGACAAATTTATTAAGGAAAAAAAACTGCAAACATGCAAGAGAAAAATTCACAGATTCACACACACAAAAAAAATAAAAATTTGAGGAAAAGGGCTCAAATTTTAAGAAGTAAAAGGTCAACTTTACAATAACAATATTAATAATAATAATGGATTGCATTTATATAGCACTTTACATGACACCAAGACACTTTACAATGAGTGAATTATTCAGTCATTCCACAGACAGGCAGTGGTAAGCTACCTCTGTAGCCAGAGACTGAAGGACACGTGGCTGCAAGATGGTGCCAACAACCTCTCCGAGCACCACCGAGCATTCGTACACAATCACACACCATTGTCATTAACACGCTGGAGGCAAGGTGGGTAAAGTGCCTTGCCCAAGGGCACAACAGTGACCGGGGTGGGGGGATTAGAACCGCCAACCTGATCTACCTGCTGATCCCCTACCGCCCCAAGACAGAATATTGCAGATTAACAGAAAATAAATATGCAAATAAAAAGCAGTTGTGAATTTGCTTAAAGGAGGTTGCAAATAAAGGCTCATCTTATCTTAAATCTACTAGGAAAACGAGCACATTAATGAGGGGGAAAAAAGTTGCAAATGTATCAGTAAATTTAAGAAAAGTTGCAAATTTACAAGGGAAAAAAAAATCAGTGACAAGAAATTCACAAATTTACCAGAAAAAAAGTCACAGATTCACAAGAAAAATTCACAAGTAAAATGTTTGCCAATTTATAAGGCAAAGGTAGGTAAGCTGATAACTCTGTTTTATTTTTTAGTTTGGTTTTAAATTCTCATGCATTTCTTTCCTGTTTAATGTTTTATGTCTTGTACATGAAATGTGCTCTACAAATAAACTTGCGTTGTCTTTAGGATCAGATACGTTTTGTGTGTCCATGCATATTTTATGGACAAAAATTTAGCAAAGCCCCCGATTTTTATTTTTTTTTTCACTGTAAAGGAGGTTTTGTTGTGACAGTAATTTAGCCCAACAGCTTCAACCACTAAAGCAGCAGCACTGCTGACCTTTTACCCACATCCACAATGTCTGGTTAAATAACAGCATTTTTACAGAGTAATCTAAGCTAAAAGAAGACAAATAACACATGCATTTAACGTTCATTTAACACACATTTTCCTATAACAAAAAATAAACAACCATAAACGCCTAAAAACGCACAAACACAGACACTTACATTTGGTGACTGCTGACCTGACAACCACCGACAACATCGCCCTTTGACCGGTACCGCCCGGACTCTAGAGAAAAAAAGGGGAAAAGGGCACTAAACCGGAGAGAAAAATTCACTTCACGCCGACTACAGACGCTGTGACCCAGGCAGACTCACACCGACCACCCGCCTCCTCTGGAGCTCATGGCTAACTGAGGCTTGCCTGCTAATACTAGCCTGGTAGCTGCTGAAGCTAATTGCTAACAGCCGTCTTACCAGCAGTCTTCGGTGGGCTATTTGTTGTGCTCCCGCAGGCGAACAGGCAGCAGACAAGCAGACCCGTTGCTAAGACGAAGCTTCCAATCTCTATTTAAAAATTAAATGTCTTCCATATCGTTTCCATGCTAGCTTAGCCTAGCCTATTACGGTAGCCGATGAGGTTCGAAATCGATATCTGTAAAAAAAAAAAAAAAAAACTCACTTCGAAACAGGGCCGTTTCTATGTTTTGTGTGACCCTATGCAAAATTGTGCTTGGAGGCCCCTATTTTTGTAATGAGGAAGACTTCAAACCCTTTAAAACTGGAATGAAAACGAACAATTTCCCCCCTCCCCAACAAAAGCATTAAAAAATAAACTTGGGTCATTGTCTGCCAGGTTTCTGCAACCTTTGCCAACCAAAGAGCCATTTTGCCGTCTCTGACTAAAATAGAAGTGGCTGAGGGCCGCAAGGCAATTTGACCTTTAAAATAAAGATTATGCTGCTTAAGTGTTTTATATACATACCTCTGAATATTATGTGGCAATAGTACAACAGTGGAAAAAAATGTTATATATGGCTTCATTTATGAAATAAAACTATTAGAAATATATTACAAATTGTTTTGTGCTGAAAAATAAATTTCTGAATATCTGACCATAATTTTTCTATAGTTTTTTAATTATCAGCACATTCCTAAGTTGTTTAAATCTGAAAAATATCATCCATCTCCTACTTTCAACAGTGATCACACAGCTTTAGTTCCTGATGTTTTAAGAAATTAGAGACGAAAGTTTTATTTAGAAGAAGCTACTTTTCATCCTTTTTGTGTGTCCTCATAATGCTCCTTATTCAAATGTATTAATATAATATAAATCTGTATCTTTCTTCATCTGTTCTCCAGACTCTCAGTTTGGCAACTATTGGATTGATTGTCTGATGTTCTTTTTTATTTTGGAATAAAAAAAAACAAAAAAAATTCTGAACAACTTTCTAAATAATATAACTTAAAATTATTTGGTGCAAATTAAGCCAATTAGAAATAATTACAGCAGAGTGGAAAAAACGTTTTAAAAATATCTTCTTCCACTGAGCTAAATATTGGTTATAATTTTAAAAAAGTGGCACAAATAGATAATCTGCACATCTGGGGGGGGGGGGCTGAACCGTTCATAGGCTGATTAAGAATGAGTTATGCTACAGCAAGGAAACTCGTCATGCATTAAATTCAGCCTTTTCTGATACTAACTGCATTGTTTCTTTTCAGATACACTAACAATGGAGACTATGTTGAAAAAGAAACCACATTTGGTCAAATCTGACCACTGCAGGGGCAAAGATCACTGGTGGAGTAGTACCTTTCTGGTGGCTGGCAACACCTTGGCATCCCAGACTGGTCTCCCCGTAAAGCCCATCCAGGAACAAGAGTTGCAAATTAGCTAATAGCTATACACTCTATGTGCAACACATCAGATTGATTGTCTTTGATTAATTGTCTATGTTTATTGCACTGTCCCTGTCAAATAAACTAATCTACTACTACCATATCCAGCGGCATGTGATCCACATCTTATGGCCCATCCTTCCATCTGTGGCCACACTGTCTTTCCTCTCACATTCTGAAGACTGTCCGCAGTGGCTCTCAGCGCTGCCCCTAGTCTTACAGAACACGGCGGATCTATGGGAGAAAACCCAGACGAAAATCCCAGGAGTATTTGTGACACCCCAGTTCTACTCAGCAATTTGAAAATGTGATGATGATCTCAAACAACAGCACTGTGGGGCACCCCCACAACAGACTGGGACAAGCAGAGCGCTCAGCTAGAGCAATTAACATAACAGGGAAATGTATGTATTAATGTCAACAGGCAGCCTCGCTTCGTCTAGCTCTTTCCTGCTCAGTACTGTGATGTTAATGTGCCATTCATGCATTGTGTTCATGCTTCCTGCTCTTACTGTGATGCAAATGTCCCATGCCTTTCATGTATTGTCTGTAGTTGGGTATAAAAGCTGCATTGCTCTGTAACTCACTCTCTCTGACTACTGCTGCTGACACACACATTCTGTGTCTCCTCACGAGAGCCTGAGGACCCGCTCCAGCCCGCCTGCACAGGGCTGGAGTGAGTTCAATGATGGCGGGATGAATGATA
Organism: Pholidichthys leucotaenia; assembly: GCA_020510985.1. Lineage (NCBI taxonomy): Eukaryota > Metazoa > Chordata > Actinopteri > Cichliformes > Pholidichthyidae > Pholidichthys > Pholidichthys leucotaenia. The sequence continues at coordinate 44,224,634 of CM035847.1, read as the reverse complement.
TTAAACACCCTCAAAAACTCTCACTTCGCTGCATATTATTCTTCCGCCACATTGGTGACCCCGAGAAAGCACACGCTTTGTGCAACGCAACCTTCTGGTCTGGACAGCTACACTGGTGACCCGACGACAACGAACGCAGCGCCCGGCGGTGATTCTCCGACGACAAGCGAACGCAGCAGCCTGGCGCAAATGATCTGCCCTCCCTTCTGCTACAGGGAGACCTCGACGCAGAGCCACCACCAGGCGAAACTCTCTGGAGATCACCCACGACCGGGAAAGCTGCAGAAAACTTCATGATGAGATCTGCAAGCCTGAGATCTGCACGTCCACGCTGGGACCGGCAGCTCTCACAGCTCCTCCACACGAGAGCGCACGCACCTCATCCTTTCTCCACGACGGCGACCTCCAGGGCCGACGGAGAACGCAGCACGTGGACCTGAACGCACCATGACCGAACGACGCAACAGCTTACAGGGATGACCATCGGCGCCGACAACGCTGATCTCCAGCAAGCTCCCTGACCCTGACTCGCCTCTACAGCGGACCTGCCATGCACCAAACCCCGCACGCACACCGGGGGGTTACGAGGACAGCGCACCACGCACGGGACAATACCGGCTCCTCACAGACTGCCATCGTCCGTCGCCGCTGCACACAGAACCTTCAGGGCTGCTCACACACCTGAAGCACGCATGCAGCTCGCTCACAGGATTTTCTAATGGTCTCAGCCACGGCGCACAAGGGAATTCAGCCGTCAGCTGTCCCCGAGGGCTTTAGGGCTGCGCGCGTGCACCTAAAGCCAACACGCCAAGTCCCACACTGCTGCAGCTCCTTTTTTTTTTCTCACAGCCGCTACGCAGCCTTGCAGCTCCTTTTTTTTCTTCATGGCCGCGAGAGGAGTCAGAGACTAATTTTCTTCAAACAGCTGCTGTGGACCTCCGCACGTTCAGCGGGACAGCCCCTCAACATCGCGGATCCACAGGCAATTTTTGTGCGGCCCAAACAACTTCACCGTCCTGGGCCGGCACTTGCTACCCCCACCCCCCTCCCTCCACCTCCGCCTGCACAGAACTTTCCCTGCTCGCTACGAAAGCCGGACTATCGAGGCCTCAGCTTCCTGCTGAGCCCTCTGGGGGGGAGTGTGTGGGGCACCCCCACAACAAACTGGGACAAGCAGAGCGCTCAGCTAGAGCAATTAACATAACAGTGAAATGTGTATATTAATGTCAACAGCCAGCCTCGCTTCGTCTGGCTCTTTCCTGCTCAGTACTGTGATGTTAATGTGCCATTCATGCATTGTGTTCATGCTTCCTGCTCTTACTGTGATGCAAATGTCCCATGCCTTTCATGTATTGTCTGTAGTTGGGTATAAAAGCTGCATTGCTCTGTAACTCACTCTCTCTGACTACTGCTGCTGACACACGCATTCTGTGTCTCCTCACGAGAGCCTGAGGACCCACTCCAGCCCGCCTGCACAGGGCTGGAGTGAGTTCAATGATGGCGGGATGAATGATATTAAACACCCTCAAAAACTCTCACTTCGCTGCATATTATTCTTCCGCCACAAGCACCACGGTTCAAGCCCGTGCTTTAATTCCACCTTCTACCATGACTGTTGATGCCTCTCAGACATCTAATGACAACAGCGCCCCATATCCCAAGGGAAGGTCACTGTCTGATCGCCAGCCTGGGAAAGGTCTTATGTGACCCAGAAAATCTCTTGTTCAAGGTCAGCTTAAGTCAGGGTTGTCCACCCATGTGCCATGGAGGGCCCAGACCCTTCAGGCTTTACCTCCAACCAATGTCTTCAACAGCAGATTTCACTGAATTTCTTCCCACTGATTGCTGATAAGTGAAAACACCTGCTGAAGAGACTGGGTAGAAGAGAAAACCTGCAGGGTCTTGGCCCTCCATGGCACATGATTAGACACCCCTGACTTAAGTAGCGAGTGGACGACTTCCAATATCTTTGTAGCTAGATGAATACTGCACATGACATTGAATGCAGAAAAGCTAAGGCCTGGGGAGCTCTCAACGCCGTCTCCAAAATCTGGGCTGCCCCCCTGTCCAGAGGCACAAAAATAAAGGTGTTTAAAGCGCCTGCTGAATCCATCCTTGTCTACAGATCAGAGTCTTGGTCATTGAGCAAAACGCAAGCCCAGTCCTTAGAAGGGTTCTTAATGTCAGCTGGCAGGACCATTAGTCAAATGATCTACTTTACAGCTCCCTCCCAAGGCTTTCGAACATCATAGCCAAGCGTCGGATGGCACTCTGCGGTCATGTCCTCTGCCACAACCAGCCAGCTGCACAAGAATTACTCTGGGAACCTGAGGCGAGACATAAAGTTGGGAGACCCCGTACCACTCTAAACATGTTCTTAGAGAGAGACACTGGGATACCAGCCAGAAACCTTAGGGCAGCCATGCTAGACCGGCAGGCCTGGAAACTGATATCATTTCAGGTTACCAGCTTGCTGGAAGACTGACTGACTGACCACTGCATCATGGTCATCCTATGAACTTTTCAGACCCCCTCGTATTATTCATTGTTCAAAACCCCATAGATAAACTAGCAGTTATCCTGCAAAGAAAAAGCAGAAAATTGTAGGGAGTTGGAAATGAAGAAGCGATGTGACTTTATAAATCAAAGTTTAATATCAGCTTCACCTCCCTAACATGTCTCATCTCGGTGCAGAAGCAGAATAAGAGGTCAAACGCAGTCAGACCTTCATACTTATACCCACACTCAACAAAAGACATTGCATATCAAAGCTGACATCCCGCATTAACATAATCCCCCCTCCATTGTCCTCCGTCTCCTCCACCTGACCCTGGGTGGTCAGGGAGATCGATCCGATCTCCACCGCTGCGACTCTGTCTGCTCTTTGATCCTCGCTGGCGGTTGAGACCTCTTGTCCTGTTCATAGGCGTGAGGTCATTCCACATATGTAATCACTAAACATTCTAATATGTCTATACATATGTAGGTATGGAATATATGATTAATATAAGCCCCAGCCCCCCCCCCCCCAAAACGACTAAGAAAAGGACAATCAAATTAAGTTTACAGTTTAAGATAATCTCTATGACATATTATACTGTTAACCTCTTGACAGGGAAAACGAGGAAAAATCTTTCCAGCAGTCATGCTCCTGTAGAGAATTCAGTGGTAACAACAACAGCATAGTAATATCACAAATCATCCTTAGAACTGTCACGGCACAATCTGATAACACAGTTAACAACTCTTGGTCAATTTGAATCAGTCCCTGTGCCGTCTGGGTTTTAATCTTCTCCCGAATCTGCTGTGGGTCCGCTTTGGCGTCGTGGTGGGACCCTCCTGTAAGGAATCTGCAGCTTGGGGAGGAGAGTGGTTATTTGTTCCCTGCAGGGGGGCTGAGTTTTTTTTCTTGGGGGGTCTACCCCGCCGAGGTGCTCTCGCCACCCGTGCAGGTTCGTCTCTCAACAAGAAGGCAGGTTTAAGTCTGTCAATGCTGACTGTTTCTTTTCTGTCCCCTAAATCAAGCACAAAATGCTTATCACCAGGTTCCAGCACTCTGAATGGTCCATCGTATGGTTGATTTTAAAGCTTCGTGCCTAACAAAAACAAACTCGGCGTTTTTTAAAGCTTGGGGGACAAAAACCCGTGGAAAAGAGTGATGTGCCGGTCCGGGGAGAGTGTCCGGTCCGGTGCTGCCTAAAGGCCTCAGGGCTGGAAGATGCCCGGGCTCTGGGTTCTCTGGTAAAAACTCACCTGGGAGTCTGAGAGGTTGTGCAAAAACTAATTCTGCTGGGGAGGCGTCTAGATCCTCTTTAGGTGCAGAACGCAACCCTAATAAAACCCAGGGAAGTTTATTCACCCAATCTGTATCCGTTAGTGAGGCCCTGAGGGCGGCCTTTAAAGATCTGTGAAAACGCTCGCATAACCCATTAGCCTGAGGGTGACATGCGGTGGTGCGGTGAATTGTCACCCCTAAGCTGCTGGCCATGGCTGACCAAAGCTCTGAGACAAATTGAGGCCCCCTATCAGATGTGATGTCCGATGGGACGCCGAAACGTGCCACCCAATTTGTTAAAAAAACGCGAGCGACTTCCGCAGCTGTGGTTGACGCCAAAGGGACCGCCTCAGGCCAGCGCGTAGTACGGTCTATCATCGTTAACAGGTGTGTGAAACCCTGAGATGAAGGTAGTGGTCCAACGAGGTCGACATGAACGTGGTCAAACCTTCTGGCTGGGATTCGAAAAGGCTCTAGAGGAGCTTTTGTGTGTTTGTGTATTTTGGCGCGCTGACAAGACATGCAAGTTTTTGCCCATTCCTTTACATTTTTGCGTAGGCCCGGCCAAACAAACTTTTCTGTGACCATTCTAACCGAGGCGCGCACCCCTGGGTGCGCGAGGGAGTGAACCGAGTCAAAAATGCGGCGGCGCCATGCAGCTGGGACTACCGGGCGAGGTCGGCCGGTTGAAACGTCGCAGATTAGGGGGGGTACACCGTCACGTAAACCCCTTTCCTCCAGTCTTAACCCTGTTGGTCCAGACAGGAGCGCGCGCACGTCCGCGTCGCTGCTTTGTTCCTCTGCCATGGCTGGGTAATCTATCCCTACGTGAATTGGGGCCGCGTACGCGTCCACGTTGGAGAAGAGTTCTGCGGCTGAGGTAGTATAATCTGTCTCCTCGTGCTCTGGCGATGTCACAGCGCGAGAGAGGCAGTCTGCTACCACGTTAAGTTTGCCTGCCACATGTCGAATGTCTGTGGTGAACTCTGAAATTGCAGCTAGCTGTCTTTGTTGCCTGCCTGACCATGGTTCTGAAATTTTAGCCATCGCAAAAGTGAGCGGTTTGTGGTCTACAAAGGCCGTGAAGCACCGCCCTTCTAACCAGAACTGGAAGTGGCAGATGGATAAATGAAGCGCTAGCAGCTCCCTGTCAAAAGTGCTGTATTTACGCTCGGTTTGGTTTAAAGATTTGCTAAAAAATGCTAAAGGTTGCCAGGTTCCGCCAACATGTTGCTCCACGACTGCCCCTATGGCCAGGTCTGAAGCGTCTGTGGTTAATGCTATGCGGGCCGAGGGATCGGGGTGAACCAACAATGCGGCGTTCGCTAGAGCACTTTTTACTTCCGCGAAGGCGTGTTCGCGCTCCGGGGTCCATTCGACCGCGTTGGAAGGCTTTTGTTTTCTGAGCGCGGCATACAGGGGCTGCATGAGTTGAGCTGCGCGGGGGAGGAAACGGTTGTAAAAATTCACCATTCCCAAAAATTCTTGCAGCGATTTGACCGTTTGTGGTCGTGGAAAATTTTTTACTGCGCGGACTTTGTCTGGCAATGGGACTGCCCCCTTCGGTGAAACTCTGTGTCCCAAAAAATCAATTTGTGACACGCCGAATTTGCATTTGGCTGGGTTGATTATTAACCCGTGCTCTTCTAGTCTCTGAAAAACTGTAGTGAGGTGTTGTTTGTGTTCTTCCTCTGACGGGCTGGCTACCAGCATATCGTCGAGGTAGACGAACACGAAGGGGAGGTCGCGTAATACCGCGTCCATCATGCGCTGAAAGGTTTGAGCAGCGCCTTTGAGGCCGAACGGCATCCGCAAAAATTCAAAAAGACCGAAAGGGGTTATTACAGCCGTTTTAGGAACGTCTTCCGCTCGAACGGGGACTTGGTGATAGCCGCGGACCAGGTCTATTTTAGAAAAAATGCGCGCACCCACCAGATGTAGTGAAAAATCTTGGATGTGAGGAATTGGGTAGCGGTCATGCGCTGTTGCATTGTTTAGTCTGCGGTAATCGCCGCAAGGTCTCCAAGAACCGTCGGTTTTTGGGACCATGTGGAGTGGCGATGCCCAGGGGCTTTTCGAGCGTCTAATAATGCCTAATTTTTCCAGGGTGGCAAACTCGTCCCGTGCTATGGCGAGCTTGGTCGCGTCTAAGCGCCGAGCTTTGGCGAACACGGGTGGGCCTGTTGTGGGGATGACGTGTTCAACCCCGTGTTTCGCTACTGTCGCTGAAAATTTTGGAACTGTGAGTGCTGGAAATTGGGTGAGGAGTTGGTCAAACTTACCTCCTGCTGTTGTGACGCTGGCCTGCACGGATGGTGGAGAAACTCGAGCTGAGCAGGGAATAGAAGAAAATGACAGTGCATTAACCAAGCGCCTATTTGCTAGATCGACTAACAACCCATGTGCACACAAAAAGTCAGCGCCCAACAAGTTAAAACTCACCGCCGCTACAATAAATGTCCATCTATAGTTGCGGCCGTGGATGCAAAGAGGCAGGTTCCTTTCACCGAAGGTGTCGATGATCGAGCCGTTGGCTGCCATCGCTCCATTTCCCCGGGGACCCATGGCCCGGTTTGCGTGGGAAGGGGTGATAAAACTCAGCTGGGCTCCGGTGTCGATCAGGAACTGTCTCCCGGTGTGTCCGTCAGTCACATAAAGTAGCTTATTTTTTTCGCCGAGAGCCGCGGCTGTTAACGGTTCTCGGCTTTGGCATTTCCCGAACTTTTTGAATTTGCAGGGGGGCACGCATTTGTATGCCCTCTCGGCGAAACGGTGGTGGTAATAGCAGATGTCGTTCCGCTTGCTGCGCCTTGGTTGTGTTGCCGCCATGGTGGGCGGGCTCTGCTCGGTTGCCTGTGGTTCTCCGCTGCTCTGGGCTTCCGCGCTGAGATCTGCGGATGCTGCTGTGGCCATCTGTTCCCCGCAGGTGTTTATGAGCCGCTGCGCTTCTCGGGCCAGCGCGCGGAAGCCTTGCTGGGTGCTGCACCGCATGTTGACCAGCATCCCTCTCATGTGTGGCGGCAGAGTTCTGAGGAAGATGTGTTGGAAGAGGAAGTTGTCGTTGTCCTCTTCCTTGAGCTGCAGCATGTCCTCCATGAGGGCCTTGGGTCTGCATCCTCTGTGGCCGTAGATCGCCAGGATCTTCTCTGCTCTCTCCTCGGCTGAGGGGACAAAGTTCTCGACGATGGTCACCTTAAGTTCCCTGTATTTGTCATGGGCGGGCGGCTGTTGGATTATGCTAAGCGCACATCTTGACGTGGCAGCGTCGAGTTTGGCGACGATGTGGTAGAACTTCGTCTCGTCCGCCGTTATGCCTGCCAGTGCAAACTGAGCCTCAGCTTGCTGGAAACACGAGCTGGGGTCTTCTTGCCAGAATTCTGGCAGCTTGATGGTGACGGCGCTTGTGTGGGCCGTCCATGATGTGTCCGCCGGGTGAGAGCACCTTTCTTCTGCTCTCACGGCGGGGCTGGGGATGGTGCTCGGTTGAGCCCTCTCTGTAGCTTCTGCCGTGGGGGAACGTCTTCCATCCGTTCCCCTGTCTGCATGGGCGCCGGCGCTTGCCTGGGTCGCCTCTGATGAGTTAATCGCGGGAGAACGTCTCTGTTCCATCCTCACGTCTGGTCACCAGTGTAGAGAGTTAGAAATGAAGAAGCGATATGGATTTATAAATCAAAGTTTAATATCAGCTTCACCTCCCTAACATCTCATCTCGGTGCAGAAGCAGAATAAGAGGTCGAATGCAGCCAGACCTTCATACTTATACCCACACTCAACAAAAGACATTGCATATCAAAGCTGACATCCCGCATCAACATAATCCCCCCTCCATTGTCCTCCGTCTCCTCCATCTGACCCTGGGTGGTCAGGGAGATCGATCCGGTCTCCACCGCTGCGACTCTGTCTGCTCTTTGATCCTCGCTGGTGGTTGAGACCTCTTGTCCTGTTTATAGGCATTAGGTCATTCCACATATGTAATCACTAAACACTCTGATAAGTCTATACATATGTAGGTATGGAATATATGATTAATATAAGCCACACCCTTTTTATTTCTGCATTTATTTATCTATGTATTTATTTCAGCATATAATTATTTATTTATTCTTTTAATGATGTATTTAATTATTTATTCAATTATTTATTCATTCATTTATTTATTCACTTATTATATATATATATATTTATTTATTTATCCATTTTTAAGTTATTTCTTTATTGCTAATTATGTCATTTTTTATCCTCCATACACCATACTTGCTGTCAGTCAAACAACGAAAAAAGATCTCCTTACTCCTACAAAAACCGGGAAATAGCGCCCCCCCCAAACCAGCTTGTGGTAAGTGATGAGGACTACCACACAGAATGAATGGGAAAAGAGATGAAGTCTATTTTCTCCTCTCACATGTGTTGACTTCTATGTAGCCTCCCAGAATACTGTGCAGCGTTGGTGGTATAGTGGTAAGCATAGCTGCCTTCCAAGCAGTTGACCCGGGTTCGATTCCCGGCCAACGCAGTGAGGTTTTTAAAACAATTATTATGGCAAATGAGGCGGAGCCCTCTTCTGTATGGAGAATGAAAAATGACTTAATTAGCAATGAATCAATACATGCATAATAAATAATTAGTTTGATGCCAATTAGGTTAATTGCCATCAAACTGGGGATTCTAAATTGTCCTTAGGTGTGAGAGTGAATGGTTGTCTTTCTGTCTGTGTTGGCCCTGCGATGGACTGGCGATCTCTCCAGGGTGTACCCTTCCTCTTGCCCAAAGATGCTGGGATAGGCTCCAGCCCCCCTCCCCCCCGTGATCTGAAAAGGATTAAGCGGAAGTGGCTGGATGGAAATAAATAACTATATGCAGAAATAAATATCTGAGAGAATGAAAAACCATTCATGGATAGTCACCTTATCGTGGTGGGGGGTTTGCATGCCCTGGTGATCCCAGGAGCCATGTTCCATCCATCTTCTTCCACTTATGTGGATGTATAAATAAATACATAAATGAATAAATAATTAAATAAATGCATAATTAAAAGAATAAATGAATAATTATATGCTGAAATAAATGCAGAAATAAAATGGAAATAATTAAATAAGTGCAGAAATAAAAAAAATGTCAAAATAAATAAATAAATGCATCAATGATTTACGTGTATTTTGGAATTGTAGCATGCCTCTGCCACAGAATCTTCTTTGCTCTTTTTTCACTCATTTGAACTCCTTTTACTATTTTTTCATTTTTTACATATTGTGAGGAAAGACTGTCGGCTGTAAGTTGCTGATTTCAGACAAGTATATCTGGTTGACGGCGTTTCATAATAAAGCACACAAAAAAACACCATTCTGAAAGCTGAATCGCTGCGGAGGGCTTTTATTTTTACATCACTCAGGAAGTATTGAGCTGTCCATCCATCCATCCATCCATCCATCTTCTACCGCTTTTCCGGAGGTCCGGGTCGCAGAGGCAGCAGTTCAAGCAGAGAAGCCCAGACTTCCCTCTCCCCTGCCACCTGCTCCAGCTCTTCAGAGAGGATACCAAGGCGTTCCCAGACCAGCTGGTAGACATAGTCTCTCCACCGAGTCCTGGGTCTGCCCCGGGGTCTCCTCCCAGTGGGACGTGCCTGAAACACCTCAAGTGGGAGGCGTCCAGGAGGCATCCTAATCAGATGCCCATACCACCTCAACTGACTCCTTTCAATGTGGAGGAGCAGCGGTTCTACTCTGAGCCTCCCCCGGATGACTGAGCTCCTCACCCTGTCTCTGAGGGTGAGTCCAGCAATCCTACGGAGAAAGCTCATTTCAGCTGCTTGTATCCGCGATCTTGTTCTTTCGGTCATTACCCAAAGCTCGTGACCATAGGTGAGAGTAGGAACGTAGATTGACTGGTAAATCGACTGATAAATCTCCCCTCATGGATCGTTACCTTATCGTGGTGGGGGGTTTGCGTTCCCCATTGATCCCAGAAGCTATGTTGTCCGGGGCAATTTGCCTCTGATAGGGTCACCCAAGACAAACTGGTCCTGGGTGAAGGGCCAGACTAAGAACAATCCAATGGGCTCTCATGATAAATTCTATATCAAGGATTCAGTGTACCCCGCCCGGTATGGGGTTACCGGGTCCCCACCCTAGAGCCAGGCCTGGGGGAGGGGCTTGAAGGCTAGCATCTGGTGGCCGGGTTTCCACCCATGGGACCTGGCCGGGCTCAGCCCGAAGGAGTTACATGGGTCCGCCCTCCAGTGGGCTCACCACCTGCAGGAGGGATCATGGGGGTCCGGTGCTATGTGGATTAGGTGGCGGTCAAAGGTGGAGACCTTGGTGGACTGATCCCAAGCTTCCTAAACTGGCTTTTGGTACGTGGAATGTCACCTCTCTGGTGGGGAAGGAGCCTGAGCTGGTGTACGAGGTTGAGAGATACCGGCTAGATATAGTCGGCCTCACCTCAACACACAGCTCCGGTTCCGGAACCAGTCTCCCCGAGAGGGGCTAGAGCTTGGCCTTTTCTGGAGTTGCCCCGGGCGAGAGGCGACAAGCAGGGGTGGGTATTCTTGTATCCCCCCACCTTGCTGCCTCTATATTGGAGTTTTCCCCGGTGGACGAAAGGGTTGCTTCCCTGCGCCTTCGGGTTGGGAAACGGGTCCTGACCATCATTTGTGCCTATGCACCAAATGATGGTTCAGAGTACCCACCCTTTTTGGAGTCTGTGACTGGGGTGCTGGAGGGTGCTCCTCTTGGAGACTCCATTGTCCTACTGGGGGACTTCAATGCGCACGTGGGCAATGACAGTGAAACCTGGAGGGGGTGATTGGGAGGAACGGCCTGCCCGATCTGAACCCAAGTGGTGTTCAGTTATTGGACTTCTGTGCTAACCACAGTTTGTCCATAACGAACACCATGTTCAAGCATAAGGGTGTCCATATGTGCACCTGGCACCAGGACACCCTAGGTCGCAGGTCGATGATCGATTTTGTTATCGTGTCATCAGACCTGCAACCATATGTCTTGGACACCCGGGTAAAGAGAGGTGCAAAGCTGTCAACTGATCACCGCCTGGTGGTGAGTTGGATCCGATGGCAGGGGAGGAAGCCATTCAGACCTGGTAGACCCAAACGTATAGTGAGGGTGTGCTGGGAATGTCTGGCTGAGGCCCCTGTCCGGGAGGTCTTCAACTCCCACCTCTGGAAGAACTTCAACCACATTCCGAGGGATTGTGGAGACATGGAGTCTGAATGGGCCATGTTCTCCACCTCTGTTGTTGAAGCGGCGGCCCAGAGCTGCGGCCGCAAGGTGGTCGGTGCATCTTGTGGTGGCAACCCCCAAACCAAGTGGTGGACACCAGTGGTGAGGGGGGCCATTAAGCTGAAGAAGGACTCCTATCAAGCTTGGTTGGCTTGTGGGACTCCCGAAGTAGCTGAGGTGTACCGGCAGGCCAAGCGGAGTGCAGCTCGGGTGGTTGCTAAAGCAAAAACCTGGGTATGGGAGGAGTTCGATGAGGCCATGGAACAAGACTTTCGGTCGGCCTCGAAGAGATTCTGGCAAACTGTCCAGCGGCTCAGAAGGGGGGAGCAGCTCCCTGTCCACACTGTGTATGGTGCGGATGGGACACTGTTGACTTCGACTGGGGATATCGTCGGGCAGTGGAAGGAATACTTCGAGGATCTCCTTAATCCCACTGATACGCCTTCCACAGAGGAAGCAGGGTTTGGGGACGAGGGGGATGAGTCGGCTATCACAGGGGCTGAGGTCGCCAAGGTGGTTAAATATCTCCTTGGTGGCCGGGCCGCGGGGGTGGACGAGATTTGTCCTGAGTACCTCAAGGCCCTGGATGTTGTTGGGCTGTCATGGTTGACACGCCTCTGCAACATTGCGTGGAGGTCGGGGGCAGTGCCTTTGGCATAGCAAACCGGGGTGGTGGTTCCGCTCTTCAAAAACGGGGACCGGAGGGTGTGCTCCAACGTTAGAGGGATCACACTCCTCAGCCTCCCTGGGAAGGTCTATGCCAAGGTACTGGAGAGGAGAGTCCGGCCCTTGGTCGAACCTCGGATTCAGGAGGAGCAATGTGGTTTTCATCCTGGCTGTGGCACATCGGACCAACTCTTTACCCTCTTGAGAATTCTTGAGGGTTCGTGGGAGTTTGCCCAACCAGTTTACATGTGTTTTGTGGACTTGGAGAAGGCATTTGACCGCGTCCCTCGTGGTTTTTTGTGGGGGGTGCTTCGGGAGTATGGGGTGTTGGGCTTGTTGTTACAAGCTATTTGGTCTCTGTACGACCGTTGTGAGAGTTTGGTTCGTATTGCCAACACTCGGTCGGAGTCATTCCCAGTGAAAGTTGGACTCCGCCAGGGCTGCCCTTTGTCACCGATCCTGTTCATAATTTTTATGGACAGGATTTCTAGGCACAGCCAGGGAATGGAGGGTGTCATGCTTGGTGACCACAGGATCTCATCTCTGTTGTTTGCAGATGATGTTGTCCTGTTGCCTTCATCCAGCAATGACCTACAGCTCTTGCTGGGACGGTTTGCCGCTGAGTGTGAAGCGGCTGGGATGAGAATCAGCACCTCCAAGTCCAAGTCCATGGTCTTCAGCTGGAAAAAGGTGGACTGTCCTCTCTGGGTTGGGGACAGGCTCCTGCCCCAAGTGGAGGAGTTTAAGTATCTTGGGGGTCTTGTTCACGAGTGAGGGGTATTGAGCTGTGATAGTGAAAATACATTTACACTAATGGTCATGTCTGGTGAATCCAGCATTTATAGCACAGGTGACTATAAGGTTACCAAGCAGGAATTCAAGGATTGTTTCTCATTGTTAAAGGTAATTAAGGTATTGATTTTAGATAATCACGTTTAAATTTTGATGGACTGACGCAAAGTGGAAAAGTGTGCTGTGGCCTGATGAGTCCACATTTCACGGTTGTTTTTGTAAACCATGGACGTCGTGTCCTCCGGGCTAAAGAGGAAAAGGACCATCCAGATTGTTGTCAGTGTTAAGTTCAAAAACCAGCATCTGTGATGGTATGGGGGGGTGTTCATGCCCATGGCATGGGTAACTTGCACATCTGTGAAGGTGCCATTAATGCTGAATGGTACATACAGGTTTTGGAGCAACATCTGCTGCCACCCAAGCAACGTCTTTTTCAGGGACGTCCTTGCTTACTTCAGCAAGACAATGCCAAGGCACATTCTGCACGTGTTACAACAACGTGGCTTTGTAGTAAGACTGCAGGTATTCAACACAACAGTGAGCGCTAAGTTGAGTTTAATTTCAACATAAGAGGTGTCTTATCAAATAAAAAAGTTTGGTATAGAAAATGACGACATGACACAATCTGTGATGGAAACAGACTTTTATAATAAATGAGAACATTGCTGGAGCTTTACGTTTTATTCGTAGCAGAGATGATGCGTTATTGTGTTTCCCGTATTTATTTATTTTTTGTTATTTCTTGAAGCATACAAACAAAATAATGAAAGATGATGGAGTCGTTTTTCAGACGTCTGTCTTTCATTCAGGATAGAAACAAAGTAATCACAGCACATTGAAAACAGCAGTGAGATGATGCTCTGATGAGGGGGAGTCGCTGATTGGCGCCCTGCTGATTTCAGCTTTGTTCAATAGTCACACAACACTACGCGTTACAATCACAGAGAAATTCACATTTTTTAAAAAATGTACATGTGGCTTTTAAACACAGGAAAACCCATCATAGTCATAAAATATTTCTAATAAATTATTGTGAAAAACAAACTGAAAATAAATTCTGTTTACATGATGAAAGACTAAACAGTGACGTCTTCTTCTTGCCTTGTTTATTATAACAGACAGGGGTGAGAGCAGAGTAATATTTACTAATATTATTATTCTAGATAATGAAATTTCTACAGTCAGTATCAGCCTGGGAGAACAGACAGGAAACTGCAACTAGCGCTGTTGGTGATAAAATGCATGTTTTTTTTGGGGGGGGGGCAGTAAACCAGAATACTCAATATTACCTTATTAACAGCAGAAAAACTCAGAGGTTCACATATTCATAGTTTTCACATGACCTTTTCCTTTATAATGATTATAGAAATCCATACTATAATCCCATTATAGATACTCCATACATGACAGATACTCCCATACATGACATATTGTAATGAAGTATGGGGAAATACATATAAAACAAACATATATCCACTCTTTATGCTTCAAAAGAGAGCTATTAGAATAATCAACAAAGCAGCTTACAGGGAACCAACAAACCCACTTTTTCTTAAACAAAAAACTCTCAAGTTGAAAGATCTGATCGACTTTAAAACCGCAATAATAATGTTCAAAGTGAAGAATCTATCGCTGCCCGCAAATATCCAAAAGTTGTTCCAAACAAGGGAGAAACGATATCACTTCAGAGGAACATGTATATTTCAAAAGCCTACAGTGAGAACAACTACCAAGCAACACTGTATTTCAGTGCAAGGTGTCAGATTATGGAACGATTTTGGACCTGAATTAAAATCATGTACAAAGCTTGGACAATTTAAACAAAAACTAAAGGAAGAAATACTCCAAACATATTTACAAGACGACATGTAAATTCACATAAGGATTGACATTTCCAGCCTGTGTTGTGTTATAGCTTAGTTTTTCTTTTTTCTCTGTGACACTATGTCTTAGATTTGTTTTTGAATAGTAACCGCTTAACTTAGACTAGCTCAGTTTTCTTTTTCTCTCAGTCATATTTTGTCTTAGCCTTGTTTTAAATTGTAATCGCTCTTGTCTTGTTTTCTCTTTTTTCTCCTTTGAATTCTTGGATGGAATATGGGTGGGCAATATAAGCTGCGGCTTCAGCCATCACCCATTTCAGATAACTCACGTGGAATTGTATAGTAGAAGGAGTCTTTGTCTAATTTGACCTTGTTGTTATATTATACAGTTTCTTTTAACCTGTAATGTACTATCCGAAATAAATTCATTCATTCATTCATTCATTCATTCATTCATTCATTCATGATTATAGAAATCGACAACTTGGAGAGCAAAACTAGGCTTTTCTTTTATTCCTGCCAGTGTTTTTTTTCCACTATTGTTTGGCCATAACGCTGCATAGCAGATCAGCTCTTCACACTACAGACACTTAAATATGGCACTGAATATGAAAACACTTCTCCTTCACTGGGACTCAAAGCAGCGTGTCTAAATCACAGCACACACCTCCCACTCAGCACCCACTCAGGCCTGACGGTTGTGCAGGGGCGGACTCGGACTGCTTGAAAGGAACGGGGCGAAGAAGTCAAAGAGAGCCCCCCCCCCCCCAACCCACCCACTGTGCAATACTGAGCCGCACCAGCGTGTAAAGACCACGATGCATCATGGTTGATGATGATGAAACTAGCCAGCCAGCATGTCCGTGCTGGCCCCATCCGTGTTTGTCCACACGGACTTTCCCTGTGACGCAGGTGAGCAGGTGGTCGGTTTACCCGCTGTAGAGCCACCTGGGCGCCACGTGGCTCTAATATGGCGGAGCAGCTTTCACGAACCCTTGTGCCGTCTGTTGACCCATTTTCAGCTTATCGTCCCATAAATTTGACACATTTTCTTGAAAAATTGAAACTTTCACATAAATTTGCCACTTTTTTTTTTACTGTAAACTTGTAACTTTTTCCTCATAAATTGGTTCTTGTTCTTGTAAATTTGCAATTTTTCTTCCCTCATAAATGTGTTAGTTTTTCTTGTAAAATTGTGACTTTTTTTCTTGCAAATTTGCTAACTTTTTCCTGTAATTTTGGAACTTTCTAAAAAAATTTCAGCTTTTTTTTGACTGTAAACTTGCAATTATTTCCTCAAATTTGTAACTTTTTTCTTGTAAAATTTCAAGTTATTTATGCATATATTTGCTATTTTTTAAATAATGTGCAACCTTTTCTATTTTTTCCCCATAAATTGAAGACCTTTTCCCTTTAAAATTACAAAATTTTTCTGAAGTTTGTAACTTTTTCAAGTAATTTAACTTTTTTGCAGTAAATTTGTGTCTTTTTTCTCGTAATTTTGCCTCTGGCGCCACTGCTACTGAAACCTGCTCAGCTGCATTAAACCCTTGTAGGGCCCAGATTGGTTCCCAGAGGGTGAGCAGATCACCTGCTCACCTGTACCACAGGGAAAATCCATGTGGGCCAACACGGAACCTGTGGACAAACCCACATGGGACCCATAAGACAGCCCACTTTAACCTTTGGTGGGGTCCACATGGACATGCTGGTGGGGAAAGAGCGTTTTCACACCTTAAAGTCCGCACCAAGGTTCGTATTTTTGTTCCACCGTCCACATTTGGTCCGGTTAGGTTTGGCGAAGTAAACAACTTCGCATGACAGCGTCTAGGTCTTGTTACCATGACGATGTTTGTATTGTTAGCAGAGACCGGTAGCTAGCCAACATGCTACTCACCCTCCAGGATGACTTGTGCAGCTCTGGACACATCGGTAAACGCACTTTAAGTTAAGTTAAAACTGGTTCAGACTCCATCATATTAGTCGGTGAACTAGTTTCGTGAGGCTACAATATTAGGTCATTTTTCTAATTTTTTCAAGTGACGATTTATGTCGCTAACGGCTGTATTTCCTCTCTCCCAGTGCCACCACGGCCTCCCCTGCCTCTTTGGTTCGGACCATGGTGCGGGGGAGGTTTCACACCTAAAATTATGCAAACTTCCGGATCAAACAGGTTAGCTGTGAAAGCAGCCTAGACTGACACTACTGGCTGTCACCATTTCATCATATCTGATATTTCATACCATTTCTCACATAAATTTTGGTGAAAAAAGTTGAAAATTTACATAAAAAAGTGGCAAAATTATGAGGAAAAAGTTGCTAATTTATGAGCAAAAACATCACAAATTTCTAAGTAAAAAGTTACATCTTTATTAGAAAAAACTTCTAATTTGCAAATAAAGTCCCTAATTTACAAGAAAAGTCACAACTTTACACGGAAAAAGTCACTATGAGGAAAAAGTAGCAAATTCATGTGGAAAAAAGTGCTAATTTATTTTAAAAAATCACAAATTTATGAGAAAAAGCTGCTAACTTATGAAAAAAGTCATGCATTTATGAGAAAGTTGCTTAATTACAAGAAAAATCAGTAGTTTATGAGAAAAAATGTGTACGTTTATGTTGAAGAGATGCTAAATTGTGAGAAAAAAGTCAAATTTACAAGAAGTTGGTAACTCGTGAGAAATAAAATTGCTAGTTTATGTGGAAAAAGTCACAGATTTAAAGTTTTGGTTTTTTTTTTGCAAATTTATGAGAAAAAATGAGACTGAAAAAGTTACAAATTTATGAGAAACTAGACAAAAGTCTATATTTTACAAGGCGATAGCTGTAGATTTATGTGAAAAATATATGAGGGAAAGTTGCTAATTTATAATAAAAAAGTCACAAATTTATGAGAAAAACATCACAAATAATAAGGCCAAATATGAATCGCTGAGCTGCTTTCACGTGCTGTATATTGACAGCATGTGGTAGACGGATGAGCTCCTAAATTGCTACCCTTGGTCAAAAACTTGCTGTGATGAAAGTCCATCGGCACTGACGTTCTTCAGAAACATGCAAGCTCTTCACAGCAGGTGGGCGGAAGCTAACGTCGAATTATCTTTCAGCTGTGCAGACAGACGACTCGGCGAGTCACTCGAGGAGGAAGTTCCCTTCACATGTGCTTGAGTCGCCTCCCTGTGCTTTGCAGTGATTGCCTCGCAGCTTATTGCTTCTGTGTGCTTCTTGCTATTTCATTTATTTGCTTTCAGACGTTCCTAGTCAGCCAGCATGCCCATGTGGGCCCCACCAACGGTTGATTCTGGGCTGTCTTCTGGGTCTCATGTGGGTTGGTCCGTGGATTCCACACCTGTTTGCCCACATGGACTTTACCTGTTTGCCTATTTTCAACTTATTTTTTTCATAAATTTGCTATTTTCTTGGAAATTTGTGACTTCCCCCCAATCTGATAAATTTTTCTTGAAAATTTGAAACATTCTCAGGAATTTGCAAATTCTTTTTTACTGTAAACTTGTGACTTTTTCTCATAAATTTATGATTTTTGTCCATGTAAATTTTCAACTTTTCTTGTGATTTTGGAACTTTCTCATAAATTTGTCACTTTTTTACTGTAATCTTGCAACTTTTTCCTCATATATTTGTTACTCCTTTCCTTGTAAATTTTTCCCATAAATTTGCAACATTTTTCTTATAAATTTGGAATTTGGAACTTTCTCAAAAATTGTCAACTTTTTTTTACTGTAAACTTGCAGCTTTTCCTCATAAATTTTCCATTTATGTACTCATATATTTACTACTTTTTTTATTAATTTGCAACTTTTTCTATTTTTTCCTTATAAATTTGTGACTTTTTTCTTGTAAATTTGCAAAAAAAATTCCTTGTAAGTTTCTACCTCTTTTCAAGTTACATTTTTTTCTTGTAAATTTGCAACATTTTTCTCCTACATTTTCACTTTTTTTCTCATAAATTTGCAACATTTTTCTAGTAAATTTGTGACTTTTTCTCATAAATTTTCTATTTTTTCATAAATTTGTCACTTTTTCTTATAAATTTATGAGAGAAGATGTGAAAATGTGTGACTTTTTCTGTAATATTACCCATGGCATCAGTGTTACTGAAACCTGCTCAGCCATATTAAAGCCATGTAGGGCCCAGATGGGTGTAAAGTGGGTAAACCTGCTTACACGTACCACAGGTAAAGTCCATGTGGGCAAACCCAGTGAGACCCATAAAACAGCCCATGTAACCTTTGTTGGGGCCCACATGGACATGCTGGCTGGGTCTAAGAACTGAATTTCATGTTCCTCAGTGTTTAAGTTCATGCACAGAATAGTTCAGTAGATAGAGTACATGTGCTAATGGCAATGACAAGTAAACACCTTCACTCAGTATAAAAATGAAAGGAGGCCGATGAAATGTTTGTGCACCATCTGCATTTAAGACAGTGCTAGCACTAAGGCTATGTCCGAAATCACTCCCTACTCACTATATAGGGTGCTTGCCATTTCTAGGGGTATCCAAACATCCCTGCACAGCACACATTACATTGAGCCAATGTCATTAAGTTTGCATTGGGAATACATCTTATAGAAGTTGTTTGCACACTGGAAAGACATTGGCTAGACATCAGCATTACACCAACATTTAGCCACTGTCTTGCCAATGTGCAAACAATCTCTATTAGACGTATTCCTGACGCAAACTTTGTGCACTGGGAAGACGTAGGCCAGACGTATGTCTGCTGTTTGGGGATTTCTTTTTTCTTCTTTTGACCTCAGAAAAATGGCAGCATTTTTCTAGTGAGTTAACTTTTTGTACATTTTTAACTTGGTGGCAGTATAAGGGAGGAATTCTCTAGACGATAAATGTAAACAGGGCTCTGGCAGGAAATTTGCTGGTTTTAGTGATTGTGCTGAATATTGTGGCACCTAAAACTTCACAGGTGTTTATTCCCGCTTCATTTACCTAAATAGTCACTATATATATATATATATATATATATATATATATATATAATTGATGAACTTGTGCTATATATATAATTGATGAACTTGTGCTACAGTTCTACGCAGAGTGGATTTTTAGCTGGTACATTTGAAGAGTGTTTTTGCCCTCCAGGTTTCTATGGCAATCAAGTGATTGAAAACTATAAATATGGTAAGTGGTCAGTTATTAGATGACTTGCCCGATGTCCTACTGCTGTTTCACACATAAAATCCACCTTCTGCTATAGAACCTAACCGTCACATTTCTCTCCGATAGGACTTCTATAAAAGGCAGAGTCTGCAGTGCTACAGTTTCAAAATGGGAAGGGACAGTAATCCGATTACTGACCACCTTAACTGTAAACTTGTCAATTTAGTAGGTCAAATGTAAACTTTGTTTTTGACTCAGTTGGTTTCTGCTGTGCTGCTCTGTCACACATGGCTGGGATCGTACTACTGTTTTATTACATCACTAACATACGTTAAGTTTTTTTAAAAACAACACATCGTTGTGCCGTTGGCTCACATGCTTCCACAGCAGACCTGATCTGTTCTGACTGTCAGAACGGACTAAACTACAATCGCTCTGGTTTCTGTTTATCGTCTACTGAGGTGCAGATCTGGACCGAGTCAAGCGTCTATCAGGGGGGTTTGGCAATGTAACCGTGTTATAATATCTCAGTGGTCCAGATTTGGTCACCTCCTTAGAGTCTGAACAAGAACAACCAGCTTCAGACACGTGGGATCAGATCAGGTCTGCGTTTAAAAATTGTCCCGAACTGGACTTTTGCTTCCAGTGTAAACCCAGTTTGTGGTGTCCATGGCAGTCGGTACATCAGACTACTCTGACACTTTCACCCGGAAAGTGACGCGGCCCAGATACTTGTCCCGGTCGTCATTGTTGCGTAGGTTAGAACCCTCGACTTTACACTCCACGGTGTGCTCCACGTTGAAGTCTTCTTTTCTTAACAACAACTTCACCGCAACTAGGGGCTGCACGTAGTTGGCCTGAGAAAAGATGGAGGGAGACATGAGATGAAGTTACAAACTGAAGAACAAAAACTAATATGGCATCAGGTAGATAAGATGATATTGTCATGGATTTCCTTTATATTAGTAAATGTCCCTTGTTGAGCTGGTGAATAAAGTGCAGAGTCACAGATGCATATTCTGGGTATTTATTTACATCTTGGCCAAGAAGGGAAAATGTCATGAATACCACAAGAAGATCCAAAGTCTAAGAACAGAGTAGAGAGTTTTAATACAATAGACCAAACAGATAAGCATTGTTTTGAGAATGCTGAGTCAGCAGTGTTCAAGGCTTCAAGGCTGGACTGGATCCTCACTGTCTCATGGGAAAAGTACCGGGTGTAATGTCATTTATGATTACAGGGCTAGGGCTACTGCCCCATCTTCACAGATGGGGCAGTAGCCCTAGCCCACTGTGCGCATGTGGAGAGGAGCAAACTATGGAACACATCATAGAGGCTTGCCCGCTCCAAAGACTGGAAGGAGGATTACACACCCTCCATACAGCAAACCAGGAGGCAACTGCTTGGCTTAAGGACTTTGCATTCGCTAAATAAATAAAATTACAGGGACAGAATGAACAAACAATAAAAAATAAAAAAAAATCCGTAACAGTATGTTCTACCAAGCATGGCAGCTGATGCAGTAGATGGCATTTGGATTAATTGTGTGAATGTTGTTATGGCATCCAGCTAAAAAGTGAATAGCAAAGTTCTTCAAGCTTCTTCAAGGCTAGGTTTTAGCCTCCTGAAATGTGCCTACTGATCGCAAGATTATGGGAAAAAATATCAAAATACTCACTTCTCTTAAAAAAACACAGACTTTATAGTGTTTCTGTCTCTGAGGAGTCATTAACTCTTTGGGGTTTGCTACAGAACATCATAAATATGGTAAATCCAGTCTTGATACCCACTCACTGCTCTGTTATAGACAGCCTAAGTCACGCCTCCTCTACTTCCGCACAAGACCTTAAATCGAAAAAAATCTCAGCTGAAATGAATGACAAGAGCAAAATTATCTTTTGATCCCAATCGAATTTTGCCACGAATTACACACATGATGTTTGTCAATTTAAAACATAATTTTCTACGTCAATAACAGTGTTGGTTGTTGTTTAACTGTTAAGGTATAAGGTTGTGAAATATATAAATTAAAAAACTATAAACACAGACACGTTAAGCTACATCACATTTTCAAAGGGCGCCTAGGGGGAAGTAACCAACAGTCCTCTGGATCAGCTCCAGCTCTCACAATACAAAACAATAGTGTTGTTTTTCTCCTCTTTGGATTCTTCTTTCATTGGTCAGGAAACAGGAGGTGAGGTTTTAGTAATCTCCCGCCATGATCGTGTTTGGTGATGTAGGATGATGGGAGATGTTGTCCGCTAAGCATTTTCACAAAAACTAAATATTACTCTGTTATTATATGACAACTGACAACTTTAATTACGTGGAAAATTATCTTTTAAATTGACAAAATTGACAAACATTATATGTGTAACTTGTGGCAAAATTCATTTGGGATCAAAAGATAATTTTGCTCTTGCCATTCGTTTCAATGGAGATTTTTTCTGATTTAAGGTCGCATTTGTGGAAGTAGAGGGGGCGTGACTTAGGCTCTCTATTGGGCAGCCTAATGTCGAGGAGATGCTGCACCCTCAAGCTAATCGTGCTACTAGGGAGTTAGCTTACCAAGCATGGTTTATATTGTTATTTTCTTTAAATTTCAGTCATCCTAATAGACATCTCTGTTTCTACCTGGTTCACTAATCCATAGTCGATAATATATCCTGCATCATTCTGGCTCATTACCTCTGCCAAGGAGGGTATGTTTTTGCCGGCGTTGGTTTGTTTGTTGGTTTGTCTGTCTGTCTGACAGACAAATGGATTTTGATGAAATTTTCAGGAAAGGTGTGTAATGGCACGGGAAACAGATGATTAGATTTTGGTGATGATCTGAGAGTGCATACCTCCACCAAAGGCTTTGTTTGTATTTGTGCAGAAGGATTACACAAAAACTTCTGGATGGATTTGGATGAAATTTTCACCAGAGGTGGTTCTTGGGCTAGAGACGAACCCATTACATTTTGTTGATGATCTGAGAATGCATGCCTCAGCCAAGGCTCTTATCTTCTCACAGTGTGTTAGCAACAATACTCAAAAATGAACGGACAGACTTTGATGCAATTTTCACCAGAAGTGACTCTAGGCCTACACACAAACCCATCACATTTTGGAGGTGATCCATGAAGGATGGAAGGAGCCTTAGAGGAGGTATGCGCTCTTTGAGTGCTTTTCTAGTTTTGTTATATTTTTGCCATGATGCTACATAGAACCATTAGCATTAGCTTGGCTAATTCACTCATTCACTCTTGGGAATTTAAAGAGACATACACTGAAACGAACCACCCTGGGGAAGGCTGCCAAAGATGACAGCCAATGTTGCTGCAATAATTAAATAATTAAAGGTAATCTGGTCAAAGCACATCACAAACGTTTCATTAAGACTTGTGGGGACTGTCAACATGTGGAAAAAGTGTAGTCAATTACCCCTTTAAGCAATTTAAGCTTTCAAGCTAGCATTTCTTTGAGGGTCAAAGCTTTTCTTTTGCATTCTAAGCTGATTGTACTAAACTTCAATCTACTACACTTTTATGCCAACATTGTGTAAGGTTAGGCCATTTTAGCTTTTATGCTAACATTTTTAATTTATTCAACTTTAAGCTTTTTCTGTATTATGCTGATGTTATGCAAGTTTAGTCCATTTTAGTGTTTGATAGATAGATAGATAGATAGATGTACTTTATTGATCTCAAACTGCGAAATTTTGGTGCAACAGCAGCATGACATACAGTAAACAGACCAGACAGAAACACCCACAGCATAACAGAATTACCCAGAAAAAGAACTTTATATACATTATAAATTAAAAACTAAAAATAAAGGATGACCCATATAGAATATACACTACCGTTCAAAAGTTTGGGGTCACTTAGAAATTTCCTTATTTTTGAAAGAAAAGCACTGTTTTTTTAATGAAGATAACTTTAAACTAATCAGAAATACACTCTAATATCTAATATACATTGCTAATGTGGTAAATAACTATTCTAGTTGCAAATGTCTGGTTTTTGGTGCAATATCTACATAGGTGTATAGAGGCCCATTTCCAGCAACTATCACTCCAGTGTTCTAATGGTACAATGTGTTGCTCATTGCGTCAGAAGGCTAATGGATGATTAGAAAACCCTTGTGCAATCATGTTAGCACAGCTGAAAACAGTTTAGCTGGTTAGAGAAGCTATAAAACTGACCTTCCTTTGAGCAGGTTGAGTATCTGGAAAAAATATTATTTCAAATACAAATCATTATTTCTAACCTTGTCAATGTCTTGACTATATTTTCTATTCATTTTACAACTCATGGTGGTAAATAAGTGTGACTTTTCATGGAAAACACAAAATAATTGTCTGGGTGACCCCAAACTTTTGAACAGTAGTGTATATGGATAAGTAGTGAGATAGAGGTAAACTGTACTGTGCAAAATGAAACCATAAGGTGCAGGGTGAAATGTAAGGTACAAAGTAGACTGGAAAATGCAGTGTGACAGCTGGATAATAATCAATTTCTAAACATTAAAGTGAGTTATTGTACAGTGAAATGGCATGTGGCAGGAAAGATTTCTTGTATCTGTCCATTCAGGAGTGGAGCTGTAGCAGTCTACTGGAGAAAGTGCTCCGCTGTCTGTCCAGTGTGTGGTGAAGGGGGTGATCAGGGTTGCCCATGATGGATCACAGTTTGTTTAGTGTCCTCCTCTCCACCGCTGTCTCAAAAGTCTCCAGCCTGAGACCAGTTAAAGAGCCAGCCTTCTTGAAAATCTTGTCAAGTCTGTTGGTGTCGTTGGCTGTGATACTGCTACCTCAACAAACAGCAGCAAAGAAGATGGCACTGACAACAACAGCCTGGTAGAAGATCTCCAGCATTTTGTTGCACACCCTGAAGGATCTCAGCTTCCTCAGGAAGTAGAGTCTGTTCATCCTCTTCTTGTATACCGCTTCGGTGTTAGATTTCCAGTCCAATCTGTTGCTGATAATGACACCCGGGTATTTGTAGTCCTCCACTACCTCCACATCCTCCTCCCTAATCCGCAGCAGCTGTGAAGGTGTCCTCTTCCTCCTGAAGTCAATCACCATCTCTCTGGTCTTGCTGACGTTCAGCCTCAGGTAACTTTGTTCAGTCCACTCCACAAATCTGTCTACCAGTCTCCTCCTCTCCCTCTCTTATCCACCCAACAACAGCCGAGTCATCCGAAAATTTTATATATTTATATCAATTTATATAAATTTTATATAATTTTAAGCTAGAATTTTTCAGCTTTAAACTTTTATTTAGCATTATTTATAAACTTTGCTTAACTTTAAACCATGTTAGCTTTAATGCTAACGTGCCATCCATCCAGCCATCTTCTTCCGCTTAATCCTTTTCGGGTCACGGGGGGGCTGGAGCCTATCCCAGCATCTTTGGGCGAGAGGCAGGGTCCACCTTGGACAGATCGCCAGTCCATCGCAGGGCCAACACAGAGAGACAGACAACCATTCACTCTCACAGTCATTCCTAAGGACAATTTAGAATCCCCAGTTTTGATGCCAATTAACCTAACTTGCACGTTTTTGGCAACGTGCCATTTTAGTTTTTATGACAGCATTTCAAGCTAATTTTCTTTAAATTAAGCTATTTCCTTTCCGATGCTAATGTATGTCATTTATTTAGGATTTTGAAGTTAACTTTCTACAACTTTGTTGTAGAAAGTTAACTTTCAGATACTTTCTACACAGATACTTTCAACCACGCTGGACCGGCTGCTCTCACTGAGAGCGCACGCACCTCGTCCTCTCTCCGCGACGGCAACCTCCAGGGCCGACGGGGAGCGCAGCGTGTGGAACTGAACGCACATACTTTCAGATACAAGTATTGAGTGTGTACATGGACATACTTTTCAGTCGGCCAACATTTCTATTAAAAAAATATTTTTTAAAATTAATTTTATGTAATATTCTAATTTTTTGAGAAACTGAATGTGGGGTTTTCATAGGCTGCAAGCCATAATCATCAAAATTAAAATAAATAAACATTTGAAATATATCACTCTGTGTAATGAATCTACAGTTTAGGCCCAGAAGTATTTGGACAGTGACACAATCTTCATGATTTGGGCTCTGCATGCCACCACATTGGATTTGAAATGAAACAACTACAACGGAATAGGAAGTGCAGACTTTAAGGTTTAATTCAAGGGGTTGAACAAAAATATATATGATTAAACATGTAGGAATTGTAGCTGTTTTTATACAAACGCTCCTCATTTCAGGGGCTCAAAAGTAATTGGACAAATAAACATAACCCTAAGTAAAATGATACTTTTCAATATATTGTTGAGAATCCTTTGCAGGCAATGACTGCCTGAAGTCTGGAACCCATGGACATCACCAAACGCTGGGTTTCCTCCTTTGTGATGCTTTGCCAGGCCTTTACTGCAGCTGTCTTCAGTTGTTGCTTGTTTGTGGGTCTTTCTGCCTTAAGTTTTGTCTTGAGCAAGTGAAATGCATGCTCGATTGGGTTGAGATCTGGTGATTGACTCGGCCATTGCAGAATATTCCACTTCTTTGCTTTAAAAAACTCCTGGGTTGCTTTTGCAGTATGTTTTGGATCACTGTCCATCTGTACTGTGAAGCGCCATCCAATCAACTTTGCTGCATTTGGCTGAATCTGAGCAGAAAGTATATCCCTATACACTTCAGAATTCATTTACAAGTGATCCAGTGCCATTGGAAGCCACGCATGCCCATGCCATCACACTGAGTTAACTTTCAGATAACGGGGTCCAGCTTCCTGTTATTGCCACTGTAAAAAACACACTGTTTGGTTACCCTTGCTAAATTACTTACCATAGCTGGCCAAAAGGATTTTAACGTACGCATTAAGTTCATTTGGATACTGGATTAGCTTTTAGTGAACAATAATTCAAGAAGCAGTACAATAAATAGGGAGCACTAGAATGTTTTTTACAATAGCAGCACTGTAACGCATGGTAGTTTTAACTTAGCTAGTCATCTGATGCTAATAGTTTTAGTCTATATTATACTGTCATTATACTGAGCAATGCACAGAAATGAAACATAAAGAAATGTGCACGACATACAGTATGTACTATAGTTTAGTATAAAAAGCAGTTTTCCAACAGTGCAAAACAATCAAATAATTCCAGATGTAAGTAGCTGAAGCAGGAGAGGAGGCAGTGTTGATGTGGAGCACATTATATTGTGTTGTGATTTTTGCTGTTATGGTGAAAACATGAAGTTGTAATAGCTACAGCATGGACTTACGTGAACTTTCTTGCCGTAATATGGGAAAAACATTTTATCCATACGAGCTTCAGACGGGAAGTACTGCATCTGCAACAAGGTGTCTCTCTACCAGACAGAAATGCATCGATACACCAGTGAGAACTCAATCTTGTTACCATAACCTCCTACTGAATGTTTAACAGAAATACAAAAACAGTGAGTTATTTCTCCTACACAGTGCTTCTGCTTCAGAGGTGCATTGTGGGATACAGTGGATATAAAAAGTCTACACACCCCTGTTCAAATGACAGGTTTTTGTAAAAAAAAAAAAAAAAAATGAGACCAAGAAAAATCATTTCAAAACTTTTTTCACCATTAATGTGACCTATAACCTGTACAACCCAATTGAAAAACAAACTCAAATCATTTAAGGGGAAAATAAAAAATAAAATAATATTACAATAACCTAGTTGCATAAATATGCACACCCTTAAACTAATACTTTGTTGCAGCACCTTTAGCTTTTCTTACGGCACTCAGTCTTTTTGGGTAGGAGTCTATCAGTGTGGCACATCTTGATGTGGCAATATTTGCCCACTCTTCTTTGCAAAAATGCTCCAAATCTGTCAGATTGCGAGGGCATCTCCAGTGCACAGCCCTCTTCAGATCACCCCCCAGATGTTCGATCGGATTCAGGTTTGAACTCTGGTTGGGCCATTCAAAAACCTTAATCTTCTTCTGATCAAGCCATTCTTTTGTTGATTTGGACATGTGCTTTGGGTCATTGTCATGCTGAAAGATGAAATTCCTCTTCATCTTCAGCTTTCTAGCAAAAGCCTGAAGGTTTTGTACCAACACTAACTGGTATTTGGAACTGTTCATAATTCCCTCCACCTTGATTAAGGCCCCAGTTCCAGCAGAAGAAAAACAGCCCCAAAAGCATGATGCTGCCACCACCATGCTTCACTCTAGGTATGGTGTTCTTTTGGTGATGAGCAGTGTTACTGTAAGTTTGTGCCAAATATACCTTTTGGAATTTTGGCCAAAAAGTTCAACCTTGGTTTCATCGGACCATAACACATTTTCCTACATGCGTTTGGGAGATTTCAAATGTGCTGGGCTTGGATGTTTATCTTCATAAGATAAGGCTTCCATCTTGCCACCCTACCCCATAGCCCAGACATATGAAGAAGATGGGAGATTGTTGTCACATGTACTAAACAGCCAGTGCTTGCCAGAAATTCCTGCAGCTCTTTCAATGTTCCTGTCGACCTCTTGGCAGCCTCCCTGACCAGTTTTCTTCATGTCTTTTCATCAATTTTGGAGGGACGTCCAGTTGTTGGTAATGTCACTGTTGTGCCATATTTTCTCCACTTGATGATGACTGTCTTCACTGTGTTCCATAGTATATGTAATGCCTTGGAAATAACCAAACAACCTAATAGTTTTGAATGCAAAAGATGCAATAGACTTACACAATGGTCCCCTCCGGTATACAACTAGGAAAATACCGGTCGCTATGGAGGGTGAGAATATGTATGGGTACATAATCATACCATGTAGGATAACTAAGTAGACGGTTGTGCTGTTTCATCCCATCTAGCAACAATGCTCTGCACTGTGTGTGTTTATATATTTACATATTTATTCCATCTAGCTACAATGCTCCGCACTGGGTGTGTTTATATAGCTATATATTTATTCCATCTAGCTACAATGCTCCGCACTGTGTGTTTATATATCTATATATTTATTCCATCTAGCTACAATGCTCCGCACTGTGTATTTATATATTTACATATTTATTCCACCTAGCTGCAATGCTCCGTACTGTGGGTGTTTATATATCTACATATTTATTCCATCTAGCTACAATGCTCCGCACTGTGTGTTTATATACTCATATATTTATTCCATCCAGCTACAATGCTCTGCACTGTGTGTCTGTGTGTATATATACAGTATATATATATATATATATATATATATATATATATATATATATACTGTATATATATATTTAGTAATATGTACATATGTATATTAGCTGCTCTTGCTTTTTTTGTTTTTTTCCTTGCCTTCTGATTGTTGCTCTGAGTGTTGCTATCCCTGTGCTGTTGCAATCCTGGAATTTCCCCATTGTGGGACTAATAAAGGCTTATTACCTCCGCCAAGAGGAGGAGGTTATGTGATCATCAGCGTTGGTTTGTCTGTTTGTTTGTCTGTTTGTTAGCAAGATAACTCAAAACGTTATGGACGGATTTTCATGAAATTTTCACAGATTGTCAGAAATGGGGTATCCTACAGATGATTAGATTTTGGTGGTGAGCAGAAAACCGCCATTATGGAAAATGCCATTTTCGTGAATAACTACTGAACCACTAATCCTATCATTGTCAATCCAATTGCTAGTCATATGTTTTCATTGTCAAGGAATCTGAAAACGTACACACAAACACTGTATGGGGGGAACTGTGGCCGCCATTACGGAAAATACCATTTTCGTGAATAACTACTGAACCACTAATCCTATCATTGTCAATCCAATTGCTAGTCATATGTTTTCATGGTCAAGGAATCTGAAAACGTACACACAAACACTGTATGGGGGGAACTGTGGTGCTTGGCGGAGGTCTGCGCTCGCCGAGTGCTTTTCTAGTCTTATCTTATCTTATCTTAAATTCTTTTGTACCCTTCTCCT
The DNA here is from genome assembly GCA_020510985.1 of Pholidichthys leucotaenia. Classification (NCBI taxonomy): domain Eukaryota; kingdom Metazoa; phylum Chordata; class Actinopteri; order Cichliformes; family Pholidichthyidae; genus Pholidichthys; species Pholidichthys leucotaenia. Next base: position 44,195,285 of record CM035847.1, on the reverse strand, counting down.
GACTGATACCTTTGAACAATGAGATCCCTCTGATGCTTTGGAAGCTTTCTGCAGACCGTGGCTTGTGCTGTAAGATGTGACTACAAAAATGTCAGGAAAAGCCTACTTGAACAGCTGAACTTTACTTGGGGTTAATCAGAGGCACTTTAAATGGTGGCAGGTGTGTGCTGACTCCCATTTAACATGAGTTTGAATGTAACTGGTTAATTCTGAACACAGCCACATCCCCAGTTATAAGAGGGTGTGCATATTTATGCAACCAGGTTATTGTAAGTTTTTTTTATTTTTTTATTTTTCCCCTTAAAAGATTTCAGTTTGTTTTTAAATTGGGTTGTACAGGTTATAGGGCACATTAATGGGGGAAAAAGTTTTAAAATGATTTATCTTGGTCTCATTTTTTACATCATAAAAACCTGGCATTTGAACAGGGGTGTGTAGACTTTTTTTTGTCCACTGTATGTAGTGGATTACCTTCGCAGTACAGTTGATGTAGGGATCTCCCTTCGGTTTCAGGCCAATGATCTGCAGACATAGGAATTATTGTTACTCACACAAGAACACATTGTGACATCAAAACTTTCAAACATAGAAGCAACAGCAACTGATCACAAATAAGGCAGCAAATATTCAAAGTTTGCTGCAGTTCGTTTAGTGCTCTCGAGAGGTACCTAAAAACTGAGTTACAAAACATTCCAGAGGACATATTATGGAATGTTCACTTTTTCACTGTTTTTGATTTTGGGCATATACAGTGGGGCAAAAAAGTATTTAGTCAGCCACCAATTGTGCAAGTTCTCCCACTTAAAAGATGAGAGAGGTCTCCAATTTTCATCATAGGTATACCTCAACTATGAGAGACAAAATGAGAAAAAAAAAATCCAGAAAATCACAATGAAGGATTTTTAATGAATTAATTGGTAAATTCCTTGGTAAAATAAGTATTTGGTCAATAACCAAAGTTCATCTCAATACTTTGTTATATACCCTTTGTTGGCAATGACAGAGGTCAAACGTTTTCTGTAAGTCTTCACAAGGTTTTCACACTGTTGCTGGTATTTTGGCCCATTCCTCCATGCAGATCTCCTCTAGAGCAGTGATGTTTTGGGGCTATCGCTGGGCAACACGGACTTTCAACTCCCTCCAAAGATTTTCTATGGGGTTGAGATCTGGAGACTGGCTAGGCCACTCCAGGACCTTGAAATGCTTCTTACAAAGCCACTCCTTCATTGCCCGGGCGGTGTGTTTGGGATCATTGTCATGCTGAAAGACCCAGCCACGTTTCATCTTCAATGCCCTTGCTGATGGAAGGAGGTTTTCACTCAAAATCTCACAATACATGGCCCCATTCATTCTTTCCTTTACACGGATCAGTCGTCCTGGTCCCTTTGCAGAAAAACAGCCCCAAAGCATGATGTTTCCACCCCCATGCTTCACAGTAGGTATGGTGTTCTTTCTCCTCCAAACACGACAAGTTGAGTTTTTACAATAAAGTTCTATTTTGGTTTCATCTGACCATATGACATTCTCCCAATCCTCTTCTGGATCATCCAAATGCTCTCTAGCAAACTTCAGACGGGCCTGGACGTGTACTGGCTTAAGCAGGGGGACACGTCTGGCACTGCAGGATTTGAGTCCCTGGCGGCGTAGTGTGTTACTGATGGTAGCCTTTGTTACTTTGGTCCCAGCTCTCTGCAGGTCATTCACTAGGTCCCCCCGTGTGGTTCTGGGATTTTTGCTCACCGTTCTTGTGATCATTTTGACCCTACAGGGTGAGATCTTGCGTGGAGTCCCAGATCAAGGGAGATTATCAGTGGTCTTGTTTGTCTTCCATTTCCTAATAATTGCTCCCACAGTTGATTTCTTCACACCAAGCTGCTTATCTATTGCAGATTCAGTCTTCCCAGCCTGGTGCAGGTCTACAATTTTGTTTCTGGTGTCCTTTGACAGCTCTTTGGTCTTGGCCATAGTGGAGTTTGGAGTCTGACTGTTTGAGGTTGTGGACAGGTGTCTTTTATACTGATAATGAGTTCAAACAGGTGCCATTAATACAGGTAACGAGTGGAGGACAGAGGAGCCCCTTAAAGAAGAAGTTACATGTCTGTGAGAGCCAGAAATCTTGCTTGTTTGTAGGTGACCAAATACTTATTTTACCGAGGAATTTACCAATTAATTCATTAAAAAACCTTCAATGTGATTTTCTGGATTTTTTTTTTCTCATTTTGTCTCTCATAGTTGAGGTATACCTATGATAAAAATTGGAGACCTCTCTCATCTTTTAATTGGGAGAACTTGCACAATTGGTGGCTGACTAAATACTTTTTTGCCCCACTGTACATAGAGTGGACACTAATGCAAAAACTCTGAAAAAACACAACCTTGTCACTTCGTTAGGGCCCTCCTTGGTCTCACTAGGTCTCATTTAGCGAGCTGTTATGACATAACAGCCAAAGCTAATTGGAATTATACTGTGATGTTGTGAGGGTTCACACAAGAAAGGAGAGATGACTGTGACGAAACAGGCTTTATTTAAACACACTTCCTCAACACAGACAGGAGGGGAGGTCATCCCCACAGACCTCCGTCTCACTGAGGGTGACACAAACGCATGATCAGTCACTGCTCTGATTCTTCTTATAACACTGCTGTGTCATTATAACACAGTTATAATGACACAGCAGTGGTGCCCCCTTAACACAGCCCCGACGTTACAATACTGCATCCATCTCTATCACCACCTAGTTTAGCGATGATGGGAGTAGACATCTCTCTGTGAATCTCTGAAACCACACAGCAGCACTGAAACTAGCTTAGTTAGCTTAGCAGAGTGACCATGGTTTTCATGGCTACACTCTATATATTCTACTAACCCTACTAAACCTCAGTGTTCTGTGTTCCCCTGGTTAATTAATCCACACTCAATCATCTATTTCTTTTCCAGATGATATTTTGCTATGCTTTAAATGGGATGGCCAAGTTCACCTAGCTTAGCTTAGCTCTTGTGGCTAACTATGACACAACTCACCCAGCCGATCTAACATCCATGATCCCAACCACATTGTCTACCAACACTTATTCATATACAGCGGGGAAAATAAGTATTGAATATGTCAACATTTTACTCATTAAACATATTTCTGATGGAGCCACTGACCTGAGATTTTCACCAGATATCAGTAACAATCCAAGTAATCCATACATACAAAGAAATCAAGGCAACTGTGTTCACAAAACAAGTTATATTTAATAAAGTGGAGTGACACAGGGAATAAGTATTGAACACACTTGGTGAAATTCATTTAATATTTAGTAGGAAAGCCTCTGTTGGTAATAACAGTTTATAGACACCTCCTGTATAGAAAAACTGGGCACAGCATTGCTCAGGAGTGATTTTAGCCCATTCTTCCACACAAACTGTCTTCAAATCTTGAAGGTTTCGTGGGTGTCTATGAACTTTGATCTTCAGTTTGTTACATAGATTTTCAATTGGATTCAGGTCAAGTGACTGACTGGGCCATTCTATTAGCTTTCCTTTCCTTCTCTGGAGCCAGTTGAGAGTTTCCTTGGCTGTGTGTTTGAGATCATTGTCTTGCTAAAATGTCCATCCTCGTTTCGTCTTCAGCATCTTGACAGATGGCAACAGCTTCTTATCAAGGATGTCTCTGTGTTGTGTCCATAACTTGGATAATAATGAGCAGAGCCGCGGTACTATGAACGGAGCTTCATTAACAGAACTATAGACAATACCCACAGACTCTCAGTGCTCTCCAGCAAGCCAGGGGTCCACGACAAAAGAGAATGGGCTTCTTCCACCCATGCCTTTTATACCTCGGGTGGCGTCACTACCGGAAACGGCAGTCCGCCACCCCTGTCTATCCCCCGGCCAACCCAGCCGCCATCTTACTACTACTACTACTAAACTCATATGTAACATTTCTCCCCCTTTCTTTAAAAAAAAAAAAAAAATGGTTAGCACACTAATTGCCCCACCCAAATTTGCCACCCGACTCACTCACTAACAGCAAAACAGTATGTACAAAAATAAATAAGCAAATCTATCCATTCGCACAACACAAGCTGGAGGGCCAGGTGGACTACTGGCGCCCCCTATACAGCCAGGCGGGTTATTCTACCACCTTACCCTTTAGTCCAAACCGAAATACAGCTGTGTTCCTAAAAAGAAAATAATCCCAAAACAATTTATTTAATACACACAACAAATAACACACAACCATTCCTAATAAATAACCTATATCCCCACTGGCGGCCCCCACCTCAACACACTCACCCCACACTTGAGCACATTATACAGTCAATAATGTTGGGTATTACAAACAACTCCTCATTATCATCATTTCACATGTCAAACAGCCAAAGTACTAACCAACAGTACACTCCAAATATCAAAATATTATTTACGTTCTGTGTAACACGTACACCTCTCAAATAAACAGCTTCATATCCTTACCTAAGTCAATTAACTCAGTGTTTTCCTTTACAGCATACTCAAATTATTAAATCTAGCACAAGCAAATTAGTTATACTTTTCCTTTCATGTTATTATTATTAACACTTTACAATACACTCAAGTCACCAAACCCAATATGAGCAATTTAGTTACCCATCTCTTTAGCTCTTCTTCTTCTTTTTTTAATATACTCAATTCAAACAATTTGACTAATTTTCATTTCTTAAAAGACACACCCAGGCACAAACCCAATAGGAACATGAAATTATATACACAATGACATAGGGGCACAAAACCCAGAACATATCCCCAGTCATTACACACCCAGTGGAGGGCTTCCCCCCTTTGGATTGCCATCTCGTGGTTCCCATCCAGAGCACCTCAATTTCTTGGCCTCTGCAGATAAACTGCGCCGTCTCCTCTTCTCCACCATGCGGTGCAGCTTGCTGGGGTGCCTCCACCTCTTGTCTAACAGGCTCAGGTACCCGTCACTCCGGGCAGCCACCACCTGGAGCCACCCCTGGTCACTGCGCCGCTCGCGCGTTTCGTGTGTCCCTCTCAGCCGAGCTTCGACCCTTGGGCGAATTCTATCACCAATCCTCAGGGGAGCTCTGTCATGCTTTCTTGGACCACCATGGTATAAGCGAGCCTCCTCTTCGGAACCGGTCGTCTCGTGGGTCCGGTTCGAAGTCCTTTTCGAAGGCCGTCACTTGGAGCGCTTCAGCACTGCGCCCTCTGGTCTAGCCCCATCATTTTTCAGCGCAGGCGCCTCATCCTTGCCAGCCACCCCAGGGGTCCCGCCGTGCCGTCCAGTTCCCACACCAAGAGTAACTTGGACCCTGGCATCGGGTCCATCCCAGGATGACGACGCGTGGCGCCGGGCATGCACTCCTCCTGTAATACCACACCAATCAGCGTGGGACACCTCCTATCTGCCAGATCTGGAGCAATTCGGTTCCACAACCTGCAGCTCGACCACTCCTCTCCGGTGCTGCTGGCGATCAAAAAACCCAGTCCATAGAACACATTGCACCCCATGATGTTGGCTCCAGTGGCGGTGACTATAGAATGTGCATTGGGCATCGTCATGGATTTGTACCTCGTCTCCACCTCCAAAAAGCCCAAGACGGCCAACCTGTTCATTCCATAGCCATAATAGGGTACCGCCAGCTTCCGAATGCGGTGGTGGGAAAATAGACCCCTCACTGTCGCTAAATTTAACATGGAGATCACCACTCCAGTATCCACCAACAGTGGCACTTCGACACTATCCAGCGAAACAGTGCAGCTAATGCGTCCATCTGTCTCCAGAGAAACTGCATGAACTACCATTGGGGTCTTCGGCGAGGGACCCGCCTCATGCTGTCGATCCCTTCGCTCAATATTTTTGCAGGTCCTGGCAAAGTGGTGCAACAAGCCACATCTTCCACAGCCCTTGCCCTTTGCCAGACATTCCCTGGACTTATAGCGGTGTTTAGGGGACCCACAGCCATAACATCTAGGCGTTTCTGGGGCAGACCTAATCTTCACCACGGAGGTATATTCTTCATCTTCTCTGCTATCCTCATCCTCAGGGCCCAACGTCAGCGCCTTTAAGTGAGGCTCGTCCTGGGTCGGAGTGGGCTTATCACTAATGCCTCTCGCTATCGCCTCAGCTGCCTCAAATTGCTGCACTAGCTCGACAGCAGAGGTCAACGTCAGCTCACCTGGATGAGTTAGCAGCCTCGATCGGGCTGCTGGACAGCGAACGTGCTCCGCTAGCTGATCCCGGATCATCTCATCCTCCAGTGGTCCGAACTGGCATTTCCTTGCCATCTCACAGAGGTCTGCTATATATCACTTCACAGACGCTTCCATCCACTGGCAGCGCTGTCGAAACTGAATGTGGTGGACAGTGACGTTTACAGGGGTGTGAAAATAGCCTGCCGTTAGCTCCTTTGGAGTGCATCATTTATTGTTTTCTTTGAAACAGCAGTATCTGCTAACTCCAGGTCTTTCTGGAGCTCTCCACGAGTGGTCTTTGGCTCTTGGATAACTCTTCTGATAATTTGACTCTGTCATAAATTTTGCAAGGAGCTTCTGGTCGTGGCCGGTTTATGGTAAAATGATGTCCTTTCCACTTCCGAATGATGGCTCCAACAGTGCTCACTGGAACATTCAGTAGTTTAGAAATAAGCCTGTAACCAATGCCATCATTGTGTTTTGCAACAATAAGGTTGCAAAGGTCTAGAGCAGGGGTCTCCAACCTGGGGCTCTTAGAACATTCAGGTTTCTGTGGGACATTTTCTAATTTCACTTCTTAATTGGTTCAAAGATTTGCAAATAATTTGCTGTTGGTGTGCATGGGTGCAAGGGTGCCTACAGAACATATGCACAACAATGACAAATTATTTGCAAATCTTTGGACCAATTAAGAAGTGAAATTAGAAAATTTCCCACAGAAATCTGAATGTTCCAGGAGCCCCAGGTTGTAGACCCATGGTCTAGAGCAGGGGTGGGCAGTGAGGGCCATTCCAGTGCAGATTTTCTGTTCCACCCAGTGTCTTCAGCAGGTGTTTTCAATTATTAGTGATCCTTGAAGCTGATCAGAGCAAACACCTGTTGAAGACACTGGGTGGAACAGAAAAACTGCAGTGGAATGGCCCTCCATGGCACATGATTGCCCACCCCTGGTCTAGAGAGAGCTCTTTGCTTCTACCCATCACGAGTTCTTTGTGGTGGGACAGTCTGATATTCACAGACCTTTGAACAGGCAGTAAGTCAGGACTTAACCAGATAAAATTACTTTGCAGTGGAGACAAACCTAGTAAGTATTTGTCTTGTTTAACAAAAATCAGAACAAATTCCCAACTGATTCCTTCAGTTGTAGGTCTAAATGGCACTCATTATTTTTTTTTTCTCTCTCTCTGTGACATTCTGTCTTAGATTTGTCTTGAATAGTAACCGCTTAACTTAGCTTTTTTTTTTTTTTTTTTTCTCTCAGTCACACTTTGTCTTAGCTTTGTTCTAAATTGTAATCACTCTTGTCTTGTTTACTCTTTTTTCTTTGAATTCTTGGATGGAATATGGGTGGGCAATATAAGCTGCGGCTTCAGCCATCACCCATTTCGGATAACTCACGTGGAATTGTTTTAGTAGATAACAAAAATATTAATAATACCTTTAAGCAGTTTTATATTCAGCTATATACAGCGGACCAAACAGTAGGGGCCTCATATAAGATGGACTCTTTCTTGGAGAGCCTAGCTCTCCCTACTATTTCTGTTACTCAGAGACATGATTTAAATTCTCCCATCTCTAGAGAAGAGGCTATATTAGCGATTAACAGTTTACAATCAGGTAAAGCACCGGGGCCAGATGGCATGAGAAGTGAATTTTACAAAGAATTTCAGGATATACTTGTGGATCCATTTTTGGAGATGATAGAACACTCCTTTACCTCTGAGAGCTTACCTCAGTCATTAAGAGAAGCTGACATCTCTCTAATTATTAAAAAAGGCAAGTGTCCTGAAGATTGCTCAGGATAGATTGGCGGTGCGGTGGCACAGTGGTTAGCACTGCACCAGCACAGCAACTCACCCTTGGCCATGGGATCCCTGGTTTGATCCCAGCCCCTGACCAACAGTGATCTGTGTGGAGTTTGCATGTTCTCCCCGTATCTGCGTGGGTTTACTCCGGGATTTCTCCAGTTTCCTCCCACAGGCCAAAAACATGCAGGTTAGGTTAATTGGAGACTCTAAAGTGGCCCTAGGTGTGAATGTGTGTGTGAATGGTAAAGGGATAGCGCCGTACCGTGGCTGCTTCATCCATCCAGGTGGATGCCCTCAATTTCCCCTCTGGGGATCAATAAAGTATTCAAAATAAAAAAAATATATATATATATATACACTACCGTTCAAAAGTTTGGGGTCACCCAGACAATTATTTTGTGTTTTCCATGGAAAGTCACACTTATTTACCACCATGAGTTGTAAAATTAATAGAAAATATAGTCAAGACATTGACAAGGTTAGAAATAATGATTTGTATTTGAAATAATAACTTTTTCCAGATACTCAACCTGCTCAAAGGAAGGTCAGTTTTATAGCTTCTCTAACCAGCTAAACTGTTTTCAGCTGTGCTAACATGATTGCACAAGGGTTTTCTAATCATCCATTAGCCTTCTGACGTAATGAGCAAACACATTGTACCATTAGAACACTGGAGTGATAGTTGCTGGAAATGGGCCTCTATACACCTATGTAGATATTGCACCAAAAAACAGACATTTGCAGCTAGAATAGTCATTTACCCCATTAGCAATGTATATTAGATATTAGAGTGTATTTCTGATTAGTTTAAAGTTATCTTCATTGAAAAAACAGTGCTTTTCTTTCAAAAATAAGGAAATTTCTAAGTGACCCCAAACTTTTGAACGGTAGTGTATATATATAGACCTATTGCTCTTTTAAATCAAGATGTTAAACTGTTATCTAAGATCCTGGCTCTGCGATTAGAGAAGGTTTTGCCTTTTATCATTAAGGAGGACCAGACAGGTTTTATTAAAGGCAGAAGCTCTAGTCACAACATTAGGAGGCTTTTAAATATTGTTCATTTCTGTCAATCACAAGAAAATGACACTGTAATTATCTCATTGGATGCAGAGAAAGCCTTCGACCGAGTTGAGTGGCCTTATCTATTTAAAGTATTACAAAAATTTAATCTGGGGTATAACTTTATCAAATGGATCAAACTTTTGTATAAGAAACCCTTGGCATCAGTCATAACAAATGGTTATAGATCGGATAATTTCCCAATTTATCGCTCAACACGTCAAGGCTGCCACTTAAGCCCTGCTCTTTTTGCCTTTGTCCTAGAACTTTTAGCTGAAGCCATCAGACAGGATCCAGCTGTCTGGGGTATAGATGTAGGGGAGACGCAACATAAAATTTCCCTTTATGCGGATGACGTTTTGTTGTACGTAGCAGAGCCTGCTACCTCTGTTTCGCGACTGGTTGATATCATTAATTATTTTGGGTCTTTTTCTCGTTATAAAATTAATTTCTCTAAATCTTTAGCTATGCCCATGGGAAGCCTCAGAAATAGAATTAACTCCCTTATATCATTTCCATTTCACTGGTCTATGTCAGGTTTTGTGTACTTGGGTATTCAGATTACTCCTATGTTCCATCAGATGTTTAAAGCCAATTTTAACCCTCTCCTAGACACTATAAAGAAGGACTTAAACAGGTGGTGTTCACTTCCCCTATCATTACTCGGCAGAGTGTCTATCATCAAAATGAATATCCTGCCTAGGTTATTGTACCCCCTACAGATGGTTCCAGTATTTATAACTAATAAGGTTTTGAAGTTACTCAATGGTTGGTTGAGTGATTTTATTTGGAGCAAAAGGAAGCCAAGATTAAAAATGGTAAAATTACAACTTCCAAGTTCAATGGGAGGTTTGGATGTTCCTAACATTAAATGGTACCAAACAGCATCTCAACTAAGGTTTATAGCAGAATGAGTTAAAGATGATCCTACTTCTGTTTGGTTGGGCCTTGAAAAGTCACAGGTCTCCTGTTCACTGTTGGGCCTTTTGTCTTGTAAGAATTTAAAGTCAGTTAGAAATCTCTGTGATACTAACCCCATAATTTGCAACACTCTAAAGGCCTGGTTTATGACACGAAAGCTTGAAGGAAGATCAGATTTAACTACTTTATTAATTCCCATTCAAGGCAATCCGGACTTTGTTCCTGGTATGATGGACAGTGGTTATAATATATGGACAGTTAAAGGGTTAAAGAACATTTATGACCATTTTGATGGTGCATTGTTATCATTTGAACAGCTTCAGAAGAAATTTGGTCTTTCTAAACAGAATTTTTTTAGATATCTTCAGATCCGAGATTTCATACCTAGAAAGACCACACTCAATGTAAATGCCACAGTGTCTGCAGTTGAACGGTTACTTCTTTTAAGCCCAAGCAAAAAATTTATAACTCGCTGTTATAGTGCCTTAAGTCAGTCAGATGTGATATGTGTGTCAATTATGCAGGATCTTAAACAGAAATGGCAAAGTGAACTTGGTGTAAATATTTGTGAGAATTCATGGGATGCAATCTGGGAGTGTGCCAAGAAGATTTCAAGATGCAATCGTGCAAGACTATTGCAATACAAAATCTTACATCGCTTACAAATCTCTCCCAGTAAAAGATCCAACATGAATCCCCAGCTTTCACCCATGTGTTTGAAATGTAAAATTTCAGTTGGTACCTATACTCATTGTGTTTGGTCTTGTCCTAAAATCCAAGCATACTGGCTGGACGTTGTACAAGACATGAGTCAAATATCTGGTGTGAATGTAGACATGGATTCTCACTCTCTGCTACTGGGACACCCAAACCAGGACTTACTTTTTGGAAGCTCTGCAAGACTGTACAATATCCTTGCATACGCGGCAAGAAGGAATATTTTTTTTTGTCATGGATATGTGACAAACCACCAACTAAAACAAACTGGCATAAAATCATCATGGAGTGTTTCCCTTTGGAATATTTAACATGTTTACTTCACTCAACAAAGAGATATTTTATGAAAATATGGACCTCATATCTCAAATTCTCTAATCTTACGGTGGCTTTGATTCTTGGGAGCGTTAACTTGGATTAAATATGACTTATTTTTTCTTGGACCTTGTTTGTGGTGCCATGATGGTTACGCTCCTCTGTACAAGTGTACAAGTGCTGGTTTATGTATGTACATGTATGAGTTTCTAGCTGTGAAGTATATTCCCCTTTTCTTTTTTTTTTTTTTTTAAATTTCAATCTCTAATTTTGTGTAGATCAATGTTGTGCTGAGCTGTTTTTCACGTTTTGATTGTTGGGGGGGTTGTGTGTGTGTGCAAAACAAAAAAATTCAATAAATACAATTTGAAAAAAAAAATACTTTGCAGTGATCAGAGATGGGACGCCTTCCTACATTCTGATGGATTTCAGCTGGTTTCTTAGCTTTCTATGCCTTTTTGCACCTCTTTTTCATCATGTGTTCAGTACTTATTCCCTGTATCATTCCACTTTATTAATAATAATTTGTTTTGTGAACACAGTTGCTTTGACTTCTTTGTATGTATGGATTACTTGGGTTGTTACTGTTATCTGGTGAAAATCTCAGGTCAGTGGCTCCATCAGAAATATGTTTAATGAGAAAAATGATGACGTGTTCAATACGTATTTTTCCCGCTGTAGCTAATTCTAGATGTCATTTTAGTTTATTTTACTGTGGATGGAACCACTAGCAGTTGTAACCACAGCTAGCAGAGCCAGTCATTCACTCATTCAGGCTTGTTTCTGTGCTTATTATATGTGAGGAGTCAGTCCTTTCTTCCATCATCCATTTTCTATTGCTTTTCTGGGGGTCTAGGTCGCGGGGTCATCAGTCTACCCCAACAGCATACATACAACGTGCCAACATTGGCCCAACATACAAAGTTTACAATGGGAATACTGTACGTCCTATAGAGGTTGGTTGCTCATTGGCAAGATACTGAGGGTGGCGGTGGCACAGGTGTAGTGTGGCCGACTACTGATTGGAGAGTCAGGGGTTGGATTCCCGCTCTGTCTGCAGTCTGTATGTCAAAGTGTCCTTGAACAAGACACTGAATCCCTAGTTGCTCCTGGTGGGTCAGGCCAGCACCTGTGTATGGCAGCTCCGCCGCCATCAGTGTGTGAATGGGTGGATAGTAGGATCTGTAAAGCACTTTGGTCATCTAGAGATGAGAAAAAGCACTATATAACTATATATCGTCCCACTTGATGAAGACCCTGGAGAGACTGCTCCTTGCTCATCTCCGCCCCCTGGTGGAACCAGCGATGGATCCACTCCAGTTCGCCTACCAGCATGGCATTGGGGTGGAGGATGCGGTGATCTTCCTCCTTCACCGTTCTCTGTCCCACCTGGAGAAGCCCGGGAATATGGTGAGGATCATGTTCTTTGACTTCTCCAGTGCTTTCAACACCATCCAACCGATGATCCTGAAGGACAAGCTGCTGCGCGCAGGGGTGGACCAGCACCTGTCATCGTGGATCCTGGACTACCTCACGAACCGGCCTCAGTTTGTGAGAACCCGGGACTGTGTTTCTGACACGATCATCAGTAGCACGGGGGCCCCCCAGGGAACGGTGCTGGCTCCCTTCCTGTTCACTCTTTATACTGCGGACTTCTCACACAACACAACACATTGCCATCTACAGAAGTTCTCTGATGACTCTGCGATCGTTGGTCTCATCTCCAACGGAGATGAAGCTGAGTACAGAGGGCTTATCCAGGACTTTGTGGACTGGTGCCATCGGAACTGCCTCCAGATCAACGCGAGGAAAACTAAGGAGCTGGTGGTGGACTGCCGCAGGCATGGGCAGCCCCTCACAGCACCAGTAAATATACAGGGAACAGACATCGAGATGGTGACATCCTATAAGTACCTGGGTATTCATCTGAACAATAAACTAGACTGGTCACACAATACTGACGCACTCTACAAGAAGGGACAGCGCAGGCTGTTCCTGCTGAGGAGACTCAGGTCTTTTGGTGTACAAGGGGCGCTGCTGAAGTCATTCTATGACACGGTGGTGGCATCAGCCATCACTTTTGGAGTGGTCTGCTGGGGCAGTGGCATTACTGCAGCCGATAGGAAGAGACTGAACAAACTGATTAAGAAAGCTAGCTCTGTCCTGGGGCAGCGCCTTGATCCGGTGGAGGAGATAGGAGAGAGAAGGACGGTGGCTAAACTGTCATCTCTGCTGGAGTCCGAGTTCCACCCTATGCAGGACATACTGGATGCACTGAGGAGCTCATTTAGCAGCAGACTACATCATCCCAGGTGCACAACCGAGAGGTTTCGTAGGTCCTTCCTACCAACGGCTGTCAGACTGTACAACCTAAGCAGGGCTGCTCGCAGAGATAGCAAAAAGACGTAACAAACTAATAGTTTTTTTTGAATGCAAAAGATGCAATAGACTTACACAATGGTCCCCTCCGGCATACAACTAGGAACATACCGGTCGCTATGGAGGGTGAGAATATGTATGGGCACATAATCATACCATGTAGGATAACTAAGTAGACGGTTATGCTGTTTCATCCCACCTAGCAACAATGCTCTGCACTGTGTGTGTTTATATATTTACATATTTATTCCATCTAGCTACAATGCTCTGCACTGTTTTTATATATCTACATATTATTCCATCTAGCTACATTGCTCCGCACTGTGTGTGTTTATATACTTGCATATTTATTCCACCTAGCTACAATGCTCTGCACTGTGTTCATATATTCATATATTTATTCCATCCAGCTACAATGCTCTGCACTGTGTGTCTGTGTGTGTGTGTGTGTATATATATATTTTATAGTAATATGTACATATGTATATTAGCTGCTCTTGCTTGCTTGTTTTTTTTTTTTTTCTTGCCTTCTGATTGTTGCTCTGAGTGTTGCTATCCCTGTGCTGTTGCAATCCTGGAATTTCCCCGTTGTGGGACTAATAAAGGCTTATCTTATCTTATCTTATCTTATAAGTGAACATCATTTACCATTTACCACTGTCATCTAGCTAATGTCTTGACAATGAGCAAACGAACTCTATAAGACGTATTAACTATGTAAACTTGTCAATGTTGGGCTGATATATGTGTGCCTTTGGAGTATAAGCACAGAAGGCCAGACTTTTCTCTGCCCAGCCACTTCCTCCAGCTCTTCAGGAAATATACAAAGGCATTCCCAGACCAGCTAGGAGACAGTCTTTCCAACGTGTCCTGGGTCTGCCCCAGGGTGTCCTTGCAGTGGCATGTGCCTAAAACACCTCACATAGGAGGTGTCCTGGAGGGATCCTGATCAGATGCCCAAACCACCTCAGCTGGCTCCTTTCACTGTGGTGAGGCAGTGGCTCTACTTTGAGCCTCTCCTGGATAAGTGAACCGCTCACCCTATCTCTAAGGGTGAGTCAGCCACCCTATGAAGAAAGCTTATTTCTGCTGCTTTCGGTCATTACTTAAAGTTCATGACTATAGGTGAGGATGGGAACGTCGACTGACCGGTAAATCGACAGCTTTGCTTTGGAACTCAGCTCCCTCTTTACCACAACAGATTGGTACAACATCTGCATCACTGCAGATGCTGCTCCAGTCGGTTTGCCAATTTGCACCTGGGAGGGTCTCTCAAGATAAATTGGTTCTGGGTGAAGGACAAGACTAAAAGTGGTCCAACAGACTCTCATGATGGATGTCAGATCAAGAATTCAGTGAACTCCACTAACCCTGATATGGGCTTACCGGGGGGTGGAGGGGGGGGGGAACTCAACGGCAAGCACCTGATGGTCAGGTTTCTGCCCATGGGACCCGGCCAGGCTCAGCCCGAACAAGCTCCATGGCTCCACCCTCCTGTGGGCTCACCACCTGCAGGAGGGATCATGGAGGTCTGGTACTATGTGAATCAAGTGGCAGTCGAAGGCAGAGACCTTGGTGATCCAATACCCAGATTCCAAAACCGGCTTTTTGGGGAGTTCTTGTGGAATTTAACTTTTACCTATAAATGTCCCTTTGATCTGGTGGTTTAATAAAACAACTGTAGTCCAAAGATGCCTTTCAGTATATTTATTGTTCATTTTGGCTAAAAAGGGAAACGTCATGTAACACTACATGCAGGCAGTGTCACAGGAAGATTTTCAGAGTCTCAGAGCAGAGTGTACAGTTTTAATACAGTAAACAAGTAAGCACAGAATGCTGAGTCAGCAGTATTCAGAGTGTTCTGTGCTGTCTGTGAGTATAATCTTGGGGCCAGACTTCACTGCATCCAAACATGATATGCTTTGTAATATCAGGAACAAAGTGCAATATCAAATAAAGAAATCTTTTACAGAGTCATATCCTATTGATCACAAACTGCAGACAACTGTCCCAAATAACGCTTTATTTGAGCTTTTACTTTTTCACATTTAGCTGATTTTAGGTTAGATAGTTCATGCTGTGTGTATGTGCCAACAAACAGAGCTAGTCAGCTGTCAGCTTCAATGACAGGTCTCAGAAGAGAACAGGGAAGTGTGGGATGAACTGAGGCTCGTAAGCATTTAAAGAAACATGCACTGAAGTGGGTGGAAAATGCTGTTTAGTATTTAATCCCTGAGGTATTTTGATCAAAGGATGTCACAGATGTTTCATTAAGACCTCTGGGAGCTGTGTCAGCATAAAAAAGGCATAATATTGCCCCATTAATTTTATGTAATTCACGATGGATTCAATTCTAATCTGTTAGCTGACACTGAATGAAAGTGTGTTACTGACCCGGTTCATCTTGATGATGATGCACGGTTTCCCCTCCTTGTACCCGAAGCTGGTGTCGGACAGACCGGAGCACTGACGCAGGCTGCTGCGTTTAAACTGACAGACTTTCTTCACGGGTTCGTCATCTTGTTCCGTGTACTCACCCACCATACATAGGTCATTACGCTCCTGAATGCTGTCATTATAACCTGGGAGGAAACAGAAGAATGACAATCAGAGTAAATGATTTGTTGACTGTGCTCATCTTTTAAATAGAAACTAAAAGGTAAAGACAATACAAAATTGCTTTAAGTCAAGACCAAGACCTCTGTGTATATAGGTCTTGGTCTAGACTTGATCTTGACCTCTTATCTTGGTCTTGGAAGATGCTGGTCTTGATAATTCTTGACCACAACACTAAGGAAAAGAAATGGTGTAGTGGTAATCTTGAAGGCAGAGTATGTGAAGAGTGAGGCAGACAGGAACATGAGTTTGTTGAATGTTATTAGCACATTTACCCTACAAGCTGGACGTCAGAAGAGAAAGAGGAATTCTGGAGTAAGCGGAGTGGCGTGGTAAAGAGAGTTCCCAGGGAGGGGGGAATAATGACTGGCGCAGACTTCAGTGGACATGTAGGTGAATGGATGAGGAGGTGCTGGGTAGATATAGTGTTAAGGAGAGAAATGTTGAAGGTCAGATGGTTGTGGATTTTCTAAAAAGGTTGGAAATTCAAGAAGAGGGAAGAATATATAGAGTGACATGCAAGAGTGGAGGAAGGTGCACACAGGTGGACTACATCTTTTGCAGAAGGTGCAATCTGAAAGAGATAGGAGACTGCAAGGTAGTGTCAGGGGAAAATGTAGTGAAGACAAAGCCAAGTGAAGCCAAACAAGTGAAGGCACAGCCAAGGATTAGATGGTGGAGGTTGAAGAAGGAAGGGTGTTGCGCGTTGTTCAGGAAGGAGATGAGACAGGCTCTGGGTGGAAGAGAAAAATTACCAGAGGAGTGGGAAAGAACATGTAATAGCAAGGGAAACTGCTAAGAAGGTATATAGTGTAACCTCTAGACAGAGGAAAGAAGACAAGGCAACATGGTGGTGGAATGAGGAGGTATGTAGAGGAGCTTGAAAGAACGAGGCGATATGATATATAAACCAAAGTTTATTATCAGCTCCTCTAACAAGTCTCATCTAGGTGCAGCAGCAGAAGTAGTAAGAGAGCGAACACCTTCGGCTCTACGAACTTATACTCGCACATAACAAAAGACATGCATATCAAAAGCTGACATCCCTCATTATCTTAATCCCCCCATTGTCTTCGTACTCCTCCGCCTGGCCCTGGGGGGTCAGGGCAACCCATCCGGTCTCCACCGCAGTGCCTCGGATGCTCTTTGATCTTCACTGGCGGCTGAGACCCTTTGTCCTGTTCTGTAGGTGTGAAGTCGCCTTACATATGTAATCACCAAACATTCTCACATGCTTAAACATATGTAGGTTATGGAATATATGATTAATATAGACCACAGCCCCCCCCAAACGACTAAGAAAAGGATAATAGAAAAATTCACAGTTTAAGATAATTACTATGACATACTAACTGCTACACCTCTTGCCACAGAAGAAACTTTCCAGCAGCCATGCTCCTAAGAGAGTTCAGTGGTAATCATAACAGCATAGTAAAATCACAAGTCAGTCCTAAACTGTTACAGCACAATTGGTGAACAACTGTTGAGAGGTTTGCATCAGTCTCTGTGCCGTCTGGGTTTTAATCTTCTCCCGAATCTGCTGTGGGTCCGCTTGGGCGTCCTGCTGGGACCTTCCTGTAAGGAATCTGCAGCTTGGGAAGGAGAGTGATTATTTGTTCCCTGCAGGGGGGGCTGAGTCCTTTCTCCTGGGGGGGTCTACCCCGCTGAGGTGCTCTCGCCAACCGTGCAGGCTCGTCTCTCAACAAGAAGGCAGGTTTAAGTCTGTCAATGCTGACTGTTTCTTTTCTATCCCCAAAATCAAGCACAAAGTGTTTATCACCAGGTTCCAGCACTCTGAATGGCCCGTCGTATGGTGGGCGGAAAGTTGGTTTTAAAGCTTCATGCCTAACAAAAACGAATTCAGCGTTCTTTAAAGCTTGTGGGACAAAAACCCGTGGTAAAGAGTGATGAGCCGGTCCGGGGAGAGAGTCCGGTCCGTTGCTGCCTAAAAACCTCGAGGCTGGAAGATGCCCTGGCTCTGGGTTCTCTGGTAAAAATTCACCCGGGAGCCTGAGAGTTTGTGCAAAAACTAATTCTGCTGGAGAGGCGTCTAGATCCTCTTTGGGCGCAGCACGCAACCCCAATAAAACCCAGGGAAGTTTATTTACCCAATTTGTATCAGTTAGTGAGGCTCTGAGGGCGGCCTTTAAAGATCTGTGAAAACGCTCGCATAACCCATTAGCCTGAGGGTGATAAGTGGTGGTGCGGTGAATTGTCGCCCCTAAGCTGCTGGCCATGGCTGACCAAAGCTCCGAGACAAATTGAGGCCCCCTATCGGACGTGATGTCCGATGGGACGCCGAAACGTGCCACCCAGTTTGTCAAAAAAACGCGAGCGACTTCCTCCGCTGTGGTTGACGCCAGAGGGACCGCCTCTGGCCAGCGTGTGGTGCGGTCTATCATTGTTAACAGATGTGTGAAACCTTGGGAGGAAGGTAGCGGCCCCACGAGGTCGACATGAACGTGGTCGAACCTTCTAGCAGGGATTGGAAAAGGCTCCAGAGGGGCTTTTGTGTGTTTGTGTATTTTGGCGCGCTAACAAGAAATGCAAGTTTTTGCCCATTCTTTTACGTTTTTGCGCAGGCCTGGCCACACAAACTTTTCGGCGACCATTTTAACCGAAGCGCGCACACCTGGGTGCGCGAGGGAGTGAATCGAGTCGAAAATACGGCGGTGCCATGCAGCTGGGACTAACGGGCAAGGTTGGCCGGTTGAGATATCGCATATTAGGGGGGGCACACCGTCGCGTAAACCCCTTTCCTCCAGCCTTAACCCTGTTGGTCCAGACAGGAGTGCGCGCCCGTCCGCGTCACTACTTTGCTCCTCTGCCATGGCTGCATAATCTATCCCTGCGTGGATTGGTGCTGCGTATGTGTCCGTGTTGGTGAAAAGCTCTGCGGCTGCGGTAGTGTAATCTGTCTCCTCGCACTCTGGCGATGTCACAGCGCGAGAGAGGCAGTCTGCTACCACGTTAAGTTTGCCAGCCACATGTCGAATGTCTGTGGTGAACTCTGAAATCGCAGCTAGCTGTCTTTGTTGCCTGCCTGACCACGGTTCGGAAATTTTAGCCATCGCAAAGGTGAGCGGTTTGTGGTCTACAAAAGCCGTGAAACGCCGCCCTTCTAACCAGAACTGGAAGTGGCGGATGGATAAATGAAGCGCTAGCAGCTCCCTGTCAAAAGTGCTGTATTTACGCTCAGTTTGGTTTAGCGATTTGCTGAAGAATGCCAAAGGTTGCCAGATTCCGCTGACGTGTTGTTCTACAACTGCCCCTATGGCCAGGTCCGAAGCGTCTGTGGTTAGTGCAATGCGGGCCGAGGGATCGGGGTGAACCAACAATGTGGCATTAGCTAGGGCACTTTTTACTTCCGCGAAGGAGCGTTTGCGCTCCGGGGTCCATTCAACTGCTTTGGAAGCTTTTTGTTTTCTGAGTGCGTCATATAGGGGCTGCATGAGCTGAGCTGCGTGGGGGAGGAAACGGTTGTAAAAATTAACCATTCCTAAAAATTCTTGCAGCGATTTGACCGTTTGTGGTCGTGGGAAACTTTTTATCGCGTGAACTTTGTCTGGCAGTGGGACTGCCCCCTTCGGAGAAACTCTGTGTCCTAAAAAATCAATTTGTGACACGCCGAATTTGCATTTGGCTGGATTGATTATTAACCCGTGCTCTTCCAGCCTCTGAAAAACCACAGTGAGATGCCGCTCGTGTTCTTCCTCAGATGGGCTGGCTACCAGCATATCGTCAAGGTAGACGAAAACAAAAGGGAGGTCGCGTAATACTGCGTCCATCATCCGCTGAAAGGTTTGAGCAGCGCCTTTGAGGCCGAAAGGCAGCCGCAAAAATTCAAAAAGGCCGAAGGGGGTTATTACAGCTGTTTTAGGAATGTCCTCTGCTCGAACTGGGACTTGATGCTAACCGCGGACCAGGTCTATTTTTGAAAAAAATGCGCGCACCCGCCAGATGTAGTGAAAAATCTTGAATGTGAGGAATTGGGTAGCGGTCATGCGCTGTCGCATTGTTTAATCTGCGGTAATCGCCGCACGGTCTCCAAGAACCGTCGGATTTCGGGACCATGTG
The DNA here is from genome assembly GCA_020510985.1 of Pholidichthys leucotaenia. NCBI lineage: Eukaryota > Metazoa > Chordata > Actinopteri > Cichliformes > Pholidichthyidae > Pholidichthys > Pholidichthys leucotaenia. Next base: position 44,175,203 of record CM035847.1, on the reverse strand, counting down.
AAGTGGCGACGCCCAGGGGCTTTTCGAGCATCTGATAATGCCTAATTTTTCAAGGGTAGTAAACTCGTCCCGAGCTATGGCGAGCTTGGTCGCGTCTAAGCGCCGAGCTTTGGCGAATACGGGTGGGCCCGTTGTGGGAATAAAGTGTTCGACCCCGTGTTTAGCCACTGTGGCTGAGAATTTGGGAATTGTGAGTGCTGGAAATTGGGTGAGGAGTTGATCAAACTTACCTCCTGCTGTGGTGACGCTGGCCTGCACGGGTGGTGGAGAAACTCGAGCTGCGCAGGGAATAGAAGCAAAGGACAGTGCATTAACCAAGCGCCTGTTCGCTAGATCAACTAATAACCCATGTGCACACAAAAAATCTGCGCCCAACAAGTTAAAACTCACCGCCGCTACAACAAATGTCCATCTGTAGTTGCGGCCGTGGATGCGGAGGTGCAGGCTCTTTTCGCCAAAAGTGTCGATGCTGGAGCCGTTGGCTGCCACCGCTCCACTGCCCCGGGTGCCCATGGCCCGATCTGCTTGGGAGGGCATGACAAAACTTAGTTGGGCTCCCGTGTCAATAAGGAACTGCTTGCCGGTGTGTCCGTCCGTCACATATAACAGCTTGCTTTTTTCGCCGAGAACCGCTGCTGTTAACGGCTCTCGGCTTTGGCGTTTCCCGAAATCGTGAATTTGCAGGGGGGAACGCATTTGTGAGCCTTCTCGGCGAAGCGGTGGTGGTAATAACAAACGTCGCTCCGTCTGTTACGTTTTGGCCGTGTCGCTGTCACCGCGGGCTGGTTCTGCTCGGTGGTTTGTGGCTCCCCGTGGCTCCGGGCATCAGCGTTGAAGTCTGCGGATGCTGCTGTGGGTGTCTGCTCCTTGCAGGCGTTGACGAGCCGTTGAGCTTTGTGAGCCAGCACGCAGAAGTCTTGCTGGGTGCTGCATCGCATGTTGGCCAGCGTCCCTCTCATGTGTGGCGGCAGCGTACTGAGGAATATGAATTGGAAGAGGAAGTTGTCATTGTCCTCTTCTTTAAGGTGCAGCAAATCCTCCACGAGGCCTTGGGTCTGCATCCTCTGTGGCCGTAGACCGCCAGGATCCTCTCGGCTCTCTCTTCGGCTGAGGGGACGTAATTTGCCACGATGGTTGCTTTCAGTACTTTATATTTGTCTTGGGCCGGCGGCCGCTGGATAATGCTCCGCACACACCTCGAAGTGGCGGCGTCGAGTTTGGCGACGATGTGATAGAACTTCGTATCGTCAGCTGTGATGCCCGCCAGTGTAAACTGGGCTTCAGCTTGCTGAAACCACGAGGCGGGGTCTTCCTGCCAGAACTCCGGCAGCTTGACAGTGACGGCATTTGTGTGGACCGTCATTGATGTGTCCGCAGGGTGAGAGTGCCTTGCTTCGGCTCTCTCAGCGGCGCTGGTGCTCGGTTGAGCCCTCTCTATCACTTCTGCCGAGGGGGAACGTCGTCCATCTGTTCCCCTGTCTGCGTGGGCGCCGGCGTCTGCCTGGGTCGCCACAGATGAGTCGATCGCGGGGGAACGCCTCTGGTCCATGCTCGCGTCAGGGTCACCAGTGTAGAGGAGCTTGAAAGAACGAGGCGATATGATATATAAACCAAAGTTTATTATCAGCTCCTCTAACAAGTCTCATCTAGGTGCAGCAGCAGAAGAAGGAAAGAGAGCGAACACCTTCGGCTCTACGAACTTATACTCGTACATAACAAAAGACATGCATATCAAAAGCTGACATCCCTCATTATCTTAATCCCCCCATTGTCTTCGTACTCCTCCACCTGGCCCTGGGGGATCAGGGCAACCCATCCGGTCTCCACCGCAGTGCCTTGGATGCTCTTTGATCTTCACTGGCGGCTGAGACTCTTTGTCCTGTTCTGAGGTGTGAAGTCGCCTTACATATGTAATCACCAAACATTCTCACATGCTTAAACATATGTAGGTTATGGAATATATGATTAATATAGACCACAAGGTATAGTAAAGGATTCACAGGAAGAAATTGGCAAAGAAAAAGTGTGCTAGTCAGGGAGATGAATAAAGAAGACAGGAATATTTGGAGTCTCGGTATCCAAAAGAAGACATTTCTTGGATGAGATGGGCTATAAACAGGAAACAGGTTTGCTAACTCCCGGTGCAACTGGAAGTTCGCCACAGAGTAAATAATGCAGATATTCTTTTATTTAAGATAGATAGATAGATAGATAGATAGATAGAGCCTTTATTGTCATTGCATAAAAAACACAACGAAACTGCACACGCCCCCTCCCACATAAAAAAACTACAAACAACACTCAATCCATACACATCAACAACAACCATGGCAAAACACACAGAACATAACATATCAGCATTAAAAAGAGCTTGAAAAGTGAAAAAAAGTGCAGTTGCGGCGGCATGAAATAAGGCGGCGTTGTTGGAGGTTTTAAGTAGAGTTTATTATATCATACCGCCGTCACGGGATCCCCTCTCCAGCCCAAGTGTGTGCAGGCTGGATGGGGATCCTCTGGCTCTCAGAGAAGAAGACACAGAGTGCGTGTCTGCAGCAGCAGTTGAAGTGAGAGTGAGAGGAAGTGTTACAGAACCTGTGCAGTATTTATACCCAACTCAAACAATACATCAAAGCAGATTCACAGCAGTTGGTCTGATCAAAGGGACTGCAGAACAGGCATGAGATATTTGCATTTGTGAGACATACATCACAATAGGCAGATTTGCTAGACTCTGCTCTAGCTGCAGAACAAAGAGGTTAAAAGGCACATCTACATATTGATCTGAGTCTCTAGGTCACAGTAAGGACAGGACGCATGAAGACAATGCATGAAAGGTAACATTATCACAGTAGTGTAGCGGAAAAAACCAGGAGTAGCGAGCTGTCTGTCCTTAGTCTGTTTGTGGGGGTTTTCCCAAACCGCCACACAGTCATCTTTGTGTCAAGTTAACAGAATGTATTCGAAAGACACATTTAAGAATAAAGATAAAAATTTCTTTCCCTGCCAGATATAATGTACTAGTGGCTATGATATGTATTGGTGATTTAAAAAGTGAATGGCTTTTGGAAAGAAACTTAATAAATCTAGTGGAGTGCGATTTAATTGACCTATATCGCCTCCCTGAGGGCAAAAGAGTAAAAAGATGATGACCAGGGTGAGAAATGTCTGTACTGATGGTCCTGGCTCTTGTATGATAACGGGTGTTAACAATGTCCTGGAGTGATGGAAGAGGGCAGCCAATGACTTTTTCCGCAGTTCTTACAACTCTCTGTAGTGCTGTTTTGTCCACAACAGAGCAGCCTGCATACCAAGACATGATGCAGTATGTCAAGATGCTTTCAACAGCAGAGCGGTAAAAAGTCATCAGCAGCCTCTTACAATGGTTGTTTCTTATTAAAATCCTGAGGAAATGGATACGTTGCCGGGCCTTCTTAATGATAGCTGTGGTATTTGTGGTCCAACAAAGGGTGTCTGTGATATGTATTCCAAGAAATTTATAGCTGTGCACTATTTCCACACAGTCACCATTGATAAAAATGGGGGATGGGTCAGCTCTGCATTTCCTGAAGTCGAACATATGAATGGTTTCCATTCATATGTTTTTCTTCCAACACGCCAACCCTGCATGTCTTACTAAAGATTTGATGTTTAAGTGTGTCTGTGTCTTTGCCTGTTGGCATGCTGTACTCACTCTGTAGGAATTCATGCAAGTGTTGGATGTACTGGTCGTAGTTTGCTGGGTCGCTGTGGTTGAAGTTGATATCTTGCGCATGAGGACGGATCACCAAACCTGCAACAATACAAATGGCTAATCAGTTAATACTTGAAATAAAATGACTTTACATTTGTTAATATGACGCAAAAGGGAAGTACAACATTAGAGTCAAAATAACCTGGACTGGTGACTCGGTCCTGATGTCGGGGGACGTTATCATCGAGGGTCTGTAACATCACCCACATAGTGAGTGTAAACATTCCTGCCAGGAAGCCATAAAAGATGAGGTAGAACAGGAAGATGAGACCTGAAAGAAACAAACATTACCGTATTTAAGTATAGCGAAGAAGAGAAAAAAGAACCACAACGAGCCCCTATAATCAGCAGGCAAAGGGAAAAGCTCATTTTTTTTAATATGAGCAGACTTTCTGCAGAACCAAGGTCGGGGAGGTTAGGATCATTGAGAAATGGTTATAGGGCAATGTCACTCAAAGACAGTCAGAGACCATGTTGGACTTTCTTTTTTTTCACAGGTGCAGAAATCCAACCCCACACAGACAGAAACAAGTGCAGACTTGTAAACCCTCCAGGGAAAAAGTAATAAAAGCTTAAATGGATCTTTGACTGAAAAATTGTATTTTTGTAAGTTTTAACCTTCTGAAATGTGTGTATTGACTGGGACAGACTGGTCCCAGTCTAATACAAATGTGTGTATTAGACTGGGACACTCTTTCTAAGGAAGAAATTGTAGAATACTGTGTCTGTACAGATAAATCCTTGAGTAAAATATGTCTTCCTAGAGATGCTGTAATGTGCAACGATGTGAACTGTAGCATTGTCGAGCATAAGAAAGACCTTTGTAGTATGTACAATGCTATAGCTAACTCCCTGTATAAGGACAGTAAGCCTTATCATAGGAAGATATGTAAAACACATAATGTAAGACCTGGCTGGAATGAGGCCGTAGCTGTGCCTTATTCTGAAGCTCGGGAAGCATATAAAGCATGGGTGGTGGCTGGGAGACCCAGACAAGGGCCAGAATTTGAGATGAAGAAATGTACAAATGCAAGGTTTAAGTATGCTATTCGTCATATTTCTAAAAATGAGCAGCTAATGAGAAGTAATTCCTTGGCCAAGAAATTGTTAGATAAGAATGTCACAGATTTTTGGAAGGAGCTTAGACAGATTAGTAATAGTAAAACGTCTTTACCCTGTACCCTGGAAGGCATTTCAGGTATAGAAAATATTGTGGATTTATGGCGGTGTGGCACATATGTTGGGCTCACATTTTCCACAAAGGTATGACTGCATGTTTATTGGAGGCTTCACGTCTCGAAGGACAAAAGGCTCGAATCTGCAGAGGATGACGAGGAGGTGTGAGATTTGGCCTTTGTCTCGGAGAAGATGCCCCAGAGAGATTTCCGGTTCATCAATGAATAAGAGACAATGGTGAAAGTTCAAAGGGTTACATTGTGGCTGGGATTAAGTACCATGTGACTGTATGTTTACTGAAGCACCATGTGACTTGAGTTCCGATGCTAGAAACATATAAAGAGGTGATGTGATATAGTTCTTTCTCTTCTTCCTGCTTTGAGACTGCTAGAGTGTGTTCTGTCAATAAAGCTGAACCTGAGAAATAAAACTCAGCCTCATCATTGAACGCATCCTCTACACTGGTGACCCTACGACAAAGAATGAGCAGACAGAATTCTCCCGAGCGGGGCTCGGCGGAAGCCAGCCTGATGGCTGCCTCCACACTCCGGCTGCCCGACTTCTGGCAGCATAGTCCGCGCTCCTGGTTTAGCGCAGTCGAGGCACAGTTCAACCTCTGGAGAATCTCAAAGGACGACACAAAATTCTACCATGTGGTAGCGAAGCTGGACAGCCACACGGTCCAGAGGGTGGAAGATCTGGTCTATCATCCACCGGACAGCGACAAGTACAGCGCATTGAAGGACGCGCTGATCAGCCATTTCACCCCTTCGGTACAACAGCGAGCAGAAGGGCTCCTAACGTTGACGGAGTCGGAGAATGACAGACCTGCGGACCTGATGGTGAAGATGTTGAGGCTAAAAGACTCCGAGGATGGCGAATTTATTTTCGCCCAACTTTTCCTCCGGACCCTGTTGCCAGCAGTGAGAGTAGCCCTGGCAGAGTCGCCCCGATTGGCCAGGCGAGACTACCATGGGCTGAGCAAGAAGGCACAGCGGCTCGTCGACGCCCACAAGCGGAGCGCGGTTTCGGCCGCGGCAGCCAGCCCAGGAATGACGTCTGGAGACGGCTTGGAGCCAGTGGTTGCGGCGCCAGGCGCACCGACGACAGCGGCGACAGGTACCAGGCGGTGCGAAGCGGATGACGGCCTGTGCTTCTACCATCGCCGTTTTGCAGAGAGGGCACACAAGTGCGTCCCACCGTGCCACTTCAAGCATCCGGGAAACGCCAAGACCGAGGGTCGTGGCTGCTACCGACCCTCGGGGAGGAGAACAAGCTGCTTTACCTGACGGATGCACACTCGGGGAAACAATTCCTCGTGGACATGGGCTTCCAGCTGAGTTTTGTCACACCTACCTACGCGGAACAGCTGATGCCGTCTAAAGCTCCCTGGGTGTCGGTGTCAGCAGCGAACGGCTCAGCGATTAAGACTTTCGGTGAGAGGACTGTGCTTCTGTCCTTACAGGGCCGTTCATTTGAGTGGACTTTTATTGTAGCAGCAGTCAGTTTCAACATGTTAGGGGCTGATTTTTTGTGCTCACATGGTTTATTGGTTGACCTTGCTAATAGACGTTTGGTTAATGCACTGTCTTTCCATTCTATTCCCTGCACAGCTCGGGTGGCCCCGCCGACTGCACATGCCAGCGTCACAGCTGCGGGTGGTAAGTTTCACGCACTGCTCGCTCAGTTCCCAGCACTCACAGTCCCCACGTTTTCGACGACAGTCGCTAAACACGGGGTGGAGCATTTTATCACCACCACCGGGCCACCCGTTTTTGCAAAAGCTCGGCGCTTGGACTCAGCTAAACTCGCCATAGCGCGTGGCTCTAAAAGCCCCTGGGCTTCGCCGCTACACATGGTCCCAAAAGCTGATGGCTCGTGGCGACTTTGCGGTGATTTCCGCAGGTTGAACAACATTTCAGCACATGACCGCTACCCGATTCCGCACATTCAGGATTTTTCAGTTCATTTGGCGGGGGCGCGCATTTTTTCTAACATAGATTTGGTGCGCGGTTACCATTAAGTTCCAGTGCGCGCTCAGGATATACCCAAAACCGCGGTTATAACTCCTTTCGGGCTTTTTGAGTTTTTGCGCATGCCGTTTGGTCTCAAGGGTGCCGCGCAGACTTTCCAACGCATGATGGATGCAGTTTTGCGCGACCTCCCTTTCGTGTTCGTCTACTTGGATGACATTTTTTTTTTTCCACAATATCTTTATTGAACCTTTTTTTTTTTTTTTAACAAACATGATACAAACAATCAAACACTAACACTAAAGTACTACAAAAAAAAAAAATGCACTAAAAACACCAACAACCACCAACAAAATCAAGTCTTCAACAATGCTCCTCTGTTTAGTCTAGACAATCCAATACATAAGTATACATATTATGTTCACCAGTTTGGAATTTACAAGGTCCACACACATCATTCACCTTCTTCTTCAAGAGTTATGTTTAAATTTTTTACATAATCAATAAAAGGTCTCCATATATTCTCAAACACAATTTCCTTTGATTTTAGTATATATGTTATTCTTTCTAATGGAAGGTTTGTTAACATCTGTCTTAACCACTGAGTCACATCTGGTCTATGAGTCTTTTTCCATAATAGTGCAATACATTTTTTGGCATTAAGCAAACTGAGGTCTATGAATGTTCTTTCACTTTTATTAAAATTATGCTTTTCTGGGTACAGACCCAACAAAAACAGTTTAGGATTCAATATGATTTGTTTTGAGATTATTTTTTCAATTGTTACCCTCACCTCTTCCCAAAACATTCTTATTAATCTACATTCCCATAAACAATGAAATAGGGTTCCTTTACTTTCCATGCATTTTGTGCATGTATCTGGTATATTTTTGTTATATCTATTTAACTCCTCCGGTGTAACATACATCCGCATTAACCATTTGAAATGTATCAATTTAAGGCGTGCATTTATTGATTTGGTTTGAGCTTCTGTACAAGCCAATTCCCATTGTTCCTCTGAAATTTCAGTTTGCAGATCTTCTTTCCAGTAGTTTAATCTTTTCAGTGAATTTTCACTTGAAGATAGTGTCAATGAGTTATAAAACTCTGAAATAATACCCTTTCTTTTACTATCTTTCATCATCATTTTTTCCAAGGATGAATAAATAGGTCGAGTGAGAGCTTTATTTTGATTTGATCGAATAAAGTTTCTAAGTTGAAGATATTTAAAAAAATGTGTTCTATTGAGATTAAATTTGATCCTCAGCTCTTCAAAAGACATTATGTTGTCTGCACATGGCAAATATAAATCCTGAATCTTTTGTATCCCTTTTAAATTCCATACTTTAAATACAGCGTCCGCTCTCCCTGGTTTAAAATATTGATTACCCCATATTGGACTAAATTGTGACAATAACTGTGGTTCTTTTAAATAGTTTTTAGCTTCACACCATATTTTGATCATATGCTTTACAAATGGATTTTTAACTTGTTTTTGTAATTTTTTTGCCGAATCTGAGTATATGAATATGGGAAGAGGTAAAGGTAAATTGTATGATTCCATTTCAGTCCAGTGAGGGAGATCATTTGATGAAAAATAATATGTCATAGACCTCAGTTGTGCCGACCAATAATACAACATAAAATTTGGACATTTCAGACCTCCACGATCAAATGGTAAATATAATAAAGACAAACGTAATCTAGCCCTCCTGTTGTTCCATATAAATTCCACTAACTTTTTTTTTATTCTTGAGAATAGATCTAAAGGTGGTGATAAGGGAATGTATTGAAATAAATAAAGTATTTTAGGTAAAATATTACTTTTAAGTATATTGATTCTCCCGATCATCGACATTGGTAGTGACATCCATCTCTGAGTTAACTCACTGATATCTGACATTAAGGCTTCATAGTTGACACTGGCGACTGATTCTAGCTTAGGCATAATTTGGATTCCTAAATATTTAAACTGATTTACAACATTGAATTGATTTACCTCAGGGGCTGGGTAATTTCTCTGGGTCTCATTTAGCATTAATATTGAAGATTTAGTTTTATTTATTTTATATCCTGATATTTCCCCAAAATTCTTTATTAAATTCAACAAGGTTGGAATTGATTTTTTTAGATTCGACATAAACAAAATTATATCATCGGCGTACAGGGAGATTTTATGTTCTGTTGGTCCAACTTTAATTCCATATATTTGTGAATGTAAACGTATCGCTATCGCTAAAGGTTCAATTGCCATAGTAAACAGTAAAGGTGAAAGTGGACAGCCTTGTCGACATCCTCTATTGATTTTTATTGGTTTTGAAATATTGTTATTTGTTAGGATTTCTGCTGTAGCATTATTGTATATTATTTGAGCCCATTTTATGAAATTATTTCCAAGTCCAAACCTTTGTAGGACTTCAAAAAGAAAGGGCCATTCAACTCTATCAAAGGCCTTTTCGGCGTCCAATGATAGGAGAGCTGTATCCGGTGCTTCTTTATTAAAATAAATAATATTAAATAGTCTTCTTACATTATGGAAGCCTTGTCTACCCTTTATAAAGCCATTCTGATCTCGATTAATAATATTTGGTAAAATTTCTTGTATTCGTCTTGCTAAAATTTTACAGATTATCTTAAGGTCGGCGTTTAATAGGCTTATTGGTCTCATATTTTCACATTTATTAGAGGGCTTACCTGGTTTTGGCAGCAGTATAATTAAGGCATTATTTATGTATGATGGTAAATTATTATTTTGAAATGCTTCTAAAACCATTTCCAAAAAAGGTTTTATTAATTTATTCTTAAATTTTTTATAAAGGTCAACTGGAAGACCATCTGGTCCTGCACTTTTTCCTGATTTCATATTATCAATGGCTAGCCCAACTTCTTCTTGACTAATTTTAGACTCCAATATCTCCCTGTTTTCATTTGGAATACACGGTATAGATAGTTCGTTCAAAAACCCATTTAGTTTTGTTAAATCAGGTTCATTTTTGGTATCATATAATTTTTCATAGTAATCTCTAAAGGCTCTATTAATTTCTAAAGGATCTATAACTACCTGTCCATTACTTATAATACTGGTAATTGGTGTTTTAATTTCCAATTGTTTAATCTGCCATGCTAATAATTTTCCTGATTTTTCACCTTGTTCATAAAAAGATTGTTTCAATCTTAGAAGACTCGAGGCAGCTCTATTCGCTGATTTTTTGTCGTATTCAGCTCTCAAAATCAGTAATTCATTCTCCAACCTTGGGTCACTTCCTGCATACACTTTTTCCTGAAGATTTTTTATTTTATGTTCCAATTTAGCTCTCTCCTCTCGAGTCTTCTTAGATTTTGATCCTGTATAACTAATAATATGTCCCCTAATAAAAGCTTTGAAAGCCTCCCACTTTACACATGCTGATGTTTGTGTAGTATTGATGTCAAAGAACTCGTCTATCTGTTTTTCTATATACTTGACAAATTCCTCATCCTGAAGCCATTTATGCTGAAATTGCCATCTACCTGATTCCTTTGTCAATTTTTTATCTACATATATTAGACAACAGGGTGCATGATCAGAGATCACGATGTTATCATAAAAGCAGTTTTGAATCTTGGACCTTAATTCTGTGGAAATCAAAAAATAATCAATACGTGAGAATGTCTTGTAGGTACTGGAATAACAAGAATAGGCTTTAACTTGTGGTTTCATTTCTCTCCATATATCTAACAATCTCAATTCTTTCATAAAATGATTAATAGTCATCCTACATCCAATGTGCGTACAATCCAGTCCTGTTGATCTATCCACACCTGGATTCAATGTACAATTAAAATCCCCTGCTATTATATGTTGCCCTGTAAGTGATGATAAGATGAGAAATAAATTAGCAAAGAACTTCTGATCATCTATATTGGGACCATATAAGTTCACAAGATTTATATTTTCTAATAGCAAAGAACCTTGAATGATTACATATCTTCCAAATTTGTCTCCAATTACATTTTTCACTTGAAAAGGAACTGATTTATGTATGAGAGTCATAACTCCCCTGGCTCGGGATGAAAATGAAGAGGTGAATACACTTCCCTGCCATCTACTCCTAATTCTTTTAACATCCTCCTCTATCAGATGAGTTTCTTGTAAAAACACAATTCTTGAACCCATGTCCTTTATTTTATTCATAACTTGTTTAAGTTTTTTTAAATTTTGTAGACCTCTGCAATTCCATGAAGTTAAATTAAGATTAACACTTTGGTCCATGATCAATAGAGAGTTTGGGATTACCTTGCAGTGTAAACATGCTCATACAGAGAAGCAAAAACATGAGTGGTTGAACATTCATCCTACAAACTACACACAAACAAATTTCCCCTTCCCACACTTGTGGCAAACCCCCCAAAATCAAAAGAAAAATTCTGTCTCCCGATATAGCCATCGACCGTTCCACACCCACGGGGAACAGCCTAAGCCACTCCTTCTTCATCCTCCCAATCACCCTAACTCTACTGCTTTTAATGACGTAACATTAACTCTCCTCTGTAGTTTTCCAACTTAACTCCAAAATTTTTAACAACTTTGTACATCGTAGTTTTTTTTTTTGTTTTGTTTTTGTTTTGTTTTTTTAATATATAATACAATCTATATTTTGTAAACTTACTATTTACTTCAAGTCAGTCAGATGCCTGTGCAAATGCTTAATTATTCTACCTTATATTTTGTTCATGCTTAGCTCCCACCAGTCTCTTCTTCTTCTTTGATCTTCTTGATGAACTCCTGCGCCTCCTCTGGGGTCTTGAAGATGTGGGTTCTGCCCTCATACGTGGTCAGCAGTCTCGCAGGATAGATTACACCATGACGAATCCCAAGGTTGCGCAGCTCCTTACGTACGGGATCAAACTGCTTCCTCAATTGCTGGATTCCTGTGGCCAAATCTGGGTAGAACCGCACCTGCTGGTCCTGGTGTTTAATCTCTCCTTTAGCACGTGCAGCGTTGAAGATCTTCATCCTGTCTCTGTTGCTAAGAAACTTCATAATTAAGGTCCTCGGCGGTCCCTTGTCTCTCCGTGGGCCAATACGATGTGCTTTTTCCAGAACCACTGCTGATTGCAACTCCTCGCTGCCCAGCACCTCCGGAATCCACTTTTCCAGAAAGGAACATACGTCCCGACCTTCTGATTCCTCTGGAAGACCCACCAGCCTCAAATTATTCTGTCTCGACCGAGATTCCAAATCCAAAATATTATCTTCCAGAGATTTATTTTTTTTTTCCAAAGTGCGCACCTTTAATTGAAGACGGGTGACGTCATCTTCAGCACTAGCGAGACGGAGCTCCATCTGCGCCGTTCGTTCTACACAGTCACCCAATTCCTTTCTTATTCCTTCCAACGCTGTCATAATCCCATCAAATCTAGAGGAAAAGTCCGCTCTCATTGAACTCATGGCAGCCATCAGCGCATCTGCGCCATTCCCCGCAGAAATCGCACCGTTGCCAGCCTCCTCCGCCATATATGGAGTTTTGTTTGCTGCGTCACAGACCTGAAAGTCCGTTAATTTGGACTGTTTCGGCGGCTCGCTTTTTCCTTTTCCTGGTTTTCCAGCCTTAGGCTTCGCCGACATATCCTCGCCCAAATGCTGGGATACGTTCTGTCCCAAATGAGAGAGTTATTTGCCGATTTTTTTCTCCAGGAGCAGAGCAGAGCGAGACACGTCCGTCCTACGTGGCAGCCATAACCGGAAGTCACTTGGATGACATTTTAGTAGCCAGCACGTCCGAAGGCGAACACGAAAGTCACCTCACAGCAGTTTTTCGGAGGCTGACGGAGCACGGGTTAATAATTAACCCAGCGAAGTGCCAGTTTGGGGTAGCGCAAATTGATTTTTTGGGGCACCGCGTTTCGCCAGAAGGAGCGGTCCCTCTGCCTGATAAAGTACGCACAATAACAGATTTTCCGCAACCTCAAACGGTCAAGGCGCTGCAGGAGTTTTTGGGAATGGTTAATTTTTACAACTGGTTCCTCCCAAGCGCAGCGTGGCTCATGCAACGATTATACACTGCGTTAAAAAAACAAAAGCCCACAAATAAGGTTGAATGGTCTCCGGAGCGGGAGCGCGCTTTCGCTCAGGTCAAATCAGCCCTGGCAAATGCAGTTTTGTTAGCACACCCAGTTCCAAGGGCCCGCATGGCGCTCACCACTGACTCTTCCAATTTAGCGGTGGGGGCAGTCGTTGAACAGTTTGTGGCAGGGACCTGGCAACCTCTCGCGTTTTTCAGCAAAACCTTGCGCGATAGCGAGCGTAAATACAGCGCGTTCGACAGGGAGCTTTTGGCCCTACACTTGGCCATCCGCCATTTCCAGTTCTGGCTGGAAGGGTGCCGTTTCACCGCGTTTGTGGATCACAAACCGCTAACGTTTGCGATGGCCAAGATTTCAGAACCTTGGTCACGCTGGCAGCAAAGGCAGCTAGCCGCGATATCGGAGTTTACCACCAATATCCAGCATGTCGCAGGTAAACACAATGTAGTGGCAGACTGTCTCTCTCGTGCGGTAGCAACGCCAGGCCCCGTGGGGGCAGACTCTGTAGCCGTGGCCGTGGGCCAGGGCAGCGACGCGGAAGCGTGCGCAGCCCCGGTCCGTGTAGGTTTAGATTATGCAGCCATGGCCGCGGAGCAGGTTAATGATGCAGACGTGCGCGTGCTCCAGTCTGGACCAACAGGGTTAAGGCTGGAGCACAGGGTGCAGCAAATTGGCATGCCCCCCCCCCTAATCTGCGATGTCTCCAAGGGGCGGCCTCGCCCCGTGGTTCCAGCTGCGTGGCGTTGCCGCGTTTTTGACTCGGTCCATTCTCTGGCGCACCTGGGGGTGCGCGCATCGATTAAGATAGTGGGGGAGAAATTTGTTTGGCCCGGGTTGCGCAAACAGGTCAAGGAATGGGCAGCAGCCTGCATAGCGTGTCAGCGAGCCAAAATACACAAGCACACTAGAGCTCCGTTGGAGCCTTTTCACATCCTGGCTAAGCATTTTGATCACGTGCATGTTGACTTGGTGGGCCCCCTTCCGTAGTCACAAGGGCACACACACCTTTTGACGATGGTGGATTGCACCACGCGTTGGCCAGAAGCGGTTCCTCTGGCATCAACCACAGCGGAAGAAGTTGCGCGAGCATTTTTAACAGCGTGGGTTGCGCGTTTCGGAGTCCCGTCGGACATAACGTCCGACAGGGGCCCCCAATTTATTTCCGAACTATGGTCGTCGATGGCCCGCAGCTTAGGGGTGAAGATTCACCGCACTACCGCGTATAACCCCCAGGCTAATGGTTTATGCGAGCGCTTTCACAGGTCGTTGAAAGCAGCCCTCAGAGCGTCACTTACGGATACAAATTGGGTGGACAAACTTCCATGGGTTTTATTGGGGTTGCGTTCTGCACCTAAGGAAGATTTGTAGGCTTCCCCGGCTGAGTTAGTTTTTGCACAACCTCTCCGTTTGCCGGGGGAATTTCTTCCTGACAATCCCGCACCAAATTGCCCCCCCCCCCCCGCTCAGCCGTTGCAGAGTGACACACAATCAAACACACTCCCTGGCCCGGTTCATCACAGTTTCCTACGCGTTTTTGTGCCGAAGGCTTTAAAAAATGCGGCGTTTGTTTTTGTTAGACATGATGCTCAGCGCCCAAGTTTGCGACCGTTTTATGACGGACCGTTCAGAGTGCTGGAAACCGGGAGGAAGCATTTTCTGCTAGATTTAGGGGGCAGAAAGGAGTTGATTTGCATAAACAGACTCAAACCCGCTTTTGTTCTGGCTGATGACCACGTGCAGCTGGCGAGGCCCCCCCGCCGTGGCAGGCCGCCGAGAAGGCATTCTCCAGAACCCCCACAGAGACGTGCTAACAGCTCTAATCCACAGAGGCAGAAAGACGCTGCAGAGGTAGCAAAGCCGGTTTACAGCAGATTCGGCAGAAGGTTAAGACCTAGGCATCTGGTGGATTGATTTGTAATATGTGGAGTGTTTTTTTTATGCCATGCATGTTTTGTCCTTTAATAGACGTTTGGGAGGGGGGTTATGTGGCACATATGTTGGGCTCACATTTTCCACAAAGGTATGACTGCATGTTTATTGGAGGCTTCATGTCTCGAAGGACAAAAGGCTCGAATCTGCAGAGGATGACAAGGAGGTGTGAGATTTGGCCTTTGTCTCGGAGAAGATGCCCCAGAGAGATTTCCGGTTCATCAGTGAATAACAGACAATGGTGAAAGTTCAAAGGGTTACATTGTGGCTGGGATTAAGTACCATGTGACTGTATGTTTACTGAAGCACCATGTGACTTGAGTTCTGATGCTGGAAACATATAAAGAGGTGATGTGATATAGTTCTTTCTCTTCTTCCTGCTTTGAGAATGCTGGAATATGTGTTCTGTCAATAAAGCTGAACCTGAGAAATAAAACTCAGCCTCATCATTGAACGCATCCTCTACAGCGGTAGCATTTTTATTCATTATTTAATTCAACTAATGATGAAACTTATAAGGTAGGGAAAGTAGAAAGGGATGATTCATTCCTGATTGACACTTATGCAGTGACCAAAGCCATTAGGGAGTTATCAGTTAACAAAGCGAGTGGTTTAGACTGTATTTCTGCTGAGCATCTTAAATATTCTAGCTCAAGAATTGCTCCTCTTCTTGCAATCTGTTCCACCAGCTTCATGATTCATGGGATATTACCAGAATCATTATTGTCTGTTGTGTTGGTACCAGTCATTAAAGATAAAGCTGGCAAGCTATGTAGCCTAGACAATTACAGGCCAATAGCTATAGCCAGCATAATATCTAAAGTACTGGAAAGAATCCTGTTTGAAAAATTAAATGTATTTATCAAATCTACTGATCATCAATTTGGATTTAAACCCCGTCATGGAACAGATCTGTGCATATATGCTTTAAAAGAAATTATAAGTAAATATAGAAATCAAAATTCATCAGGTTTTTTTTGTGTTTTATTGACGCCTCTAAGGCGTTTGATCGTGTTAATCACAGGAAATTGTTTAGGAAAATGACTGATGGGGGGTTCCCAAGTACTTAGTACATATCCTGATTTACTGGTATGCACATCAGAAGATGCTGGTGAAATGGGGGAAGAGTCATTCATCCCCATTTGGTGTGAGCAGTGGTGTCAGACAGGGCAGTATATTGTCCCCTATTCTATTTAATCTTTATATGGATGAGTTGTCAAAGCAACTGAATGCCTGTAAAACTGGGTGTTTAATAGGGAATAAGTTAGTAAATCATTTTATGTATGCTGATGATCTAGTTATTCTCAGTCCAAGTAGTGCTGGTCTTCAGGAGTTATTAAGAGTGTGTATGCAGGAAGTAACCCACAGCTAGAGAACGAATTACTGATTCTGAGAGCTGAATATGACAAAAAAAATCAGCGAATAGAGCTGCCTCGAGGCTTCTAAGATTGAAGCAAACTTTTTATGAACAAGGTGAAAAACCAGGAAAATTATTGACATGGCAGATTAAACAATTAGAATTTAAAACACCAATTACCAGTATTATAAGTAACGGACAGGTAGTTATAGATCCTTTAGAAATTAATAGTGCCTTTAGAGATTATTATGAAAAACTATATGATACAAAAAATGAAACTGACTTAACAATACTAAATGGGTTTTTGGGTGGATTATCTATACCGTGTATTCCAAATGAAAACAGGGAGATACTGGAGTCTAAAATTAGTCAAGAGGAAGTTGGGCTAGCCATTGATAATATGAAATCAGGGAAAAGAGCAGGACCAGATGGTCTTCCAGTTGACCTCTATAAAAAATTTAAGAATAAATTAATAAAACCACTTTTGGAAATGGTTTTAGAAGCATTTCAAAATGGTAATTTACCACCATACATGAATAATGCCTTAATTATACTGTTGCCAAAACCAGGTAAACCCCCTAATAAATGTAAAAACATGAGACCAATAAGCCTATTAAATGCTGATCTTAAAATAATCTGTAAAATTTTAGCAAGACGACTACAAGAAATATTTCCAAATATTATTAACCGAGATCAGAATGGCTTTATAATGGGAAGATAAGGCTTCCATAATGTAAGATTATTTAATATTATTTATTCCAATAAAGAAGCACCGGATACAGCTCTCCTATCATTGGATGCCGAAAAGGCCTTTGATAGGGTCGAATGGCCCTTTCTTTTTGAAGTCCTACAAAGGTTTGGACTTGGAAATAATTTCATAAAATGGGTCCAGATAATATACAATAATGCTACAGCAGAAATCCTAACAAACAGCAATATCTCACAATCAATAAAAATCAATAGAGGATGTCGACAAGGCTGTCCACTTTCACCCTTACTATTTACTATGGCAATTGAACCTTTAGCGATGGCAGTACGTTTACATCCACAAATATATGGAATTAAAGTAAGACCAACAGAACATAAAATCTCCCTGTATGTCGATGACATAATTTTGTTTATGTCGAATTTTAAAAAATCAATTCCGACCTTGTTAAATTTATTAAAGGACTTTGGGGAAATATCAGGATATAAAATAAATAGAACAAAATCTTCAATATTAATGCTAAATGAGACCCAGAGAAATCACCCAGCTCCTGAGGTAAATCAATTCAATGTTGTAAATCAGTTTAAATATTTAGGAATTCAAATTTTGCTTAAGCTAGAATCAGTCGCCAGTGCCAACTATGAAGCCTTAATGACAGATATTAATGAGTTACTTCAGAGATGGATGTCACTACCAATGTCGATGATCGGGAGAATTAATATACTTAAAAGTAATATCTTACCAAAAATACTTTATTTATTTCAATACATTCCTTTACCACCACCTTCAGATCTATTCTTAAGAATTAAAAAAAAGTTAGTGGAATTTATATGGAACAATAGGAAGGCTAGATTACGTCTGTCCTTACTATATTTACCATTTGATCGTGGAGGTCTGAAATATCCAAACTTTATGCTGTATTACTGGTCAGCACAACTGAGGTCTATGACATATTATTTTTCATCAAATGATCCTCCTCACTGGACTGAAATGGAATCATACAATTTACCTTTACTTCTTCCCTTATTCATATACTCAGACTCGGCTAAAAAATTACAGAAACAAGTTAAAAATCCAATTGTAAAGCACATGATCAAAATATGGTGTGAAACCCAAAAATATTTAAAAGAACCACACTTATCGTCACAATTTAGCCCAATATGGGGTAATCAATATTTTACACCAGGGAGAGCGGATGCTGTATTTAAAGTATGGAATTTAAAAGGGATTCAAAAGATTCAAGACTTATATTTGTCACGTTCAGATAACATAATGTCTTTTGAAGAACTGAGGATTAAATTCAATCTTAATAGAACACATTTTTTAAAATATCTTCAGCTTAGAAATTTTATTCGATCAAATCAAAATAATGCTCTCATCCGACCTACTTATTCATCCTTGGAAAAAATTTTGACGAAAGATAGTAAGCAAAAGGGTATTATTTCAGAGTTTTATAACTCACTGACACTATTCTCAAGTGAAAACTCACAGAAAAGACTGAATTATTGGAAAGAAGACCTGCAAATTGAAATTTCAGAGGAACAATGGGAAATGGCTTGTGTAGAAGCTCAAACCAAATCAATAAATGTACGTCTTAAACTGATACATTTTAAATGGTTAATGCGGATGTATGTTACACCAGTGGAATTAAATAGATATAACAAAAACATACCAGATACATGCACAAAATGTATGGAAAGTAAAGGAACCCTATTTCACTGTTTATGGGAATGTAGAAAAATCAGAATGTTTTGGGAAGAGGTGAGGGTAACAATTGAAAAAATAATTTCAAAACAATTCACATTGAACCCTAAACTGTTTTTGTTGGGTCTGTATCCAGAAAAGCATAACTTTAATAAGAGTGAAAGAGCATTCATAGACCTCGGTTTGCTTAATGCCAAAAAATGTATTGCACTACTGTGGAAAAAGACTCATAGACCAGATGTGACTCAGTGGTTAAGACAGATGTTAACAAACCTTCCACTAGAAAGAATAACATACATACTGAAATCAAAGGAAAATGTGTTTGAGAATATATGGAGACCTTTCATTGATTATGTAAAGAAATTAAACATAACTTCTGAAGAAGAAGGTGAATGATATGTGTGGACCTTGCAAATTCCAAATCAGTGAATGTATAATATGTATTCTTATGTAATAGATTACCTAGACTAAACAGAGGAGCATTGTTGTTGATTTGCCTTTGCTAATGGTTGTTGGTGTTTTTAGTACATTTTTTTTTGTAGTTAGTGTTTTTTTTTTAATTTTTAAATTACTTTAGTGTTAGTAGTTGATTGTTTGTGCCATGTTTGTAAAAAAAAAAGGTTCAATAAAAAATATTGTGGAAAAAAAAAGAGTGTGTACTGCTTATGGAGACGAAAATGACATAAAATATAATACAAATAAGAGTTGTGTGCTGATTTGCTGCACTAGAGAAGATTTGTTAATGAAATTCCCTGTCTTTGATTTGGCAGGCAGGGAATTAATTGTCAGGGATAAAACTAAATATCTGGGACATTTTATTAATGATAGAATGACTGATGATGATGATATTTTCAGACAACGCTGCAAAATCTACATGCAAGCAAATATTCTTGCACGTAGGTTTGGCTTTTGTTCAGATGAGGTGAAACTGGTTCTTTTTAAAACCTATTGTACACCTTTATACACTGCTCATTTATGGATAAATTATAGGAAACAAAGTATGCAGAAATTACAGGTTGCTTACAATGATGCTTTAAGAATTTTACTTAAAAAGCCTCGATGGTGCAGTGCTTCCGAGTTATTTGTATCATCACGTGTAAATACTCTGCATGCAGTAATAAGGAATCTTATGTATAAATTCATCTGTCGGCTTGATGTATCTAGAAATGAAATCATTCAAGTTATGTCTAGCATTAAGCTCAGTTCTATTCGCTGTCAGTCACAGTTTAGAAGGCATTGGTACAGTTGTCTTATTAAGTCTTTTTAAAGTCTGTACTGTTTTTGTACTTCTTTTAGTAGTTGTTTCTTATTGTTTTTCAAATCAAATCAAATCAAACTTTATTGTCATATTGCTGTACATACAACTGTAGTGCAGGCAAGATGAAATTGCGTTTCTCTCGGCATCCATATAAATAGAAGCAGCATGATTTAAGACACACTCACACATAGCTTCACCCCCCCACCCCCACCCCCCCATCCATTCACACATCCCTGAGACATACTTAGGAAAAACCTAACTAACTATAATATACAAATAATACACAAAATGTCCGTAGGTGCAGTAGTATGTATGAGAGATTCCGGGTCAACTGTTCAGCATCCTGACAGCTTGTGGAAGGAAGCTGTTGATCAGTCTGGTGGTTCTGCCTCTGATGCTCCAGAATTGTTTACCAGATGGAAGAAGTTCAAAGTGTTTATGCAGAGGGTGAGAACGGTCCTTGACAATGTTCAGTGCCCTGCTCCTACAACGGTTCTGAAAAAGTTCTTGGACAGAGGGGAGGGAGACTCCAATTACCCTCTCAGCTCCCTTAACTATCCTCTGCAGGGCTTTTTTCCCCCTAGGAGTAGGCCCTAGGAGTACTTGTGAAAACGGGCGTTACTCTCTGCTGGATGCTGAGCTGCACGGCGGCACGGCGTCTTTCTGCAACTTTCTGCAACTGTGGGGGTTCCCCCCTACAGTTGATAGTGCTATGAGATGACTGTTGTTGTGAAATGGCGCTATATAAATAAAGTTGAACTGAATTGAATTGAATTGAATGATACATGGACAATACTTAACAATATTCTTGGAAATAAAAACAGAAATACAAGCTACCCAACCAATTTTTCAAAAAAATAATAAAACGACTCAGAGTGTGAATGCAGCTTCACCTGCAGATCATTGGATGCGCCTAACGTGCGCGTCCAACGTCAAGTCAAATTCCTCGTATGTTTACTTGTAAATATACTTGGCAATAAAGCTGATTCTGATTCTGAGATGAATTTAATAACTTTTTTGTTAACATTGGTCCTAATTTGGCTCGAGAAATACCCATTACGGCACCCACAGGTGATACAATAAGCAAAATCACTGCTATAAAAGACTCCATTTTCATAAAGAACACATACAAGAGAGAGGTCATTGAAATTGTTAAATCGTTTAAAAGTAAAACATCTACAGATTGTGATGGTATTGACATGCTCTTAGTCAAAACTATTATTGAATGCTTAGTGAAACCACTGACGTATATCTGTAACCTGTCTCTCCAAACAGGTATATTTCCCAATGCAATGAAAACAAGATAAGATAAGCCTTTATTAGTCCCACAACGGGGAAATTCCAGGATTGCAACAGCACAGGGATAGCAACACTCAGAGCAACAATCAGAAGGCAAGAAAAAAAAAACAAGCAAGCAAGAGCAGCTAATATACATATGTACATATTACTAAAAAATATATATATACACACACACAGACACACAGTGCAGAGCATTGTAGCTGGATGGAATAAATATATGAATATATAAACACACAGTGCGGAGCATTGTAGCTAGATGGAATAAATATATAGATACATAAATATAAACACACCCAGTGCGGAGCATTGTAGCTAGATGGAATAAATATGTAAATATATAAACACACACAGTACGGAGCATTGTAGCTAGATGGAATAAATATATAGATACATAAATATAAACACACCCAGTGCGGAGCATTGTAGCTAGGTGGAATAATATGTAGATATATAAACACACAGTGCGGAGCATTGTAGCTAGGTGGAATAAATATGTAAATATATAAACACACCCAGTGCGGAGCATTGTTGCTAGATGGGATGAAACAGCACAACCGTCTACTTAGTTATCCTACATGGTATGATTATGTGCCCATACATATTCTCACTCTCCATAGCGACCGGTATTTTCCTAGTTGTATACCGGAGGGGACCATTGTGTAAGTCTATTGCATCTTTTGCATTCAAAAAACTATTAGTTTGTTACGTCTTTTTGCTATCTCTGCGAGCAGCCCTGCTTAGGTTGTACAGTCTGACAGCGGTTGGTAGGAAGGACCTGCGAAACCTCTCGGTTGTGCACCTGGGATGATGTAGTCTGCTGCTAAATGAGCTCCTCAGTGCATTCAGTATGTCCTGCATAGGGTGGAACTCGGACTCCAGCAGAGATGACAGTTTAGCCACCGTCCTATAAAATATCCAAATTTATTGCAATACTACACATAGTGAAATATTTGCTGAATCAACCCACACTATATACCTTGTATCATTCATTAATACTCCCATACATGACATATTGTACTGAAGTATGAGGAAACACATATAAAACAAACATATATCCAGTCTTTATGCTTCAGAAGAGAGCTATTAGAATAATAAACAAAGCTGCTTACAGGGAACCAACAAACCCACTTTTTCGTAAATTAAAAGCTCTCAAGTTGAAAGATCTGGTTGACTTTAAAACTGCAGTAATAATGTTTAAAGTGAAGAATCTATCACTGCCCGCAAATATCCAAAAGTTGTTCCAAATAAGGGAGAAACGATATCATTTCAGAGGAACATGTATATTTCAAAAACCTTCAGTGAGAACAACCACCAAGCAACACTGTGTTTCAGTGCAAGGAGTCAGATTATGGAACGATTTTGGACCTGAATTAAACTACTGTACAACGCTTGGACAATTTAAAGAAAAACTAAAGGAAGAAATACTCCAAATATACAGTATATACAAGATGACATGTAAAATCACATAAGGATTGTCATATCCATTCTGCGTTGTGTTGTAGCTTAGTTTTTTTGTCACATTTTGTCTTAGCTTTGTTCTGAATTGTAATCGCTGTTTTGTTTTTCTTTTGAATTCT
The DNA here is from genome assembly GCA_020510985.1 of Pholidichthys leucotaenia. Taxonomy (NCBI): domain Eukaryota; kingdom Metazoa; phylum Chordata; class Actinopteri; order Cichliformes; family Pholidichthyidae; genus Pholidichthys; species Pholidichthys leucotaenia. Next base: position 44,152,407 of record CM035847.1, on the reverse strand, counting down.
TGGATGGAATATGGGTGGGCAATATAAGCTGCGGCTTCAGCCATCACCCATTTTGGATAACTTATGTTGAACTGTATAATCAGAGGAGTTATTGTCTAATTTGACCTTGTTGGACTTTCTTTCCCCCTTTGTTATATTATTCTGTTTCTTTTTTAATCTCTACTTTTAATCTATCCGAAATAAAGATTAATTCATTCATTCATTCATGATGGTTTTATATCATTATTTTCTTCACTTTTTTCTCCACCTGGTTCACTAATCCACAGTCAATATATCTTGTGTTGTTCTGGCTTATTTTGTTACATATTTGTCGTGATGCTACAGTGCTTCGTTAGCAGTAGCATGGTTGGTGTTGGTCAGCCTAACGCCTCGGCGGGGAGAAGCTGACAGATAGGCTTCCTGCCGTTAACTGCTGATCCGGCCGGGTGTGATCATTATTTTCTACATGTTCTACTCCCTCCATACTGGAAGCCTTGTTCATCTACCAACAATTGAGAGGCTAGCTGATGCTAGCAGCAAGCTAGTGCCAGTTAGGCACCTTGGGGGACCATTCATTCATTTGTGAATGTTTCTGTGCTTATTGTACTCCAGAAATACTGTAGGTCATATCCTATCGACCGCTGAAAACACACACCCCTGTCCACCAGTGATGCTTTATTTTAATTAATTTTTTAAGACAAATTTACATTAGTTTGATCTCATTCACTATCTAAGCTAGGAGCTAACCAGCTAAGATCAGCAACAGTGACATCAGTAGGAGGGTGGCTGCTGGAGGTTTCTTCCTGCTAAAAGGGAATTTTTCCTCTCCACCGTCGCGAAGTGCTTGCTCACAGGGGAATCGCCTGATTATTTGGGTCTTTCTGCAACTGTGGGGTATCTGAAAGTGCTATGAGATGACTATTGTTGTGAAATGGCGCTATATAAATAAAGTTGAATTGAATTGAATTAAATGCAGCTCTTAGCAATTTAAACAGGCAAGCAATGAAATGAGCCTTTCTGAGGAAAGCTGCAAAAGATGATTCACAATGATGGTGAAATAATTAAAGAAAACTTGACCAAAGTATGTCACAAACATTTTATTAAGAGCATGTGGAAAAAGTGCAGTCACTAACCTCTTTAAGCCCAAAGCTAACTCCTTAGCATTCCAGCCAATGTGAAATGTTTTGTGGAATGTAAAAAGTTTACTGAAGTTCTCCACTATCTACTAACCCTTATTTCTGGACTCTGTATCTTCCTGCTGGAAAATCTGCCACGTCTTGATCACTTGGTCACACTGGTTAGTAGGGGTGGGACGGTATATGACATTATCATCTATGGCAGTATTTTATTTTATTTTATTTTATTTACTACATGTTTATTTATCAGGAACAAATCCATTAAACATTGCTTCATAAAACGTACAATGTAGATGCCATGTATTCAGGTTTCTAGCCAAGGATAATTTGCAACCCCTGTCCCTGGTTAGGCTTCCAAATAAAAACACTCCCAATTCATTTTTCTTGATCAATTTCTGTTATTGAGGTAATTGTTTTATGGCAGGGATGTCCAATTATTTGCCATGGTGGGCCAAGACCCTGCAGGTTTTTTCTCCAATCACTCACTAAAGTAGGTGTTTTGGTAAGTGATAGCTTGCTGAAGAACCACAGAGCACTGAGAAGAATCATTTAAGAACTATTATTTTTCTGTATGTATGTCAACACAAAGTTTTAAAGTTCAACAATTGTTCTTTTTTCTGTTAGTAATGCCCAAAGGAAGCATATGGATAGTGAAAAATTTGGGTCCTAGTACGAAACCCTGTGGAACTCCATGACTGGCATTTGCGTACAAACAAGACTGAAGGTTTTCACACAAAATCAAATAAGTGTAACTCAGTGCATTTCAATTCAAATGTATATTTTTGTCTCTTTAGTAAAATGTTGTAATCAGTGGCTCTCTATGCAACACTGACATCTAACACAGACAAACCTGTGCTCCAAGGCTGCGTTTTTCTGTGGTATAAATGTTCTCTCAATTTTAACCCTGACTCTTCAAGTGAGACATTCATCTTTAAGCAAAACTCATAATTTATTAGCAAGACCCTTTCATAAATACTTAAATGAAGAAAAAGTTGGAAATGAGTCTATAATTGACTAAAATCCGAGGGGAAAACTCTTGGGGTTTAAAAATTTCAACACAGAAATGAGCGACTCTTAAAAAAAAATGCAGATCCTCTCGTTTTCCTGGATCAAAACTGAGTCCAGCCTGACAGACTGCCATATAAAAAATGACCATATTCACCTCTGAAAAATAATCTGCAACTTGTTAATAAACTCAGTATTTTTTCTTCATGTTGTCATTTCTGGCAAAAAGATGTAATACAATAATGTAATGCAACTGCTATGACTTTAAAATGCAGAGTTCAGAAACCAATGGATGACAATGATTACTTCCATCTTTTATACTGAGCATGGTGATAGTATAAGTAGGACAGACCTAGTCCAGTATAGACAGTCATAACTGCTGCAGAACAGACACATAAAAAAAATGTAGATCCTCTTACAAACTGTGTTGGAAGCCACATATTAATTATATAAAAGGTAAAGTATCCAAATCAATTGCAATATTACACAGAGTGAAAAATTTGCTGAATCAACCCACACTATACACCTTGTACCATTCATTAATACTCCCATACATGACATATTGTAATGAAGTATGGGGAAATACATATAAAACAAACATATATCCACTCTTTATGCTTCAAAAGAGAGCTATTAGAATAATCAACAAAGCAGCTTACAGGGAACCAACAAACCCACTTTTTCTTAAACAAAAAACTCTCAAGTTGAAAGATCTGATTGACTTTAAAATCGCAATAATAATGTTCAAAGTGAAGAATCTATCACTGCCCGCAAATATCCAAAAGTTGTTCCAAACAAGGGAGAAACGATATCACTTCAGAGGAACATGTATATTTCAAAAGCCTACAGTGAGAACAACCACCAAGCAACACTGTATTTCAGTGCAAGGAGTCAGATTATGGAACGATTTTGGACCTGAATTAAAATCATGTACAAAGCTTGGACAATTTGAACAAAAACTAAAGGAAGAAATACTCCAAACATATTTACAAGACGACATGTAAACTCACATAAGGATTGACATTTCCAGCCTGTGTTGTGTTGTAGCTTAGTTTTTTCTTTTTTTCTCTGTGACACTATGTCTTAGATTTGTTTTTGAATAGTAACCGCTTAACTTAGACTAGCTCAGTTTTCTTTTTCTCTCAGTCACATTTTGTCTTAGCCTTGTTTTAAATTGTAATCGCTCTTGTCTTGTTTTCTCTTTTTTCTCCTTTGAATTCTTGGATGGAATATGGGTGGGCAATATAAGCTGCGGCTTCAGCCATCACCCATTTCGGATAACTCACGTGGAATTGTATAGTAGAAGGAGTCTTTGTCTAATTTGACCTTGTTGTTATATTATACAGTTTCTTTTAACCTGTAATGTACTATCCAAAATAAATAAAATTCATTCATTTATACAAAGCTCCACATATCCATACAGAGGTGTCCACATGTAATGTGCTTTGGTCAAAACACATCAGGTTTTAATTATTGCAGTACCATTTTACACACGGAGAAGGAGCCCTCCTCAAAATGGGCTGTTTTTATGGCATACTGGTTTAAATGCTAATAAGCCCCAGTTCTCCCCGTACTCCCTGTCTCTTCATTTCTCTGAGATCGCTCTTTTGATGATGATGCCCTGTTTGAGGCTGTTAGCTTTTAGTTTCTGTTGTCGTACTAAGCAAGATACAAACAAATATTGGCTGAATGTTAGAGTCCAAAAGCCTAAATAAATCATTATCAGAGATAGGGGTGTGGTTTGAGTGGTCGATAGCATATGATCGACCAAAGAACTTCCGGCACCACACGAGTCGGCTGCCTTTTTGCAACAGCAGCTCAATTTCTTCCTATTTCTTATTTACTATCTGGCTTCTCTTGCTAAACTTTCTGATCTGGCGACACCTTATCCATCACAGACACGTAGATCGCCCAAATGTCTCCTCAGCCAGCGGACGGAGCCACTGCTTATAGTGGGAGGCAGTACAACAGGGACCAGCTGTTAGCACTTAACCGGCCCACGATGCTAACGCAAAAACTCGACATACTGGGAGAAATAAGACGAAAACAGCATGGATGTCGAGCTGGAGTAAGATGGCGGGCGAGGAATATAAGGTACACACCCATCCTTCCATCCGTTATTATGGGGAATGTCCGATCGCTACTCAATAAGACTGACGAGCTAGCGGCTATCTCCCGCTACAAAAGCGCCTTCAGAGAGATTAGCATGATGTTGTTTACTGAGACGTGGCTAACAGAACTAGCAACAGATGCTAACATCGAACTGGAGGGTTTCCACGCAATACGGGCAGACTGGACACCAGACAGTGGGAAAGCAAGGGGCGGAGGAGTGATAATGTACTGTATGTCAATAACAACTGGTGTAAACCGGGACATATCACTGTTAAAGAGCAACACTGCAGCAAAGACATTGAGTTGCTAGCTGTTAGCATGCGGCCTGCTTATCTCCCGAGGGACTGCTCACACGTGATCTGCATTGTTATTTATGCAAATCCGACGGCGAATGCTGGGACAGCACGTGACGCCATTCATTCAGTAACTGGCAGGCTGCTGACACAACACCCAGATGCTCTCCTCCTCATCTCCGGTGATTTCAACCATATTTCACTGTCCCCCATTCCGCCCGTGTTCACCCAGTGTGTCACATGCCACACTAGAGACAATAAAACACTGGACTTATTCTATGCAAATTACTAAGGAGGCGTACACCTCATCACCACTCCCCTCACTTGGGAGATCAGCTCACAACTTGGTTCATCTCCGGCCGGTGTACAAAACCCTAGTACACAGACAACCTCCGGTTATGTAAGATAAGCCTTTATTAGTCCCACAAAGGGGAAATTCCAGGATTGCAACAGCACAGGGATAGCAACACTCAGAGCAACAATCAGAAGGCAAGAAAAAACAAGCAAGCAAGAGCAGCTAATATACATATGTACATATTACTATAAAATATATATACACACACACACACACACACACACAGACACACAGTGCAGAGCATTGTAGCTGGATGGAATAAATATATGAATATATGAACACACAGTGCAGAGCATTGTAGCTAGATGGAATAAATATGTAAATATATAAACACCCACAGTATGGAGCATTGCAGCTAGGTGGAATAAATATGCAAGTATATAAACACACACAGTGCGGAGCAATGTAGCTAGATGGAATAATATGTAGATATATAAAAACACAGTGCGGAGCATTGTAGCTAGATGGAATAAATATATAGATATATAAATATAAACACACCCAGTGCAGAGCATTGTAGCTAGATGGAATAAATATGTAAATATATAAACACACACAGTGCAGAGCATTGTTGCTAGGTGGGATGAAACAGCATAACCGTCTATTTAGTTATCCTACATGGTATGATTATGTGCCCATACATATTCTCACCCTCCATAGCGACCGGTATGTTCCTAGTTGTATGCCGGAGAGGACCATTGTGTAAGTCTATTGCATCTTTTGCATTCAAAAAAAAAAAAAAAAAAAAAAAAAGCTATTAGTTTGTTACGTCTTTTTGCTATCTCTGCGAGCAGCCCTGCTTAGGTTGTACAGTCTGACAGCCGTTGGTAGGAAGGACCTACGAAACCTCTCGGTTGTGCACCTGGGATGATGTAGTCTGCTGCTAAATGAGCTCCTCAGTGCATCCAGTATGTCCTGCATAGGGTGGAACTCGGACTCCAGCAGAGATGACAGTTTAGCCACCGTCCTTCTCTCTCCTATCTCCTCCATCGGATCAAGGCGTTGCCCCAGGACAGAGCTAGCTTTCTTAATCAGTTTGTTCAGTCTCTTCCTATCGGCTGCAGTAATGCCACTGCCCCAGCAGACCACTCCAAAAGTGATGGCTGATGCCACCACCGTGTCATAGAATGACTTCAGCAGCGCCCCTTGTACACCTGTGCATGGTGAAGATATGGTCTGAGGAGGCAATGGACGTGCTAAAGGACTGTTTTGAAACCACTGCCTGGGAGCAGCTCTGTGATCCACATGGTGAGAACATCGATGGCCTCACTCACACCATCACGGACTACATCAACTTCTGTGTGGACAACACCGTACCCACCAAGATCATACGGTGTTGCTCAAACAACAAACCCTGGATCAACCCTGAGATAAAAACACTTCTGAGAGAGAAGAAGAGGATCTTCAGGTCGGGGAACAGGGAGATGCTGAAGTCTTTACAGAGGGAGCTAAGGAGGAAGATAAGAGAAGGCAAGGTCAGCTTCAGGAAGAAGATGGAGGACAAGCTGCAATGGAGCAACATTGGCGGGGTCTGGAGAAACCTCAAAACCATCTCTGGGCTCCAGAACACCTCCTCCCAGGCCATGGGGGGGCTGGGAGTAGGTGGACAATCTGAACCTGTTTTTTAATAGATTTGACCAACCCCCCCCCCCCCCCCCCCACCTGCACACCAACCACTGCTGCCTCTACAGTCATCGAGACCTGCTGTCCACACCCCCCTCCACCAACACCCCCCCACTCCCAGCACACAGACCCCCAACCTGACCCTCACTAAGACCCAGGTGAGGATGGAGCTGAGGAAGATCAGGGCGAGGAAGGCCTCGGGACCGGACAGCATCAGCGCGAAGCTCCTCAAGTCCTGTGCAGACCAACTGTGTGGGATTGTGGAACACATCTTCAACCTGAGCCTGAAGCTGGGGAGGGTACCACAGTTGTGGAAAACATCTTGTGTGGTACCTGTACCAAAGACTTCCCACCCCTGAGACCTGAACAGCTACAGGCCAGTGGCCCTGATGACTCACCTGATGAAGACCCTGGAGAGACTGCTCCTTGCTCACCTCCGCACCCTGGTGGGACCAGCGATGGATCCACTCCAGTTCGCCTACCAGCATGGCATCAGGGTGGAGGATGCAGTGATCTTCCTTCTTCACCGTTCCCTGTCCCACCTGGAGAAGCCCAGGAACGCGGTGAGGATCATGTTCTTTGACTTCTCCAGTGCTTTCGACACCATCCAACCGATGATCCTGAGGGCCAAGCTGCTGTGCGCAGGGATGGACCAGCACCTGTCATCATGGATCCTGGACTACCTCACAAACTAGCCACAGTTTGTGAGAACCCGGGATTGTGTGTCCGACACGATCATCGGCAGTACGGGGGCCCCCCAGGGAACGGTTTTGGCTCCCTTCCTGTTCACCCTTTATACTGCGGACTTCTCACACAACATAACACACTGCCATCTGCAGAAGTTCTCTGACGACTCTGCGATCGTCGGCCTCATCTCCAACGGAGATGAAGCTGAGTACAGAGGACTTATCCAGGACTTCGTGGACTGGTGCCATCGGAACTGCCTCCAGATCAACGCAAGGAAAACTAAGGAGCTGGTGGTGGACTGCCACAGGCAAGGACAACCCCTCACAGCACCAGTAAACATCCAGGGAACAGACATTGAGATGGTGACATCCTACACGTACCTGGGTGTTCATTTGAATAATAAACTAGACTGGTCACACAATACCGACGCACTCTACAAGAAGGGACAGCACAGGCTGTTCCTACTGAGGAGGCTCAAGTCTTTTGGTGTACAAGGGGTGCTCCTGAAGACCTTCTACGATTCAGTGGTGGCACCAGCCATCACTTTTGGAGTGGTCTGCTGGGGCAGTGGCATCACAGCAGCCGATAGGAAGAGACTGAACAAACTGATCAAGAAAGCTAGCTCTGTCCTGGGGAAACGCCTTGACTCAGTGGAGGAGATAGGAGAGAGAAGGATGGTGGCTAAGCTGTCATCTCTGTTGGAGTCTGAGTCCAACCCTATGCAGGACATACTGAACGCACTGAGGAACTCATTTAGCAGTAGGCTACATCATCCTAGGTGCGCGACCGAGAGGTTTCGCAGGTCCTTCCTACCTACGGCTGTCAGACTTTATAACCTAAGCAGGACTGCGCGCAGAGATAGCAAAAAAACGTGACAACCTAATAGTATTGAATGCAAAAGATACAACAGACTTACATAAAATGGTCCCCTCCAGTATACAACTAGGACAATATCAATCGCTACGGAGGGTGACAATATGTATGGGTACATATTCATATTATGTGCGGTAACTAAACAGACGGTTATGCTGTTTATTCCATCTAGCTACAATGCTCTGTACTGTGTATATATATTTATATATTTATGTGTACATATGTAGTATATTGACTGCTCTTATCTTCTTATCTTCTAAATTATTGCTCTGAGTGTTGCTATCCCTGTGCTGTTGCAATCCTGGAATTTCCCCAATGTGGGACTAATAAAGGCTTATCTTATCTTATCTTATCGGTACCTGTTGTGTAATAAGCTCAGAAACAATGAATGAGTGAGGGACTAACTCTGCTAATGGCAGCTAACTGCTGCTAACTGAGGTCGTGACCGGTCCAGAGTATAATAAACTATATTTAAGTAAGCTAAAATAACATCTATGAATGCAATTTATGGTCAAGGGGTAGTACATGATCCGGCCAGGTAAATGGTTTACAGCCTAGTGCAGGGGTGTCCAATCATGTGCCATGGATGGCCAAGACCCTGCAGGCTTTACCTTCAACCAGTGTCTTCAACAGCAGATTTCACTGAATTTCTTCCCACTGATTGCTGACAAGTGAAAACACCTGCTGAAGAGACTGGGTAAAAAAGAAAACCTGCAGGGTCTTGGCCCTCCATGGCACATGATTGGACACCCCTGGCCTAGTGGGTAATCTCTTGTCTTTCAGCTGCTCCCTTTTGGGGTCACCACAGCATATCATCACCTTATATCGTGATGATCCACATGTTGATTTGACAAGGATTTTTTATGCCGGATGCCGGATACCCTTCCTGATACAACTCTGCCCATTTACAGTGGTGTGAAAAAGTGTTTGCCCCCTTCCTGATTTCTCATTTTTTTTGTATGTTTGTCAAACTTAAATGTTTCAGATCATCAAACAAATTTAAATATTAGACAAAGATAACACAAGTAAACACAAAATACAGTTTGTAAATGAAGGTGTTTATTATTATTAGGATAAAAAAATCCAAACCGACATGGCCCTGTGTGAAAAAGTGACCCCCCCCCCCCCGTTACAACATAAATTAACTGTGGTTTATCACATCTTTGGAAAGCTGAGTTCAATTTCTCTAGTTACACCCAGGCCTGATTACTGCCACACCTGTTCTCAGCCAAGAAATCACTTAAATAGGACCTGCCTGACAAAGTGAAGTAGACCAAAAGATCCTCAAAAGCTAGACATCATGCTGCAATCCAAAGAAATTCAGGAACAAATGAGAAACAAAGTAACTGAGATCTATCAGTCTGGAAAAGGTTATAAAGCCATTTCTATAGCTTTGGGACTCCAGCGAACCACAGTGAGAACCATTATCCCCTAATGGCGAAAACAGGGAACAGTGGTGAACCTTCACAGGAGTGGCTGGCCGACCAAAATTACCCCAAGAGTGCAGTGACGACTCATCCAAGAGGTCACAAAAGACCCCACAACAACAGCCAAAGAACTGCAGGTCTCACTTGCCTCAGTTAAGGTCAGTGTTCATGACTCCACCATAAGAAAGAGACTGGACAAAAATGGCCTGCATGGCAGAGTTCCAAGATAAAAACCACTGCTGTCATGAGCTGAACATTGAAGGTTTCCGCTATGCTCAGTCTCATGGTTTTTTCTCTATATTTATATATTTGTTGTATTTTGTGTCTTTTGGTTTCTGTATTTCTTGTACTGTTTTCTATTTTCCTCTTTATATCATAGTTTTGTTACGCTCTTATTTTGTATTAATTTGTATTTATATCTCAGTTTGTATTTGTTGATATTTTATTCTTTATATCCCTTACTGTTGTGTTCTTCCTCTGGGTTGACAGCTGTCACTGGCGCTTCTGGGGTTTTGCTCCATGTGGGCGTTGCCCTTGTCAGCTGTCAGCTCCGGTCTCTTCCCTCTCATTGCTCCCAGCTGGTCCAAATTATTAATCATTGTTACCTTCTGCCCACTCACATGACCCACACCTGTCATTACTTGTGTGATCTGTTTCTGACCCTGTTTAAGGGCGATTATTTTCATTTCTCGTGGCCGCAGTCTTGAGTTTCTCCTTCCTTGACTCCACCAGAACGCAGCCCTTGTTCTGGTATGCTTTTCCCATAAGTTTGCTTGTTTGTTTGAATTTTCTGTTGGAGCACTCTTTTGGACTTTGTGTTTTGTTGTTTTTAGTAAATCTCACAAACTCACAGTTCAGCGCATGGGTCTTCCTCTCTGCCCTGAGGGGCAATTCATGACAGAAGACTGCGGCCAGTAAGAGACCCAGCTGCTGTGGTTTGTGGGTTTTTGTTTTTTGTTTCACTTGCCTGTTTGTGGTGCTCACTATGTCCCCAGTACGCTGACCTCCAGCAATCAACGGGAGATCAGCAGCGGGATCCCAGAGTGTTGCGGAGCAGTGGGCCGCCAAATTCATCCAGGGCTTTGTGGATGTAGCCCTCACCTCCCGCAGCCCAAAGAAGATCTGGGAGAAAGTGAATTTGGCGACCATCATTGTCGAGGCGCACCCCGGGTTGTGGACGCATGCCCAGTTCGCGGACTTGTTGGCCACGCTTTCCTTGCTGCAACAATCCTTCCCTGGGCTGGGGTGGGGGCCGTCTCCAGCGAACCCGGAGCCTACACGGATGTGTGCTCCGCGGAAGATGCCCTGCTTCACCTCCAGTGCGCCCACACCTGCTCCTGCATCATCTGCTCCACGCCGCTGCCATCGAGCTCCAGACCGTCGGAGGAATACCCCTGCCTCTCAGGCAGCAGATTCCCCTTCGCTGAGGCAGAAGGCTCCCGCAGCAGTGTTTTTGTGTTTTTCCCTGTGTTCTCCTGGGAGGCCCTCTTCAACAGAAGTCACGGAGAGGGTTGATCCAACACCAGCTGCAGCAGAAAACATCGTGCCCCGGGAACACAGGCAAGTGTCTTTTCATTCTCCCACATTTTATGATGATATGCCTTGCTTGATTCCCGGTAGTGAGGTTCAGTGTTTGCAGTCCCCTCACCGCCTGCTGCAGCCATTAATTTCTTACCTGCCCTTTCCGTGTCTCCTCCTATTCTCCCCAAGTATCCGCTGACTACTGGGTTGAGCCGCCGGGTGATGGAGGAGCCTGCAGCCCTGGAGAACTTGGTTCCAGTCCCGCAGCCATGGTTCAGACGGACGGACAGTGCTGCCTGTGATCCAGAGCCTTTGTCGATGAGTGAGCCTCCCCAGGCTTCAGCTGTGCCGGATCCAGCACCAGCAGGGAACGGACCTCCTGTTGCCACGCCGGGCGAGCCACCTGCGTGGCTCACATTGCTGGGGGGTCCCGGGACTGCATCAACCACCATGCCTGCTGCTGGGGCCACCATAGCAGAGTTCGAGTTGGACCTCCAGGGGACCGAGCCCAAGACGTCATCGTCTAGATTGACGGAGTCCTGGAGGGCGGTGGAGCTCGAGCTCAGGCAAGTGCTCCTTGTTTTTATTATGTCTATATTGAAGAGATCTTGCCTGGCTTTTGGTGGGGAGCCTCGCTGGGCTCCACTGCCGCCGGTGACCCTGACCCTGTTTCTCTGCCTGTCTCATCTGAGCTTTTCCCCAGGGTCAACGAGGATCAGACAGCTTTGCCAGAAGTCTCCGTGGGTCCAGGCTCGCTGCCCGAGATCACCATGGGTCCAGCTCCTCCCGCTGAGGTCGTCCCAGGTGCTCCGTCCCAGCCTGGGACCTCAGTGGGTGCTGCTCCCCCTCCGGCTGAGGTCGTTGCGGGTGCTCCATCCCAGCCCAGGACCTCCGTGGGTGCTGCTCCCCCTCCGGCTGAGGTTGTCGCAGGTGTTCCGTCCCAACCCAGGACTTCCGTGGGTCCCCCCCCACTGAGGTCATTGCCCCCCCCCACTGAGGTCATTGCAGGTGCTCCATTCCAGCCTGGGACCTCCGAGGGTGCAGCTCTGGCCCAATCTGGGTCCACCGAGGGTGCAGCTTTGCTCCAGTCCGGAGACACCACGGGTGCAGCTTTGCTCCAGCCCGGATCCACTGTGGGTGTAGCTTTGCTCCAGCCCAGAGCCACTGCGGGTGCAGCTTTGTCCCAGTCTGGGACCACCGAGGGTGCTGCAGAGCAGTCCAAAACCATCATGGTCCCCTCTCCTCTGAAAGATGCCGTCGTGTTCCCCTCTCCTCTGCCAGATGTCGTCATGGTTCCCCCTCCTCTGCCAGATGGCAGCATGGTTCCCTCTCCTCTGCCCGAGGTCGTCATGGTTCCCTCTCTTCTGCCCGAGAACGTCGTGGTTCCCTCTCCTCTGTCCGAGGCTGTCATGGTTCCCTCTCATCCACCTGACATCATCATGGTTTCCCCGACTCCTCTACCTTGCCCGCCATTAGTTCTTCCCATTGGGCAGCCACCTCCTCGACCACCCTTTCTGTTCAGGTGGCTATAAAACTCTGGTAGACCACCCAACAGACTGAGCCGCAGGGTTGGGTGGCCCAAGTTCTCTGGTAGGCCACCCGACTCTTTCCATCATCCCATCTGCCGGGCCTGGGACTTTGGGCGCCTACCTTAACTGTCCAGCTCTTCGGCCCAGGGGGCTTAGGTGGTTGGGGTTTTGCCTGGTGTGGGTCCTGAGCAGGGGTTTGTTTTGTTCCCTCCTAGCCCACCCCGGGTGGGCTATTGTTGTGCTCCTATTTGGGGGGGGTGTCTTTCTTTTTCTTTTGATGTTACCCTAGGGTGTCTGGTATCCACCCCTTGAGAGGGGGCTCTGTCATGAGCTGAGCACTCGAGGTTTCTGCCATGCTCAGTCTCATGGCTTTTTCTCTATATTTATATATTTGTTGTATTTTGTGCCTTTTGGTTTCTGTATTTCTCGTACTGTTTTTCATTTTCCTGTTTATGTCATAGTTTTGTTACACTCTTATTTTGTATTAATTTGTATTTATATCTCAGTTTGTATTTGTTTTTTTTTCCACAATATCTTTATTGAACCTTTTTTTTTTTTTTTTTTAACAAACATGATACAAACAATCAAACACTAACACTAAAGTACTACAAAAAAAAAAAAAAAAAATGCACTAAAAACACCAACAACCACCAACAGAATCAAGTCTTCAACAATGCTCCTCTGTTTAGTCTAGACAATCCAATACATAAGTATACATATTATGTTCACCAGTTTGGAATTTACAAGGTCCACACACATCATTCACCTTCTTCTTCAAGAGTTATGTTTAAATTTTTTACATAATCAATAAAAGGTCTCCATATATTCTCAAACACAATTTCCTTTGATTTTAGTATATATGTTATTCTTTCTAATGGAAGGTTTGTTAACATCTGTCTTAACCACTGAGTCACATCTGGTCTATGAGTCTTTTTCCATAATAGTGCAATACATTTTTTGGCATTAAGCAAACTGAGGTCTATGAATGTTCTTTCACTTTTATTAAAATTATGCTTTTCTGGGTACAGACCCAACAAAAACAGTTTAGGATTCAATATGATTTGTTTTGAGATTATTTTTTCAATTGTTACCCTCACCTCTTCCCAAAACATTCTTATTAATCTACATTCCCATAAACAATGAAATAGGGTTCCTTTACTTTCCATGCATTTTGTGCATGTATCTGGTATATTTTTGTTATATCTATTTAACTCCTCCGGTGTAACATACATCCGCATTAACCATTTGAAATGTATCAATTTAAGGCGTGCATTTATTGATTTGGTTTGAGCTTCTGTACAAGCCAATTCCCATTGTTCCTCTGAAATTTCAATTTGCAGATCTTCTTTCCAGTAGTTTAATCTTTTCAGTGAATTTTCACTTGAAGATAGTGTCAGTGAGTTATAAAACTCTGAAATAATACCCTTTCTTTTACTATCTTTCATCATCATTTTTTCCAAGGATGAATAAATAGGTCGAGTGAGAGCTTTATTTTGATTTGATCGAATAAAGTTTCTAAGTTGAAGATATTTAAAAAAATGTGTTCTATTGAGATTAAATTTGATCCTCAGCTCTTCAAAAGACATTATGTTGTCTGCACATGGCAAATATAAATCCTGAATCTTTTGTATCCCTTTTAAATTCCATACTTTAAATACAGCGTCCGCTCTCCCTGGTTTAAAATATTGATTACCCCATATTGGACTAAATTGTGACAATAACTGTGGTTCTTTTAAATAGTTTTTAGCTTCACACCATATTTTGATCATATGCTTTACAAATGGATTTTTAACTTGTTTTTGTAATTTTTTTGCCGAATCTGAGTATATGAATATGGGAAGAGGTAAAGGTAAATTGTATGATTCCATTTCAGTCCAGTGAGGGAGATCATTTGATGAAAAATAATATGTCATAGACCTCAGTTGTGCCGACCAATAATACAACATAAAATTTGGACATTTCAGACCTCCACGATCAAATGGTAAATATAATAAAGACAAACGTAATCTAGCCCTCCTGTTGTTCCATATAAATTCCACTAACTTTTTTTTTATTCTTGAGAATAGATCTAAAGGTGGTGATAAGGGAATGTATTGAAATAAATAAAGTATTTTAGGTAAAATATTACTTTTAAGTATATTGATTCTCCCGATCATCGACATTGGTAGTGACATCCATCTCTGAGTTAACTCATTGATATCTGACATTAAGGCTTCATAGTTGACACTGGCGACTGATTCTAGCTTAGGCATAATTTGGATTCCTAAATATTTAAACTGATTTACAACATTGAATTGATTTACCTCAGGGGCTGGGTAATTTCTCTGGGTCTCATTTAGCATTAATATTGAAGATTTAGTTTTATTTATTTTATATCCTGATATTTCCCCAAAATTCTTTATTAAATTCAACAAGGTTGGAATTGAATTTTTTAGATTCGACATAAACAAAATTATGTCATCGGCGTACAGGGAGATTTTATGTTCTGTTGGTCCAACTTTAATTCCATATATTTGTGAATGTAAACGTATTGCTATCGCTAAAGGTTCAATTGCCATAGTAAACAGTAAAGGTGAAAGTGGACAGCCTTGTCGACATCCTCTATTGATTTTTATTGGTTTTGAAATATTGTTATTTGTTAGGATTTCTGCTGTAGCATTATTGTATATTATTTGAACCCATTTTATGAAATTATTTCCAAGTCCAAACCTTTGTAGGACTTCAAAAAGAAAGGGCCATTCAACTCTATCAAAGGCCTTTTCGGCGTCCAATGATAGGAGAGCTGTATCCGGTGCTTCTTTATTAAAATAAATAATATTAAATAGTCTTCTTACATTATGGAAGCCTTGTCTACCCTTTATAAAGCCATTCTGATCTCGATTAATAATATTTGGTAAAATTTCTTGTATTCGTCTTGCTAAAATTTTACAGATTATCTTAAGGTCGGCGTTTAATAGGCTTATTGGTCTCATATTTTCACATTTATTAGAGGGCTTACCTGGTTTTGGCAGCAGTATAATTAAGGCATTATTTATGTATGATGGTAAATTATTATTTTGAAATGCTTCTAAAACCATTTCCAAAAAAGGTTTTATTAATTTATTCTTAAATTTTTTATAAAGGTCAACTGGAAGACCATCTGGTCCTGCACTTTTTCCTGATTTCATATTATCCAGTTTGTATTTGTTGATATTTTATTCTTTATATCCCTTACTGTTGTGCTCTCCCTCTGGGTTGACAGCTGTCACTGGCGCTTCCGGGGTTTTGCTCCGTGTGGGCGTTGCCCTTGTCAGCTGTCAGCTCCGGTCTCTTCCCTCTCATTGCTCCCAGCTGGTCCAAATTATTAGTCATTGTTACCTTCTGCCCGCTCATGTGACCCACACCTGTCATTACTTGTGTGATTTGCTTCTGACCCTATTTAAGAGCGGTTATTTTCATTTCTCGTGGCCACAGTCTTGCGTTTCTCCTTCCTCGACTCCACTAGACCTCAGCCCTTGATCTGGTGTGCTTTTCCCATAAGTTTGCTTGGTTGTTTGAATTTTGTGTTGGAGCACTCTTTTGGACTTTGTGTTTTGTTGTTTCAATAAATCTCACAAACACAGTTCAGCACGTGGGTTTTCCTCTCTGCCCCAAGGGACAATTCATGACAACTGCTGAGCAAAAAGAACATAAAAGCTCGTCTCAGTTTTGCCAGAAAACATCTTGAAGATCCCCCAAGACTTTTGGGAAAATACTCTGTGGACTGACGAGACAAAAGTTGAACTTTTTGGAAGGTGTGTGTCCCATTACATCTGGCTTAAAAGTAATACAGCATTTCAGAAAAGGAACATCATACCAACAGTAAAATATGGTGGTGGTAATATGATGGTCTGGGGCTGTTTTGCTGCTTCAGAACCTGAAAGACTTGCTGTGGTAAATGGAACCATGAATTCTGTTGTCTACCAAAAAATTCTGAAGGAGAATGTCCGGCCATCTGTTCGTGACCTCAAGCTGAAGAACACTTGGGTTCTGGTTCAAGGGGGCAAACACTTTTTCACACCACTGTATCTGGGCTTGGGACCAGTACAGAGAGTACACTGGTTTGTGCACCCCCTGTGGCTGGGTAATCAACTTTCCTTCCTCCACTTTATTTTCGCTGAGTACTAAGTTAGAAGGCAGGGAGTACCATTTTTATATGGTCTTTGGTATGACCCAGCAGAGGCTTGAACCCACAACGTCCCGGTTGTGGGGCGTATGCTGTACCTCTAAGCCACCACTCTGGTTGGTTTACAGTCTAGTGGGAATGAATATATATATTCATATATAGAAAATGGACAAATACAGATGGTGAGTGGCAGCCAAGCTAGCAGAAGGCTAATGGTAAATGGCGTTCACTTATATAGCGCTTTTTCTCATCTCTGGATGACCAAAGCGCTTTACAGATCTTGCTATCCACCCATTCATGCACACATTCACACACTGATGGCGGCAGAGCTGTCATACACACACAGGCGCTAGCCTGGCCACCAGAAGCAACTGGGGGTTCAGTGTCTTGCTCAAGGACACTTCGACATGCAAACTGCAGACAGAGTGGGAATCGAACCCATGACCCTCCGATCAGTAGTCCGTCACACTACACCTGCGCCACAGTCACTCCTCTGATTCCTTGAAGTCAGCAGGTCAACGTTGAAGTTGGTCCGAAATCATGTGCCTATGGTTGTTCAGTCAAGCTAACATTAGCAACCAAATCAATCCTTCTATTGCAGCTAAAATAAGCTAGTTAGTCATGCTAACAGTTCCAGTACCTGTGACATGCTGAGAAAAAAGAAACAAACGGGCAAGAATGACGTGAGACCACGAATGTCTACCGGGGTGACTAGAATTTAGAGACAAGCGTTGTAAAAACTACGGTTACACTGTTAACTAGTTCACTAGCTACACTAGCTGCACTGTCGCTATGTGAGCTCCGAGGCTCAGTGGGGAACTTGCACGCTCGTCTTTCTCAGATGTGAATGAAGCGAATGGGGCTGCCGTTCACTTTGTGACCCTAAAGCAACCATAAAACCCAGGTTTTCTACAGTTCTATGCAGTACTTTTAATTACTGTGGAAACTTTTTTGAATATTCCAGCAAGGATGGTGTCTAGGTTAGCAAGGCTGCTCAAATTCTTTGTTAGATTAAATGTAAGACTGCTGGAGAAATAACACGATAAATGTTTCAGCTTATAAGTTCTCTCTCTCTCTCTCTCACTCTCTACTTGACAAATTTTAATTAAATTTTCACCAGAGTTGGCACTACGGATGAACACATTAGATTTTGAGATCACATACCTCTGCCAAGGCCATATCTCACAATTTTAAAGTGATAAAGTGATCCATAATCCAAATCCTGACCCGGATCACCAATAAAATCTAATGGGTTCAGCCATAGCCCACTAGTCACCACTGGTGAAAAGTTAATCAAGATCCGTTCAGTAGTTTTTGTGCCACAGACGGGGACCTTGGTGGAGGTATGTGCTCTCTTACTGCCCTCTAGTTTCCTATTAATTTCCTTTTTTTCCCTCATGAATTTATGACTTTTTTCTCATAAACCTGCTACTTTTTAAATTGTAAATTTGCTATTTTTTTCTTTTTTAATTTGCCACTTTTTTATAAATTTGCAACTTTTTCTCATAAATTAGTATTTTTTCCCTCAAATTCTCTACTTTATCAATTGTAAATTTGCAAATTTTTTCTTTGCATTTTTTCTCAAAAATCTGCAACTATTTTCTATAAATTTTCAACTTATTTCTTGTATATTTTTGCTACTTTTCCATGTAAATTTATAACTTTTAAACATTTTTGTCCTCAGAAATTTTCAACTTGTTTCTTCAAAATTTTAAAGTTTTTCTTGTAAAATTTCAACATATTTTCTTGTTAATTTGCATTTTTTTCCTCATAAATTTTCCAACATTTTTACCCATTCATATGTAATTATTTTCTTGTAAATTTGCAACTTTTATCTTGTAAACCTGCTATTTTTTCTTGGAAATTTGCGATATCGTACTGGTAAATGTGTAGCATTTTTCTTCTAAATTTCTAATATTTCTAAATTTCTCTCTAAATTTGAAACCATCCATCCATCCATCCATCCATCCATCTTCTTCCACTTAATCCTTTTCGGGTTGCCATTTTCTCATAAATCCACTACTTTTTAAGTTGGATTTGGATAAATTTGCTAATAGTTTCTTTTGAATTTGCCACTTTTTATAAATTTGCAACTTTTTCTCATAAATTTGTGACTTTTTTTCCTCATAAATTTGCTACTTTTTCCATTGTAAATTTGCAATTTTCTCTTGTAAGTTTGCATGTTATCCTCAAAAATTTGCAATTCTTTTCTATAAATTTGCAAATGATTTCTTGTAAATTCACTACTTTTTAAATTCTAAATTTACAACTTTTTTCTTGTATATTTGCTGCTTTTTCCACAAAAATTTGTACCTTTTTCCCCATAAAAATTTTCACTTGTTTCTTCAAAATTTGAAATTTTTTTCTCATGAATTTTCTACATTTTCTTATTAATTTGCATATTTCCCCATTATCTTGTAACTTATCATAAATTTGTTGATTGTTTTCTTGTCAATTTGCAGCTTTTATGTGATAAACATTTTTCCTCCAAAATTCAGTACTTTTTAAAACATTGCAAATCTGCAGTTTTTTCCCCTCATAAATTTTCCACTTGTTTCTTCAAAATTTGAAACTTTTACTTGTAAATTTTCAAAATAATTTAAAAAATTTTATCTCATAAATCTGCTACTTTTTCTCGTAAACTTGCAACATTTTTCTCATAAATGTTTGGCATTTTTCTTTTAATTTTTAAACTTTTCTCATAAATTCAGTACTTTTTTAAATTGGGAATTTGCAATTTTTTTAATAAATGTGCAATTTTTTCTCATAAATTTATGTTTTCCTTAAAAGTTTGCAACTCTTTTCAAGAAACTTCCAGCCTATTTCTCCTAAATTCAATAATTTTGAAAAAAATTGTAAATTTGCAACTTTTTTCTTGTAAATTTGTGACTTTTTTCTTGTAAATTTGCAACATTTTTCCTCATAAAGTTTGATATTTTTCTTGTAATTTGTTTTTTCATAAATTTGCTACTTTTTTATTTGGAAGTTTGCCACTTTTTTAATAAATGTGTGACTTTCTCATAAAATTGCATTTTTTCCTCAAAAAATTGCAACTGGAGTCTGTTTATTTATAACCAATTTTCTTTTTTCTTTTGTTGTATATTTTAGTAATTCCTTTACACAGAGACACTGTTCAGTTCTGATTGTAAAAACAAAAATATGAGTTTTGCTGCATACAACCATGTATCATTCCTTTAATCTCTCAATAAAAAAATGAATTAAAAAACTGCAACTCTTTTCAATAAATTTGCAGCCCATTTCTCCTAAATTCAATATTTTTTTTTAAATGGCAAATTTGCAGCTTTTTTTCTTGTAAAGTTGTGACTTTTTCCCCATAAATTTGCAAGTTTCTTTTCTAAATGTTTCTGTTGGGAGGGGAAAGATTTCATTTATTTATTTAATCTTCATTTATAGGGTTTGAACTGTTCTCCATTACAAAAATACCCCACCCCTTAGCCCCCCCCCCAAAAAAAAAGCTATGACCGGCCCTGTGTCTATGAATCAATCAGCACCAGGATTAACAGTGAGCATGAGCCTTGAAAATCGTCGCCATCATTTCTAAGGTCAAAACCGCAGCACGGCCAGCGTGCATGTGAACGTCTGCTGGCTGGAGTCGGGCGGGCTATAAATAACAGCAGCGTCCACCAGCAGCACACGGCTCCTCGGCCCGGTTCGTCTTCACAGGCGCCTCATTTAGAATCCGGTCACCGTGAGCAAACAGATTCCGCACCTCCGGCTCTGTCCCCCCATCTGACAGCAAACCATCACTCAGCACAAAACAGACCCGCGAGAGACCGCGCTGCTAAAGAGCGGGATCGTTGTGATGTCAGGGGAAACTGCAGTAAGTGTATAATAACCTGCAGTAGGTTTTGCATAATTAATCGTTTACTCGCCGCTCGTGCTGGTTAGGGGTCGTTAGGTTCGTCTCCCTAACGCCGCCGATGCTGCGGGGTGTGCGGCGTGAATTTGACACATTTTAAACGGGATGAAAACAAATCGGGTTTTATTTAGGATGCCTTTACTTTCCTTTACTTGTGACTGGGCTGCGCTCGGTTCTGCAGAGCTGCCCGCAGCATCACTGCCGCACAGCTGCGCTCCTGCGGGGCCGCGCCGGACCGGGTCAGAGCAAATCCCCCCCCCCCCCCCCAGACAGACGGGAAACATCCACAGAGAGAGGCCGTGGGCTCCTGGGGGGGGGGGCCCGTCTTACCCCAGCTGCTGGCGGTTCGGCCCAGGAACTCCCCGGTCCTGGGGTTGTAGATGAAATCCTTCCAGGACTCCTTCTTCTCCTCCTCTTTCTTCTTCTTCTTCTTCTTCTCCTCTTTGGGCTCTTCCTTCTCCTCCTCCTTCTTCTCCTCCTTAGTCTCCTCGTTTTTCTCCTCCACCTTCACGGCGGCATCCTTCTGCTCCTCGTTGGGCTCCTGGTTGGGCTCCTGGTTGGGCTCCTGGTTGGGCTCCGGTTTGGGCTCCTGGTTGGGCTCCTGGTTCTGCTGCGCCTGCGGGCTGGACGACGACATGGTCGGACCGGAGCCGGGGCTAATTATCGGTGCTGGGCTGCCAACAGCTGGGCTCGTTTAAAAAAGAGAGAGCGAGAGAGCCCGCCACGCCACCACCGCCACCACACAGCCTTCCGAGTCGCGAGCGGAGGATGCTCGGTATGTGGCTGCGCTCGCACGCACGCACGCACTTACACGCACGCACACATGCCCACACACAGGGACTGCTGCAGAACGAGGCGCATGCGCAGCGCGGAGCCCCGGGGGTGAGGAGCTGGGGGTCTACAGTGATGCTGAGGATGCGGCGTGGAAACCATCGTGCGTGGATTTATCGGGTCGAACACGTTTATTAGCGCGTCAGCGGATGAGGCTAATTATCTGTTTAATAACGCCAGATGAGAGTGAGGCTATATGATGATAATAATGACAGAGTAGCAGGCTGAGGTGCTAATTGGTCCCAGACTCATCAGCTCACTAGATCTCCGCCACACAAGAATTAAGAAATAAAAAAAAAGAAGGCAGACGTGAGCGAAACCCTCCAGAATAAGTTCACGTCAAAGTGATTCTGAAATTATATAATCACGCCATAGAGCCGACGGCGAGTCACGTGGCTGCTGCGGAGACGGGCCATTGGACAAAAGCGGGACGGTGCCTGCGCTGATGTCAGGCGTGCACGGGCGCGAGGATGGCACGTGAGGAAGGAGGAGGCGGAGGAGGAAGAGGGGACCAAGGATGGAGGACACGAGGAGGGGAGGATACGCTGCGCAGATCCCGGTGTTGCCGAGAGTTTGTTATGGCTGTGTCTGCGCGCTGATGTGGCGGCCCGGCGCGTGTTCACGGTGGAACAGTGCTGCGTCTGGTTCTGGGTGCGTGTGCGCGGTCAAAGCAGCCAATTAGCTGAGGTTAACTGGTGGCGATGCTAAACTGGCCACATGCAGGTCTGACAGTGAAACTGGCACACTGTCCAGGGTGGGTCCCCCCCCCCCCCCCCCCCACGGCTGGATGAGTGGGCAACCTCTTAAAATTCCGGTGTTCCGCCCTTTGAAATTTTGTACTGGCACTCAGTGAAGAACTATTTTTTTTGCGTATGCCAAATTTACAGAAATTGGCTAGAGTGTTAAGGGATTAACAGTTTCAAATCCACAAGAAAAAAGTTGCAAATTTACAGGAAAAAAGTTACTATTTTTTTTTTTTTAGAAAAAAGGTTGCAAGTTTACAGGAAAAAGTTGCAAATATTCGAGAAAAAAGTAAAACATTTACAGGACAAAAGTTGCATATTTTTGAGAGAAGGCTGCAAATTTACAAGAATAAAGTTGCAAATTTTTGAGAAAAGGTAGCAAATTTGCAAAAAAGAAAAATAAATTGCAAATTGAGGAGAAAAAGTTGCAGATTTACAGGAAAAAAGTTACTATTTTTTTTTTTTCAGAAAAAAGGTTGCAAGTTTACAGGAAAAAGTTGCAAATATTCGAGAAAAAAGTAAAACATTTACAGGACAAAAGTTGCATATTTTTGAGAGAAGGCTGCAAATTTACAAGAATAAAGTTGCAAATTTTTGAGAAAAGGTAGCAAATTTGCAAAAAAGAAAAATAAATTGCAAATTGAGGAGAAAAAGTTGCAGATTTACAGGAAAAGGGTTACTTTTTTTTTTAGAAGAAAGGTTGCAAGTTTACAGGAAAAAGTTGCAAATATTTGAGGAAAATGTAAAACATTTACAAGACAAAAGTTACATATTTTTGAGAGAAGGTTGCAAATTTGCAAGAATAAAGTTGCAAATTTTTGAGAAAAAGTAACAAATTTACAAGAAAAAAATTGCAAATTGAAGAGAAAAAGTTGCAATTTTACAAGAAAAAAGTTACTTTTTTTAGAAAAAGGTTGCAAATTTATAGGAAGATGTTGCAAATATTTGAAAAAAGTTAAAAATTACAAGAAAAAAGTTGCAAATTTACAAGAATAAAGTTGCAAATTTTTGAGAAAAAGTAGCAAATTTACAAGAAAAAAATTGCAAATTGAGGAGAAAAAAGTTGCAAGTTAACAGGAAAAAGTTGCAAATATTTGAGAAAAAGTAAAACATTTACAAGACAAAAGTTACATATTTTTGAGAGAAGGTTGCAAATTTGCAAGAATAAAGTTGCAAATTTTTGAGAAAAAGTAGCAAATTTGCAAGAAAAAAATTGCAAATTGAAGAGAAAAAGTTGCAATTTTACAAGAAAAAAGTTACTTTTTTTAGAAAAAGGTTGCAAATTTATAGGAAGATGTTGCAAATATTTGAAAAAAGTTAAAAATTACAAGAAAAAAGTTGCAAATTTACAAGAATAAAGTTGCAAATTTTTGAGAAAAAGTAGCAAATTTACAAGAAAAAAAATTGCAAATTGAGAAAAAGTTGCAAGTTTACAGGAAAAAGTTGCAAATATTTGAGAAAAAGTAAAACATTTACAAGACAAAAGTTATATATTTTTGAGAGAAGGCTGCAAATTTACAAGAATAAAGTTGCAAATTTTTGAGAAAAGGTAGCAAATTTGCAAAAAAAAAAAAATTGCAATTGAGGAGAAAAAGTTGCAGATTTACAGGAAAAGGGTTACTTTTTTTTAGAAGAAAGGTTGCAAGTTTACAGGAAAAAGTTGCAAATATTTGAGAAAAATGTAAAACATTTACAAGACAAAAGTTACATATTTTTGAGAGAAGGTTGCAAATTTATGAGAAAAAAATTGCAAAGAGGAGAAAAAAGTTGCAAATTTACAGGAAAAAAGTTGCTTTTTTAGAAAAAACGTTGCAAGTTTACAGGAAAAAGTTGCAAATATTTGAGGAAAAAGTAAAACATTTACAAGACAAAAGTCATATTTTTGAGGGAAGGTTGCAAATTTGCAAGAATAAAGTTGCAAATTTTTGAGAAAAAGTAGCAAATTTACAAGAAAAAAATTGCAAATTGAGGAGAAAAAAGTTGCAAGTTTACAGGAAAAAGTTGCAAATATTTGAGAAAAAGTAAAACATTTACAAGACAAAAGTTACATATTTTTGAGAGAAGGTTGCAAATTTGCAAGAATAAAGTTGCAAATTTTTGAGAAAAAGTAGCAAATTTACAAGAAAAAAATTGCAAATTGAAGAGAAAAAGTTGCAATTTTACAAGAAAAAAGTTACTTTTTTTAGAAAAAGGTTGCAAATTTATAGGAAGATGTTGCAAATATTTGAAAAAAGTTAAAAATTACAAGAAAAAAGTTGCAAATTTACAAGAATAAAGTTGCAAATTTTTGAGAAAAAGTAGCAAATTTACAAGAAAAAAAATTGCAAAGTGAGGAGAAAAAAGTTGTAAATTTACAAGAAAAAAGTTACTTTTGTTTAGAAAAAGGTTGCAAATTTATAGGAAAATGGTGCAAATATTCGAAAAAGTTACAAGAAAAACATTGCAAATTGAGGAGGAAAAAGTTGCAAGTTTACAGGAAAAAGTTGCAAATATTTGAGAAAAAGTAAAACATTTACAAGACAAAAGTTACATATTTTTGAGAGAAGGTTGCAAATTTACAAGAATAAAGTTGCAAATTTTTGAGAAAAAGTAGCAAATTTACAAGAAAAAAAATTGCAAATTGAGAAAAAGTTGCAAGTTTACAGGAAAAAGTTGCAAATATTTGAGAAAAAGTAAAACATTTACAAGACAAAAGTTATATATTTTTGAGAGAAGGCTGCAAATTTACAAGAATAAAGTTGCAAATTTTTGAGAAAAGGTAGCAAATTTGCAAAAAAAAAAAAATTGCAATTGAGGAGAAAAAGTTGCAGATTTACAGGAAAAGGGTTACTTTTTTTTAGAAGAAAGGTTGCAAGTTTACAGGAAAAAGTTGCAAATATTTGAGAAAAATGTAAAACATTTACAAGACAAAAGTTACATATTTTTGAGAGAAGGTTGCAAATTTATGAGAAAAAAATTGCAAAGAGGAGAAAAAAGTTGCAAATTTACAGGAAAAAAGTTGCTTTTTTAGAAAAAACGTTGCAAGTTTACAGGAAAAAGTTGCAAATATTTGAGGAAAAAGTAAAACATTTACAAGACAAAAGTCATATTTTTGAGGGAAGGTTGCAAATTTGCAAGAATAAAGTTGCAAATTTTTGAGAAAAAGTAGCAAATTTACAAGAAAAAAATTGCAAATTGAGGAGAAAAAAGTTGCAAGTTTACAGGAAAAAGTTGCAAATATTTGAGAAAAAGTAAAACATTTACAAGACAAAAGTTACATATTTTTGAGAGAAGGTTGCAAATTTGCAAGAATAAAGTTGCAAATTTTTGAGAAAAAGTAGCAAATTTACAAGAAAAAAATTGCAAATTGAAGAGAAAAAGTTGCAATTTTACAAGAAAAAAGTTATTTTTTTTAGAAAAAGGTTGCAAATTTATAGGAAGATGTTGCAAATATTTGAAAAAAGTTAAAAATTACAAGAAAAAAGTTGCAAATTTACAAGAATAAAGTTGCAAATTTTTGAGAAAAAGTAGCAAATTTACAAGAAAAAAAATTGCAAAGTGAGGAGAAAAAAGTTGTAAATTTACAAGAAAAAAGTTACTTTTGTTTAGAAAAAGGTTGCAAATTTATAGGAAAATGGTACAAATATTCGAAAAAGTTACAAGAAAAACATTGCAAATTGAGGAGGAAAAAGTTGCAAGTTTACAGGAAAAAGTTGCAAATATTTGAGAAAAAGTAAAACATTTACAAGACAAAAGTTACATATTTTTGAGAGAAGGTTGCAAATTTACAAGAATAAAGTTGCAAATTTTTGAGAAAAGGTAGCAAATTTACAAGAAAAAAAAACTGCAAATTGAGGAGAGAAAGTTGCAGATTTACAAGAAAAAAGTTACTTTTTTTTAGAAAAAGGCTGCAAATTTATAAGAAAATGTGGCAAATATTTGAAAAAGTAAAAAAATTACAAGAAAAAAGTTGCAAATTTGCAAGAAAAAAAATTGCATGTTGAGAAGAAAAAAGTTGCAAATTTAACCTCTTAAAATTCTGGTGTTCTGCCAGCGGGACACTAAATTTTCTAGTGCAATTCAGCGAAGAAAGACTGATTTTCTTTGCATATACTAAATTTACAGACATTGGCTGGAATGCTAAGGAGTTAAAGAGCTCCTATTGTGCACTTTTTCCACATGTTGACACAGTGTCCAGAGGTGTTGCTGACATGCTTTGGCCAAAATAATAGGGTTTCATTACTGCAGTGTCATTTTACACATGGGAAAGGAGCACTCTTCAAAATGGGCTGCTTTACAGCAATGGCATATTGCTTCAAATGCTAATGTCTTTCATTATTTCCCTGAGATTTTTGTTAATGAGGTAACACCAGTAGCTGATTAGAGGGGGATGCTATCCCCCGTGTTAGCAAAAATGACCCAAAAGTATCCCTCTTGTTATCCTGCCTTTCCCCCATTCCTACCCCCGGGTATAAATCAAGGGGGGGGGGGGGGCACTGCCCCTTCCAACTTGGAAAAAAGAAAGATGTCTCCCCAACATCATCATAAACCTTTCCATATCATCTTACAGAAGAGAATAAGTTGACTTTGAATGACCAATTCTGAGCAGAAATGCAAAAAATAAAAAAAAAATCTTATAAATTTTTAACTCCTTGCACTCTGGTCAATTTCCCTAAAAACGCCTAAAAATAACGTGCCTAAAGTAAATCAAAAGCTGTTCTTCAACCCTTTGCAGCATCTTCATGGGGTTGGTCTCATTTAAAAGAAAACACTTTGAATTTTTTGGCAAAACAGTCATAATCTCTCTAAGTGCTCCTACCACTGAGTAACAGTCATCTAAACATACTGAACTTGAAGAAAATAAAGTTCGCCTGGGTGATTTTTTGGATACAAATGCTTGCAAATAACACACAGCTTCAGATCCGGGCTGGAAAATGCAACAGAAATGTAGAACCAAGTGTTATCCAGCTGAGGTCAAAATTTTGTAACAATACCACAAAAAATGAATATATTACACAGCTTTTTTCTTAGGTTGTTCCCAGGCATTTTTGAACTGTGCCAAATTGTGCCAAATGGCACAGTTTGGAAAAACGTCTGTAACTTTTGAATGATTCAATATAGAAGCTTCATCTTGGGCTCTAATGAAAGGTAGATACTCAGGGCTGTGTGTGTGTGTGTGGGGGGGGGGGGGTGTGTGTTGTTTATTCATTCATTCATGAATGAATGAATGAACAAACAAGCCCCACACACAAAGAAGCATGCCACTTAAAAAATGTGTGGCTTTTGTTAACAAGAAAAAATAACGTACAGTGCACTAAAAATTATACTAAAATATCTGTAATGTAGAAGATAACAACCCCCCCCCCCCCCGCTACAGAGGACGGACATTGCCCATCGCTACATGACGGACCGCGGTGACGGTGCGCCACGGTCTACTACGCACAGTTGTACTAAAATATCTGCAATAACATCTGCAATCCACTACAGAAGAGTAGCGCGGGGGGGGGGGGTGGCGTTCACGGTCTGGACGCGGCGCCCGGGTCGCCATGGTCCGTCATGTGGCGATGACGCACAGTTGTAATTTACCGATCGGTCAAAAGTCATTTTGATTACAATTTTCAGGGATAAAGAATAATTTAGCTTCTAACACTTACCTGTCCACAACAGCAGTGTCGCTGGCGAACTTCTCTTCCTCATTGTCAGACGAACATGACGCTGGTCCGCTTGTTACGGACTCGTGGTTCTGGTCACTCGACCCGGTCAAACCATGATTCCATTATTGCGGTTTTGCGCTTCCATGATTGCGGTTTTGGCGAACGATTTTTCAAAACAGATAAGAACAGTAGTAATAAAAAAAGACTGGCGAACGCGTGTGTGTCACCCAGCGGCTTACACAAAACAGATTTTACGCACGGGACGGACGCTTTCAATTGTCGAAGTTCTCTGCTTCAATTGGCTCGCTGCATTCACAGCCGTTGGTAGGCGGGTCCTTCTTGCTAGGTTTTCAGTCATTGGTTCTTCAAGGTTTCAGAAACCCAATTCAAGGCTCTTATTAGTCGAATGAGAGGTCAGTCCCATCTAAACCAATCAAAGCACTCCTTTGGCTTTCTGTTCGCAGCTGTGTCTGCAGCTTTTTTTTTTTTTCAGTGCGCTCTAGGACGCAGAGACGTGACCGCCCGCGGTATCCCGGAGTGCAAGAGGTTAACTTTTTCTTGTAGATATACAAATTCTTTTCTCGAAAAATGATTTTTTCTCATAAATCTCAAAAAATTTACTTTTTTCCCCTCATAAGTTTGCAAAAATTTTCTTTTAAATTTGAAATTTTTTTCCTGTAAATTTTCTCATAAATTTGTGAATTTTTTAATACATTTTTATTTTTTGTAAATTTGCAAGTTTTTCCTTGTAAATTTTCAACATTTTTTTCTCATAGATTTGAAACTTTTTTTTTCTAAAATTTGATTTTTGTTCCACATAAATTTGCACCTTTCTCCTCAAAAAAACCCCTGACTTTTTGCTCATAAATTTCCCACTTTTCTCATACATTTGTGACTTTTTTCCCATAAATTTTTTTTAATCTTTTTTCTCATCCATCCATCAATCTTCTTCCGCTTAATCCTTTTCGGGTCGCGGGGGGCTGGAGTCTATCCCAGCATCTTTGAGCGAGAGGCAGGGTACACCCTGGACAGATCGCCAGTCCATTGCAGTCTTTTTTCCCCATAAATCTAATTTTTTCCTGTAAATTTTCAACTTTTTCTCATAGATTTGCAAAAGCCATTATTTTAGAAAAAAACCTGTTTCAGATTTAGCACAAAAAATTGTAAAGTCGTTATTTAAATAGAGTTTTAAAAAATCCACAAATTTATAAGACAAAAGTAGAACATTTACAAGAAAAAATGTTTGAAATTTATGAGACAAACTAAATAAATTGCTACATGTACAAGAAAATAGTCTTAGATTTATAAAGGGGAAATACAAAAGACACTACTCAAGTAACTTTTTAAGAAGATACTTTATTACTCTCAGATAATTAACAACACATTAACTTTTCTGATTAATGTCAGCCAATTAATTCATTAAAAATTGATGCTGTCAGGTCACTTCCTGAGGTGGTGTTGGCAGTGGTGACTGGTTTACCCCAGCAGCTGGCTCAGCTTAAAAGAAGAGTAGGTCTTGTTTTTCAGTGTTTAAATTTACACCACACTAAAGTGATCCTCCAATACTCAGGGCGACCTCATCCACACCAGAAGTTAGGCTAGACTTTTTTGTTATCTATCATTTTGACTGTCAGGTTTACAAAAAAAATCTGTCATAATCTGTTATTATCTGTCATTTTAATTAATTTTAATTAGATCGCTCTCAGTATAATCTGTCAAAATGAGGGACAGCTTTCAGGGAGACAGGAAAAGGGGTAAGAGCAGGTGAAAATCATGTAGTAAAAATCACGCTGGCCAGGAATTGAACCAGGGATTATTGCATTTCTAGCAGTTTGGAGGCCCTAAACAAGATTGTGTTTGGGGAAACCACTGTTTTTGGAATGGGGAAGAGATTAAACCTTTAAAAAATACATTGGGGTCATTGTCTAGATGAACACAAAAAAACAGACCATGACATAGAAGAAAAATGTAATCACCATCTATATGAATGTTGCAAATTTGAAAGAAAAAATTGTAAATTTACAAGGAAAAAGTTACACATTCATTAGGAAAAAAGTCACAAATTTACAAGAAAATTTCAGAGATTAATAGAAAAAAAGTTGCAAATTTATAAGAAAAAAGTCAAAGGTCATTCTGATTCTCCCCCAAATAATGTTGAGGGTGAACTTGTATCTGGGGGGCCTCCTAGTGACTGAGGGGGTTTACAGGTAGAAACAGTTCTGATCTCAAGCATCCAGCCACGTGATTTCTTGTGGATGCGTACCATTTTGTAGCCTCAGAAATTGCCACCTGCTGGTGATTCGATATAATGCATGTTTATATGGACTTCAAATAATCTGGCTTCACGTTTTTGACCGTTTGACCGTTTGATGTCAGTTACTGAATCTCAGAGCGATTCCTGAAGTCTAGCCAACAGGAAGGAGCGTTGCATATCCTTCAGCTGTTATCTAACCAGAGTGAAATGTGACGGGCTGAGCCTGATGGGACAGTCTCTACACCTTCGTCAGCTGCTCTGGTTTCTGTCTAATGACCTGATTCTCTCTAAACCCTCCATGCTTTTATTTTCTCCCGGCAGGGGCTTTTATTTTGTAACATATGCCTCCAGCGCTGCAGTTACGAGCTTTGACAGTAAATATGTCACCGGATCCGTGAGCTGTGACGTCACGCGATGCTGTCGTGATAAAACATCCCACATCATTACACGTACAGTGCATCCTGAAAGTATTCACAGCGCTTCACTTTTTCCACATTTTGTTACGTTACAGCCTGATTCCGAAATGGATCAAATTTATTTTTTTCCTCAAAATTCTACACACAACACCCCATAATGACAATGTGGAAAAAGTTTTGAGATTTTTGCAAATTTATTAAAAATAAAAAACTAAGAAATCACATGTATATAAGTATTCACAGCCTTTGCTCAATACTTTGTTGATGCACCTTTGGCAGCAATTACAACTTCAAGTCTTTTTGAATATGATGCCACAAGCTTGGCACACCTATCTTTGGGCAGTTTCCCCCATTCCTCTTTGCAGCACCTCTCAAGCTCCATCAGGTTGGATGGGAAGCATCGGTGCACAGCCATTTTCAAATCTCTCCAGAGATGTTCAATTGGATTCAAGTCTGGGCTCTGGCTGGGCCACTCAAGGACATTCACAGAGTTGTCCCGAAGCCTCTCCTTTGATATCTTGGCTGTGTGCTTAGGGTCGTTGTCTTGCTGAAAGATGAACCATCGCCGGAGTCTGAGGTCAAGAGTACTCTGGAGCAGGTTTTCATCCAGGATGTCTCTGTACATTGCTACATTCATCTTTCCCTCTATCCTGACTTGTCTTCCAGTTCCTGCCACTGAAAAGCATTCCCACAGCACGATGCTGCCACCACCATGCTTCACTGTAGGGATGATATTGGCCTGGTGATGAGCAGTGCCTGGTTTCCTCCAAACATGACGCCTGGCATTCACACCGAAGAGTTCAATCTTTGTCTCATCAGACCAGAGAATTTTGTTTCTCATGGTCTGAGAGTCCTTCAGGTGCCTTTTGGCAAACTCCAGGTGGGCTGCCGTGCGCCTTTTACTAAGGAGTGGTTTCTGTCTGGCCACCCTACCATACAGGCCTGATTGGTGGATTGCTGTAGAGATGGTTGTCCTTCTAGAAGGGTCTCCTCTCTCCACAGAGGAACGCTGGAGCTCTTACAGAGTGACCATCGGGTTCTTCGTCACCTCCTTGATTAAGATCCTTCTCCCCCAATCGCTCAGTTTAGATGGGCAGCCAGCTCTAGGAAGAGTCCTGGTGGTTCCAAACTTCTTCCATTTACGGATGATGGAGGCCACTGTGCTCATTGGGACCTTCAAAGCAGCAGAAATTTTTCTGTACCCTTCCACAGATTTGTGCCTCGAGACAATCCTGTCTGGGAGGTCTACAGACAATTCCTTTGACTTCATGCCTGGTTTGTGCTCTGACATGCACTGTCAACTGTGGGAACTTATATCCACCTTATTCCTGGGGGTGCCGCTGTAGGAACAATTATGGGCGGAGCTTCCCGTTTCGGCTGACCTAGTGTTAAATCAGTTAGTAAGAGTGGAGTAGCAGGGGCATTTGAAATAGTGTTTTTAAAAGTTTTTCAAATCCATTTTAATGTATAGTGTACATACATGTTTTGCACTCAAGTGGTAGCTAATTTCAGCACTTGTAGTTTTTGTATTTTTGAATGTTTTTGTGTAGTTCTGGTACTTGCTGCTGTTTGTAGTGCGAGGCTCCTCACAGATAAGCACAGCTAAATCTGTGGCTTCAACAGCAGTTAGATCATGCACTGAAAACTAAAAGATTGTTTGTGTGATTGGTGGTACAGATACTGCAGCACCACGTATGTTTTTACTTGTATGAATGTCACAGATCTGACATTTTACCCAGAATTTAAAACACCCAAGCACAGTGTTGTGGTTCTTTGTGGCTCTGACTAGACTCTACATCTGCACTGAGGTAAATTTGATTATGTCCAACATATTTTAACAAAATGCAGCTGACTTTATTGCGGTGGAAACATTGATATATTAAATTAAAATTAAATTAAATCACCCTTATTGTCATTCAACTGTACAACCAATCATGTACAGTAGAACAAGATTGCGCTTTACCTATCTACAGTGTCAATCACACACAGCCCAGTGCAGAATCAGAGGGCCACTGCCATGCAAGGCGCCGCCACAGATTTCCCTCCTCCATTCCATTATTGCTGAGCACCAAGCTGGACGGCAGGAAGTTCCACTTTTATATGGTCTTCGGCATGACCCGGCCGGGATTTGAACCCCTGCCTCCCTGGTGTGGGGCGGATGCTCTACCAACTGAGCCACCACTCCGGTATCTCAGAGCTTTTATTTGTTTACAGCGTTAGCATGTTAGCAGTGGAGCTAACTAATGGAGCTACTGTCCACGGAGCTACAGGCCACTTTTTAAGGTCATCTTCTCATCCCTCCATAGTCGTGGGATGTGGTGTGATTATATTGCCGTTTTTTAGGTGTAAAAGTCCATGTTCCCGCATTTTTGATGCCGAAGTCATTGTTTTTTTTAACAAGGAAAAGTGTCCCGTTTCAGTGACAACAATACGTTCTGAACTAGTACTGGAAGTTGCGCCCATAATTCATGCAAGGCAGCATGGGGCCTAGGAATAAGGTAGATAGACAGGTGTGTGCCTTTCCAAATCATGTCCAATCAACTGAATTTACCACAGGTGCACTCCCGTTAAGCTGTACAAACATCTCAAGGATGATCAGTGGAAACAGGATACACCTGAGCTCAATTTTCAGCTTCATGGCAAAGGCTGTGAATACTGATGTACATGCGATTTCGTAGTTTTTGATTTTTAATAAATTTTCAAAAATCTCAAAAAACTTTTTTCACATTGTCATTATGGGGTTTTGTATGTAGAATTTTGAGGAA
Source organism: Pholidichthys leucotaenia (assembly GCA_020510985.1). Taxonomy (NCBI): domain Eukaryota; kingdom Metazoa; phylum Chordata; class Actinopteri; order Cichliformes; family Pholidichthyidae; genus Pholidichthys; species Pholidichthys leucotaenia. The sequence continues at coordinate 44,119,201 of CM035847.1, read as the reverse complement.
AAAATGAATTTAATCCATTTTGGAATAAGGCTGTAACATAAAATGTGGAAAAAGTGAAGCACTGTGAATACTTTCTGGATGCACTGTACATGTACACTCACACATACAAACATGCTGCTCTCGTTCTGATCCCAACAGTCCTTCTCTGCTCTAACATCACCCCCCCCCTCTCTCTCTCTCCCCCCATGCCAACCTCTCTCTCCCTTTCCTCCCCGTCAGCAGCAGGGGGAGGAGCCAATGGGGTGAGGATGCTGTCAGGTTGCCGTGGTTTCAGCCTCCCATTTCTTGTGGCGACCATCGTCATGGACGCATGTGAAGGGTGTGTGTGAGACTCTGTGTGTGTGTGTGAGTGAGCGTGTGTGCCGTGGTCATTATCACAGCGGCATGGAGGATATATGACGGGGAGGAAGACAGGAAGGAAGCGAGGAAGTAAGGAAGGAAGGAGAGAAGGTGGCATTGGAGGGCGGACACAGATTAGCGTCGCCTCAGACGAAAATCACCTGCCGCCCCCCCCCCTCGAGTTGCAGGGATCTGTAAGGACGACGGGACGCTCCATCCCTCCGTCTTTTGTGTCTGCACAGGGGAGGACTGAGGTGAGGAGAGGAGGAGGCGGTGAAGGAGACGGCGAAGGAGGGATGGAGGGAGTTTGAGTCCTCGCTGATCCTCGGGTAAGCCTTCTCTCAGCTTCCTCGTGTCTGTCCATCTCTTTTCTTCTCTGTTTCATCCTCTTGACAGCGGTTGCCATCTAGGCGCCGCCGGCGGTGTCAATAAAGTCCGTTCAAAAGCACATCCGGCTCCTTCACGCCCTGTTTGTTTTTGAGACGGTGGAAATCCAAGAAACCAGTACAGCTGCCATCTTGGATTGGAGTTGAGAAGAAAGTTGGCCCAGTGGAAGGAAACTTCTCTGACAGACCCAAACTCTTATTTTGAAAGAGTGGTCTTAACGAGGGGAACTCACCTGAAGTTCAGTTGAAGAACCATTTATTTAAACTTCATTCAAGATGATTGAGGAAAAACTGTGTCTTCTAGTTCTGGGAAGGCTTTGGTTTGAGCTTTCAGGGTCTCAGTTGTGTTGTTTTTTTTTTCATGTGTAACCTCTTTAAACTTTCAGAGTTCACATTGAGACTGGGAAAGCTCCAGGGAGATTCAAGACATTCATGGAAACTGACAGGAAGCGGCGCCGTCTGTGTTTCATATCTGAGCTGCAGACGTCAAACCACAAAAGAAGAAAAAATATCCGGGTATAAATAACTCAAGAGTCAAAAGGAGAAGGAATATTTATAGAAAAACTCCACTTTGGTGCCTGCTCCTCATCTAATTGTGCCGTATACGATAAGCTGGGCCGTTTCAGGTGGAGCGCGTCAGACATGTGGCGGGAGGTGGGGGGTCAGCTCTACTCATGTCTAACCGGCACAGGTGTCTTCTACAACCCGGGTGTCTGCTGCGGAGTGAGGTGGGTGCAGAAGGCTTTGAATTAGATCGGGAATGAAATTTTCTCAAATGAGTAGAGGGATGATCTAATCTCTTCAGGAAGGAGCTGGGGTGCATTACATGGGGAGTCTGTGAAATGGGGGGGGGGGGTGTGTTGAAATGTCTGTGTGATTGAATTAACAGTGGACTGGATCATCGGATGGGAGCTGGAGTGGAGCACCAGAGGAGTGGAGGCGTTGTGTGGGTCAGAAACGAAAAACTAAAACAGCCACAGTTTGTTTGAGCTACTACTATGACTACTACTAATACTACTACTTCAGGTCACTTCTCCTCAGGGTACCAGTCCTCCTCCTCCAGTAGTAGTGGTGGTGGAGGTGATGACGTCCTACGCAACATGTCAGAGGAACCGAGGAGAGGCGCCACGGAAACCGGATCCTAATATCAGCGAGGATTATGTCTTTTTGTAGCGTAACCAAATCCGTGCATTATACCCCCTCCATGTGTCTCTTTCCTCACCCGCTTACAGGAAGCATTACATCATGCTCCTCTGAGAGATGCTGCTGTTGCTAGGTAACCACTGGCTGACTCCCCCGTTCCATTTTTAGAAGGATGCTGAGAGAGAGGAGGGAGAGAGAGAGAGAGAGAGAGAGAGCGAGAGAGGAGAGGGGTGGGGGGATTGATGGATAGATGGAGGGACAGAAAGGGAGATTAGTTTTGGGGAAAAAAGATACTTTATTGAAAAGTCATCAAATATGGGAAACAAGCCAGAAACTGTGGTTTTTCATGACAAAAATGGACTCAAACACACAGGCGGTGCTCATGTTTAACATAGTAGCGCTGCTTAAATTAATACAATGCCATAACTACGCTATAGAAACCCAGTGTATCAGTGTGTTGACTGGCATAGTGTACTTGAAATCAAACAGCTTCATTTCAGATTCTGATTTGTTTTGCTCCATCGCTGCTGGTGGATGTGAAATGCATGCTGGGATACGGTCCACCTAGATACAACGGAGTGAGTGAGAAGATGTCAGGTCACCCCCACATCTCTGTCAACTCTGTTTAACCCCGGGAGCAATGATGTTTCACAAGAACAAAGACGGACACGAGAAGCGTCAGTCAGCTGAGGAACTGAAATCTACTTTACATGCTGGACCGCTTGTTAATGCAAATAGCTAATCAGCCAATGACATGGCAGCAACTCAGTACATTTAGACACGTAGACCTGGTCAAGACAAGTTCAAATGGAGCATCAGAATGGCGAAGAAAGGTGACTTATAGTATGTGGCTTTGAACGTTAAATGGTTGTTGAGTATTTCAGAAACTATTGATCTACTGGGATTTTCACCCACAACCATCTCTAGGATTTACAGAGAACGATTTGAAAAAGAGAAAATATCCAGTGAGCAGCAGTTCTCTAGGCCCAAATGTTTTCTTGATGGCAGAGGTTAGAGAAGAATGACCAGGCTGGATCAAGCTGACAGAAAGTCAACAGTAATTCAAATAAATATCATTACAACTCAGGTTTACAGAAGAACATCTCTGAAGGAACAACACACTGACCCGTGAAGCAGATGGGCTTACAGCAGCTGAAGACCTCAACTGGTGTCACTCCTGTCAGCTAAGACCAGGAAACTGAGGCTACAATTCACACATAATCATCAAAATTGGACAACGTGTTGGAAACAAAAAAACAGGTCTCCAACATTCATGACACAAAGTCCTCGGGCCCGGGGAACCCTCTCCTACCTCCTTCAGACACCAACTTCACTGAAGCCTTCACTGAAACTCAATCACCTGTGAAGATCGGAAGCCTCCTGAGAACAACTCACCATTTCCCTCACCACCTCCACCTGTAAGATAAATCACTTAGTTAATCCATTTTACCATTCATTATACTTACCTTTTTCCCCCTTTTCTCCCTTTCTGCAGGGTTGCCTGTTCTTTACCATTCACATTTACTTTTTATCCCTCGCCGGTCGAAGCCCAAAGGGGTCGAAGAGCCCTTTGGGCGAAGGTCGAAGGGCGGTTATGTAATAAGTCAGTCCATCCGTCGGTGTCACTATTGTGAAATCAACTCTTCCTACAGTTTTGTTCCGACTGTTTTGAAACTTGGTACCATGGTTTGATGTACTCTGATGATGCGCATATTGCAATTTCACTCTCATCGGATGACCCTGAGGTCAGAAGTCAGATTTTCCCTAAATCTTCTAAACACAATAATTACTGAAAGAAATGATGTAGGCTTTTCAAATCGATACAGGAGTTGTAGCTAATACACATCTTGGACAATTTACACCCTGACCTAACTATGGGTTTGGGGTCAAGGGGTCAAAGGTCAGAGTTCAAAGTTAACATTGCAGTTGCGCTATGGTAAATAGATAGATAGATAGATAGATACAGTGGTGTGAAAAAGTGTTTGTCCCCTTCCCGAGTTCTCAATTTTTTGTATGGTTGTCAAACTTAATTGTTTCAGATCATCAAACAAATTTAAATATTAGACAAAGGCAACACAAATAAAAGCAAAATGCAGTTTTTAAATGAAGGTGTTTATTATTAAGGAGAAAAAAAATTCAAACCTACATGACCCTGTGTGGAAAAAGTGATTGCCCCTAAACCTAATAACTGGTTGGGCCACCCTTAGCAGCAACAACTGCAATCAAGCATTTGCGATAACTGGCAATGAGTCTTTTACAGCGCTGTGGAGGAATTTTGGCCCACTCATCTTTGCAGAATTGTTGCAATTCAGCCACTTTGGAGGGTTTTCGAGCATGAACTGCCTTTTTAAGGTCATGCCACAGCATCTCAATTGAATTCAGGTCAGGACTTTGACTAGGGCACTCCAAAGTCTTCATTTTGTTTTTCTTAAGCCATTGAAAGGTGGACTTGCTGGTGTGTTTTGGATCATTGTCCTGCTGCAGAACCCAAGTGCACTTCAACTTGAGGTCACGAACAAATGGCCGGACATTCTCCTTCAGGATTTTTTGGTAGACAGCAGAATTCATGGTTCCATTTATCACAGCAAGTCTTCCAGGTCCTGAAGCAGCAAAACAGCCCCAGACCATCACACTACCACCACCATATTTTACTGTTGGTATGATGTTCCTTTTCTGAAATGCTGTGTTACTTTTATGCTGGATGTAATGAAACACACACCTTCCAAAAAGTTCAACTTTTGTCTCATCAGTCCACAGAGTATTTTCCCAAAAGTCTTGGGGATCATCAAGATTTTTTTCTGGCAAAACTGAGATGAGCCTTTATGTTGTTTTTGCTCAGCAGTGATTTTTGTCTTGGAACTCTGCCATGCAGGCCATTTTTGCCCAATTTCTTTCTTATGGTGGAGTCATGAACACTGACCTTAACTGAGGCAAGTGAGGCCTGCAGTTCTTTGGATGTTGTTGTGGTGTAGAGGAATGAACAAGATGAGACACAAGCATCGCAGACACAGACTTTATTACTCTAGCTCAAAGTAAAACTGGGCTCCGGGTGCCAAAGTGAATCCTTTATACAGCTTACATTCTCTTCTTTGGCACCTGGCATACATACATTAACATACATCACAAAAGAGCACAACATAACACATTCACGCCTGGCATCCCAAGTGTGAAGGTGCATCTTCATACAGTTTTCTCCCCCCTAGCGCTCTGGCGCCTACTGTTGCCACTTCTCCTTTCTTCTCCCGCATTTCCATCTCTCACCCTCTACCCCCTATTCCCCAAGTCACTGGGTGGAGTAAGACCTCCTGTTGTGCCACCACACAGCCCTCCCCCCTGAACACCCAACAGGGGTCTTAATACTCCGGTACCTTGGGCTTGAGCAATCGCTCATAACGGCTGTAACGTGGAGCCGCCAGGCCGAACGAAGTGCCTTCCTGACGAGGTGGGCAGGAAAAAAACACAGTTCCTGGTGGACCGTCCTCTGGAGGGGGAAAAGGTGGGGAGGGGAAAGATTTGGTCTTCTGAAAACAGTTCTCTGAAGGAGGAACATAAACCTGCGGACCGACCGTAGGCGGGCATCCACGCCGGAGAGCCTGGGCCAGCACCACCTGCTCATCTGCCAACACATAAGCGGGCTTCAGCCTGTCTATGCAGATGGTTTCCTTACGCCCCCCAAAATCTAACACAAAATGTTTCGCTCTCATTTCCAAAACTCTGAACGGGCCGTCATCGTAAGGCTGACGCAGAGGGGTTCTGTGTACGTCGTGCCTAATGAAAATGAATTTGGCTTTCTCCAAACACTTTGGAACAAAAGTGCTGGGGAAATAATGGTGCGCTGGCCACGGAACGTTGTCAGCTTCTGCCCGGAAAAAAGGCACGCAGATGAGTTGGTACTGGGCACGGGACTCTCCGGCAAAAATTCACAAAAAAACGAGCTCCACCGGGGAAGCTGGCAAATGTTCCTTAGGCATGGAGCGCAACCCCAGCAGGACCCAAGGCAGGCGGTCAACCCAATTTGCGTCTGTTAACATGGCTCTGAGCGCTGCTTTAAGTGACCTGTGAAATCTCTCACACAAACCATTAGCCTGTGGGTTGTACGCGGTGGTGCAGTGGATTTTGACCCCCAGGCTCTCAGCCATCACGGACCAGAGCTCCGAAACGAACTGCGGACCCCTGTTGGAAGTGATGTCCGACGGGGATCCAAAATGTGCGACCCAGGATGACAAAAACACGCAGGCCACATTGGCACATGTGGTGGAAGCCAGCAGAACTGCCTCTGGCCAACGCGAAGTATGGTCCACTATTGTCAAAAGGTGCGTGAAATCCTGCGACGGCAGAAGGGGACCCACAAATCCACGTATACGTGGTTGAACCTCCTGCTTGGAATTTGGAAAGACTTGAGGGGGGCTTTGGTGTGCCTCTGAACCTTAGCCCGTTGGCACGTGACACATGCTGCGGCCCACTCCTTCACATCCTTGCGTAAGCGAGGCCAGACAAATTTGGACCCCACCAGCTTGACCAAAGCCCGTACGCAAGGATGTGAAAGAGAGTGGACGGACTCAAAAATGTGGCGACGCCAAGAGCTTGGAACCACCGGGCAGGGACGGCCAGTGGAGACATCGCAAAGCGGGGGGGGGGGGGCACCCTTCTTGTACCACCCTGCTCTCCAGTTTTAGTCTAGTACCTGCGGATCGGAGCGTGCAAATGTCTGCGTCCCTGGTTTGGTCGGCGGCCATGGCAGAAAAATCAATACCCACGTAGACCGGAGAGACCAGCGTGCACGACAGGCAGTCAGCCACAACATAAAGTTTACCGGCTACATGTTGAATATTGGTAGTGAAGTCCGAAATTGTGACCAAGTGCCGTTGCTGTCGGGCCAACCACGGTTCCGAGACATTGGCCATCACGTAAGTTAGGGGCTTGTGGTCGACAAACGCGGTAAATTTGTGTCCCTCGAGTCAGAACTGAAAATGACGTATGGCCAAGTGGAGAGCCAACAGCTCCCTGTCAAAAGCGCTATACTTACGCTCGTTGTTGCGCAAAGTACGGCTGAGAAAGGCGAGAGGTTGCCATGAACCAGAGACGTACTGTTCTACCACGGCTCCTACAGTGATGTCAGATGCGTCTGTTGTGAGTGCTAACTGCACTGATGGGGATGGGTGGGCCAGCATAGCCACGGTGGCGAGCACCATTTTGGCGCTTGTGAACACCTGGACCCGATTGGGGGTCCAGTCAACGCTATCTGTGGGTTTCTTTTTCTTCAGCGCGCAGTATAGTGGTTGCAGCAGCTGGGCTGCTCGGGGAAGGAAATGGTTGTAAAAAATTAACCATCCCCAAAACGTCCTGCAGCGCCCTTACTGTCTGCGGATGCAGGAACTCTGACACCGCTCATACCTTGTCCGGCAGCGGAACCACACCCTCCGACGAGATGTGGTGGCCCAAGAAATTGATCACTGGCAGCCCGAACTGACACTTCGCCGGATTAACTATCAGCCCGTGTGCTTCCAACCGTCGGAAAACTTGCTTGAGATGAACAAAGTGCTCCTCCTCTGACGCGCTAGCCACCAGAATGTCATCTAAGTAGACAAAAACGAACGGCAAGTCACGGAGCACCGCGTCCATCAACCTTTGAAAAGTTTGGCCTGTGCCCTTTAACTCGAACAGCATGCGTAAAAACTCGAAAAGGGCGAAAGGAGTTATTACCGCCGTTTTTGGGACGTCCTTGGCGCGGACCGGGACCTGGTGGTAACCGCAGACCAGATCCACTTTTGAAAAAATGCGCTTCCCTGCCAGGTGCACGGAAAAATCTTGAATGTGCGGGATGGGGTAACGGTCGTGTTCCGTGACCTTGTTCAGTTGACGGAAATCACCGCACAGCCACCACGAACCATCGGCCTTGGGCACCATGTGCAGCGGGGACGCCCAAGGGCTATTGGAGCGCCTAACAATCCCTAGACGTTCCAAGTTAGCAAACTCCTTGTGCACAATGGCTAGTTTAGCTGCGTCCAGGTGGTGTGGACGCGCAAAAGCCGGCGGGCCCTTGGTCATGATGAAATGCTCGACCTCATGCTTGGTCACAGTAGCGGAAAAAGTGGGCATCGTGAAACTCGGAAAGCAAACGCTGATACTCATTCCTCGAGGCTAAAAAATTACATGTGTTGGTGGCCCAGCTCCCCGAGCCATACAAGGTAGTGAAGCAAAAGACACAGCATCCACTAAACATCTGTTAGCAACATCGACAAGGAGACCATAAGCACACAGAAAATCAGCACCTAAAATAGGAACCGAACATGCAGCTACCACAAAGTCCCACTTGTAGTTGTGTCCATTCAAAAACACAGTCACTGACCTTTCGCCAAAAGTCTTGATGGGGGATCTGTTGGCGGCCGTTAGTGACGGGCCGCAGCCTTCCACCAGTCTATTAGCGGCAACCGGCAAAATAAGGCTCTTCTGTGAACCAGAGTCCACCAAAAACCGTCTCCCGGAATGTGTGTCCTTGGTGAAGAGCAGCTTCTTCCTGTTAGCGGTCGTAGCTGCCACTGACTGCTGGTTGATTCGTTTGTCCGGCCTCTTGACACGACACAGCGGCAGACAACGTTGCACGTCGGCACCAAAACGCTGGTGGTAAAAGCACGCCGTCCCGTTCCTGTGTCTCTGAGTGACATCCCGGCCACCACCTGTGCCTCTTCGACTTCGTTGGACTCCGCTGACGATCCCGGTCTCACTGCCTGGACGCTGAAACTCCTGTTTGCCAGGATAATGTAATCTGCTTCCTCTGCCAGCGAACGGTAGTCCCTGGCTGCCAGCAGTGGCGAGTTGGCCAGGATTGTCCTCGCCAAAGCCGGTAGTTTCTTCAGGAAGAAGTGGCCGAATAGGAAGGATCCGTCATCTATAGCCAGCAAAGCCATATAACTCTCCATTAACTCCACAGCCAATCCGTCTCCTAATTCCGAGTGTGAGAGGAGCCTCTCTGCTCTCTCTCTGGCAGAGAGTGTGTAACGCTGCAGCAGCAGCTGCTTGAGAGCATCGTACTTGCCCTGGGCTGGGTGCGCGCGAAGCAGGATCATTGCGCACTGAGTGGAGCGCGGGTCCAGTGAAGCCACCACGTAATGGTCCTTCGTGTCATCCGCGGAGATCGAACTGGGCTTCCACGTGAATGAACCAGGCGGCCAGGTCGTGGAGCCCAAAGTCTGAGAGTTTGACCACCACAGCGAACGCAACGGGGGGAACCCCAAGCGCAGGTGTTCCCACGAGGTGCTCGGTCCGTCTTCCATTTCCATGTCAGGTCACCAGTGTAGAGGAATGAACAGGACAAGACATGAGCATCGCAAACACAGACTTTATTTCTCTAGCTCAAAGTCAGACTGGGCTCCGAGTGCCAAAGTGAATCCTTTATACAGCTTACATTCTCTTCTTTGGCACCTGGAGTACATACATTAACATACATCACAAAAGAGCACAACATAACACAATGCATTCATGTCTGGCATCCCAAGTGTGAAAGCGTATCTTCATGCAGTTTTCTCCCCCCTGGCGCTCTGGCGCCAACCGTTGCTACTTCTCCTTTCTTCTCCCGCATTACTTTGTTTCTCATTTGTTCCTGAATTTCTTTGGATCACAGCATGATGTCTAGCTTTTGAGGATCTTTTGGTCTACTTCACTTTGTCAGGCAGGTCCTGTTTAAGCGATTTCTTGATTGAGAACAGGTGTGGCAGTAATCAGACCTGGGTGTGGCTAGAGGAATTGAACTCAGCTTTCATCTCAAGAGATGATAAACCACAATTAATTTATGTTTTAACGGGGGGGGGGGGCAATCATTTTTTCAAAAAGGGCCATGTAGGTTTGGATTTTTTTTTACCCTTTGTGGGGACACACATTCGTGACCTGCTTTTGGACTCACATTTTAGACCAGAGCAAGGGCAGAGCTTCTGTGGTTATTACAGGAAGCTGCAGGAGAAGTAGCTTTGGTATGCAAAGCTTGAGACTGTGGGATATAATGAGGGGATGCATTGTAGATAGTGGTGTGATATCATGCAGAGAGGATGCATTGTTGCTGTCTTTATAATGCAATGGTTTTGTGAGACAGGATTAATGAGGGGATACATTGTAGATAGTGGTGTGATATCATGCAGAGAAGATGCATTATTGCTGTCTTTATAATGCAATGGTTTTGTGAGACATGTGACCTGTTAACTGTAAGAGTCCTGGTATTTAAGGACGAGAGTTCCCTTTGTCGTTCTCTTTTTATCCTGCTTCGTGATGTTGGAAGATGTGAATAAAACTGACTCAAGAGATGAACTCTGCCTCGTCATTTTCACATCTCCACACCTTAATAATAAACACCTTCATTTAAAAAACTGCATTTTGTGCTTACTTGTGTTATCTTTGTTTAATATTTAAATTTGTTTGGTGATGTGAAACATTTAAGTGTGACAAACATACAGAAAAAATGAGCAATCAGGAAGGGGGCAAACACTTTTTCACACCACTGTAGATACAGTAGATGCATTTTATTGATCCCAAACTGGGAAATTACAGTGTAACAGCAGCATGACAGTAGACGACCAAAATGACAGAAACACACACAGCGTAATAGATAACGGGATTACCCATGGAAAGTAAAACTGCCTAAATAACTTATATACATCATAGATGAATAGATGGTGGCCTGTATAGGTACATGAATCATACCCACTGTACAATGCAGGACAATCAGGTGCAGGGTGAAATGTGGGGCACCAATTAGACTGCAAGGTGCAGTATGGCAGCATAGTTACTTATGACCTGAATTCAACATTAGAGTGAGTTATCGTACAGTGAAATTGCATGTGGCAGGAAAGATTTTCTGTACCTAACCGTTTGGCAGCAAAGTTGTAGCAGTCTGCTGTAGAAAGTGCTCCGCTGTCTGTCCAGTGTGTGATGGAGGGGGTGATCAGGATTGTCCATGATAGATCGCAGTTTGTTTAGTGTCCTCCTCTCCACCACAGTCTCAAAGGTCTTAAGCCTGAGAACAATTATAGAGCCAGCCCTCTTGATAATCTTGTCAAGTCTGTTGGTGTTGCTGGCTCTGATACTGCTACCCCAACAGACAGCAGCAAAGAAGATGGTGTTGGCGACAACGGCCTAGTAGAAAAGCTCCAGCATCCTGTTGCACACGTTGAAGGATCTCAGCTTCCTCAGGAAGTAGAGTCTGCTCATCCTCTTCTTGTATGCAGCATCGATGTTGGATTTCCAGTCCAGTCCATTGCTGATCATGACACCCAGGTATTTGTAGTCCGCAACTACTTCCACTTCCTCCCCCCTAATCTGCAATGGCTGTGAAGGCATCCACTTCTTCCTGAAATCAATCACCATCTCTCTGGTCTTGCTGACGTTCAGCCTCAGGTGATTCTGCTCGATCCACTCCACAAATCTGTCTACCAGTGCCCTGTACTCCCCCTCGTCTCCCCTTCTTATCCACCCAACAGCTGAGTCATCAGAGAATCTCTGCATGTGGCAGGTGGCATGACTCAGTGTTGTACTGAAAGTTGGTGGTGTATCAGGTGAAGAGAAAAGGGGAAAGCACAGTCCCTTGTGGAGCTCCCATATCACTAACCACCACATCAGACAAGACACTGCCCAGCCGGACAAACTGTGACCTGCCTGTCAGGTAGTCAGTAATCCAGGAGATCACAGAGCTGTTGACCCCCATCACTTGCAGCTTCTCACCCAGTAGCAGTGGCTGGATGGTGTTAAAGGCACTGGAGAAATCCAAGAATGTGATTCTCACAGTGTCTCCTCCTCCATCCAGGTGCAAATGGGCTTGTTACAGCAGGTAGTTGACAGCGTCTTCAACTCCTGAATGGGGCTGATATGCAAACTGCAGAGGGTCCAGCCACGTCTTCACCTGTGGCCTCAGGTGGGCCAAGACCAGTCTCTCCAGGACCTTCATCACATGAGATGTGAGTACATCTACATGTACACTACATGCTCCACATGAGATGTGGCACATTTACTATTACTATAAAACAAGTAAAGCTAGGGCCACCAAACCTGGTACACAGGTTCACCTTGGGATCCTGACCTCTGACTATGGGGTTGGGGTCAAAAGGTCAAAGGTTAAGGTTAGTATTTCCTATGTCTTATTACTATACAATGAGTAAAGTCAGGGTCACCAAGTTGGGTACACAGGTTCACCCTGTGATCCTGAAGTGGGACTATGGTTTTGGGATCGCAAGGTCAAAGTGTCATGGATGGCCCTCGCGGGCCATTAATGAGACGATATAGGCCAGCCGATGAGTTTGCATATTTATTAACGAAAGGTACACGTGACAAAATAAACCGCCACATGGGGAAAAAGCACAAACATAGACTAAACACTAGATAACAGACTCTGAGGAAAACACTTACTGAGAACAAGATGAATCAAAAGGGAGACTGGAATTGGGGTTAGGGACTCCAAACGAACGTTGTGTGAATCCAACGTTATGCGAGGTCGCAGCCTGGAGTAACCTCAGCTTCTCCCTTAAATAAGGCACTTTGATTCATCAGGAAAAGAGAATGTAATCAATGGAATGTGATTCAACTGTCACGGCGCAGCTCGGCTCTGACAGCCGGAAGTCCCGCCATGACGCTGTCACAATAAAAGCCCTGGAAGGCCATATGACAACAGAACGGGGAAAATACCAGACAGCCCGAGCGCGGACAGAATCAGCGCTCAGACCATGACACAAAGATCAATATCAACATGGCTTATAAACTATATCTCAACAGCAAAGAAAGCTAGGGTCACCAAACCTGGTACACAGGTTCACTCTGAGATGGTGACCTCTGACTACAGATTTGGGGTCAAAAGGTCAAAGGTCAAGGTTGGCATCCCCTATGTTCTCTTACTGTAGAATGTGTAAAGCTCTCTAGGGTCACTAAACTTGCTACATGGGTTCACCTCGGGATCCTGCCCTACAACTATGGGTTGCATATTTTGTTGTATATTTGTGGATGATGGGCTTATCACAATTTGGTTCTGCCACAGTAATTATATTGAAAACTTGAAAACTGCTCTCTGTCAGTAAGTATTGGGATCTTCAAAGAAAACACTGCACTTGCCTCAGAGTGCTCTTGTTCCATAAAATCAATGACCATGTTTACATCTACACAAATAAACCAGTTATAATTGGATTTCTTCAGTCATCTGATTATTCAAGTGGCCATGTAAACAGCATAAGCTGGTAAAGGCCATGTAACCGGTGTCATTAACAAGTGGTTTACCTTCCAATAATCCGTTTATTCAGTGCATGTAAACACGGCAAAACGGATTATTGCCTTTATTGGCTTATTCCCATTAATCTGTGTGTTTCCGGGGTCATTGTTCAAACTTTCTAAACAGTCTCTCAGTGTTTGCATTTTGGGTCCATTCCTCTGAAATATGTCAGAGTGTATGTTGATGGAAAGACAAGAGTCACAGGGGAAGGTGTATTTCTGAGTTAACGTCATGGATGTTGCATTTTTCCAATAGACTGTATAAAAGAGATTTTTCTGTTCAAAAGATGTCTTTACAGGCTTGTAGAGGCAATCAAGAGAGTCAGAAAGGTCCTTTTCAAGTAGAGTGAGATAAGGTCGGTGCTGTTGACATAGTGGTATTAAAGCAGCGTTTAATACATGAAAAATACCAGTGTTGCTGCCTGAAAACACTAAATACACATCTATTCTTCATCGTAACGATCATCAGGTTTTTCACGTTTCCAGATGTTTTTTAGATGTGGTTTAAACAGCACGGAACTCGTGAGGTGACCATTGAGAGATCAGAAATTGGCCCAATCTCTCAACAATCCCCTGAAGCCTTGAAAAAGCCATTTCTGTGCAGATGTTTGGGAGTTCCTTGTGTGTTTTGGACTGTCAAAACTTTAAGGAGACCTTGGAGATCACAGGAAGATCATTGAGAGATTTTACCAATTGCTGGGCACTCATTGAAAGAATGTTGAGAGATCTGGCCATTTTTCATCACTCAGCAATCTCTCAATGATCTCCACCCCTGTATAAAGGAGGTATAAATAACCATCCATCCATCCATCTTCTAATGCTTAATCCTTTTCGGGTCGCGAGGGGAGCTGGAGCCTCTCCCAGCGTCTTTGGGCGAGAGGCAGGGTACACCCTGAACAGATCACCAGTCCATCACAGGGCCAGGTATAAATAACTAATGATTTATTATTTTTTATGCTTTACAATTGCTAGATTTTATTTATGATTTCTTACAGAGTTCCCCACAAACTTGCAAACTCAGAGATAAGACTACAGTCTGAAAGATGGTAAGAGATGCAGGTTATGGTCTAGTTACAAGAACACTGATCCCGGCATCAATCAACCACTTGCCATTGATAGAATAAGCAAAAAACATTCTGCAGAACCAGATTAAATATAAACTTCGAGGCAGGGATGCACCAGTACCAGAATCAGGCTTTCCTACGTGCACAGTTGCAACAATACTTACAGAGATCTAGTAACTGCTTTTTCACTTGACTGGTGAGTAGAGCATTTACGTACGAAGTGTAGAACTACTTTTCAGCGTTGTAGTCGAGACCAGACCAAGACCAGAGTGTAGAAACACCAAGACTTTAAGGAGTCGAGACAAAGTAAAGACCAAGACCACTGTGTATGCAGGTCTAAAGTCTTGACTTGGTCTCGACTTGGCCTTGACCTTTTACCTTGGTCCTGGTCTTGGGAGACTGGTCTTGACGATGTCTTGACTACAACACTACTACTTTACCATAAAAAATGTATACAGATTGGAAGCACATTTTTTTCCTAGTAGTATTAATACTCTGCATTGGTCAGTACTCAAATTGAAGAAAGGTACTTGGTCTGAAAAAAGAGGTATTGGTGCCTCTCTACTCTGAGCTTATTGAAATCTTGCAGGAGTTTCAGAAACCTTTAGTAATCTGGTTCTCCCTGATCATTTTCTCAGGTCTTTGAGGAGTTATGACGTCGCAGGAGGAGGCGTCTCCCTTCAGGAGTTTTTTCCAGTATGTGGAGGACAGTGGGCTTCGAACGTACGATGGTCTGGTAATCCAAAATGCCTCCGACATCGCCAGAGAGAGCGACCGCGTTCGCAACCAGACCAACTGGGCCTACATGCAGGAAAAGCACCAGAAGAAGAGACGGCAGGAAGAAACCATCAAGAGGTAGAGAACATGAAACCAGTTGAAGATGTGAATATACTTAGGGACTACTAAAAACTTACTTTCAGTTGGGTTGCCCACAGGATTGGTGATGATGTTGCCATGGCAACGGACGGGGCGTACTCTGGGAAACATTTCAGGATGGGGTTCATGACCATGCCAGCACCGCAGGACCGGCTGCCTCTGCCCAGCCCGGGTTTCACCGTCCGATCACAGTCGCTCCACTCGGTGGGCGGAGGAGACGATGAATCTGGCCAGCACCGAAAACAGCCCCCGCCCAAACCCAAGAGAGACCCCAGCACTAAACTGAGCAGCAGTTCAGAGACAGTGGACGGGAGCTGCGGAGTCACCAAGAGAGATTACCAAGAGACCAAAGAGACTCCGGAACAGGCAGAAGGTGAGAATAATTGCTGGATCCTGGAGTTTTCTCAGGTGGGATTATCCTAGTTGAAGTTGTCAAATGGCCCAAATTCTGAAGTTGGATTTAAGAACAAAACCATGTTCCAGCACAACTTTTTTTCCAAAGTCACAAAACCAAGACAGACCTCTCCATTAAAGCCACTATTATGCTCACCTGGTTAGAAATGCTAAAGAATGATACAGTTTACATGAGCTTCCACTTGTTGTTGATGCTCTATGCAATCATTTTGAATACTTAACTCTTTCTTAACTTAAGTTTGGTACCAGCTGTCCAACTTATACAGTCAAAAATCTAACTTCCGTGGGTGGGGCATTAGACAACTTCTGGTGAAGAACAGGGAAAATCCCACTTTGGAAAACTCCTGCAAAAGGATACAAGTTCATACTTTTTTTCTTGATTGTTTGTTATATTCTTGAAACTCTTTTGAGTATTTTTTGTGATGTTGTGTGATTTGTTGGTTGAGGCCTCTGCAATGAAGGAATCCATTTGCCACAACCATGCTCGGGTTGCAGCAACATGGGCAATTTTACAGTGACTTAGGCTGATAGTAATTTAAAGATGCACTCCGGCGGCTCTAATACCTAACTAACTACTAACTAACCTGCACTTATATAGCGCTTTTCTAGTCACAAAGACCACTCAAAGCGCTTTCATTAATACTAACCCTCTATTCTAAGGGCCTATAGGAAACAAATATCTAGGGACAATTTAGAACAGCCAATTAACCTAACATGCATGTTTTTGGCATGTGGGAGGAAACCGGAGAAATCCCGGAGTAAACCCACGCAACACGGGGAGAACATGCAAACTCCACACAGATCACTGTTGGTCGGGGGCTGGGACTGAACCCACGATCCCCACAATCCCCCGGCCAAGGGTAAACTGTGCTGCCGCAGTGCTAACCACTGCGCCACCGTGCAGCCCGTATACCACCTAAAACCACCTCAAAAACAAATACGTATTGCCAAAAATAGTATATTGTGGCTTTTTACCCACAAAAAACTTTCATTGCCTTAGAATTGCTTGGAAAGCGCTTTTAAATCTTTCACCGACAAGTATGCATGATCTATGAATATTCTAATTACCAACCTGCAGGGCTTGCATGTGATTGGTCGCTGCAACTCCTGTTGGGCTGCTAGTCTGTTAACGATGCTTCCGGACATTAAAGTTTTGTTAATATCTTCAAAAGTAAAAAGCGAAACATTTTAACGAAAGCGGTCTCGCTGAGCGCAGCGCCCCATCCGCCATGTTCAAGCCTGGTCCCCCTCCCCTTCTCCTTCCTCCTCCACTTCTTCACTATGCAAAACTGACGCTTTTATCCCCCTTACTCCTGCTGCTCGTCGGCTCCTCCCTCTTCCCCTGAGGTAGCCAAGAGTATCCGTCTGATTGGTTAATGTTATAACCAACCAGGCTAAGCAGGAATGCTGACATAGCTAGTAATGGTCTGTCCAAACTTGTCTGTTTAAGGGGGACATCACCAAACTGGAAATTCACAGAAGAAAAACACAGGCTTGGGACTGTTGTGGGATTTTGCTATGTCTTGTGAGTCACAAAAACATGTTACAGACATGTTAACAACAGAAAAAAACTTGATTTTTGCTTGAGTGTCACTTTAAAAAATTTACTTAGGGTGGATTTCTGTGACATTACATGGTCTGTAAAGCCAAAAATGGCTCAAATCCTCCTGTACAGGAGTTTTCTTCTCCCACATAATCTAGGACTACAGCTCTGTCTGAAACATCTCATTTGGATTGGCTGTTCTTCTCTGTGAGGTTATCCCAGGTTTCTGCAACCTTTGCCAACCAAAGAGCCATTTTGCCCATCTCTGACTAAAATAGAAGTGTCTGAGGGCCGCAACGGCAATTTGACCTTTAAAATAAAGATTATGCTGCTTATAACGATTTTATATACATACCTCTGAATATTATGTGGCATCAATGAATTCATACTACAACAGTGGAAAAAACTGTCAAGTTATATATGGCTTCATTTATGAAATAAAACTATTAGAAATATATTACAAATTGTTTTGTGCTGAAAAATAAACTTCTGAATATCTGACCATAATTTTTTGTATAGTTTTTTATCAGCTCATTCATAAATTGTTTAAATCTGAAAAATATCATCCATCTCCTACTTTCAGCAGTGATCACACAGCTTTAGTTCCTGATGTTTTAATAAATTAGAGACTACAGTTTTATTTAGAAGAAGCCAATTTTCATCCTCTTTATGTTTCCACATAATGCTCCTCATTCAAATGTATTAATCTGTATCTTTCATTTGTTCTCCAAACTCTCAATTTGACAACTAGTGGATTGATTGTCTGATATTCTTCTTTATTTTGGAATAAAATAACAAGAATTCTAAACAACTTTCTAAATAATATAACTTTTAAAATCATTTGGTGCAAATTATGCCAATTAGAAATAATTACAGCGGAGTGGAAAAAACGTTTTAAACATATCTTCTTCCGCTGAGCTAAATATTGGTTATAATCTTTTTAAAAATGTGTGGCACTAATAGACAATCTACGGGGGGCTGAAAAGTTCATATGCTGGCTAAGAAGGAGTTATGCTACAGCAATGAAACTAGTCATACATTAAATTCAACCTTTTCCGATACTAACTGCATTGTTTCTTTTCAGATATACTGACATTGGAGACTATGTTGAAAAATAAACGACATTTGGTCAAATCTGACCACTGCATCATGGTCAGCCTATGAACCTTTCAGCCCCCCAGTAATTCACTGTTCAAAAATCCACAGATAAACTAGCAGTTATCCTGGTATATCTGGTTGACGGGGTTTCATAATAAAGCACATAACAAAAACAACCGTTTTGAAAACTGAATCGCTGTAGAGGGCTTTTATTTTTACGTCACTCAGGAAGTATTGAGCTGTGACGGTGAAAATACATTTACACTAATTCACACTTCAGTCATGTCTGTGAATCCAGCATTTATAGCACAGGCTATAAAATATAAGGTTATTGAGCAGGAATTCAAGGATTGTTTCTCATTTTTGAGGATAATTAAGGTGTTGATTTTACATAATCACATTTAAGACTTTTTATGGACGTGTAGACAATAATGAGGCGGCTGTTTTTCGTTGTTTGTGTTCTTGTGGAGAAATTCTCTCCACAACATGAACACAAATGAATCTGTCCACACAGAATTAGACTCTCTATTTTCCTCTGTGACTTTACTTTTTCTGGATCTGTTCTTGTCTTACCCAGAGTTGTAGGAAGCGGCTGCTGTCTGTGCTCTCTCCCCACATGCACTGAGGAGAGGTTGAGCGGCTCTCTGTGCAGCCACCGTCAGATGTGACACAGTCACGCATGGTTGACAACATAATAAATAATTTAAAAAAAATATATTTTACATTCATAAAAGTATGCCTTTCCATTGAGAAATGTATCCAATTGCAATAAACAATAATTTAAAAAATAAAATAATTAAAATGAGCTTCATTAATTTCCATGTGTTTTGAGATGTAACTGCAGGGAGCCGCAGCATGGGGGCTGAAGGGCCGCATGTGGCCCCAGGGCCGCGGGTTGCCAACCCCCAGGTTATCCCGTCATTACGGAACAGCCCTGATACAGACCTGCCTCCAAAATAATCTGGCACACGCTCTCGGAGGAGAGGACAAAGTTTCACACTGAGCCTCGGAGTTCACATACTATAGCTACAGTGCAGTTAGCTTATGTAGAGAGCTAGTTAGCATCCAGGCTGTGGTTTTTGAGCTCTTCTCTGTAAATTCTAGTCACCCCACTAGACATTTTTGTTTTCATCTTGCTCATTAATTCACAGGTGATAATACATCTCATATAACCGTTAGCATGGCTAGCTGTGGTTCTTTTTTGTAAACTAGTCGCCGTACTATACCAGCTCATTCATTAATTCACAGGTGTTTATATGTCTATCTTACACTATTTTGGCTTATTCTGTTATATAATATTGTGGTCGTCATATCCGGGCAGATTTGGCTGCTACTGTTAGCTTGTCTAAACGGCCACAGCTGGAAATTCTGACCGACTAGCTAAACACTAACGTTAAACTCAAACATGGCATTGCCATCAAAACGGAGATCTCAGGAAAAATGATAAAGAAGGAAGGTGAGATGAATCGTTCGCATTTAAAGCATTATACTATAAAACAGCCCATTTTCAGGAGCGCTTCTTCGCCGTGGGTAAAATGGTACTGCAGTAATTAAACCCTGAAGTGTTCTGACCAAATCATAGAATAGAATAGAATAGAATAGGCTTTATTGTCATTGTGCAGTTGTACAGTCATGTCACAAACATTTCATTAACACCTCTGGGAACTGCGTCAACATGTGGAAAAAAAGATCATTATAGAGGTTCTTTAACACAATCTCCAATATTTTTCAGTACTCCTCAGACTGATTTTATTGTCTGTTTGCAGCTCGAAGCCATCTCCACATGGAGGACAGCAAGAAGATGCCTCCGCCCAAACCCAAGAGGAACCCCAACACCCAGCTCAGCACCTCCTTTGATGAGTCCTACATCCGCAACCACGGCAACAAGAAGTCTTCCTTGCGATGGGACAGATCTTCGTCCCAGAGTCAGAGCCCGGCGTCCAGGGACACGGACGATGAGGAGCCGGTGTACATCGAGATGGTGGGGAACATCCTGCGAGAACTCAAAGGCCAGGACATGGTAGAGGACGAGCAGAGTGAGTCGGTATACGAGGAGATGAAGTACCCCATGCTGGAGGAGTTCCTGCAGGACGCGCATGCCATGATGGACCCCGAAGCCTGGTCGTCCCGTGGTCTGCACCCCGACATCCCCCCACCTTTCCCCAACCTCCTGACCCATCGCCCACCGCTGCTCGTTTTCCCTCCCGCCCCTGCTCAGTGCTCGCCAAACTCCGATGAGTCCCCCTTGACCCCCTTAGATGTCACCAAGCTCCCCATGTTGGAGAACGTCTCCTATAGTAAGTCAGGTGGGGCGGAGCACCCGCAGAGCTCTGGCCACCACCGCAAAGAGCGGGAAAGGGACCGGGACCGGGACAGAGATCGGGACCTGCCCCCCACCCACACCATCACATCTTCTGGTCGCTCGTCAGCTCCGCCCCTTCCCTCCAACCTCTACAAGTCGTCCAGCTCCGCGCACGGCGGCCACGGGTACCCCCGCAGCCAGTCAGCGTGCCCGTCGCCGGTCAGCATGGGTCGCTCCCTGACCCCCCTGAGCCTGAAGAGGCCGCCGCCTTACGACACTCTGATGTCCGGGGGGAGCATGCCTCGTTCCTCGTCATCCTCCTCATCATCCTCCCACAGGGCGGGGGAGGGCGGGGCCAAACTCAGTAACTCCTCCTCCGCGCACGGCTCCATGCAGAACGTGTCGATGAGGTCGCAGACTCCGACCAGCCCATTGGATGAAATCACCAACCCGTTCACGTCAGGCAGACAGGCGATGAAGAAAGGGTCGGGACGGAGGAAGAGTCGGGAGGGGGAAGGTGAGGACGCTGCGGACGACTGTTAGCGCTGTTTTATAACAACATCAGACAGGTGAACGTAGGATGAAGGGAGGAGGAGCGCGGCTATGTTTTTGCCCTAATTCTGCTTTTGGAGTTTCCCTTCATTTTGACTTTTTTTTTTCTTGAACTTTTCCCTCTTTTTTCCTCATAAATTTGTAACTTTTATTTCATAAATTTATTTCTTTTTTCACATAAATTTGTAACTTTTTTCATAAATTTGCTACTTTTTTCCATATAAATTTGTATTTTTTTTCCTCATGAATTTGCTACTTTTTTCACATAAATTTGTAACTTTTTTCTCATAAATTTGCAACTTTTTATCCCCGGCCAGATGAAGCCTAAAGAGGCTGAAGAGCCCTTTGGGCGAAGGCCGAAGGGGGATTATGTTATGGGTCAGTCTGTCCCTCCTTTCATCCGTCTGTCCCAATATTGTGAAATCAGCTTCTTCTACAGTTTTGTTCCAGTTGTTTTGAAACTTGGCACCATGGTTTGACACACACTGATGTTGCGCATATTGCAGTTTGGTTCTGATTGGATGATTTTTGCAGGAATTGTAACCCCTGACCTATGACCTCCTGTTTCACCTCACTTCATAGCCAGTAAGGGGCAGATTTACTAACGTAAAACCCTGTTTTGGTATTAAAAAACTACTGTTGAGATTTACTAAAGGGCGCAGGGCAAAATTAGCGGTGAAAAGGCATGGACTATGCTAATTTTGCGCCTGGCCTCATTGCATGTGTATTTGTGGGAGTTGTCATGTCAAAGCACAAATTTGAGGGAGGGGGGTACTTAAATGACCGACACAAGGTGATTTAATAAGGTTTGCGGTTGACAGCCTCCTGCTAAATGTGCCAGGATTTAACACCTGGAAAAAGCTTGTCTTCATCTGCGCCTGACATGACAGCAGTCAGTGCCAGGAAGAGACAACAGCGAGAACCGAGGGCGCGCGACCGAAGAGACAGAAGCTTCTCTCTGCGCGTGGCTTTATTTGGCATGACAGAACAGATTATATGAATATCAACGGACAGAGATCAGTGCTATGCTGAACTGGACATCAGCTTGCATTTTTTTTCATTTCATTTTTTATATATAGCCCACTACATGAATTTGTATCCATAAGATAGGATACAAATTCCCTTCCCACCTACAGTGGACATACAGATGGTGTCTGCTGATAATGACTTTTTTTTCTCTTTTCTGCAGAGGTTCAGACTCGGACTCTGGAGTTTTCCTCTCCTCTCTATCCATCAGCTCCTCCTCGCTCTTTAAGCAAAATCTTCCACATTGTCAATTTTCTTCGTTTTTTTCCTCTATCCATATTTCTATATTTATTTCTTTTTGCTGTGCATATAACGGTAATTCAGTTCCCTCTTCTCTCCATTTCTCTCTCCCAGTTCAGGATACAATAGGAGGAAAACAACAATGAGATTATTAACAAAAACAGCACAGACCCATAGAAACGTCCCCCGAAATTGCAACACCGTAACTCAATGACAGCAGTTGCTGCGGTCCAAGAAAAGAGTGAAATTGTGTGTGTTTAATTTTATTACTGTTCCAGACTTCAGAAAACATAAAGCGTACATATTTATAATAAGTCATGAAGTGGGAGACCTGTACCTGTACCTGTACCTGTACCAACCTTGGACCTTTGGTTCCAAGGTTGTCATAGCCAGGAGCGGCACTGGGGTTAAGCTCCCAGTGCTCATAAAATGCTCCTTACGGCGTGCGTCTCGAAAAGCCTCTGACAACTAAGTCCAACTCCTAGCCTGCCCGTGTGGTTTAGTCTCTAAGCCCGGCGGAACTGCTTTTACTAATAGGAGAAGGGGCGAGGGCGGATCTCTGGCGCCTTAAAACCAGATGCTTCGGGTAGATGGTGGCTCATCAACCTGGGAAGGTAGCCCATCTAGGGGAAGGTAAACCCTGATTTCAAACCTCCGCTGCCTTGCGGCACACCCGGTCAAGGGAAAGGCTTCGGGAGTCAACCCTGAGGAAAAATCTGGAGTCGGAGCCCCTAAGGCAGTTCTCTGTTGTGCTCAACATCGTTCTGGCAGCTCCTGCGACGGCGCTGGTGCCAAACTATAGCAGCCCTGCTGTTCCTTTGGATTCATCAGTGACGTGGAGAGGGGGGACATGCTGCATGGGTAACATCTTGTCCTCCATATCTTCCTGCCCAGGCTTGAATCCTACCAACACCCAACGCTGGAAGGTAGAACACCGGTGCGCATCGGCCTGTTCAGCCACAGGCGGTGCTGTTCCAGCAGAGTAGACGTTTAGGATTGTCTTCCATGGTCATCATAGACCGACGGAGGCCGACGAGGGAGACCTGTAGATTTTGTTAAAACAAAGTTATAATAAAACCCCAGAGACTCTACCAGACCATCTTGACAGTCCGTGTGTAAAATAAACATGTTGGTCAACTTATCAATTTGTTCATGAGTAGTCCTTTTTAAAATTATATACAAATACTTAATTTATACATATTAAACAAAGGAGTCTGCTATGTGAAATGAAAATGAAAACTTTGTAATATGACGAACAAAAATAAACTATTTTACTGGGGTTTGTGCTTAAACGAAAACTTAAACAAAGCTTTTAAAAAAACTCCTATATTATGCTCCTCTGAAGTGGCTGTGCCTGTGCTGATGACCCGCTCCCTCAAGTGTGCCTGTGTGCAATTTTGCGGTGCTCTTGGTAGATGGGTGGTCATTATTGAAATGAAGTGACTGCGTCTGTGTTCATAATTTTGCGTGTTGATAGTAGATCACTGGCAAAAAAATGGCCACTCCCTTAGGCGCTCTGTCTAAATTGCACACTCACTAATTTGCCCTGCCTTAGTAAAGCTGCCCCAAACTGTCTTGTGAAATCAACTCCTCTTACAGTTTGGTTCTGATTGTTTTGAAACTTGGTACCATGGTTTGATATACTCTGATGATGTGCATATTGCAGTTTCACTCTCATCGGATGACCTTGAGGTCCAAGGTCAGAGGTCAGATTTTCCTTAATCTTCTAAACACAATAACGACTGAAAGAAATGGTGTAGGCTTTTCAAATCGATACAGTAGTTGTATCTAATACACATCTTAGATGATTTACACCCTCACCTAACTATGGGTTTGGGGTCAGGGGGTCAAAGGTCAAAGTTCACAGTTAACATTGCAGTTGCACTTTGGCAAATGCTACATTTACTATTACTATAAAACAAGTAAAGCTAGGGCCACCAAACCTGTTATACAGGTTCACCTTGGGATTCTGACCTCTGACTATAGGTTGGGGGTCAAAGGTCAAGGTTAGCATTCCATTTGCACTATTACTATAAAATGAGTAAGGCTTGGGTCACCAATCCTGGTACACAGGTTCACCTTGGGATCCTGACCTCAGACTAGGAGTTTGGGGTCAAAAGGTCAAAGGTCAAGGTTAACATTTCCTATGCCTTATTACCGTACGAGTAAAGTTGGGGTCGCCACACTTGGTACACAGGTTCATCCTGTGACCCTGAAGTGTGACTGTGGTTTTGGGATTGCAAGATTGAGGGTCAGCATCAAAATGGCTTGTAAACTATATCTCAACAACAAAGAAAGCTAGGGTCACCAAATCTGGTACACAATTTCACTCTGAGACCATGACTTCTGACTACAGGTTTTGTGGTCAAAAGGTCAGAGGTCAAGGTTGACAATCCTTATGCTCTCTTACTATAGAACGTGTAAAGCTAGGGTCACCAAACTTACTACACAGGATCACCTTGGGATCTTGACCTCTGACTATGGGTGTGGGGTCAGAAGGTCAAAGGTCAAGGTTAACAGCCCTTATGCCTTATTACTGTACAATGAGTAAAGTTAGGGGCACCAAACCTGGTACACAAGTTCACCTTGGGATCCTGACCTCTGACTATGGATTTGGGGTCAGAAGGTCAAAGGTCAAGGTTAAGATAAGATATGCCTTTATTATTCTCACAGTGGGGAAATTCCAGGATTACAGCAGCAAAGGGATAGCAGCACTCAGAGCAATAGTTAATAAAATAGAAAGATCTGGTTAGCCAAAGCAGTAGATGAATATACATATGTACACAGATATATACACAGTGCAGGATTACGGTTTGTTAAATTACCCTGCAGACTATGAATATGTACCCAGACAGTATATTTCATATTTGAATCAACAGTGTTGTTGCCACCCTCAGTAATGATTGTTATTGTCCTAATTGTGTACTGGAGGGGACGATCTCTATTGTGCAAAGTTGTTTCATTTAGTACATATAATACAACCTCTACGAGCAGCCCTAGTTAGGCTATAAAGTCTGACAGCTGTAGGAAGGATCTGCGGAACCTGTCCATCGTGCACCTAGGATGGCACAGCCTACCGCTAATTGAGCTCCTCAGTGCGTTCAATGTGTCCTGCATGGGGTGGGACTCAGACTCCAGCAGAGATGACAGCTTAGCCACCATCCTCCTCTCTCCTATCTCCTCCACTGGGTCGAGGTGTCACCCCAGAGCAGAGCTAGCTTTTTTGATCAGCTTGTTCAGTCTTTTCCTGTCGGCTGCCGTGATGCCACTGCTCCAGCGCTGGCATTCCGTTTGCACTTACTATAAAATGAGTACAGCTAGGGCCACCAAACCAGGTACACAGGTTCACCTTGGGATCCTGACCTCAGACTATGTGTTTGGGGTCAAAAGGTCAAAGGTCAAGGTTAGCATTTCCTATGCCTTATTACCGTACAACAAGTAAAGTTATGGTCACCAAACTTGGTACACAGGTTCATCCTGTGACCCTGAAGTGTGACTGTGGTTTTGGGATTACAAGGTCAAAGGCCAACATCAAAATGGCTTGTAAACTATATCTCAACAACAAAGAAAGCTAGGGTCACCAAATCTTGTACACAGGTTCACCTTGAGATCCTGACCTCTGACTACGGGCTTGGGGTCAAAAGGTCAAAGATCAAGGTTGACACATCCCTATGCTGTCTTACTGTAGAACATGTAAAGCCACATTTGCTACACAGGTTGACCTTGGGATCCTGACCTACAACTATGGGTTGTATACTTTGTTGTATATTCATGGATGATGGGCTTATCATAACTTGGTTCTACCACAGAAATTATATTGAACAGCTGAAAACTGCTCTCTGACAGTAAATACTGGGATCGTCAAAGAAAATGGAGACGGGAAATATTGCACTCACCTCAGAATGCTCTTGTTTCACATATATTTGTAACTTTTGTTCTCATAAAGTTGCAACTTTTTTCACATAAATTTGGAACTTATTTCACATAGATTTGCAACTTTTTCACATAAATTTGTAATTTTTTTCCTCATAAATTTGCTACTTTTCACATAAATTTGTAGCTTTTTTCTCATGAATTTGCTATTTTTTCACATAAATTTGTTACTTTTTTCACAAATTTGCTACTTTTTCACATAAATTTTAATTTTTTTCTCATAAAGTTGCAACTTTTTTCACATAAATTTGTAACTTAAAGAACTGACTATTTGCTTGTAAATTTGTCATTTTTTTTTCTTTATGAATTTCTTACTGTTTATTGTAATTTTGCGACTTTTTTCTTGTAACTTTTCAACTTTTTAAAAAAGAATTTTTGTGACTCTTTGCTTGTAAATTTCCCATTTTTTCCTTATGAATTTCTTACTATTTTTGTAATTTTGCAACTTTTTCCCCTAAATTTACAACTTTTTAAAAAAAAAGAATTTTGTCACTTTTTGCTTGTAACTTTGTCATTTTTTTCCTTATGAATTTTTTTTACTATTTTCTTGTAATTTTGCAATTTTTTTCTTGTACATTTTTAGCTTTTTTCCCTAAATTTGCAACTTTAAAAAAAAGAATTTTGTGACTTTTTGCTTGTAACTTTGACATTTTCTCCTCATGAATTTCTTATTTGTAATTTTGCAACTTTTTCTTGTAAATTTTCAACTTTTTTCTCTTAAAATTTGCAACTTTTTAAAAAAAGAATTTTGTGACTTTTTGCTTGTAAATTTGTCATTTTTTCCTAATGAATTTCTTCCTCTTTTCTTGTAATTTTACAGCTTTTTTTTCTTGTAAATTTTCAACTTTTTTCTCTTAAATTTGCACCATTCATATGGATGCTGGTTAAATTTTTTTAGGTTGTTCCAGCACAGCTGAAAGGAGCTACTGTGAAGATGCGGTGTCCATCCACATTTCATGGTGACTCCTCCTAGGCAATCGCCCCAGTGGTCACCAAACTCACTCAGTTATCCTTAGGTGGGTCTGCATCCAGGTTGAGGTCATGGTCAGAGGTCAGGAGAGCTGAGCACTTTCAAGGTGATTCCATCAGGCTGGAATGAGCTACTCCATCACTGGCAATATGGTTTCTTGTAAATTTGCAATGCTGATATGGATGTACAGTAATTGTTTAATTTTTTCTCTTTATCTAGACAATAACCCAAGTATTTTTTTAATGCTTGCTCTCGCTCATATCCTGCCTGTTCTCCTGTCTCATCCTCCTCTAGGGCTGATAGCACAACTCTTGGAGTGGAAAAGAAAAAAATTAGTGAGCAGATTTTATGTGATATGAAAAGTCATTTCATTAAAGCTCTTTGGATGGAGAGAAGACAGAACAGAGCAGTTAAACAGCTCCTGATGAACTGAGAGATGGAGGGCTGCGGCTCTGTAGAGGAGGATTATCATCACTTCATTTGGTCTCCATGGAGACGGTGTTGCCGTGGTGATGGCTGTCGGTTAGCTGCCTGACTGAAGATGATTTTATGGAATGAAACGGGGCGGGCGCGTCCACCTTTTAAAATCATTTAAATGTTAAAATGTGAATTCAGTTGAAACAGTCACATTTTTAATAAATAAAAGCTGGACTTTCTTCTTAATTTTTGTGACAGTTTTGAGTTTTACTGCTTTTAACGGATAAGAAGGCAAACTGCGGACATTAGAGGCTGATTAAAACCAAAATGCAGACGTCCGATCATCTTGAAGTCATCCACAGCCACAGTCATTTCTAGCTTTTTGCCGTGTGTCAGATTGTGTTTGTACCTCAGATACCTCGGCGTGATGCTCAGTGGTGACGGCGACAGACAACTCAGTGCCCACGCTCGAGTCAGAGCCGCCGGGGCCAAGAGGCGGCGGGTGACTGGTGTCCTCTACGACCGCCGGATGCCCGTGTGCCTCAAGGGAAAGATCTACAAGACTGTGATCCGCTCTGTCGCCCTACACCACGGGTCTGCAACTTGTGGCCCTTTTCCCTCATTTCAGTGGCTCCCTGTGGTTTTGAAAAACTCACAGATTTACAGAAAAACGGTCACAAATTTATGACAGCATGAATTCACTAATGTACAAGAAAAAGCCGCAAATTAAAGAAGAAAAGCTCTAACATATGAGCGAAAACTGACAAAAATTTTATGAGAAAATGTTGCTTATTTATAAGAGAAAAATTGTGAATTTACAAGACAAAGTTCTAAATTAAAGAGGAAAAAAGTTGCAAATATATGAGGAAAAAGGGCCAAATTTACAAGGAAGAGTTTGCAATTTATGAGGAAAAAGCTATGAGGAAAAGGTTGCAAATTTATGAGAAAAAAGTTGTGGATTTATGTAAATTTGCAACTTTTTTGTCGTACATTTGCAGCATTCACATGGATCCTAGCTAAAGTGTTATTCTGTGTAATAGTTTAATTTTTTTAACTCATTCCCAAAACAGCCGTCCCATAAACACAGTCTTGCAGAGAGAAGTTAGAAGCTAGAACGTGCCCTGACTCTTATCTCCCCCTCCTCCTTCCCCCTCTCCTCATCGCCCCCGTTTCCTTTCTCCGTTCATCTTCCCCCTTCGTCTCCTCCTGACCCCATCGTCTCACCATATTACTGAAAGCTGGAGACGTTGGTTTGACTGCTTTATCGGATCTGGATTCTAACAAATGGGAAGTGAGCGTTTCCCATGGAGGCTTTTAGTCGATTCCTCCTCTGCGCCTCAAATCACTTTAACCCAGCACAAATCACATTAAACGGGAAAGTTCTTTATGTTCTCACACTTTCCTGTCTCTTACAGAGTCTCCCGCGGTCACTGGTGAGCCTCACATTTGCCTCGTTTTTCACCGCGTGTTTCTTCTGGTGTCTCTTCAGCAGACTGCAGGTCTCTGCCCAGACATGACAGCAAAGACAGAGACGGGCAGTCGAGCCCGGTCTCTGGCAGGAGGGGGAAGTCGTCTGTCAGCCCCACCACGATGCTGTCAGGAGGAGGAGGAGGAGGTGAGTCAGACAGCAACACTTGACGTGAGGGTGAAGCAAGAAAGCAGTTCTGCTGAGACCGGGCATCAAGTGTATGTGGCAGGAAAACAAGAGGACGTCAGTTTAGATGTGAAGGCAAACACCGAATCACATTTAGATTCATAGACTTCACTCTATTGTTGTTTTTTTTTTAATATACGTCCTGAGTGAGGAAGATTTGGATTCAGATTTTTTTAGGATTCAGAGACAAAAACATGGAGTGATAAATGGATGAGAAACAGCTGAACTCGAGGTGATGAACGTCAGCTAAAGATCAGGTCACTCTGAGGGAAAGCCCGGATAAACTTCAGCTGAACTTTACATGAATGAGAGGGAAGCCTGAGGCGACTTTAACTTCATTTTTATCCCCCGCCGGTCAAAGCCCAAATGTAAAACATTAAAACTGAACTGAGGAAGCACTATCAGTGAGGAAAACCCAGCGGTAATAAGACATACGGTGCATCCGGAAAGTATTCACAGCGCTTCACTTTTTCCACATTTTGCTATGTTACAGCCTTATTCCAAAAGGGATTAAATTCATTTTTTCCTCAAAATTCTACACACAATACCCCATAATGACAATGTGAAAAAAGTTTTTTCTGAAATTTCTGTAAATTTATTGAAAATAAAAAACTAAGAAATCTCATGTACATAAGTATTCACAGCCTTTGCTCAATACGTTGTTGATGCACCTTTGGCAGCAATTACAGCCTCAAGATTTTTTGAATATGATGCCACAAGCTTGGCACACCTACCTCTGGGCAGTTTTGCCCATTCCTCTTTGCAGCACCTCTCAAGCTCCGTCAGGTTGGATGGGAAGCGTCGGTGTACAGCCATTTTCAGGTCTCTCCAGAGATGTTCAATTGGATTCAAGTCTGGGCCACTCAAGGACATTCACAGAGTTGTTCTGCAGCCACTCCTTTGATATCTTGGCTGTGTGCTTGGGGTCATCGTCCTGCAAGATGAATCGTTGCCCTAATCTGAGGTCAAGAGTGCTCTGGAGCAGGTTTTCATCCAGGATGTCTCTATACATTGCTGCATTCATTTTTCCCTCTATCCTGACTAGTCTCCCAGTTCCTGCCGCTGAAAAACGTCCCCACAGCATGATGCTGCCACCACCATTGGTGTGGTTATGAGCAGTGCCTGGTTTTCTCCAAACGTGACGTCACGCCTGGCATTCACACCAAAGAGTTCAATCTTTGTTTCATCAGATCAAAGAATTTTGTTTCTCATGATCTGAGAGTCCTTTAGGTGCCTTTTGGCAAACTCCAGGTGGGCTGCGATGTGTCTTTTACTAAGGAGTGGCTTCCTTCTGGCCACACTACCATACATACCTGATTGGTGGATTGATGCAGAGATGGTTGTCCCTCTGGAAAGTTCTCCTGTCTTCACAGAGCAATGCTGGAGCACTGACAGAGTGACCATCGGGTTCTTGGTCATCTCCCTTACTAAAGGGAGATGACCCTTGGGCAGCACGGTGGTGCAGTGGTTAGCACTGTTGCCTTACAGCTAGAAGGTTCCTGGTTCGAATCCCCAGGCTGGCAGGGGTTGGAACCTTTCTGTATGGAGTTTGCATGTTCTCCCTGTGCTGTGTGGGTTTACTCCGGGGGCTCCGGTTTCCTCCCACAATCCAAAGACATGCATGTTAGGTTAATTGGTTGTTCTAAATTGTCCCTAGATATCTGTTTCCTATAGGCCCTTAGAATAGAGGGTTAGTACTAGTGAAAGCGCTTTGAGTGGTCTTTGTGACTAGAAAAGCGCTATATAAGTGCAGGTTAGTTAGTTAGTTAGTTAGTAAAGCCCTTCTCCCCAAATCACTCAGTTTAGATGGCCGGACAGCTCTAGGAAGAGTCCTGATGGTTCGGAACTTCTTACATTTACCTATGATGGAGGCCACTGTGCTCATTGGGACCTTCAAAGCAGCAGAAATTTTATTGTACCCTTCCCCAGATTTGTGTCTCAAGACAATCCTGTCTCGGAAGTCAACAATCAATTCTTTTGGCTTCATGCTTGGTTTGTGCTCTGACATGCACTGTCAACTGTGGGACCTTATATAGACAGGTGTGTGCCTTTCCACATCATGTCCAGTCAACTGAATTTACCACAGCTGGACTCCAATGAAGCTGTAGAAACATCTCAAGGATGATCAGTGGAAACAGAATGTACCTGAGCTCAGTTTTGAGCTTCATGGCAAAGGCTATAAATACTGATGTACATGTGATTTCTTAGTTTTTTATTTTTAATAAATTTGCAAAAATCTCAGAAAAACTTTTTTCACGTTGTCATTATGGGGTATTGTGTGTAGAATTTTGAGGAAAAAATTAATTTAATCCCTTCTGGAATAATGCTGGAACATAAAATTTGGAAAAAGCGAAGTGCTGCGAATACTTTCCGGATGCACTGTAAAGCCAACCAATAACAAGTAAAAAAAAAAAAAACTAAGTAAAAATTACTTAAAACAGGATAAAGTTAGTTCCCCTTCCACAGCATGTGGGACACCATGGGGTGGTGCCTATATCCGTTTCACTGATTCTAGGCCACACAGCTACTGTAAGTAGTGAAAGCTACAGTGGGGGGGGGGGGGGTCAGTCCTTTGGTAGCTCTGTGTGTTAACCTTCCTTTCCCCATTCTATTATGCTGAGCTCCAAGCTAGAAGGCAGAAAGTACCATTTTTTTTTTTTTTAATATGGTCTTTGGTATGACCCGGCCAGGATTTGAACCCATGACCTCCCAGTTATGGGGTGGAGAATCTACCAACTAGGCCACCAGTCCAGTAAACAGGATAAAAGGTGTAAGAAAAGATAAGGGGGTGGGGTGGGTGAAGATAAATTTAAATAAAAGCCAGGTCAAAAAGGTGAGTCTTGAGTTTGGTTTTAAAAGTCTCAACATTCTCTGCAGCCCTCAGGTCTTCAGGAAGGCTGTTCCACAGACGTGGACCATAATGACAGGAAGCCGTCTCACCGTGACTTTTAGTTCTGACTTCAGGAATGATTAAGAATCCTTTACCTGAAGACCGGAGGGTTCTTGAGGGCTCATAATGTAAAAGCAGTTCTGATAAATAATCAGGGCTAAGACCACTAAGAGGCTTAAAAAAACAATAAAAGAACCTTAAAATCTATTCTGGAGCTGACAGGAAGCCAATGCAGAGACTTTAAAATGGGTGTTATGTGTGCTGTCTTTCTGATCTTGGTCAGAACCCGGGTTGTTGAGTTCTGGAGTAGTTGTGTGGGGGCTATGGTCTTTTTAGGAAGGCCAGAAAGAAGAGGATTGCATTAATCTATTCTGGAAGAAATAAAAGCGTGTAAAAGTGTCTCTGCATTGGTTTGAGAGAGAAACTGCCACACTCTGGAGATATTCTATAGATGATAAAAACCAGCCTTAGTTACATTTCTAATATGTTGTTCAAAACTAAGATCCTGGTCAAAGATCACGCCTAAATTTTTCACAATTTTGGGGGACTTTGTTGCCGATATCTGTAAATGTGCTGACAGTTTCTCTCTCTGAGCTTCCGTCCCAATAACTAAAACGTCTGTTTTGTCCTGGTTGAGTTGTAAAAACTTGTCTGTCAGCCACTGTTTAATATCATAAATAGAGTTTAAAAGAGAATCAATAGGTCCATGGTCATCAGGAGACATGGCCACGGTATATTACAGTTTGGCTCTGATCAGATGATTTCTGCAGGAGTTGTAGTCCTTGACCTATGACCTTCTGTTTCACCTCACTTCATAGACAGTAACTGTCTTGTGAAATCAACTCATCCTGCAGTTTTGTTCCAAATATTTTGAAACTTGGTACCATGGTTTGATATACATTGATGATGCACATATTGCAATTTCACTCTCATCGAATGACCTTGAGGTCAAAAGTCAGAGGTCAGATTTTCCCTAAATCTTCTAAATGCAATATCTACTGAAAAAAATGATGTAGGCTTTTCAAATTGATACAGTAGTTGTGTCTAAGACGCGTCTGGGATGACTTACATCTTGACCTATGGGTTTGGGGTCAAAGGTCAAAGTTAACATTCCAGTTGCACTATGGTAAACGCTAAATTTACTATTACTATAAAATGAGTCAAGCCAGGGCCACCAAACCTGGTATACAGGTTCTCCTTGGGATCCTGACCTCTGACTATGGGTTTGGGGTCAAAAGGTCAAAGGTCAAGGTTAACATTCCCTATGCCTTATTACTGTACAAGGAGTAAAACTACAGTCACCAAACTTTCTACAAAGGTTCACCTCAGGATCCTGCCCTACATCTATAGATTGTATGCTTTGTTGTATATTCATGGATGATGAGTTTATCATAATTTGGTTCTGCCATAGTAATTAGATTGAAAAGTTGAAAACGGCTCTCCGTCAGTAAGTACTGGGATCTTCAAAGAAAACAGAGGTGGGGGATATTGCACTCGCCACAGAGTGCTCTTCAAAGATTCAGAGATTTTTATTTGTCAGTACTTCTATACGTACAGGACATACAGGAGAATTGGAATGCCATTTCGCTCTCTTTCAGTGGTGTGCGCAATATATAAGAAAAGAAGGAATAAGGATAAAAACAACAGCAGTGTATGTACAGTAATGCTACTCATAGTGCAATTAAGACAAAAGATAAAACACAGCAATCCTATGTACAGAAAAAAGTAGAGCTGTAATACCTGTAATTGCAGGTTCACTGCGGTAATAATAATAATAACTTTATTTGTATGACGCTTTTCACAGACAGTCACAAAGTGCTTTACATGAAACACAACACAGAAAGTTTACAGTGATAAAATAAAACACAAGTTAAGAACAGGTTACAACAAATAAATAAAATAAAATAAAATAAAACCAGTAAGTAACCCCCTTTCTCCTACCTAAAGGCCTGTCTAAACAACAGTGTTTTCATTTGCTTCCTAAAAATAACCTCAGAGTCAGTCAAACAGACTGAAAGGGGTAGAGAGTTCCACAACTTTGGTGCTACAGCTTGAAAAGCTCGATCACCACACGTTTTAAAATAAATTCAGGGTACCTCTAATAAAAGCTGACCAGAGGACCTGAGGGGCCCGGAGGAGGAGTATGGCTGAATGAGGTCTGCAATGTAAGGAGGTGTGAGACCTAAAAGTTAAAATCAGAATTTTAAACTGAACTCTAAAATTAACAAGGGGCCAATGGACTTCCGGTTATGGCTGCCACGTAGGACGGACGTGTCTCGCTCTGCTCTGCTCCTGGAGAAAAAAAATCGGCAAATAACTCTCTCATTTGGGACAGAACGTATCCCAGCGTTTGGGCGAGGATATGTCGGCGAAGCCTAAGGCTGGAAAACCAGGAAAAGGAAAAAGCGAGCCGCCGAAACAGTCCAAATTAACGGACTTTCAGGTCTGTGACGCAGCAAACAGGGCTCCATATATGGCGGAGGAGGCTGGCAACGGTGCGATTTCTGCGGGGAATGGCGCAGATGCGCTGATGGCTGCCATGAGTTCAATGAGAGCGGACTTTTCCTCTAGATTTGATGGGATTATGACAGCGTTGGAAGGAATAAGAAAGGAATTGGGTGACTGTGTAGAACGAACGGCGCAGATGGAGCTCCGTCTCGCTAGTGCTGAAGATGACGTCACCCGTCTTCAATTAAAGGTGCGCACTTTGGAAAAAAAAAATAAATCTCTGGAAGATAATATTTTGGATTTGGAATCTCGGTCGAGACAGAATAATTTGAGGCTGGTGGGTCTTCCAGAGGAATCAGAAGGTCGGGACTTATGTTCCTTTCTGGAAAAGTGGATTCCGGAGGTGCTGGGCAGCGAGGAGTTGCAATCAGCAGTGTTTCTGGAAAAAGCACATCGCATTGGCCCACGGAGAGATAAGGGACCGCCGAGGACCTTAATTATGAAGTTTCTTAACAACAGAGACAGGATGAAGATCTTCAACGCTGCACGAGCTAAAAAAGGAGAGATTAAACACCAGGACCAGCAGGTGCGGTTCTACCCAGATTTGGCCACAGGAATCCAGCAATTGAGGAAGCAGTTTGATCCCGTACGTAAGGAGCTGCGCAACCTTGGGATTCGTCATGGTGTAATCTATCCTGCGAGACTGCTGACCACGTATGAGGGCAGAACCCACATCTTCAAGACCCCAGAGGAGGCGCAGGAGTTCATCAAGAAGATCAAAGAAGAAGAAGAGACTGGTGGGAGCTAAGCATGAACAAAATATAAGGTAGAATAATTAAGCATTTGCACAGGCATCTGACTGACTTGAAGTAAATAGTAAGTTTACAAAATATAGATTGTATTATATATTAAAAAAAAAACAAAACAAAAACAAAACAAACAAAAAAAAAAAAACTATGATGTACAAAGTTGTTAAAAATTTTGGAGTTAAGTTGGAAAACTACAGAGGAGAGTTAATGTTACGTCATTAAAAGCAGTAGAGTTAGGGTGATTGGGAGGATGAAGAAGGAGTGGCTTAGGCTGTTCCCCGTGGGTGTGGAACGGTCGATGGCTATATCGGGAGACAGAATTTTTCTTTTGATTTTGGGGGGTTTGCCACAAGTGTGGGAAGGGGAAATTTGTTTGTGTGTAGTTTGTAGGATGAATGTTCAACCACTCATGTTTTTGCTTCTCTGTATGAGCATGTTTACACTGCAAGGTAATCCCAAACTCTCTATTGATCATGGACCAAAGTGTTAATCTTAATTTAACTTCATGGAATTGCAGAGGTCTACAAAATTTAAAAAAACTTAAACAAGTTATGAATAAAATAAAGGACATGGGTTCAAGAATTGTGTTTTTACAAGAAACTCATCTGATAGAGGAGGATGTTAAAAGAATTAGGAGTAGATGGCAGGGAAGTGTATTCACCTCTTCATTTTCATCCCGAGCCAGGGGAGTTATGACTCTCATACATAAATCAGTTCCTTTTCAAGTGAAAAATGTAATTGGAGACAAATTTGGAAGATATGTAATCATTCAAGGTTCTTTGCTATTAGAAAATATAAATCTTGTGAACTTATATGGTCCCAATATAGATGATCAGAAGTTCTTTGCTAATTTATTTCTCATCTTATCATCACTTACAGGGCAACATATAATAGCAGGGGATTTTAATTGTACATTGAATCCAGGTGTGGATAGATCAACAGGACTGGATTGTACGCACATTGGATGTAGGATGACTATTAATCATTTTATGAAAGAATTGAGATTGTTAGATATATGGAGAGAAATGAAACCACAAGTTAAAGCCTATTCTTGTTATTCCAGTACCTACAAGACATTCTCACGTATTGATTATTTTTTGATTTCCACAGAATTAAGGTCCAAGATTCAAAACTGCTTTTATGATAACATCGTGATCTCTGATCATGCACCCTGTTGTCTAATATATGTAGATAAAAAATTGACAAAGGAATCAGGTAGATGGCAATTTCAGCATAAATGGCTTCAGGATGAGGAATTTGTCAAGTATATAGAAAAACAGATAGACGAGTTCTTTGACATCAATACTACACAAACATCAGCATGTGTAAAGTGGGAGGCTTTCAAAGCTTTTATTAGGGGGCATATTATTAGTTATACAGGATCAAAATCTAAGAAGACTCGAGAGGAGAGAGCTAAATTGGAACATAAAATAAAAAATCTTCAGGAAAAAGTGTATGCAGGAAGTGACCCAAGGTTGGAGAATGAATTACTGATTTTGAGAGCTGAATACGACAAAAAATCAGCGAATAGAGCTGCCTCGAGTCTTCTAAGATTGAAACAATCTTTTTATGAACAAGGTGAAAAATCAGGAAAATTATTAGCATGGCAGATTAAACAATTGGAAATTAAAACACCAATTACCAGTATTATAAGTAATGGACAGGTAGTTATAGATCCTTTAGAAATTAATAGAGCCTTTAGAGATTACTATGAAAAATTATATGATACCAAAAATGAACCTGATTTAACAAAACTAAATGGGTTTTTGAACGAACTATCTATACCGTGTATTCCAAATGAAAACAGGGAGATATTGGAGTCTAAAATTAGTCAAGAAGAAGTTGGGCTAGCCATTGATAATATGAAATCAGGAAAAAGTGCAGGACCAGATGGTCTTCCAGTTGACCTTTATAAAAAATTTAAGAATAAATTAATAAAACCTTTTTTGGAAATGGTTTTAGAAGCATTTCAAAATAATAATTTACCATCATACATAAATAATGCCTTAATTATACTGCTGCCAAAACCAGGTAAGCCCTCTAATAAATGTGAAAATATGAGACCAATAAGCCTATTAAACGCCGACCTTAAGATAATCTGTAAAATTTTAGCAAGACGAATACAAGAAATTTTACCAAATATTATTAATCGAGATCAGAATGGCTTTATAAAGGGTAGACAAGGCTTCCATAATGTAAGAAGACTATTTAATATTATCTATTTTAATAAAGAAGCACCGGATACAGCTCTCCTATCATTGGACGCCGAAAAGGCCTTTGATAGAGTTGAATGGCCCTTTCTTTTTGAAGTCCTACAAAGGTTTGGACTTGGAAATAATTTCATAAAATGGGTTCAAATAATATACAATAATGCTACAGCAGAAATCCTAACAAATAACAATATTTCAAAACCAATAAAAATCAATAGAGGATGTCGACAAGGCTGTCCACTCTCACCTTTACTGTTTACTATGGCAATTGAACCTTTAGCGATAGCGA
Source organism: Pholidichthys leucotaenia (assembly GCA_020510985.1). NCBI lineage: Eukaryota > Metazoa > Chordata > Actinopteri > Cichliformes > Pholidichthyidae > Pholidichthys > Pholidichthys leucotaenia. The sequence goes on along the minus strand of CM035847.1, from coordinate 44,081,360 downwards.
TACGTTTACATTCACAAATATATGGAATTAAAGTTGGACCAACAGAACATAAAATCTCCCTGTACGCCGATGATATAATTTTGTTTATGTCGAATCTAAAAAAATCAATTCCAACCTTGTTGAATTTAATAAAGAATTTTGGGGAAATATCAGGATATAAAATAAATAAAACTAAATCTTCAATATTAATGCTAAATGAGACCCAGAGAAATTACCCAGCCCCTGAGGTAAATCAATTCAATGTTGTAAATCAGTTTAAATATTTAGGAATCCAAATTATGCCTAAGCTAGAATCAGTCGCCAGTGTCAACTATGAAGCCTTAATGTCAGATATCAGTGAGTTAACTCAGAGATGGATGTCACTACCAATGTCGATGATCGGGAGAATCAATATACTTAAAAGTAATATTTTACCTAAAATACTTTATTTATTTCAATACATTCCCTTATCACCACCTTTAGATCTATTCTCAAGAATAAAAAAAAAGTTAGTGGAATTTATATGGAACAACAGGAGGGCTAGATTACGTCTGTCTTTATTATATTTACCATTTGATCGTGGAGGTCTGAAATGTCCAAATTTTATGTTGTATTATTGGTCGGCACAACTGAGGTCTATGACATATTATTTTTCATCAAATGATCTCCCTCACTGGACTGAAATGGAATCATACAATTTACCTTTACCTCTTCCCATATTCATATACTCAGATTCGGCAAAAAAATTACAAAAACAAGTTAAAAATCCATTTGTAAAGCATATGATCAAAATATGGTGTGAAGCTAAAAACTATTTAAAAGAACCACAGTTATTGTCACAATTTAGTCCAATATGGGGTAATCAATATTTTAAACCAGGGAGAGCGGACGCTGTATTTAAAGTATGGAATTTAAAAGGGATACAAAAGATTCAGGATTTATATTTGCCATGTGCAGACAACATAATGTCTTTTGAAGAGCTGAGGATCAAATTTAATCTCAATAGAACACATTTTTTTAAATATCTTCAACTTAGAAACTTTATTCGATCAAATCAAAATAAAGCTCTCACTCGACCTATTTATTCATCCTTGGAAAAAATGATGATGAAAGATAGTAAAAGAAAGGGTATTATTTCAGAGTTTTATAACTCATTGACACTATCTTCAAGTGAAAATTCACTGAAAAGATTAAACTACTGGAAAGAAGATCTGCAAATTGAAATTTCAGAGGAACAATGGGAATTGGCTTGTACAGAAGCTCAAACCAAATCAATAAATGCACGCCTTAAATTGATACATTTCAAATGGTTAATGCGGATGTATGTTACACCGGAGGAGTTAAATAGATATAACAAAAATATACCAGATACATGCACAAAATGCATGGAAAGTAAAGGAACCCTATTTCATTGTTTATGGGAATGTAGATTAATAAGAATGTTTTGGGAAGAGGTGAGGGTAACAATTGAAAAAATAATCTCAAAACAAATCATATTGAATCCTAAACTGGTTTTGTTGGGTCTGTACCCAGAAAAGCATAATTTCAATAAAAGTGAAAGAACATTCATAGACCTCAGTTTGCTTAATGCCAAAAAATGTATTGCACTATTATGGAAAAAGACTCATAGACCAGATGTGACTCAGTGGTTAAGACAGATGTTAACAAACCTTCCATTAGAAAGAATAACATATATACTGAAATCAAAGGAAATTGTGTTTGAGAATATATGGAGACCTTTTATTGATTATGTAAAAAATTTAAACATAACTCTTGAAGAAGAAGGTGAATGATGTGTGTGGACCTTGTAAATTCCAAACTGGTGAACATAATATGTATACTTATGTATTGGATTGTCTAGACTAAACAGAGGAGCATTGTTGAAGACTTGATTTTGTTGGTGGTTGTTGGTGTTTTTAGTGCATTTTTTTTTTGTAGTACTTTAGTGTTAGTGTTTGATTGTTTGTATCATGTTTGTTAAAAAAAAAAAAAAGGTTCAATAAAGATATTGTGGAAAAAAAAACAAGGGGCCAATGAAGATTAAATAAAATGGCGGTGATGTGAGATCTCTTGTTAACTTTAGTTAAATACCTTGCAGCAGTTTTTGAACCATCTGAAGCCGATTTAAGGAGGTTTTGTTAAGAACATTAGAAAATGAATTACAATAGTCTAAATGAGAAGCGAGAAAAGCATTAATAACCATTTCCAACTCAGCCACAGACACCATGTTTCTCAGTTTTGCAATGTTTCTCAGGTGGAAAAAAGCAGAGCGAGTCAGCTGATTTACACAAGCATCTAGGGATAAAGCGCTATCAAGAACTACTCCAAGATTACGTACAGAGGATTTGCTGGAGGAACTATATACTGTATGTGGCCCAAGGGATTCTTTAATAGTAGGGATTGTACTGTCAGGAGCAATGATTAGAGTCTCTGTTTTAACATCATTTAACTGTAAATAGTTTGCAGATAGCCAGTTCTTGACAGCAGTTATACATTTTGTTAAAACTGAAAGTTTATGAAGTTCTTGTGGTCTAAAAGAAAAATACAGATGAATATCATCAGCATAAAAATGATAAGAAACATCATTAAAAGTATCAATTAACTGACCAAGTGGAAGCAGGTCTAAGAAAAATAAAACAGGACCCAAAACTGAGCCCTGAGGAACCCCACATGACATGGCTGCAGTATTGGACATAAACTAGTTCACAGAGACAGAAAAAGATCCGTCAGTTAAGTATGAAGAGAACCAGTTCAAAGCTGTTCCACTAACACCCACCGAGTGGTGTTGTCTGTCAATAAGAATTTTATGGTTAACTGTATCAAAAGAAGAGCTAAGATCCAATAACACCAAAACAGAGTAAAAACCAGCATCAGCAGCCATTAGAATATCATTAGTAACTTTAAGGAGAGAAGTTTCAGTTGAATGCATTTTACGAAAACCAGACTGAAATTGATCTAAAAGATTATATGTTTCCAAAAATGATAAAAGCTGATTCACAACTACCTTCTCCAAAATCTTTGATAAAAAGGCAACTTAGAAATAGGCCTATGATTTTAGTAGTGTAGGTACAGACAGTGATAGATTGGACTGCACATGATCAGTATTGCAATGACAGGGTTCTGGTGGAAATGAGTATGTGAGACTCCGGCATTGGGAGAGGAAAATAACAATCCTTAAATAGGGCCAGAAACAAATGATAACAAATGATGGCAGGTGTGAATCACATGAGCGGGCAGGAGGTAACAATGATTATAACAGGGGTCAGCTGGGATTAATGAGAGGGAGAAGATGGGACTGACAGCTGACAGGAGCACCACCCAGAGAGAAAAAACACAACAGAATACGAATATAATGTGATGACAAATAAAGACAAGTAACCTCAAATTTGTAAATAACAAAACTATAATGAACGTAAACAGGAAAATAAATCATACTAAGAAACAATACAGAATATGTGAAAATCAACCAAAGATAAAATAACAGGAATAAGAATTCAAGACCATACAAACATAGAAAAAAGACAAAAAGACAGGGCACGGCAGGATCCCCCTATGCTCAGATCGTGACAGTTACACCCTTATTCCAAAGGGGATTAAATTCATTTTTTTCCTCAAAATTCTACACACAATACCCCATAATGACAACATGAAAAAAGTTTTTTGAGAATTTTGCAAATTTACTAAAAATAAAAACCTAAGAAATCAAATGTACATAAATATTCATAGCCTTTGCTCAATACTTTGTTGATGCACCTTTGGCAGCAATTACAGCCTCAAGTCTTTTTGAATATGACGCCACAAGCTTGGCACACCTATCTTTCAGCAGTTTCGCCCATTCCTCTTTGCAGCACCTCTCAAGCTCCATTAGGTTGGATAAGAAGCCTCAGTACACAGCCATTTTCAGATCTCTCCAGAGATGTTCAGTTGGATTCAAGTCTGGGCTCTGGCTAGGCCACTCAAGGACATTCAGAGAGTTGTCCTGAAGCCATTCCTTTGATATCTTGGCTGTGTGCTTACTGTCGTTGTCCTGCTGAAAGATTAACCATTGTCCTAGTCTGAGGTCAAGAGTGCTCTGGAGAAGGTTTTCATCCAAGATGTCTCTATACATTGCTGCATTCATTTTTCCCTCTATCCTGACTAGTCTCCCAGTTCCTGCTGCTGAAAAACATCCCCACAGCATGATGCTGCCACCACTATTGGTTTGGTTATGAGTGGTGCCTGGTTTCCTCCAAACATGACGCCTGGCATTCACACCAAAGAGTTCAATCTTTGTCTCATCAGACCAGAGAATTTTATTTCTCATGGTCTGAGAGTCCTTCAGGTGCCTTTTGGCAAACTCGAGGTGGGCTGCCATGTGCCTTTTACTAGGGAGTGGCTTCCATGTGGCCACTCTACCATACAGGCCTGATTGGTGGATTGCTGCAGAGATGGTTGTCCTTCTGAAAGGTTCTCCTCTCTCCATAGAGGAATGCTGGAGCTCTGACAGAGTGACCACTGGGTTCTTGGTCACCTCCCTGACTAAGGCCCCTCTCCCCGCTTGCTCAATTTAGATGGCCGGCCAGCTCTAGGAAGAGTCCTGGTGGTTCCGAACTTCTTACATTTACGGATGATGGAGGCCACTGTGCTCATTGGGACCTTCAAAGCAGCAGAAAAATTTCTGTACCCTTCCCCAGATTTATGCCTCAAGACAATTCTGTCTTTTTCTAGACAATTCCTTTGACTTCATGCTTGGTTTGTGCTCAGACATGCACTGTCAACTGTGGGACCTTATATAGACAGGTGTGTGCCTTTCCAAATCATGTCCAATCAACTGAATTTACCACAGGCGGACTCCAGTTAAGCTGTAGAAACATCTCAAGGATGATCAGTGGAAACAGGATGAACCTGAGCTCAATTTTGAGCTTCATGACAAAGGCTGTGAATATTTATGTACATGTGATTTCTTAGTTTTTTATTTTTAATAAATTTGAAAAAAAATCTAAAAAACCCCCAAACTTTTTCACGTTGCCATTATGGGGTGTTGTGTGTAGAATTTTGAGGAAAAAATGAATTTAATCCATTTTGGAATAAGGCTGTAACATAACAAAATGTGGAAAAAGTGAAGTGCTGTGAATACTTTTGGGATGCACTGTATGAAGAAAAAGTTGTAGATTTATGAGGAAAACGTGTCATGTATGCTGCGTAATCGCGCAGCGAACAAATGAATTAATGTGAGCCCAAAGTGCAAGTGAAGTAAACGTATTTATTGACATGTGACAGTGTGTTCGTTTGGACACTGCTTGGACGAACGAGCTCCGTGGGCAGGAGGAGGAGGACCCCACACGTTCCAGACGGGACTGGAATGGAGCAGGAGGGCAGAAAAACAATAATGATGAGGAAGACTTACGAGCAGGGTTAGAGCAAACTAGCTCTGGAAACAACAACTCCATGCCAAGTCCAAAAACACAAGGAAACCCACGAGCTCCAGGACATCAGCAAAACAGAGTGAAGACTAGACTTGAACTTGAAATGAAAACAGACTGGAGTTGACTATAGACTAGTCGCTATTGACTAACGCCGTCACAAACAGGTGCTCCCACTGTCACCCATAAATACCCTGCACTAATGAGTGACACGTGGGAGCAGGTGTGCGGCGGGCCCTAAATAAATGAGTGAGACAGGTGTGTGCATGTGCTGAGTGAGGCAAGAGTGAGTGCGTGCATGTGTGTGTGTGTGTGTGTGTGCTGAATGATGCAAAGTGAGTCAAGATGAGTTTGTGTGTGTGCAGGGAAGAGATGTGCTTGACTGTGTGCAGGTGTGTAAATGTGTATGTGAAAAACCAGGTGACGGCCAAAACTGGTGGATGCCTGACAGAGAGGAGGAGGCGTGGCTGTAGGCGGACAGGCAGCCAGTCTCAAAGCGCCAATAACTGCCAGCTGGAAATACAGTAATGAGCAAATAATCAGGAACTACAGCCACAAATCATGGGCGGGGTTGGAGACGTCCAGTCCAGCTCATTACAAAAGGTTGCAAATTTAAGGGAAAAAAGTTGCAAATTTATGAAGGGAAAGTTGCGGATTTATGAGGGAAAAAGTTGCAAATTTAAGAGAAAAAAGTTGCGGATTCATGAGGGAAAAGTTGCATTTTTATGAAGAAAATATTGCAGATTTAAGAAGTGAAAGTACCAAATTTATCTGGAAAAAGTTGCAGATTTATGATGAAAAAGTTGCAGATTTATGAGGTAAAATCTGCAAATTTATAAGGAAAAAGTTGCAGATTTATGAGGAAAAAGTTGCACATTTACAAGGAAAAAGTTGCAGATTTATAGAATGGAATAGGCTTTCTTGTCTTTGTACAGTTGTACAGCACAACGAAATTGTGGGTGCTCCACCAGGCCACTGCACAATAAAGTAAGTGAGAAGAATTTGTGAGGAAAAAGTTGCACATTTATAAGGAAAAAGTTGCAAATTTATGAAGAAAAACTTGCAAATTTAAGAGAAAAAAAGTTACAGATTCATGAGGGAAAAGTTAACCACAGAGAGTAAAAAATGGATTTTAAGTAATCAAATAGTAAATGGTAAATGGCATTCACTTATATAGCGCTTTTATTCTCATCTCTTGATGACCAAAGCGCTTTACAGATCCTGCCATCCACCCATTCACACACACATTCACACACTAATCAAGCCTGCCAGCATTGACTCTCTCCCTTAAAAGGGCTCATGAAATTGTACTCCTAAATAGTTTTTTATGTGCGCCATCTCTCTTAAATTTTTACCTTTAAACTTACTCCCTGCTTGTTTCAGGGTCAACAGTTTCTGAAACCCAGCCTGAATTGTTTTCTATATGTGCTGTTTTTCTCTCAATATCTTCCTGCGTGCTCCAGGGATTACAGATGGAAATTAGTGAGAATGCTATAATCTGGTACAGACCATCTTTACCCTGTTTAGTGTTTTTTCTGTACATTGTCTCTGACAAATAAACCAACAAACTAAACTAAAGTTGCAGATTTATGAGGTAAAAGTTGCACATTTATGAGGAAAAAGTTGCACATTTATGAAAAAATGCAAATTTATAAGGAAAAAGTTGTGGATTTATGAGGAAAAAGTTGCAAGTTTAAGAGAAAAAAAGTTGGGGATTTTTGAGAAGAAAGTTGCAGATTTATGAGGAAAAGTTGAAAATTTATGAGGTAAAAGCTGCAAATTTATAAGGAAAAAGTTGTGGATTTATGAGGAGAAAGCTGCACATTTATAAGGAAAAAGTTGCAAATTTATGAAGTAAAAGTTGCAGATTTATGAAGAAAAAGTTGTGGATTTATTAGGAAAAAGTGTGGATTTATGAGAAAAAAGTTGCAAATTTAAGAAAAAAGTTGTGGATTTATGAGAAAAAAGTTAAAGATTCATGAGAGAAAAGTTGCAGATCTATGAGGTAAAAGTTGCAGATTTATAAGGAAAAAGTTGTGGATTTATGAGGAAAAATTTGCAAATTTATGAGGTAAAAGCTGAAAATTTACAAGGAAAAAGTTGCGGATTTATGAGGAGAAAGTTGCAGATTTATGAGGAAAAAGTTACAAATTTATGAGGTAAAAGCTGAAAATTTATAAGGAAAAAGTTGCGGATTTATGAGGAGAAAGTTGCACATTTATAAGGAAAAAATTGCAAATTTATGAGGAAAAAGTTGCAAATTTATGAAGAAAAAGATGTGGCTTTATGAGGAAAAAGTTGTGGATTTATGAGAAAAAAATCACAGATTCATGAGGGACAAGTTGCAGATTTATGAAGTAAAAGTTGCAGATTTATGAGGAAAAAGTTGCAGATTTATGATGAAAAAGTTTTACATTTATAAGGAAAAAGTTGCCGATTTATAAGGAAAAAGTTGCAAATTTATGAAGAAAAAGTGGATTTATGAGGAAAAAGTTGCAGATTTATGAGGAAAAAGTTACAAATTTATGAGGTAAAAGCTGAAAATTTATAAGGAAAAAGTTGCGCATTTATGATGAGAAACTTGCATATTTATAAGGAAAAAGTTGCAAATTTATGAATAAAAAGTTATGGATTTATGAGGAAAAAGTTGCAGATTTATGAGGAAAAAGTTGCAAATTTAAGAGATAAAAGTTGTGGATTTATGAGAAAAAGTTCCAAATTCATGAGGGAAAAGTTACAGCTTTATGAGGTAAAAGCTGCAAATTTATGAGGGAAAAAGTTGTAGATTTATGAAGAAAAAGTTACACATTTATGAGGTAAAAGCTGTAAATTTATAAGGAAAAACTTGTGGATTTATGAGGAGAAAGTTGCACATTTATAAGGAAAAAGTTGCAAATTTATAAATAAAAAGTTGTGGATTTATGAGGAAAAAGTTGCAGATTTATGAGGAAAAATTGGAAATTTATGAGGAAAAAGTTGCACATTTATTTGGAAAAAGTTACAGATTTACGATGAAAAAGTTGCAGTTTTATAAGGAAAAAGTTGCAGATTTATGAGGAAAAAGCTGCGAATTTATGAGGAGAAAGTTGCACATTTATAAGGAAAAAGTTGCAAATTTATGAGGTAAAAGCTGAAAATTTATAAGGAAAAAGTTCCGGATTTATGAGGAGAAAGTTGTGGATTTATGAGAAAAAAGTTGCAAATTTAAGAAAAAAAATTGTGGATTTATGAGAAAAAAGTCACATTCATGAGGGACAAGTTGCAGATTTATGAGGTAAAAGTTGCACATTTATGAGAAAAAAGTTTTAGATTTATGATGAAAAAGTTTTAGATTTATAAGGAAAAAGTTGCAGATTTATGAGGAAAAAGTTGCAAATTTATGAGGAAAAAGCTGCAAATTTATTAGGAAAAAGTTCCGGATTTATGAGGAGAAAGTTGTGGATTTATGAGAAAAAAGTTGCAAATTTAAGAAAAAAAATTGTGGATTTATGAGAAAAAAGTCACAGATTCATGAGGGACAAGTTGCAGATTTATGAGGTAAAAGTTGCACATTTATGAGAAAAAAGTTTTAGATTTATGATGAAAAAGTTTTAGATTTATAAGGAAAAAGTTGCAGATTTATGAGGAAAAAGTTGCAAATTTATGAGGAAAAAGCTGCAAATTTATTAGGAAAAAGTTGCAGATTTATGAGGAGAAAAAGTTGCACATTTAAGAGAAACAAGTTGCAGTCAGGAGAGGACACACACAGCATCCCCCTCTGATCATCGATGGAGCAGTTGTGGAGAGGATGAGCAGCACCAAGTTCCTGGGGGTGCACATCTCTGAGGACCTCTCCTGGTCCAACAACACATCACTGGCCAAGAAGGCTCAAACTCGCCTGTATTTCCTCCACAAACTGAGGAGACCACGAGTCCCACCCCCCATCATGTGCTCATTCTACCGGGGCACCACTGAGAGCATCCTCACCAGCTGCATCACAATGTGGTACAAAAGTTGCATCGTCTCCTGCCGCAAGACTCTACAATGCACAGTGAAAGCAGCCAGCAAGATCAATGGTGCCCCTCTGCCCCCGCTCTCAGACATCTACCACACCTGCCTCACCCACAGAGCCATTAACATTGCAGGCGATACCTCCCACCCCTCACACTCCCTCTTCAGCCCCCTGCCCTCGGGGAGAAGGTACCGGAGCCTCTGGGCCCACTCCACAAGACTGCTAAATAGCTTTGTTTACCAGGCCATAAGGACCCTGAACTCTGCCCACTCCCCCCTTTCCCCGGACCGTAACACACTCACCCACACAATAACTACCTCAGCTGTTCGCACAGAAAGACTTAGCACACCAACAGTAATACATTTGCTGCTGTATGTCTCTGCACCTTACTGCAACCATGTGCACAAATGCCATACCTGCTGCTGTCTGTGTGTTATTGAAATATTGATCATGTGCAGTCCAATCTGTCACTGTTTGCAGCTACACTACAGCACTGAACGTGGGTATTACAGCTCCACTTTTTTTGTACATAGGATTGCTGGGTTTTATTGTTAATCTTTATTTGCACTACGGGTAGCATGACTGTACATAGACTGCTGTTATTTTTCATCCTTATTCCCTCTTTTCTTATGCATTGCACACACCACTAAGAGAGAGAGAAATGGCATTTCAGTTCATCTATATGTCCTGTACGTATAGAAGTACTGACAAATAAAAATCTTTGAATTTATGAGGAAAAAGTTGCAAATTCACGAGGGAAAAGAAGCCAATTTATGAGAAAAAAGTTGCAGATGTTTTAGGATTCAGAGACATAAACATAGAGTGATAAATAGATGAAAAACAGCTGAACATCAGCTAAAGATCAAGTCACAGTGAGGGAAACCTCAGGTAAACTTCAGCTGAGCTTTACATGAACAAGAGGGAAACCTGAGGCGACTTTAATTTCATTTTTAATGTGAACATAAGGTAGACTTTTGAAGAACCTGGCATAAACTTCAGATGAACTTTGGTGATCCTCACATACATCAGTCCGCTTTCCAGTCGGACACATAATACTACCTGATGTTGCTGTTCTTCAGTGTCCTCCTGCCTCACAGGACCAATGTGGAGGTACAGTGGTGCTTGAAAGTTTGTGAACGCTTTAGAGTTTTCTACATTTCTGCATAAATACTATGACCTAAAACATCATCAGATTTTCACACAAGTCCTAAAAGTAGATAAAGAGAACCCAGTTAAATAAATGAGAAAAACAATATTTTACTTTTTCATTTATTTATTGAGGAAAATGATCCAACATTACATATCTGTGAGTGGCAAAAGTTTGTGAACCTTTGATTTCAGTATCACTTGATTGATTGATTTCAGTATCCCCTCATGGATCGTCACCTCAGAATCAGAATCAGAATCAGATTTATTGCCATTGTTCATGTAGTACACAAACTAGGAATTTGTCTTGGTGCAATGCTGCAACATTAAACATGATAAAATAAAAGAAATAAACTATACATGCAATAAAGTGTAGAATAAGAGTGAGTAATACTGGTCAGCAGTTAAAATATATTAGCGAGCAGCAGATAATGTGGAGAACCATATAGTGCAGTCGGTAATGCAGGAAGAAAACAGTGATGATTGACATGAGTCTGGTTGAGCTGCTGTATATAGTGCACGAGAGTCAATAAGTTACTTAGTGTTCAGCAGTCTGATGGCAGAGGGGAAGAAGCTGTTCATGTGACGGGAGGTTTTAGTCTGGATGGACCGAAGTCTTCTACCTGAGGGGAGGGGGGCAAACAGTACGTGACCAGGGTGTGAGGGATCGGCTATGATCCGGCCAGCACACCTCCGGGTCCTGGAGATGTACAGATCCTGGAGAGATGGAAGCTTGCAGCCGATCACCTTCTCAGCAGTGCGCACGACGCGCTGCAGCCTTAGTCTGTCCCTGGCAGTGGCTCCTGTGTACCACACGGTTATGGAGGTGGTGAGGATGGACTCGATGATGGCTGTGTAGAACTGCACTAACATCTTGGTGGGTAGCTTGAGCTTCCTCAGCTACCACAGGAAGAACATCCTCTGCTGGGCCTTTTTGATGAGGGAGCTGATGGTCGGCTCCCACTTGAGGTCCCTGGTGATGGTGGTGCCTAGGAAGCGGAAGGAATCAGCAGTGATGATGGGAGAGCCTGTGAGGGTGAGGGGGGCAGAGGGGTTGTGACTTTCCTGAAGTCCACAATCATCTCCACTGTCTTTAGAGCGTTCAGCTGCAGGTTGTTGTTGTTGCACCAGGACGCCAGCTGGGCCACCTCTCTCCTGTAGGCGGACTCGTCGCCGTTGGAGATGAGCCCGATGAGGGTGGTGTCGTCCGCAAACTTGATCAACTTGACAGACTGGTGGCTGGAGGTGCAGGAGTTGGTATAAAGGGAGAAGAGTAGGGGGGAAAGTACACAGCCCTGGGGTGATCCGGTGCTGATGCTAGCAGAGTCTGAGACAGTCTTTCCCAGCCGCACATGCTGCCTCCGGTCCGTCAGGAAGTCGGTGATCCACCTGCAGAGGGAGTCAGGCACGTTGAGCAGGGACAGCTTGTCCTGGAGCAGAGCGGGGCGGATGGTGTTGAATGCGGAGCTGAAGTCCACAAACAGGATCCTGGCGTAGGTTCCCGAGGAGTCCAGGTGCTGCAGGATGGAGTGGAGGGCCAGGTTGACTGCGTCGTCTACAGACCTGTTGGCTCGGTAGGCAAACTGCAGCGGGTCCAGGAGAGGGGTGGTGATGGACTTGAGGTGGGGCAGGACCAGGCGCTCAAAGGACTTCATGACTACAGAGGTGAGCGCTACAGGTCTGTAGTCATTAAGTCCAGTGATCCGTGGCTTCTTGGGGACAGGGATGATGGTGGAGGATTTGAGGCAGGACGGCACGTGGCATAGCTTAAGGGAGGTGTTAAAAATGTCTGTGAAGACAGGAGCCAGCTCTTTCGCACAGTGTCTCAGGGTGGAGGGAGACACGCCGTCCGGACCGGGGGCCTTGCGCGCGTTCAGTCTGGAGAACTGTTTGAGCACATCCTGCTCACTGATGACAAGGGCAGGGGGGGAGGAGGGGGGGCGCCTTTGATGAAGTAGGGATCGTGGAGGCTGTGGAGCTGGAGAGAGGGGGGGAGTTGGACACAGATGACAAGGTGTCAAAACGGGCATAGTGTTGGGACAGTCTTTGACAAAGGGCTTTGTCATCCTGACCTTTAGGAGCCTGAGGCCGATAGTTGGTGATTTGCCTCAGTCCTCTCCACACAGAAGCCGAGTCATTAGCAGTGAACTGCTGCTGGAGTCTCTCAGAATATACAGATTTAGCTCTCCTCAGCTCTCTGTTAAACCGATATTTAACCTCCCTGTAGCAGTCCCTGTCTCCACTTTTCAGCGCTGCTTCCTTCTCCTTCCTGATCTGTCTGAGCTTAGCTGTGAACCAGGGCTTGTCATTAGAGTACCTCACCCTGGTGCGCGATGGAAGAATGTCCTTCTCACAAAAGTGGATATATGAGTTCACAGTGTCCGTGTATTCATCCAGATCATGGGTGGCTCCTTTAAACATGCCCTAGTCAGTTATTTCCATGCACCTTATCATGGTGGGGGGTTTGCGTGCCCTAGTGATCCCAGGAGCTATGTTGTCCGGGGCAATTTGCCTCTGGTAGGGTCACCCAAGACAAACTGGTCCTGGGTGAAGGGCCAGACTAAGAACGATCCAACAGACTCTCATGATGAATGCTAGAACAAGGATTCAGTGTACCCCGCTCAGTATGGGGTTACCGGGACCCCACCCTGGAGCCAGGCCTGGGGGAGGGGCTCGATGGCTAGCGTCTGGTGGCCGGGTTTCCACCCATGGGACCCAGCCGGACTCAGCCTGGAGGAGTTACATGGGTCCGCCCTCCAGTGGGCTTACCACCTGTAGGAAGGACCATGGGGGTCTGGTGTTATGTGGATCAGGTGGCGGTCAAAGGCAGAGACCTTGGCGGTCTGATCCCAAGCTTCCTAAACTGGTTTTTAGGACGTGCAATGTCACCTCTCTGGTGGGGAAGGAGCCTGAGCTGGTGTATGAAGTTGAGAGATACCGGCTAGATATAGTCGGCCTCACCTCAACACACAGTTGAGTTCCAGTTCTGGAACCAGTCTCCTGGAGAGGAAGTGGAGCTTGGCCTACTCTGGAGTTGCCCTGGGCGAGAGGAGACGAGCAGGGGTGGGTATTCTTGTACCCCCCCCCCCCACCTTGCTGCCTCTATATTGGAGTTTTCCCTGGTGGACGAAAGGGTTGTTTCCCTGCATTTTTGGGTTGGGAAATGGGTTCTGACCATCATTTGTGCCTATGCACCAAATGGTGGTTCAGAGTACTCACCCTTTTTGTAGTCTCTGACTGGGGTGCTGGAGAGTGCTCCTCTTGGAGACTCCATTGTCCTACTGGGGGACTTCAATGCGCACATGGGCAATGACAGTGAAACCTGGAGAGAGGTGATTGGGAGGAACCGCCTGCCCGATCTGAACCCAAATGGTGTTCAGTTATTGGACTTCTGTGCTAACCATAGTTTGTCCATAACAAACACTATGTTCAAGCATAAGGGTGTCCATATGTGCACCTGGCACCAGGACACCCTAGGTCGCAGGTCGATGATTGATTTTGTTATTGTGTCATCAGACCTGCGACCGTATGTCTTGGACACTTGGGTAAAGAGAGGTGCAGAGGTATCAACTGATCACCACCTGGTGGTGAGTTGGATCTGATGGCAGGGGAGGATGCCATTCAGAGCTGGTAGACCCAAACGTATAGTGAGGGTGTGCTGGGAACGTCTCGCTGAGGCCCCTGTCTGGGAGGTCTTCAACTCCCACCGCCGGAAGAACTTCAACCACATTCTGAGGGAGTCTGGAGACATGGAGTCTGACTGGGCCATCTTCTCCACCTCCACTGTTGAAGCGGCTGCCCAACGTTGTGGCCACCAGGTCGTCGGGGCATCTTGTGGTGGCAACCCCAAAACCAAATGGTGAACACCAGTGGTGAAGGGGGCCATTAAGCTGAAGAAGGAGTCCTATCAAGCTTGGTTGACTTGTGGGACTCCCGAAGCAGCTGAGGTGTACCGGCAGGCCAAGTGGAGTGCAGCTCGGGTGGTTGCTGAAGCAAAAACTCGGGTATGGGAGGAGTTTGGTGAGGCCATGGAACAAGACTTTCGGTCGGCCTCGAAGAGATTCTGGCAAACTGTCCTGCAGCTCAGGAGGGGGAAGCAGCTCCCTGTCCACACTGTGTATGGTGCGGATGGGACACTGCTGACTTCGACTGGGGATATCGTCGGGTGATGGAAGAAATGGAATACTTTGAGGAGCTCCTCAATCCCACTGACACGCGTTCCACAGAAGAAGCAGGGCTTGTGGACGAGGGGGACGACTCGCCTATCACAGGGTCTGAGGTCATCAAGATGGTTAAAAATCTCTTTGGTGGCCGGGCCCCAGGGGTGGACGAGATTCACCCTGAGTACCTCAAGGCCATGTATGTTGTTGGGCTGTCATGGTTGACATGCCTCTGCAACATTGCGTGAATGTTGGGGGCAGTGCTTTTGGCATAGCAAACCAGGGTGGTGGTTCCTCTCTTCACAAAAGAGGACCGGAGGGTGTGCTCCAACTTTAGAGGGATCACACTCCTCAGCCTCCCTGGGAAGGTCTATGCCAAGGTACTGGAGAGGAGAGTATGGCCGTTGGTTGAACCTCAGATTTGGGAGGAATCATGTGGTTTTCGTCCTGGCCATGAGACATCAGACCAGTTCTTTTCCCTCTCGAGAATCCTCGAGGGTTCATGGGAGTTTGCCCAACCAGTTTATATATGTTTTGTGGACTTGGAGAAGGCATTCGACCGCATTCCTTGTGGGGGGTGCTTCGGGAGTATGGGGTATCTGGCTTGTTGTTACGAGCTATTCGGTCTCTATACGACTGTTTTGAGAGTTTGGTTCGTATTGCCAACACTCGGTCGGACTCATTCCCAGTGAGAGTTGGACTCTGCCAGGGCTGCCCTTTGTCACTGATCCTGTTCATAACTTTTATGGATAGGATTTCTAGGCGCAGCCAGGGAATGGAGGGTGTCATGCTTGGTGGCCACAGGATCTCATCTCTGTTGTTTGCAGATGATGTTGTCCTGCTGGCTTCATCCAGCAACGACCTACAGGTCTTACTGGGACGGTTTGCTGCTGAGAGTGAAGTGGCTGGGATGAGAATCAGTACCCCCAAGTCCGAGTCTATGGTCCTCAGCCGGAAAAAGGTGGATCGTCCTCTCCGGGTTGGGGACAAGCTCCTGCCCCAAGTGGAGGAGTTTAAGTATCTTGGGGTCTTATTCACGAGTGAGGGGAGAATGGAGCGAGAGACTGACAGACGGATCGGAGCAGCATCTGCAGTGATACAGACGTTATACCGGTCTGTTGTGGTGAAGAGGGAGCTAAGCTCTAAGGCAAAGCTGTCGATTTACCAGTCAAGCCACGTTCCTACCCTCATCTATGGTCATGAGCTTTGGGTAATGACCGAAAGAACAAGATTATGGATACAAGCAGCTGAAATAAGCTTTCTTCGTGGGATTGCTGGACTCACCCTCAGAGGTAGGGTGAGGAGCTCAATTATCCGGGAGAGGCTCAGAGTAGAACCGCTGCTCCTCCACATTGAAAGGAACCAGTTGAGATGGTATGGGCATCTGATCAGGATGCCTCCTGGACGCCTCCCACTTGAGGTGTTTTGGGCACATTCCTCTGGGAGGAGACCCCGGGGCAGACCCAGGACTCACTGGAGAGACTATGTCTCCCAGCTGGTCTGGGAATGCCTTGGTATCCTCTCTGAAGAGCTGGAGCAGGTGGCTGGGGAGAGGGAAGTCTGGGCTTCTCTGCTTGAACTGCTGCCTCCATGACCTGGACCTTCGGAAAAGCGGTAGAAGATGGATGGATGATTTCAGTATCTGGTGTGACCCCCTTTTGCAGCAATAACCCAGTAACTGTTGATCAGTCCTGCACATCAGCTTGGGGGATTTTTAGCCCATTCCTTCGTACAGAACAACTTCAGCTCTGGGATGTTCGTGGTTTTTCTCACATGAAATGCTCACTTCAGGTCCTTCCACAATATCTCAGTTGGATTAAGGTCAGGACTTTGACTTGGCCATTCCAAAACATTAACTTTATTTTTCTTTAACCATTCTTTGGTAGAATGACTTGTGTGTTTAGGATCATTATTTTTCTGCATGACCCACTTTCTCTTGAGATTCAGTTCATGGACAGATGTCCTGACATTTTCCTTCAGTATTTGCTGGCATAATTCAGAATTCATTGTTCCATCAATGATGACAAGCCGTCCTGGCCCAAATGCAGCAAAACAGGCTCAAACCATAATACTACCACCACCATGTTTCACAGATGGGATAAGGTTTTTTTGCTGGAATTTAATGTCTTCCTTTCTCCAAGCATAACACTTCTTATTCAAACCAAAAAGTTCTATTTTGGTCTCATCTGTCCACAAGACATTTTTCCAACAGCGTTCAGATTTGTCCATTTATCTTTAGCAAACTGTAGATGAGCAGCAATATTCTTTTTGGAGAGCAGTGGCTTTCTCCTTGCACCCTTGCCATGCACACCATTGTTGTTCATTGTTGCCCGATGGTGGACTCATGAACATTAACATTAGCTAATGTGAGACAGGCCTTCAGTTGCTTAGAAGTTACCCTGGGGTCCTTTGTGACCTCGCCGACTATTACACGCCTTGCTCTTGGAGTGATTCTAGTTAGTCCACCACTCCTGCAGATAGTAACAATGGTCTTAAATTTCCTCCATTTGTGCACAGTCTGTCTTACTGTGGATTGGTGGAGTCCAAACTCTTTAGAGATGGTTTCGTAACCTTTTCCAGCCTGATGAGCATCAACAACCCTTTTTCTGAAGTCCTCAGAAATCTCCTTTGTCCGTGCCATGATACACTTCCATAAACATGTGTTGACACTTTGATAGATCTTTAAGTAAAAGATTCTTTAAATAAAACGGGGTGTCCACTCACACCTGATTGTCATCCCATTGATTGAAAACACCTGACTCTAATTTCACCTTCAAATTACCTGCTAATCCTAGAGGTTCACAAACTTTTGCCACTCACAGATATGTAATATTGGATCATTTTCTTCAATAAATAAATGAAAAAGTAAAAAAAAAAAATTCTCATTTATTTAACTGGGTTCTCTTTATCTATTTTTGGGACTTGTATGAAAATCTGATGATGTTTTAGGTCATATGAATGCAGAAATGTGAAACATTCTAAAGGGTTCACGAACTTTCAAGCACTACTGTAGCTTACTGGCCTCAGAAAGTGAAGTCCTGGGTGGTGTGAACAATGTAGTAGGGAAGTGACAAGGTGGAGGGTTACAGCTGCAACATATTTACAGTAGCCACCTCCAGCTCCACCTCCTGTCTTTTTGTCAGTGTCACCGTCTCCAAACCATACATCATACATCAAGTCTTTTTAAAAGAACTTTTATTTGGTTCAAAAGATATGTCCACTGATAGCTGAACGGTTGTATCTGCAGAATCAAAGGCCACGTGCAAACTTGGCCGTTCGGCGTCAACATCGGGCGTTCCTTCACCGGGAGGGACACCGCAGCGTCACATGCATGAGCCCCATCATCTGGCCCTCAGTCAGGTACCCTTCTGTAAATCGTCTCTGTTTGTTTGTATATATGTTCGTCTGTGTCTAATTGTCTTCATGTTTAAATATATCCACACAGGACTGAGCTATCCCGAACATCAGAAACACAAAACGTGTCACAGACTGAAGGGAGCTTCAGTCTATCAGCTGAAATCCGAAGCGTAAACACGTCTTTAAGGGGACATCTTTTGTAATTATAGCTTGATGTAAAATATTTGGCTTTAAATAGGACATTTTGTGTTTCATCTCAGTGTAAACTCTGTGTCACTGACACTAAGGAGCTCCAGGTAATTACTAATGATTAAAACATGATTGGATGCCCATACTAACGCTAAACTCACTCATATAATATTATCACCTGAAAGATACTTTGCACGTCACCATAACTAAACTCCTGTCACTGAACTCTAACTGACTTGCGTAAACTAACCCAGTCAGAATCTAACCACGCTCCATCCACATATAACCTCACCCACTAAACATGACCCCACTCACTAATATTTGATCCCACCCCTTTTAATGAGCTAGATAAAAGCCAACCCAGCCAGCATGCCCGTGTGGGCTCCACCATAGGTTTAACTGGGCTGTCTCATGGGCACGTGGGTTTGTCCACGGGTTCCATGTTGGCCCCATGGACTTTACCTGTGATGCAGGTAGGCAGGTAATCTGTTTACCCGCTTTAAACCCATCTGGGTCCCACATAGGTTTAATATGGGTGAGCAGGTTTCAGTAACACTTGTGCCACAGGCAAAATTATGCAAAAAAAGTCACACATTTATGAGAAAAAAAATGTAAAAACAATGTGTAAGAAAAAAAGTGATAAATTTACAAAAAAGTAGCAAATTTATGAGAAAAAGTCATAATATTACTAGAAAAAAGTCACAAATGTATGAGAGAAAGGTGAAAATCGAGGAGAAAAAAGTTGTAAACTTACAAGAACAAAATAGTAAAATTACCTGAAAAGAGTCACAAATGTACAAGAAAAATTTAGCAAATTTCCAAGAAAAAAAGTCACAAATTTATGATGAAAAAATAGAAAAAGTTACAAATTAACAAAAAAGTAGCAAATGTGTGAGTAAATAAATTGAAAATTTATGAGAAAAAAGTCCTAAATTTATGAGAAAAAGCTGCAAGATTACAGGAAAAAATTGGCAAATTTATGTGAAAGTTCCAAAATTACAAGAAAAAGTCAGCAAATTTGTAAGAAAAAAGTCACAATTTTACAAGAAAAACTAACAAATTTATGAGAAAGAAGTTGCAAATTTTCAAGAAAAAAAATCACAAATTTATGAGAAAAAGTTGCAAGTTTATAGTAAAAAAGTGGCAAATTTATGAGAAAGTTTAAATTTTCAAGGAAAATTGATCAAATTAGGTGGAAAAAATCACAAATGTACAAAAAAAAGCAAATTTTTGAGAAAATAAGTTGAAAATAGGTAAACAGATAAAGTCCATGTGGGCAAACACAGATAGGACCAACATGGAACCCATGGACAAATCCATATGGGACCCATGACACAGCCCAGGTTTAACCTTTGGTGGGGCCCACGTGGACATGCTGGCTGGGAATTTTACTGCAGTTCTTTGCAAAGAAAGCATTTAATATGTTGTTGTTGTAGATTTTTATATAAAATCACTGTCTTACTCTGTAGTTACATAAAAAAAATAAAGCACTTCACATAACTGTGGAAAACCCTTGTTTTAGTGACACTTGTGGCCAATAAGTGAACTGCAGCTCATTCTTTTATTGGTTAGATCAGGGGTGTCCAATCATGTGCCATGGAGGGCCAAGACCCTGCAGGTTTTCTCTTCTACCCAATTGCTTCAGCAGGTGTTTTCACTGATTAGCAATCAGTGGGAAGAAGTTCAGTGAAATCTGGTGCTGAACACACTGGTTGGAGGTAAAACCTGCAGGGTCTTGGCCCTCTATGGCACATGATTGGACACCCCTGGGCTAGACGCTATTAAAAACAAGAGTTGTACAGTTTTGCTTATTAGTCACATTTGACTGTCTAAATGAGAAAAAAAACCATCAAAATGTAAATAAATTAACGTGACATAGCCATCAAACCAATAACCTTCAAAGTATGAAATAAACTTTTTTGTGTCTTCTGTCTGTCTGTGTTTGTATGTATGTATGTAAAATATGGGGCACAAATTATAATGTAGCACATGCTGAATTTGACTGCAACATTTTTTTCAACATTTTAACTCTGCACAATATCAAGTCACGTTTTTGCCAGATTTATTTGGCTAATATGGATAATTTGGTTAGCAGGTAACCTTTGCAGCTACGTAGCTAGCAAACGTTAACTGTTTAGCAACTTCTTCATGCTTCTGTCCACATATTGCGCTCCAGGAGTTGGAAAACAAACTTACTGAGTGCTGTAGTGGCTCTGTAGTACTTGCTGCTGCTGAAGATGAATTAGTGAAACTCAGCTAAAGCAGTTAACAAGCTTTTATTTTGGTACTTCAGCTGGCCTGGAGTCTGATTTTCCACATTAACTAAATATTTGGTTTCAAAATTTAGCATTTATATTGAGCATTAAGATTTAAAGGGGTCATTGATTGCACCTTTTCCAATATTTAACATTCAGATTTAAAAAAGTCACAATAACTTTTTCTCTTATTTGGAAAAAGCTAAAGATGAAAAAAATCATAAATAAAGCACAGTTATTGCTGTAAATCTGGTAAAAAAAAAAAAGTGACTGTGAAAAATCCACGCCACACTTTTTAATGTTGTACAGAAAATGTTTAGAATGTGTTACTTTATAATCAATGCTCCATAAGTAAAGAAAATAAGAAAAAAAGCAAAAACACTAATTTTTAAATCACATTTTAATGTATAAAATATATTATTATTATATATTATTATATATATTATTATTAAAAGCAAAAGCATTACTTTTAATAATAATAATAATAATAATGATAATGCCCCTCATGGATCGTCGCCTTATCGTGGTGGGGGGTTTGCGTGCCCTAGTGATCACAGGAGCTATGTTGTCCGGGGCAATTTGCCTCTGGTAGGGTCACCCAAGACAAACTGGTCCTGGGTGAAGGGCCAGACTAAGAATGATCCAACAGACTCTCATGATGAATGCTAGAACAAGGATTCAGTGTATCCCACCCAGTATGGGGTTACCGGGACCCCACCCTGGAGCCAGGCCTGGGGAAGGGGCTCGATGGCTAGTGTCTGGTGGCCGGGTTTCCACCCATGGGACCCAGCCGGGCTCAGCCCGAAGGAGTTACATGGGTCCACCCTCCAGTGGGCTCACCACCTGCAGGAGGGACAATGGGGGTCCGGTGCTATATGGATCAGGTGGCGGTCAAAGGCGGAGACCTTGGCGGTCTGATCCCAAGCTTCCTAAACTGGCTTTTGGGACATGCTATGTCACCTCTCTGGTGGGGAAGGAGCCTGAGCTGGTGCATGAGGTTGAGAAATACCGGCTAGATATAGTTGGCCTCACCTCAACACACAACTCCAGTTCTGGAACCAGTCTCCTGGAGAGGGGCTGGAGCTTGGCCTACTCTGGAGTTGCCCCGGGTGAGAGGTGACGAGCAGGGGTGGGTATTCTTGTATCCCCCCACCTTGCTGCTTCTATATTGGAGTTTTCCCTGGTGGATGAAAGGGTTGTTTCCCTGCGCCTTTGAGCTAGGAAATGGGTCCTGACCGTCATTTGTGCCTATGCACCAAATGATGTTTCAGAGTACCCCCCTTTTTGGAGTCTGTGACTGGGGTGCTGGAGGGTGCTCCTCTTGGAGACTCCATTGTCCTACTGGGGGACTTCAATGCGCACGTGGGCAATGACAGTGAAACCTGGAGGGGGGGGATTGGGAGGAACGGCCTCCCCGATCTGAACCCGAGTGGTGTTCAGTTATTGGACTTCTGTGCTAACCATAGTTTGTCCATAACAAACACCATGTTCAAGCATAAGGGTGCCCATATGTGCACCTGGCACCAGGACACCCTAGGTCGCAGATGGATGATCGATTTTGTTATTGTGTCATCAGACCTGCTACCGTATGTCTTGGACACTCGGGTAAAGAGAGGTGCAGAGCTGTCAGCTGATCACCACCTGGTGGTGAGTTGGATCCAATGGCAGGGGAGGATGCCATTCAGACCTGGTAGACCCAAACGTGTAGTGAGGGTGTGCTGGGAACGTCTGGCTGAGGCCCCTGTCCCGGAGGTCTTCAACTCCCACCTTTGGAAGAACTTCAACCACATTCCGAGGGAGTCTGGAGACATTTTTTTTGTGTACTTTATTGATCCCCAGAGGGGAAATTCAGGGCATCCACCTGGATGTTCTCCGCCTCCATTGTTGAAGCGGCTGTCCAGAGCTGCGGCCGCAAGGTCGTCGGGGCATCTTGTGGTGGCAACCCCCAAACCAAGTGGTGGACACCAGTGGTGAGGGGGGCCATTAAACTGAAGAAGGAGTTCAATCAAGCTTGGTTGGCTTGTGGGACTCCCGAAGCAGCTGAAGTGTACCGGCAGGCCAAGCAGAGTGCAGCTCGGGTGGTTGCTGAAGCAAAAACTCGGGTATGGGAGGAGTTCGATGAGGCCATGGAACAAGACTTTTGGTTGGCCTCAAAGAGTCTGGCAAACTGTTCGGTGGCTCAGGAGGGGGAAGCAGCTCCCTGTCCACACTGTGTATGGTGCGAATGGGACACTGCTGACTTCAACTGGGGATATCATCGGGCGGTGGAAGGAATATTTTGAGGATCTCCTCAATCCCATTGATACGCCTTCCACAGAGGAAGCAGGGCTTGTGGACGAGGGGGACGACTATCACAGGGGCTGAGGTCGCCAAGGTGGTGAAAAATCTCTTTGGTGGCTGGGCCCTGGGGGTGGACGAGATTCGTCCTGAGCACCTCAAGGCCCTGGATATTGTAGGGCTGTCATGGTTGACATGCCTCTGCAACGTTGCATGGACGTTGGGGACAGTGCCTTTGGCATGGCAAACCGGGGTGGTGGTTCCTCTCTTCAAAAAAGGGGACCAGTGGGTGTGCTTCAACTTTAGAGGGATCACACTCCTCAGCCTCCCTGAGAAGGTCTATGCCAAGGTACTGGAGAGGAGAGTCCGGCCGTTGGTCGAACCTCGGATTCAGGAGGAGTAATGTGATTTTCGTCTTCGCCGTGGCACATCGGACCAGCTCTTTGCCCTTTCGAGAATCCTGGAGGGTTCGTGGGTGTTTGTCCAACCAGTTTACATGTGTTTTGTGGACTTGGAGAAGGCATTCGACCACGTCCCTCGTGGTTTTTTGTGGGGGCTGCTTCGGGAGTATGGGGTATCGGGCTTGTTGTTACGAGCTCTTCAGTCTCTGTACGACTGTTGTGAGAATTTGGTTCGTATTGCCAACACTCGGTTGACCTCATTCCCAGTGAGAGTTGGACTCCGCCAGGGCTGCCCTTTGTCACCGATTCTGTTCATAATTTTTATGGACAGGATTTCTAGGCGCAGCTAGAGAACAGAGGGTGTCATGCTTGGGGACCACAGGATTTCATCTCTGTTGTTTGCAGATGATGTTGTCCTGCTGGCTTAATCCAGCAATGACCTACAGGTCTTACTGGGACAGTTTGCCACTGAGTGTGAAGTGGCTGGGATGAGAATCAGTACCCCCAAGTCCGAGTCTATGGTCCTCAGCCGGAAAAATGTGGATTGTCCTCTCCGGGTTGGGGACAAGCTCCTGTCCCAAGTGGAGGAGTTTAAATATCGTGGGGTCTTATTCACTAGTGAGGGGAGAATGGAGCGAGAGACTGACAGACGGATCGGAGCAGCATCTGCAGTGATGCAGACGTTGTACCGGCCTCCTGGACGCCCCCACTTGAGGTGTTTCGGGCACATCCCTCTAGGAAGAGATCCCGGGGCAGACCCAGGACTCACTGGAGAGACTGTGTCTCCCAGCTGGTCTGGGAACACCTTGGTATCCTCTCTGAAGCGCTGGAGCAGGTGGCTGGGGAGAGGGAAGTCTGGGCTTCTCTGCTTGAACTGCTGCCTCTGTGACCCGGACCTCCGGAAAAGCGGTAGAAGATGGATGGATGGATGGCTAATAATAATAATAATAATAATAATGCATCAGATTTATATAGAGCTTTTCGTAGATGCTTGGATAGGCTCCAGCACCCCCGCGACCCGAAAAGAATTAAGCGGAAGAAGATGGATTTTCGAAGACACTCAAAAACGCTTTATAATGGATACATTATTCATTCACTCCACAGACAATGGCAGTGGTAAGCTACTGATGTAGCCACACCTGCCCTGAGGCAGACTAACAGAAACATGGCTGCCAAGCCACGCCAACGGCCTCTCTGACCACTACTGAACATTTATACACATTCATGCCCAGGACCCTGGAGGCAAGGTGGGTAAAGTGTCTTGTCCAGGGACACAACGGCAGGATGTCTGGGGAGAGTGGGATTCAAACCGCCAGCCCTCCGGTTATTAGACGACCCACTCTCCCTCCTGAGCCACTGCCGCCCACATTTCCTTCCTCTGTTCCATTTTTGCTGAGCACCAAGCTGGACGGCAGGAAGTTCCTTTTTTATATGGTCTTTGGCATGACCCAGCCGGGACTTGAACCCCAACCTCCTGGTTGTGGGGCGGATGCTCTACCTCTAGGCCCCCACTCCGGACTATAAATTAAGCCTTAAAGGTTAAATTAATTTATTCCCATGCCAATGGCGGGGCCTATCTCTGTTTCATGATCCTCGGCCACACAGCTCCTGTAGGCAGTGAAAGCTACAGTGGGGGGGAGGGGGGGGTCAGTCCTCTGGTAGCTCTGTGTGTTAACTTTCCTTTCCCCATTCTATTATGCTGAGCACAAAGCTAGAAGGCAGAAAGTACCATTTTTACCTGGTCTTTGGTATGACCCGGCTGGGATTTGAACCCCAGCCTCCCGGTTGTGGGGCAGATGCTCTACCAATTAGGCCACCACTCTGGTGAAAGGTACAGTACTGTAACGTTGGGGCCATTTTAAGGGAGCCAGGGATTTCCCAGCATGCTTTACCAGTTTGAAACGTTACTGTGTGTGTTAAATGTGTTACTTCTGAGTTATACTGCTGTGTCATTATAACTGCATTATAATGGCCCAGCAGTGTTTAGCAGGATTAGGGCAAGATGTATCATGTGTGTGTAACCGTGATGTAAACAGAGGTCTGTGAGAATGACCTCCCCGGCTCTGTGTACTAAGTTGCAGGTTGGGGGGTTGGGGTGTACAAAATAAATCTGGTTGATCAGAGCCATCTGCTCCATTGTCTTTTTGTGTGAACCCCTGCAAACGTCACACTGGTGTCAGAAGTGGGATATGGAGCGAGATGAGGATCCAGGCGGAGGTACAGCGGCCGGAGCGATTCATCGCTCAGCCGGGAACGGAGTATAGAGCTGAGACGCCGGCCCCCGGAGAGCTTCGCTGCGATGGACGGAGCAGAGCAAACCAGCCCCGTTTCCCGCCCTTTTCAGGGCAGGACGGGCTGGCGATTCCAGAGCGATTAGGAGCGGCAATCTACCGGGAGATGACCATCCCATCCATCCAGCAGCGGGCCAAGATTCCCCGCTACAACGGCGAGAACCTGTTGGATGACCGCCTGGCCCAGGTCGAGTTGGCTGCCGCGCTGATCATCAGAGGAAACCACCGTGCTGAGAGCGAGTGGAGGAGGAGCTACGGCAGATCACAGCAGCGCGTGCACGAAGGAAACAGCCGTGGCGAAGCGAGGAAGGACGGCTTCCGCTGCACAGTGCCAGGGTACATGGCATGGTACCGCCCCGCACACAGCACACGACAAACTGGCCCCTCGCCGACGCTAAATTAGAGCGAGGTGGCATGGACGGGGAAAAAGCCGCCTCCTGCAGATGTTCCCCCGGCAGATGACGTCACAGAGGCGCAGGAGCGACGCAGCGGAGCGAGCAGGACGAAGATGCGGCCACTTTCCAGGCGCGGCAAGGGCTGGACGCATGGACGCGGGCCAGCGGCCGCCTGGGACAACTGGCAGCGGTGGGAGTCGGCCGGAGCGGGCCTGGGAATCCCGCTGCCAGGGAAGGGACTGTGCGTGGTCCTACAGAGGCTGTCAGATGTGTCCATCCGCCCGCTGATGGCCAAACCGGAACCCTACCCCAACCAGATGCTCTGACCGAGACTCAGATGGCCCGTGCATGCCGCCCTGGCACCGGGCTGACTCGCGTTGGATTTCTGAAAGTGGACTTTGAATTTTCTGGGGACAGAAACCAGTCCAGGGGGGGGCAGTGTAACGTTGGGGCCATTTTAAGGGAGCCAGGGATTTCCCAGCATGCTTTACCAGTTTGAAACGTTACTGTGTGTGTTAAATGTGTTACTTCTGAGTTATACTGCTGTGTCATTATAACTGCATTATAATGGCCCAGCAGTGTTTAGCAGGATTAGGGCAAGATGTATCATGTGTGTGTAACCGTGATGTAAACAGAGGTCTGTGAGAATGACCTCCCCGGCTCTGTGTACTAAGTTGCAGGTTGGGGGGTTGGGGTGTACAAAATAAATCTGGTTGATCAGAGCCATCTGCTCCATTGTCTTTTTGTGTGAACCCCTGCAAACGTCACAGTACTTAAAGGTACAGTGTGTAAAAAATTAGGTAACCTGAATTCTGCATTTTAATTCAGCATAAAATCTTAACTTTGTTTTTATTGTTATATATTCACCCTCAAGTAAAAGTGGTTGCATTTTCTGTACCTTAAGATAAGTCTTTTATGTACAGGAGGAGGGTCCCTCCCCATGTAGGCGGCCATCTTGGACGCCATAAAGTCTTTCCAAGTCGTTATGTTAAACTTTAATTACACAAATGCCTGATGTGAGTTATCCAACATGTTTTAGAAGAGGTGGATGATTGATTAAATGTGAAGTGGTTGCACTTTGAAATCTGACCACTAGATTGCACTGAATATTACACACTGCACCTTTAAATTAAACCTCCCAGATCACATAGTAATTCCCTCCCATAGAAACACTCTGAACTAAAAAATAAATTATTTCTGCATTAATAAATCTTTTGAAAATGCTGCATTGTCAGTTTTTTTTAGCATAACACACGGATAGCTCTTAAAACAAATGAAAAACCTCTAAAGAGACACAAAAAAATTGCTAGGGAGAAAGAAAGCACCACAGACAGATCCATCAACATACTGTACCCGTTATGTAAGGCTACTTTGAAAAGTTACTCCTTTCATTGCCACATTACTGCCACTGAGCCCACATAATAATGGTAAAAATAATGAACAGTTATGGATGAGTAGCCTGTTGTACCCTTACTTACTTTATTCCAGGTGAGTCACAAGGAGGTAAGCTAGGCTAATTCGGCTAGCGTGTCTGCCAGTGTGATTACAGGGCCATCCCAGCCAAAATCTAAGAAAAAAAAAGCAAAAGAAGTGAGATATAGAGACCCTAAGTCACGCCCCCTCTACTTCCACATATGGGACCTTAAATCAGAAAAATTCTACATTGAAATGAATGGCAAGAGCGAAATTATCTTTTGATCCCGATCGAGTTTTGCCACAAGTTACACGTTTGTCAATTTAAAAGATAATTTTCCACATAAATAAAGGTGTAGGTTGTTGTCTGTTAAGGTATAAGGCGTAAATTAAAAAACTACAAACACAGGTGGACGGAGCTTACGTCATCTTTTCAAAGCGCATCCAGGGTGAAGTAACTACGCAAGTCCTCTGGATCAGGCGCAGCTCTCACAATACAAAACAATACCTTGGTGTTGCTTTTCTCCTCTTTGGATCCTTTTTTCATCGGTCAGGAAACAGGAGGTGAGGTTTTCCTAATCTCCCGCCATGCTCTTGTTTAGTGATGTGGGATGATGGGAGTTGTTGTCAGCTAATTATTGAAACAAAAACTAAATATTACTCTGTTATTGTACAACAGCTAACAACTTTAATCACGTGGAAAATGATCTTAAATTGACAAACATCATATGTGTAACTCGTGGCAAAATTTGGTCGGGATCAAAAGATAATTTTGCTCTCGCCATTCATTTCAATTGAGAATTTTTTTTTGATTTAAGGTCCCATATGTGGACGTAGAGGAAACGTGACTTAGGCTTGCTATATGACTGAGAGTACATTAATAAACCAGCTATGAACACAGACTTTTTTTTAATAGATCATAGATGTTTGGTGAGTAGAATACAGTATAGAGACAAACTCTAAAAAAATGATAGTTAAACTAAGCTAACTCAGCTAGTGCCATGATTACAGGGCCATCTTGGGTAAAAAGCTAGAAAAATATGCCAAAATAATTTCTCAAAGTGAGATATCTGTAATGTACGAAAATATTATTATTATTGTGTGTTATGGGTGACGGCTACACCTTTCCGGTTCTGCCGCCACCCAGGGTATAAAAGGCCAACCCGGAAGAGGCACGTTCTCTTTTATGACCAGACCTCTGCCTAGATGGGAGCGCCTTTGTGTTCTGTGAGTTGGATAATAAAGCTAAGTTCTATTGCACCTTTGGCCTCGTTATTGAAGTCACAGTTATGGACATAACATTTGGCGACGAGGATAAAGCTATGGATAAAGGAGTTTCCAGTATTCAGCCATTTTTGGAGCTTCCAGGCCAGCCACCAGTTCCCTGGGCGTGGTGGTTTACAGCGTTCCAAAACTATTTGGTGGCATTGAACCTCTGCGAATTGGAGAAACTACGTGCACGAGCGATACTGGTCCATAATCTCGGCATGGAAGGGCAACGTATTCTCAGCACATTGGGTGAAAGTGATAGTTTTTTGAGGATGTGGTTGAGCTAATGGCACATTACTTTCGCGCTCCTGAGAATGTCATCGTCCAGAGGATCCAGTTCAGACAGCACCACCAGCAGCCAGGAGAGTCGGTGCAACAGTATGTTGCAGACCTGCGCCAGCTGACTGGAGATTGCCAATTCGGGGCTTTGGAGGAAGAAATGGTCCGCGATCAGTTGGCGGCGCACACGCTGTGTTCAGCAGCACGGTCAAGACTCCTCAGGCACTCCGGTGAACTGACGTTGAACACGGCTGTGGAGATAGCTCAGCAGTATGAAGCAGTGGATAAACTATCAAAGGACCTCGGTGAGAGAACGACGTTGAGGCAGCCTGACACAGTAAGCGGTGCAGGCTGGTGGACCCGGGTAGGGATGACAGCACAGAAGATAAAGAAGACTACACTACAGCTATTAAGATTAGGTCCACCCCGGGATCGCCCAGATGTTTGGGCTGCGGGTCCACCAAGCACCGATATAAAGCAAGAGAGTGTCCGGCAAGGGACAAATGCTGCGGCAAGTGTGGACTCCTATATCATTTCGCCAGGGCCTGCAAAAAGTTTGAGCGAGGGGAACGATGATATGGAGCGGATTTCCCTGTCACGACTCCTACGGTCATTCACACCGTCTCCCCGAGCACAGATGGCCGCATATACTGTGAGGTGATTCTGGATGGTGTGGAAGTGCTGTTGTTGGTTGACACGGGCGCAGCAGTGTCCGCGTTGAACTGGCCTACTGTGCCTCGATGGGATCACCACCTTATCGTGGTGGGGCACTTTGAGCGTCTCCATGACCCCTAGAGCTATGTCGGCCGGAGTCTCGTACTCCTGGCAGGGTCACCCAAGCCGAACAGGTCGAAGGGTAGAGGCCAGACTAAGAGTGATCCCGAAGACGAAGACCTCAAGGGTAGAGCAGGCAGAAGCTGGTAGTAACGATAAACACCACAATGGCTGTAATAGCGGACGAAGGCTAAGGGAGCACACCCAGACAAAAAGCAAGCTGGTGGTGGCACGCTTTGAGGCGGTTTCCCAAAAATCTGGATTCCGGCAGCCTCCTGCAGTTGTGAGAAGATGCCTGTCGTCTAGGGTCTCCTTTGCCACTGGAACCATCTTCTCTACAATCAAGGTAGTGGCATCGGGAAAAGCGCACCCCCCATGCCACTCTAAAAACCATCACTGTGCAGGTATCTTCTTTACCTGAGTTTCCGACCTCTAAAGTCTGGCGGCGATGGAGCATCCAGTAACGGGGGCAGGTTTGAATGAGCTGGAAGCTTCTAGCTGGAACTCTGCACATCAGCGGCACAGGACAACGGTCGTTAGCAGTTGGGATTGAGTGGCAGCTGCTTCCGGCAGACTCCTGTGCGTCTGAGCAGCCCTATTTAGGGACCGCACTGTTCATCCCAACTGGGGAAAGGCCTAGAAAAGGTGGCCTAAACATTGCCCACTCAGCACAGCACCTGGATAGGAAACCACACCTGTCGGGACATTCCACTATGCGGTCGAAAAATAAAAACAATACCATTTAGAATTGCAGCATGGAACATAAGGACACTCCTGGATGCCAGTCCGGACAGACCACAGCGCAGAACAGCACTCGTTGCCAGCGAGCTGAAGCGTTACAATGTGGATGTGGCAGCACTCAGTGAGACACGACTTCTCGAGGAAGGCTCACTCAATGAAGTAGGAGAGGGTTATACATTCTTTTGGAAAGGATACCCCATTGGCGGTCAACTCCTTCATGGAGTTGGTTTTGCAATCAAGAACAGCCTCCTGCACAAGCTCACAGAATCACCAGTGGGTGTCAGTGAAAGGCTCATGACTCTTCGCATCCCCCTTGCAAAATGCAGGTATGTCACTTTGGTAAGTGCCTATGCACCAACTCTGTCATCGAACGCTGAAGAGAAGGACCGCTTCTACCAGGCACTTGATGACATCCTCAGTCACATCCCGAAGGGTGACAAAATCATGCTGCTTGGTGATTTCAACGCAAGAGTCGGAAAGAACTTGCAAAACTGGAATGGTGTGATCGGTGCCCATGGCATTGGAAAAGTCAACCCCAATGACACGAGACTTCTTAGTCTCTGTGCGGAACATGATCTTACCATCACTAACACAATCTTCCAACAAAAGAACAAATATAAGGCATCCTGGATGCATCCCAGGTCCAAACATTGGCACCTGATCGACTATGTGATCGTGAGGAGGGCTGACCTCAAGGACGTGCTCATCACAAGAGCTATGCGAGGGGCAGACTGCTGGACCGACCACCGCATGATTCTGTCAAAGGTCAGAATGCATGTTCGGCCCCTAGCTCGCCACGGTGGCCCAAAGAGGAAAACACTCCACTGTGCCAGACTCTCCAGCAGCGACATCTGTGACAACTTCCTTCGCTCCCTAGCTGAGAGGCTGGAAGGTATTGAACAACTGATCATCTCGGAGTCTGGGATGGATGAGAAGTGGACCGCTCTATCTACCATTCTCTTTGACACTGCAGCCCAAGCCATCGGTTTCAAAACCAAGAAACATCAGGACTGGTTTGACCAGAATGCTGGAGAGATCTCCACCCTCCTGGACAGAATGCACAGGGCACACAGAGCCACCTTGAACAACCCACAATCCCAATTCCATAAGAAGCAATGGCAAGCCCTTCATTCTGAGGTCCAAACAACTCTCAGGAAACTGCAAGATGAGTGGTGGATCTCAAAGGCCAACGAAATCCAGACTCATGCTGATAGAAACGATATGCACAGTTTCTATGATGCAGTCAAAACCATCTATGGCCCCAGAAACTGCTCCCTGGCACCTGTGAGATCTGTTGATGGTTCTTGTTTAATCAAGGATCAGGCCATGATAGTGGAGTGGTGGGCTGAGCATTTTAACACCGTGCTTAACCAGCCCACCTCAGTGGACCCAACTGTCATTGCAGAGCTCCCTGAACATCCTACCATGCCAGATCTCGACCTCCCCCCAACCTTCAAAGAAATCCTGCAAGCAGTAAAAACCCTGAAAAACAATAAATCCCCTGGACCTGATGGCATCCCAGCTGAACTTCTCAAGGAAGGAGGCTACCTCTGTACTCGGACACTGTATCTCGATATCTCAGAGGTGTGGAGACAAGAGTGTGTCCCACAACAGTGGAAAGACAGCAACATTGTGACCATCTACAAGAACAAAGGAGACAAAGCCATCTGCTCCAATAGTAGGGGTATCTCTCTGTTGGCTACTGCTGGAAAGATCCTTGCCAAGGTCATGCTCCGCAGACTCATCTCTGCAATATCAGAGCGGGTCACCCCAGAGTCACAGTGTGGTTTTCGGAAGGACAGGGGAACAGTTGACATGATCTTTGTGACGCGTCAGCTCCAAGAGAAATGTCGGGAGCAGCATAAGGACCTGTTCATTGCCTTTGTCGACCTGTCAAAGGCATTTGACACAGTGAACAGGGAACTACTGTGGCAAGTCCTAAAAAGATTTGGGTGTCCACCCAAGTTTCTCACCATCCTTGCGCAGTTCCATTCTGGGATGATGGCCCGAGTGGTAGTGGGAAGGCACAGCTCAGAACCTTTTGGAGTGCAAACCGGAGTGAGGCAAGGCTGTGTGCTGGCCCCAGTTCTTGTCAACATCTTCCTTGTCTGTGTAACAACTCTGCTACGTAGGAGGGTGGAGAAACAAGCTGGAGTTACCATTGACTTCAGGCTTGATGGTAACCTGTTTAACATCAGGAGGCTACAGGCAACTTCCAAACTGACATCAGAGACCATCATTGAGCTACAGTACGCCGATGACTGTGCCCTGGTTGCGCATACACCAGACGCTCTACAAAACATCCTCTCGGCAGCTGTAACTGCATACACCAGAATGGGATTGACAATCAACACCCAGAAGACAGAGGTACTCTGTCAGTCCAGTACCGACCCCCCACAAAACCCAATAACCCTCACAGCAGCAGGGCAACAGCTGCTCACAGTGCCCACATTCAAATACCTGGGGAGCATAATGTCTGACACCTGCTCAATGGATGACGAGATCCAGAACCGCCTCAAGCAAGCATCAGCATCTTTTGGTCATCTAAGGAGAAGGGTTCTTCAGAACAGCAATCTCAAACTCCACACCAAAGTGCTGGTCTACAGAGCTGTATGTATCACCACCTTACTATATGGATGTGAGGCATGGACTATTTACAGCCGCCATATGAGAAGCTTGGAGACCTTCCATGTAAGATGTCTCCAGAAGATCCTTGGCATCACTTGGAAGGACAGAGTGCCGCACACAGAAGTGCTGGAGAGAGCTGGCAGCTGTAGCGTGGAGTCCATCATGGCCCAGCATCAACTCAGGTGGTTGGGGCATGTCATCCGGATGCCCAGCCACAGACTCCCACGCAGAATCCTGTATGGTCAGTTACACCGTGGCCAACGCAGCGCTGGTGGGCAGAAGAAGCGCTTCAAAGATCAAATGAAGTCCATCCTGAAGAGATGTCAGATCAACCCCTCTTCACTGGAGGAACTCGCTTCCTGCTGAGACATCTGGCACTTCCACTCCTCACAGGGAGTGGATTATATGGAGGAACAGCGCACACAACACTGGACAGCAAAGCGTGCAAAGAGGCATGCTTGCCAAGTCCCCCCTGCTCCCCCCAGCACCTCCTTCACATGCCCGGTCTGTAACCGAATCTGTAGATCCAGGATCGGACTATTCAAACACCAGCAGACTCACAAATAAAGAAGATGGTCATCATCGAATCGATGGACTACCAGAGAGAGAGAGAGAGAGAGAGAGAGAGTGTCCGCGTTGAACTGGCCTACAGTGAGGAGTTTGTTCCCGCATTACCGTGTGAGAGGACTGTCAATGCCATATTGTGGCTTTGGGGATAACAAGTTAGCCATCGTGGGTTCGCTGGAGCTGACGGCGAGATACAAGTCGGCTGTGGTGTCCAATATCCAGTTCGTGGTGACCGTCAGTGGGTCGAACGTGATGGGCTGCGATCTATTCTACGGACTGGGCTTCACGATCACCAGTGGCATCGGAAAGGAGTGGTCGGGCTGTGGTTTGTGGGACCGACTGGTTCCGAGTGTGGTGGACAATGCAGTATGGGACGAAGATTGGCCTAGTATTCTGGGAGATGGACAGGATCAGTCCCACCCAGGGCCATCGCGGGAGGGTTCCGATGCCAGGGCCCAACTTACCCTGGATGTGGGAACTGGGCGGAACGGTGGAACACCCATGACGGCGGGTGGAGCTGTGAAGATGGCTCCCTCTGTCTTCGGAGTTCGGCCGGGAGGTACTGAGAAGCAATGGGCTACAACGGCTTTGCCGGTGTCACAAATGAAAGCGAGCGGGGCAGGACCGGCTGGCACAGTGGACTGACGTGCCACACAGGAACACTGGAGGCTGAGTCGGGCTTCTCGAGGGGTCGCTGGAGTGGTTCAACCCAGAGAGGAAGCCTAGACATCGTGAACATTGGAAGCCAAGTCGAGCTTCCCTGGGGGTCGCTGACGTGGTTTGACCCAGGGAGGAGGCTCGGCTAAGGGGGGTTCATGGCAAGTGGAAACGACGAGAAGACCAGGGACGGCTACAGGTGGTGGCCGTTCGGGAGGACGGTTATCTTCAAGTGTCCGATGGGTCATGGAGACACCCCAACGAGTTACGGTGCGCCATTGAGGAGAACGAGGTGTCGGGGCGCCGACGTGGTTCATCTCCAGGGGCGAAGCGAAGAAGAAGCTCTCGATGGCACCCGCCGGACGGGTCTCCAGGGGTTGATCTCCCCATCGAGACTGTATGGTGGTAGGGGGTGATGTGTTTTGAGCTGAATTATTAACATGTTATTGGCTGTAATGTTAATGTGTGCACTAATCAGGCTGCGTTGTTCTGTAGACGTGATGAATGCATGAATGTGGCTATACTAAGTGCCCATTCTAAAAAAAAAAAAAAAAAAAATTCTTTTACCAAGGGGTTTGTGCTGAAATGTGCCGTAATGTGTGTGAATTGCCCAAACCATGTAGTTAATATGTTTCACACGCAGCTGCTATATGAATTACCCAGTTTGTCTTTGGAAAAAAAAGAAGAAAGACAACAAGCCCAACGGTGTTTATGTTGTTGTATTTACTATATGTTTGATGTGTGCTCTGCCCGGGTCATGGGGTGAGTGTGTTGGCAGGGGGGCTGTTACAGCAGGGTGTGAATGTACGTATCAACGGGTTTGTTTAGTGATTTGGAGTATTTCTGTTCTGTACATATGTTTTGGGATTACTTTACGTATTGTATTAGGAACACAGCAGTTTTCTTTGTCCTATGGACTGTATTGTGATAAAGACAGCAGAATAACCCGTCTGGCCGTGTGGGGGTGGGACAGTAGTCCACCTGTCCAACTCTAGTTTTAGTTTTGTGTGCATGGATAGGCCCTGTTATTATACCTACTGTTAGTGTGTGATTTGGGTTGCAAATTTGGGTGGGTCTAAATGGTGTGTGTTTTGGACTTTTCTGGGGGAGGGGGTGAATGTAATGTATGAAAATATTATTATTATTGTGTGTTATGGGTGACGGCCACACCTTTCCGGTTCCGCCGCCACCCAGGATATAAAAGGCCGACCCGGAAGAGGCACGGTCTCTTTTACGACCAGACCTCGGCCTAGATGGGAGCGCCTTTGTGTTCCGTGAATTGGATAATGAAGCTAAGTTCTATTGCACCTTCGGCCTCATTATTGAAGTCATGGTTATGGACATAACAATGTCCACCTTATTCCTAGGCCCCATGATGCCTTGCATGAATTATGGTAGCAACTTCCGGTACTAGTTTAGAACATAAGGTTGTCACTTAAACGGGACACTTTTCCTTGTTAAAAAACAATGACTTTGGCATCAGAAATGGGGGAACACAGCCTCTTGCACCTCAAAACAGTAATATAATCATAACACTTCCCACGACTATCGAAGGATGGGAAGATGGCCTTATAAAGTGGCCTCGTAGACAGTAGCTCCATTAGTTAGCACCGCTGCTAAGATGCTAATGCTGTAAACAAATGACCCGTGCTGGCAAAATGAGTCACTTTGAGGACATTTTCAAAACTGATGTAACGTTATCTCCATATTCTGTATTGCAAAATCTTCAAAATGATATTTAATTTGTAGGAAGTGTGCAAAAACTGACCCAGAAAAAGACGATTTGTTTATATTTTAGCTAGGTTGAAAACTCATGTTCGATCGGTCGGGAGTTATGTATTCCACAAAAACATAGGTATTTTTAGAAAGTATGATTTCTAAACTTTCCAATGATACCAGGCACTCATGGGGGTTTCCCGGGACTTTGCCGCTACCAAACAAAGAAAGAGTCATGATTTATGACTTCTCGTTGCCTGTACTCATAATGACGTGGTGGGCATTCCAACCAGCACGTCTCCACTGCAATAAAGTCGGCTGCATTTTGTTAAAATATGTTGGACGTAATCAAATTTACCTTAGAGCAGACGTACGCCACATCACCGTGTTTGGATGTCATCTGTCACCGAGTGGTGAGAAGCCTCCATTTATCCAGTCTATGGTACAACCACGAACACCAGCAACAAGTACCAGAACTACGCCAAAACATTCAAAAAATACAAAAACTAGAAGAGCTGAAATTAGCTGCCACTTGAGTGCAAAACACATATGTGGACAATACATTAAAATGAATTTGAAAAACTTTTAATAATGCTATTTTAAATGCCCCTGCTACTCCACTCTTATTGACTGATTTAACACTACGTCAGCCGAAACCGGAAGCTCCGCCTATAATCGTTCCTACAGCGGCACCCCCAGGAATAAGGTGGATACCGTATAATTGAGTTTAAAAATAATAATGAGCAGCTGTAAACAGGGCTGTGTTGTGGGGTGAGTAAAATATATAGAAAGTAAAAGTCATTGAAACTAAGCTAGGCTAACTCAGCTAGTGACATGATTACAGGACCAAATTCCTGAACAGAAGCACTGAAAAAGTGAAGATTTTATTAGATTTTTTTTTTTTTTACAATAAATCCTTTTAAAAAGCACACCATTTGGAGAAACTGTTCCAAACCTGCACCCTAATTCTAGAATCAAGTGTATTATCATTGTGTTTACTGGACCTCTTTATGCCACATGTTCAATGAGTGAGATATGCTATGTTGAGCTGTTCTTCGTCTCTAGATGCCGTGGCTCAGTGGCGACGCCACCATGATGGAGATGATTGAGAAGAAGAGAGTTTTGTGTCGTGAGATCAAAGCTCGTCAGCGGCCGGAGAAAAATCTGTGCAAACAGGACAGTATGCCAATCCTGCCCAGCTGGAAAAGGAAGCAGCCACCACCATATTCAGCGCCACCCTCTGCTGCTGGACACACCGCCACAGTTTTCTGGGACACCGCCATCTGAAATAATAGCACTACACTCACAGGGAGAGCCATGAAACAGCCAAACTACAGTCTTCTGTACTACAGAGAAACAATCAGAAGGGTGAATATACAGTCATCCCTCTACGACCAACACTGATGGCTTTAGCGTGATCAGAAATGCAGATTGTTTCCTGGGTGATTTTCCGTCACTGTTATACAGGTAGGATTTACAGACAATTTACTACTGTCAGTCATCTCAGCAACCCAAGAAAACACTTCAGTGTCCCTACCCAATTATCAATACACAACTAAATTAAATGACCTAGCTTAATTAACAATCATAAACTAGAAAATTGCTTCATTAACAATTAAAACTGTTTATAGTTGTAATTTTACCTGTGTGAGGTGCTTCTTTAGCTCCTTGCTTCCTTGAAATCAATCCTGTTCTAGTAGAGGAAAAGAAAAAAACTTTAATACAAAAAAAGACAAAAACAAAAAGAAATGAAATATAAAAGCAACAAACCAACAGTCATTTTAAAAAGTCAACCAATTTTGTTGGAGGAAATGAATCAAAACTTATTGACTATAAACCTTTGCAGGTTACTAATGTGTGTGATAATCAAGTTAGACATCTATGCCATCAGCAGATATTAATATTATTGGAAACAATTAAAGAAACTCTTGCAAACAGGTGTCAAATGATCTGATGTGAGACCTGAGTCAAAAGTTTACCCAGCACAGACCGACAAACACGTTTCCACAATTGTGAGGACACACAACTCCTGCATAGCGAGGTCCCTTCACCCTAAACCTAATTCTGAATCTAAATTCAGAGTGCTGTACTATGAAGGAAGTTTAAACTATTTAAATGTAACTCGGGGTTATCAGAGAACGTCAGGAATGTTCAGATTTACAGAAATCATCAAAAAAGGTGTTGATTAGTTTTAGACGCACTCACAAGTCTAAAATCTAGAATCTCATATTTAGTAATAAGCTGGTCAGGGTGGATCAAGTGTATATAAGGGTGCATTCAGACCAGGATAGTCCGGGGGTCTCGGTTCTACTGGGCGGGGAATGCCAAGAATTTTCACACCTTCATTTTGTTTGATTTCCATTCACACTGCAGCGGACCAAACTGCCTGGACAACGTCACGCAGTTACAGCAACTGCTCGTTTGGGGTGCTGTAGCTGAAACCACCACTGACCAGGAAGAAAAAACCTTGGCGAAGAAGAAAATTCAGGCTCATCGATTGGCCAGGACCGAAAACGGAATCCGTTCCCTTCAGCCAGGTTGTTTGTCCGCAACAAACGAGACATTTTTTAAACTGGGCTGCACGGTGGCACAGTGGTTAGCACTGTGGCAGCACAGTTTACCCTCGGCCGGGGCATCGCGGGGACTGTGAGATCGTGGGTTCGATCCCTGCCCCCGGCCAACAGTGATCTGTGTAGAGTTTGCATGTTCTCCCCGTGTTTGCGTGGGTTTACTCCGGGATTTCTCCGGTTTCCTCCCACATGTCAAAAACATGCAGGTTAGGGAGTTAAGGGGCGCTTGTGCACGCAGCGACCGGCAGCTGGTGGCTTGTCACCAGACTGCAAAACAAATCTACCTACGGGTACAAAATAAGTACTGTAATAAAAAAAAAAAAAAAAAAAACAACTTTTCTCTTCCACTTTCTCTGGTAAAAGGATTTCCCGGATTTGCATGGTTGTCTTTACTGTTATTTTGTACTCAAAATGTACTATGGTAAACACCACTTCCTCTTCTCAGACTATGTGTTTCTATGGTTACACAAATGCCGAGGGGCACTTCCACCCTTTGGTCCGCTGAATACTCTGTTTAGATTCACACTGCAAGCAGAGTGCACCAGATTTCATTTGCAAGAGAACCGAAACCCCCATTTTCAGGGGGTCCAGACTTCGCTTGTTTGGTGCACACCAGAGTTCCAACTCGCATTCAGACTGCATCAAATGAACCAAACTATCCGCAGAAGCCATTGTTCGGTCCTTTGGTCTGGACCAAACTGGCCGTCTGAATGCACCCTAAGAGTTGGTGAGATGCTGACTTGAGTAATTCAAGCTTACATCAATGTTCAGCATGAGGGACTGAACTTCAGACCAACTTAGGCCTGGCTTATACGACTAGTTTAGCCCTCTGTACAGCCAATGGTGTAGCTTTTGCAAGTGGCCTATGCCATTTTCTGCATTTATACTTGCGCGCCACCAAAAAGCTGGGTGGCCGAGGGGTTTCTCATACTTCCTGTTTTTGTCAGTTCAAACAGTTAACTGTCTTTGTAATGGGGTGAGGGTGAGTTTTACAGTTGTTTGTATATACAAACTTCCTTGGTCACTCTCTCTTCGGTTTGGTCCATTGTATCCCCAAGTCGCTCTGGAAATGGTGCCATTGAGAAGGGCCAGAGAAGAAGCAGGAAATTACGTTCAATGAAAGGGATCAGTCAAAGTTGCTGTGGTCTGCATCGCTATGCAGGATAGTTACAGTACATTTTTCAAGCAGTGCACATCAGGTTATGATGTAGGTTACGATGTAGGTCAGTGTCTATGCTGGAGCTACTGCGTTGTTTTGATGTCAGAGTATAAATCCAACTTTAAGCTGCTTCCCTTCTCATCAGGAAAACCGCTCTCACTGATTGTACTTAAGTATGTCCTGAACACCAATTTAGGATATACATGGGTGAATTTCTAAATGGCTGCCCCATCTTGTGATTGTGGTGTTCTGTTAGAGTACTTCAATATTCACTGTGAGATATATGTAGATCTGTATTTTTCCAAAGAATGGCCATCCCAGACTAATCTCAAGTTGTGTTCTGCTATTGGGTGTCTTTGCTGAGTATGGTACATGTCATTAGGTGTACTTAACTGTACCGGGACACCATAGGCTGCAGGTTTCTGACTAAACTGTCAACTAATCACCACCAGGAGGACGAGGTAGTGGATGATAATGCCAGATCCCAATAAGGAAATCGTGGACTCACACCTTTAGGAGATTTTCTGCGATGTTTCTTTGGACAAATTCTGAAAATTGAGAATGAGTGATTCAGGACTTTCTACTACACTGCTTCTGAAGCTGGATTCATGCTGCATTTCCTCTCTGGTCTGCTTTGTTCCGCATTTGCTTTGGATGAGGCCTTTGGATGAGCCCCCTTTGCATGGGGCTCTGTATATGCATCACTTTTTTCTGTCTACCAGGCCAAGCGGTTGATGCATGTGCAGAACTGTTATTTGTAGTTTCGCCCCAGCCCTGTGGGTAATGCAAACACGCCAATTTGTTCACCGGCTGTAAACGCGAAAGTAACGCACATTTTTTGTAGCAACAATAATGACACCGTTTCAAGGAAAAGGAGGAATTACTGTTTTTCAGTACCTTTTCTCCGCTCAAGCTACTGCTGCTGCTGCGAAACGATTCATGTATGTTTATTCTCATCTTCCTCTTTGCCTTCTTCATCCACTTTGACTTTGTATGCTGTGTTGGTAGTGCCACCTCGTAAATGAGAGGTTCAATCTTGCGCATGCGCAGTCAATACGTTCAGGCTGCACGGTCAGAAAATTTGGGCTGCACGCGGACGTCCACGGACTGGAGACAATGGCGTAAATGTCACACAAGCCTCTCAATCGAGTGGACGTGGACAGCGGAGGTGCAGCATGAATCCAGCTTGAAAGTTGTTCCTGTTCCAACAGCAAGTTCTAAACCATGTGGTGGACATGAATGAAGCCAAGCAAACATTGATTTTAGTGGTTGTCCACTGAAGTGATGGAGGAAGACTTCAGGCTAGTTCTGGAAAACTCTCAGACATCTCTTAAGTGGGGGAAATTTTCTCCTTGGACTGTATGCCTTTTGGTTGGGTTCTGCAAGGAGTGAACTGGTATTTCTTCAAACTCTGACACCTTCTATAAATGAAGAGTCTGTGGACAAGGAAATCAGCTTATCCATCAGTAGCAGAAATTACTCAGGTAGTTGAGCAAAGTAAAAAGTGTGAAACTAAAAAGAAACTGATGGTACCTTGTGAGATGCTCTGTTGGGGTTTGGGACTATATATTAATGGGCTCAGACATGTGATGGGTTCATTTTGAGATCTTTTGAGCAACTCTGTTTAGATTGCTGCCCAACATGACCTGGTCCCAGATAAACTTGAAAGGACAAGATTCAGACACATCTAAATACTAGAAACTCTCACAAACGGGTGCCTTTTGTCACCATCTGGGAAGTTTTATTTGAAAGCAAAAGGTTAACCCTGAAGTTGCCTTGTAGTGTTGTCGTCAAGACTTTGTCAACACCAGAGTCTCCCAAGGTCAAGACAAGACCAGACAAAAGTACAAAACAAAGGCCACGAGGTCAAGACTAACGTGAGACCAAATCAAGACCAAGACCTTTGTACACACTGGTCTTGGTCTTGACTTGTTCTCAACCCTACACAGTCTTGGGGCCATATTACAATGATGTGGTCAGTTAGTCAGTTGTCATCGACGTAGAATGTGTTTATGGGTGTTTCCAAGTTCATTTCCTTATCACAACAGCGTAGAAACAAACTTTCCGCCAGGCGCATGACACAAAGAGGCCAGTCAAATAATTCAGAGGTGTGTTTTGAATAATCCAATCCAAAGTGCTCCTGTCCATCCCTTTAATGCAAAGAGGCGCATTATCCAAAGTGAACTGTGATCATGATGGTTTAAGATGGGCTTTGCGCTGACCAAAACCTGTGCGTGTGAGCCAAAAATGCACGTGATAGTAATGCTGCTTGGTAATCAGGAAGACATCAATCACAGTTGATGCCCAGTTAGTTATTTTAGAAAGAATAAACGGGTAAGAATGCTGAGCTGAAAAATCAGCTGAATGGTTTAATGTAGTGTGCAGGGATGCAACACACAGACATGAATGGGTTTGAAACTTCAAGAAAAGAGGATGATGCCTGTGTAAACTTTCATAAACTTTCATTGACGATGGCGCGGAAGTCGCTCTTGGCCTGTGGGGAGATGGAGGGCTCCTTCTCCTGTTGCTTTTGTTGACCGAGGGTCTCCCCCATCTCGTGTGAAGGTCTGCTGAAGTTTACAGCTCTCTGTCTTCTGGCGCGGCTTCCCATCCGCCCCGACCCCCGCCACAAAGCGAGCCCATTATCGGCGGCCTCTGCCGGCCCCTGATGGGTGCCAGTCGGGGAGCTTGCTGGTGGAGAACCACAACTCTAGGCATGGTGCGGGTGGCCTCAGCAGATATGTGGACACATCTTCTGTCTCTCTGGGGAGTTACAGTGAAAGGTAAAAAGCCGCAAACTCCTTGTTCATTCATTCATTCCCCTAAAAATAAACACATTGATGCCTAATAAGTCTGTGATGAAAACAAAAATGTGGATGAAATAAAAATCTTCAGACTGACACGCCTCCCCTCGTGCACCGCACATCACACTGGGACGCCTACATGCTCCCTGTTCATTCATTCATTCCCCTAAAAAAAAAATCCTACATTAATGTCTACTCTGTAGACTCCAATGGTAAGTCTCCAATTAAAATGAGAATGTGGATGGAATTAAAAAAAATCTAGTGTGTGATCATCATATAATCAAAATGACAGGTGATTATATGATGACTGTTACAACTCTTTCTTTTAAAATAAAAGAAGATCCCAATGCATGCCGTTTCCTCATGAGCTCCGGAGCTGCGCGATTTCAAAACACACCACTGAAATAGCATTAAACAATGCACTTCTGACGATAGACCTCCTTTTCTTTGATCAAAAGTGGATTGTCATGACATGCACTGTAATAGCAATATGCATTAGATTGTGCACCACCACACCTCTTTGAAATGAGCCTCCACCTCTGAGCGCAAACCGGGCACACTATCTACTGGTAATTTGATACCATGACGCAAAGCATAAAAAACAGACAATGCGCTGACAGAAACTAACAAAAAACACTGGCGTACGGCGGAAAAGTCTGCAGATGATCGTCAAAATAGGGCTCTTGGTCTTTCTACACTCTGGTCTTAACTAGAACACTATTGCCTTGTTAAAAAAGTTACTTTGCTTCATAGTACAGCTCTCAGGTCTTAACTGTCAAACTTTAGTCCTTCCAGCCTGCAAGGACCATTAGAAATGTCCTCACTGACTACAGTGGTTTAAAGTTGATTTTAGTTCTTACAAGTAAGCCAACTTAAATCCACAGATACTTATGCCATCCCAGGAAGTCCAGGGAGCCGCGGTCGTCCAGGTGTAGCACAGCTTTCTGTTGTCTTTCTACTTTTTT
The DNA here is from genome assembly GCA_020510985.1 of Pholidichthys leucotaenia. Taxonomy (NCBI): domain Eukaryota; kingdom Metazoa; phylum Chordata; class Actinopteri; order Cichliformes; family Pholidichthyidae; genus Pholidichthys; species Pholidichthys leucotaenia. The sequence goes on along the minus strand of CM035847.1, from coordinate 44,037,975 downwards.
TTCTTCAATCTGTATAAGATACAGATTCTGACAGTCTTGTAGCAGAAAAAGAACATATGAACTGTAATCTATGTTTAAAAAAGACAGAATATGTCACTGAAATGTGTTTTTATATTAAAAAAGAAAAAATCTGTGACATTTGCGTGTGAAAGAAAAACAAGAACATGACTATGGTTTTATATTTAAAACGCTTTTATTAAGATGAGAAATTACTATTTTAAAAGAAGAATATTTTGGCAGGTTGTTAGTTGGTTTGGTCTCCTCTGCTGTCCCAAAAACCCAGACTGGTCTCCCAGTTGACTCTGTTTTGATTTTGTGAACTGGGAACTCTTTTCTGTTATATGAAACAAAACAGTTAATGAGCTCAGAAACAATATGTAAACATATAATTAACAAGTTGAACCAAACTTGCTATTGAAGTGAAAATAACAGGTCAAAGATGGCCCGGAAGTCATGTGACCATCTGTATTTTGGGGGCAGTGGACGAGTATCAGCTGTCTACAGGAAGAAGTAACTTGATGAATGCAGTGTTTGATTGTTGAGCATGTTGGTTGATTATTGTGATGTCAGATCAAAAGACTGAGTCAATGCATTCCCGGGTTGGCTATAAGATAAATGCTAATCAGCCTGATGCCACCAAGAGCACCTGACTGAAGATGAGATGCTACACCTCCACAAGAAATACCTCCCCCGCTGACCTTTGATCATGTGATCAGTGGCAATGTGGTATTTACAGAGATATTAGGTAAATAGTGTATATGGGCCAGTCTGTTAAATGGCCATACTGCAGAGGCTCATATTACTGTGACCTCTACTCAGTAGTGACGCTGTAGTGACCTTTAAGTCATAAACTGTATATGAAAGACAAATAAAGCTTTTGGGTCTCAAAAGTGAAGCCAATGCGAAAGTGCCTTAAACCTGATTTTATCTAGTGGCCAGTAGAGGGCGACTCGTTTTGGTTTCAAAAAGATGTTCAGGTGTATTATCGCTTTCAGGAAGAAAGATAGTTTGCTGAAGAGTTTGGGGACTGAAATGCTGATTTTGAGTCTTATTGATTGCAAGATGGTGCTCATGTCGTACATTATGGTCAGATTTTATGTAAAATAGCCAAGAAATGGCTTCAATGTAAGCATACAGTGATCCATCTGGTCTTTTTGCATCAGGCTGAAAAATGAGCGACAACAGTGATGAAAACTTTCACTAAGGCTTAAGATCATGACCTCAGTAACAATTTGGTGACTTTACTGTGGTTACATCTAGCTTTCACATGCAGTCTTTTTGTGAAATCGTCTCCTGCATCTATCTAGTATATATCTGTCTAGTCCCAGTGCTATCCAGTCTTTCATCCCTGCCTCCAACTGTTCCCAGCAGGATATAATTGACAAGCTGGAATTTGATGCCAGTCAGCCACAGTAGCTAGTAGTTTTCTGCAGTTACTAGCCACAGGAAGTGTTTTCACAAGCCATTATGTTCATTTTTGAAAAGTGATATTTTATTTTTGTCACCAATTTCTGTTCATAACTTTTATGGACAGGATCTCTAGATGGAGCTCAGGAATGGAGGGTGTCATGTTTGGTGGCCACAGGATCTTGTCTCTGCTGCTTGCAGATGATGTTGTCCTGTTGGTTTCATCGAGCAATGACCTACAGGTCTTACTGGAGTGGTTTTCTACTGAGGGCGGAGCTAAGGATGAAATTCTGCCCCCAGTGGATGAGTTCAAGTATCTCTGTGTGTCTTATTCATGAGTGAGGGGAGAATGGAGTGGGAGATTGACAGACAGATTGTAGCAGCATCTGTAGTGATGCGGATGTTGTACCGGTCTGTCATGGTGAAGAGGGAGCTGACCTCTAAAGCAAAGCTGTTGATTGCTTGGTCAGTCTACGTGCCTACCCTTAACTGTGATCATGAACTTTGGGTAATGACCAAAAGAATGAGATCAGGGATTCAAGTGGCTGAAATAAGCTTTCTCCGTAGGGTTGCTGGACTCACCCTTACAGACAGGGTGAGGAGCTCAGTCATCTGATTGAGACTCTGCTGCACCTCCACATTGAAAGGAAGCAACGGTGGTGGTTTGGGCATCTGATCAGGATGCCTACCATATGAGGTGTTGTGGCACATAAGAGGAGGACACACTGGAGAGACTATGTCTCTCAACTGGCCTGGGAATACCTTGGTATTCTCTCTGAAGAGCTGGAGGAGGTGACTGGAAAGAGGAAAGACTGGGCTTTTTTGCTCAGACTGCTGCTCCCATTACCTAGACCCCAGATAAGTGGTACAAGATGGATAAATAGATGGATGTATTTTATAGATGGATGTATTTAAAGGTGACTATGGTGTTTTCTTGTCACTGGAACAGTGTGTGCCAATAGTCATAGACCTTGTAGTATAACAGGGTCATGGGTACAATAGGATTTTTTTTTTTTGCCTCAGTTGTTCATATAGTCATAATCTAAACCAAAAAGTATAAAAAGTTAGTAATGTTGTCAAGATCACACCAAGACCTTATCGACCCCAGAGTCTACTGAGTTTATCAAGGCGTGTGAGTGTTCTTGTGGATCCACAGTATTCTTCAGCAGCATCTCATTTCAAATACATTTATCTGTTTGTCTGTCTCAGCTTTCAGTGTCCAAGATTCTGCTACATGTGGTCATATTTGACAGCACTTGTAAGCAAGAACTTTGTTGGACATTTCAATAGATATTTATGCAACCACTGCCGACCATCCTGCCATTAAACTTTCTACACACTTGCAGTAAAGCCAAATGCAAAAAAGACAACCAGCTTTTGCTGCTCAGGTCATGTGATTACAGTCAAACGTGGAGGGGCTTCAAGTGGAGAGTTGCCATCTTGCTTGCTGTATGATTCCTTTCTAAAAGTGTTGTAGTCAAGACCTCGTCAAAACCAGAGTCTCCCAAGACCAAGGGGTCAAGACCAAGACCTTTATACTAGAGGTGGCTGAAAAGTTCATAGGCTGGCTAAGAATGAGTTATGCTTTTGAGGACCAAGAAGAGCACTTCTATACCGCAAGGATCCAAGCAATGCAACACCGATGGAAGAAGTGCCCCCCACCCCCCAGTCTTGGTCTTGCTACATTCTGGTCTTGGTCTGATCTTGACTACAACACTACTTTCTAAGCCAGGGGGAGATTTGATATTTGAATATGCACTCGGAGATGCTTCAGCAGAGTTTAACACACTCTGATACAGTCTGATCATGTGATCAGAGCAGTTTGTGCTCATGAACCACATTTATTCATTTTCTCCTTCTATACTAAATAGTTTTTTCATCATAAAACAAAGTGCACTTCTTCAGTTTGCAACACTTCAAACACTGAAAAAATGACAATATATGAGACTATATAATTGTAACAGATGACAATAGGATTATATATGAAATGTTGTGATTCTGATTGTTTGTTGACTATTTAAAAAATGTTTTCATCATTATAAATGCACCCATTGCCATGCTTCCCTCGAATGTCAAACAGCAGAAATATACAGTAGATTTCGCCACTGATTCTTCTGTCCGATAACAATCCCACAATGCAATTTTACAAGTTCTGCAGGGGTTAAAATGTGTCAGTATTGTGACACTCAGGAGAATCTGAAACTTCACTCTGTTGCTGACTATTACACAGAGATTGAAGGCCGGAGATGGTTACTGAGCACCTCAGTAGGTCTCAGTACTGTGTTTGATGCAGTGGGTCCGTTCCAGTACCCATACTGACATAAGAGGAAGTATGTTGAATGCAGTATGTTAAAAATACCCAGATGTCTCATTGCATTTGGTCAAACTTTACAGTACATACAGTAGGTCAGCACACTCACCTGAATATTCTGACCTGATTTTTTTTTTTCAATCGAACAATGCGGCTGATGTCCAATTTGTCTGCAAACCTCAAGCTGCAGTGGCCACTGTGTTAAGAAGCATTTTGATGAAAGTCTGGCATTTGAAGAGAAAGGGTAGACTGTGATGTAGTTACAGTGTGGCCATTTTTGACTGAAGACAATAACGGGAACTGAGAACTTCTGAAACAAAAGAGAACCAGATGTTTTCTGAGGTGAAGAGCAGAAGGTTATGCTAATGTTTAAACGGTGTACCTTTTACCTTGCCTACAAAGATCCTGACAAGTAACTATTCACAAACATCTTTTGTCTGATCATTTGTTCTGAGAGGACAGTAGTCATTATGTGGAACAGCAGCTGCAGTGAAGAGAAGAGAAGTTAGAAATATAATAATTAATGAATTGTTTTGATACATCTCTCATGTCCTACCGGCTAGTGTTCTAGTCAAGGCCAGAACAATGCCAGAGTCTCCTAAGACCAAGACAAGATCAACAATTTAAGGCTAGAGACACTTCAAGGCGATGACTTTGACAAGACCTGATGAACGATGTCCTGTTGTGTCCCCTTTTGTTGAGTTTGTCATCGTAAAAAAAGTTCCACTTGCACACATCAGGAAGACTACAGCCAAAGGCAAACAAGTATATACAGTATCTCACAAAAATGAGTACACCCCTCACATTTTTGTAAATATTTTATTATATCTTTTCATGGGACAACACTGAAGATATGACACTTTGATACAATGTAAAGTAGTCAGTGTACAGCTTCTATAACAGTGTAAGTTTGCTGTCCCCTCAAAATAATTCAACACACAGCCATTAATGTCTAAACCACTGACAACAAAAGTGAGTACACCCCTAAGTGAAAATGTCCAAATTGTGCCCCAAGTGTCAATATTTTGTGTGGCCACCATTATTTTCCAGCACTGCCTCAACTCTCTTGGGCATGGAGTTCACTAGAGCTTCACAGGTTGCCACCGGAATCCTCTTCCACTCCTCCATGACAACATCACGGAGTGGATGTTAGAGACCTTGCGCTCCTCCACCTTCCATGTGAGGATGCCCCACAGCTGCTCAGTAGGGTTTAGGTCTGGAGATATGCTTGGCCAGTCCATCACCTTTACCCTCAGTTTCTTTAGCAAGGCAGTGGTCATCTTGGAGGTGTCGTTTGGAGTGGTTAACATGTTGGAATACTGCCCTGTGGCCCAGTTTCCAAAGGGAGGAGCTCGTGTGCTGCTTCCGTATCTCACAGTACATGTTGGCATTCATGGTTCCTTCAATGAACTGTAGCTCCCCAGTGCCGGCAGCATTCATGCAGCCCCAAACCATGACACTCCCACCACCATGCTTTACTGTAGGCAAGATACACTTGTCTTTGTACTCCTTACCTGGTTGCCGTCACACACGCTTGACACCATCTGAACCAAATAAGTTTATCTTGGTCTCATCAGACCACAGGGCATGGTTCCAGTAATCCATGTCCTTAGTCTGCTTGTCTTCAGCAAATTGTTTGCAGGTTTTCTTGTGCATCATCTTTAAAAGGGGCTTTCTTCTGGGACAACAGCCATGCAGACCAATTTGATGCAATGTGCAGCGTATGATCTGAGCACTGACAGGCTGACCCCCCCACCCCTTCAACTTCTCCAGCAATGCTGGCAGCACTCATACGTCTTATTTTCAAAAGACAACCTCTGGATATGACGCTAAGCATGTGCACTCAACTTCTTTGGTCGACCATGGCGAGGCCTGTTCTGAGTGGAACCTGTCCTGTTAAACTGCTGGTTTAAACCAGCAAAATTGTTAAACTGCTAATGGTCTTGGCTACCGTGCTGCAGCTCAGTTTCAGGGTATTGACAATCTTCTTACAGCCTAGCCCACCTTTATGTAAAGCAACAATTCTTTTTTTTCAGATCCTCAGAGTTCTTTGTCATGAGGTGCCATGTTGAACTTCCAGTGACCAGTATGACAGAGTGTGAGAGTGACAACACCAAATTTAACACACCTGCTCCCCATTCACACCTGAGACCTTGTAACACTAGCAAGTCACATGACACCGGGGAGGGAAAATGGCCAATGGGCACAATTTGGACATTTTCACTTAGAGGTGTACTCACTTTTGTTGCCAGTGGTTGAGACATTAATGGCTGTGTGTTGAGTTATTTTGAGGGGACAGCAAATTTACACTGTTATACAAGCTGTACACTGACTACTTTATGTTGTATCAAAGAGTCATATCTTCAGTGTTGTCCCATGAAAAGATATTATAAAATATTTACAAAAATGTGAGGGGTGATCTCACAAAAGTGAGTACACCCCTGGCTGATTGTAACTCGGTGTGTCACCAGCTTAGGGCCAAGTCAACACCAAGACGTATATGCACAGTGGTCTTGGTCTTGACTCCTAAAGTGGTGTTTTTCAACTTTTTTTTGAGCCGCTTAACCCTTTTACATTGAAAAAGACCTGTGGCATCCCACCAATCTGAAATGCTATAAAAAGACACATTGTAGCCTGTTACAGCATTATCTAAAGACAATTTAGCCTTGTAATTTGTTTTCTAGATGGCAGTTACATACAAAGTCAATGGAAAGACATGAACTAGCGCATTTGCTCCAAGCAATGCAAGTACACATGAGTTTGCATCTATGCGAGTTGGACTTTTTACAGCCTGGGCCAGAAGTTTGTTTGATACTTTGGGTGGTGTTTTCTGCCATTGCAGAGAGAGTGAATTAGTTTAAAAATGAGACAGCCACTTGCAGGAGACATCTCTTGTCAGATGTGCGCTCCCATAAAGGGGGTTCTTTTCACGAGAGATGTGCTTTTCTCGAAACAACACCTTGGACTTCAGTGATGATTATTGTATCTGTTCAGTGTTGCCAGATGGGAAATGTTGGAAGTATTGTACCAGCAGCTTAAAATTATCGTACTTTGAGGAAAATTATCATACACACCCAGTTTTCATTCTGACGTGGCTCAGGACCATGTGCTTCAGTAACATATCACAGATCGTGTATATTATGGCCTATAACACAGTTTTAACCAATCTAACAGATCGGTTGAAAAAAAGCATCTCTTGGAGACTAACGCCTCTCCCTGTGTGGAGTACAGGATGAGCCCCTGTCCTGCACTGAACAGCCCAAAATATCAGTCATAATTAACTATCTTCTATATGTCTTCTGTTGAATCATCATAAATCAAGGTGTTGCCTCATAAATATTTTGAAAAGTAATCTGTTTATACATTAGGGATAAACATCAAAATCAATCCACCTAAACTACTGCTAAAATGTCTCTGATAACACAGGGTTACAAAAATATTTTTTTTGCAAGTTGTCTGTTTTTTCAACTGATTTATGACAATTTTGCACCGCTGAATCCGAAAATGACATCCGTTTCTCTCGATCAGGTGCTAAGTAAAAACCTGTACTTACTTAGTACTGACAGTACTGTGAATGTACTTACCTTTATATAAAGGCAAGTACATGTAAATTGAATGTTATGTCATCATTGTTCAAAATTCAGAGAATTTCAAGACATAAAAAAGAATTTTGCATCATATAAAGCGAAAATACCCATACATGTAAACAAAAACGTATAAAACAACACGTGGCCATAACTCAAAAAGTTGACCTGATTGAGCAAAACCAATGTGATTTTTGGATTCAGCACATCAAAATTGTCCTAAATCAGCTAAAAAAAAAAACAAAAAAAAAAAACAGACAATAAATTTGGTGTTGACCAGTGTAATTTAAGCAGAAACCTCTTTCAGTTTTACTGAGAACCACAATCCAGTGACATTTTTGCACAGACATTTGCATGTTGCAGCAGCAACAGAAAACTTTAGTGCTAATGCTAACAGGTCTGAACTACCCAGTAAAACTCGGGTCTGCCGCACCCCCTCTTTCCTTTTGTTTCTCAACCTGCTGGTGATATTGCTTACTTGTTGAGTCTGCTGTGCCTGCATTAATCGAGTGAACTAATCTTTATAGGTGAACGTACTGTATGAATTACTCACCGGAACTGTAGTGGAAGCCAGGGATCACCAGCTGAATCACCCAGCTGAGCAGCAAACGAGCCCCGCCCACTCGGTTCATCCGACTCTCAATTCAGTGAGTGGTAGACAGTTAGAGCTTCAGTACAGCACTGACTGATTTGGTGTACCACAGATCTTTTTAGCTTGACTGAGTACGTTTCAGTGAACTGCGGATCCCATCACTAGCCTCCATCCGAGGCTGCCTCTGTGCTCTGCTACCACGACGCGTTTTTTCCACGTTTACCACGCACGTGAGATGATGCGTAAAAGCAAGCGTAGTATGCGCAGGATCTGTATTCCGATTGTGTTTGCTAATATATTAACTTAGCCACCTAATGAAGGGGTCAAATTATTGTACATTATGGGATTTTTGGAATTATTGATCGTACAGAGGGTAAAACTATCGTACAAATATGATAATTATCATATGTCTGACAACACTGTCCACTGCTTGTTTGTTGCTGGGGGCAACCAACATCGGGATGCAATTTCTGGGCGAGGTGGTGGCATTTTTCCCCAGGCATGGTAGCCTGTTTTTTTTGTTTTTTTTTAATTTCAACGGCACTTGCAGGGTTGCTGCGGGGGTTAAGGTGCACCCCCTCCCCCCCTGCAGGCAAGTTTTCTGTCAACAGGAGGAAGAAGAGGAAGGAGAAGAGGAGGACTGCATTCGTGCGGCTGCCTGCTAACATAGAGGAGCCAGTGTACAGCAACGGGACGTTGTTTGCAATTTTTTGGACCATTTAAGAAGGGAAATTAGACAGTTTCCTGCAGGACCCTGAACGTTCTCTCAGGACCCCCGGTTGAAAAACATTGCCTTAAAGTCTTGGTCTTTGTACACTCTGGTCTTGGTCTGTTCATGGTGTAGTCTTGACTACAACAATGCTACCAAGAACTAGCCACATAACTAGTTAGAATTTTATTAGTAGACTGTATATGAATATGGAAAAAGGGCCACTACTTACCTCTAGTGTAGAAATGTGAATCTCTATTTCCAGGATTTAGGGCATGACATGGAGCCAGAGTCTGCACAGTAGCAACCATGAAATGGAGCTGTGGCATTGAGTTCCCACTAAAAATGACCGCTCATTATAGTTTGTGCAGCACCCCATAGGCAGCTAGCTTCCTCAAACGTGACCAATCACGACCCCTGCTCAGTCATGACCACACCCCTGTTATCATGGCATCATATAGCTAACTCAGACCAAACTGATTTGAACATAAATCATCATGATAAGGACTATATATATGAGAACAGAAACCATCTTTTGGAAATATTTTTTTGAGGAGAATATTTAGTTTTCAGCTTGGCAAAGTGCCATACATAATAATGGGCTGAGGAGGGAGCTTAACGTCTTACTGCAGCCAGCCACCAGAGGGTGATCACGATGCATGGGCACTTTTAGAGAGCTCTTTATTTACAGTCCATATTTTAGCTCAAATATTTGTAGTATATAAGTCGATCAAGGCTGGCAGTGTCAAACATGTTGACAACTGTATTATGGATAATAAAAAATTAGAATATATTTTAGTTTGGTGTGGCACTTTGAAGATGGATATATTTCCCCCTCAGTCCAAAATGGGGGTCCACGTGTTGAATTCGACTGGATCCCAGCTAAAAACACCTCAACTAGGGAAAACCCTGTGCAATAGAAAAATAAAATCTGTCATTTTCAGAATCATGCACATAAAATCTGGGTTGATGCTCAGGCTGTTCGAGTGGAAGAGCGTTCAGTAATGTGACAATCAGGTCATCGGAGGCTCATCGGAGGCTCAGTTCTGTCCACGGGGTGGCGCTATTTCAGATGCACCCTCATCAGTGTGTTCTATTCTAACCTTTACCTGTCTGCAGGTGTGACGTGTATGTATTGATGTGTTTGCACTGTGAGAAACAGATGAATGAGTTTAGTGTTTTTGCACTGAGAGTCTTTGTTTATTTTTATTGAATCTGTCAGGAAGAGAAAAAAACAAGTCTGATTATTGTGATGCTGTTTTCATCTTTATGGGTCATGATGATGATGATGGAAATAAATCTGATTTTTTTTAATAAACTGTCTCGGACCTGTTTTGTTAAACTCTGTCTATATCTTTTCGTAGAAATGTCTATCACAGATTAAAAACATAACCATCAGAATGTTTTTATTATTTAAATTAAACTTTGAAAAGCCAATGATTGAAGAAAATGAGAGGGAGAGGAGGATGGATGAAGAAAAAATAGTGGATTTGGAAATTCAGATGATTACCAAGGTGGAAGTGAGAGCAGCTGTAAAGAGGATGATACAGTTGGTCCAAATGAGACACCTGTGGAGGTGTGGAGATGTTTAGAAGAGATGTCAGTGGAGTTTTTAATCAGATTGTTTAAAAAAATGTTGGTTGGCTGGTCATTTATGAGGAAGTCGGGAGTGGCAGAGAAGTATGTGAGGGTGGTGCAGGGCATGTATGATGACAGCCAAACGGTGGTGAGGTGTGCTGTAGGAGTGACAGATGAATTCAAGGTGGGGTTACATAAGGGATCGGCTCTGAGCTTCTTCTTGTTCGCCATGGTGATGGACAGACCGACAGATGAGGGCAGGCAGGGCTGTCCTTGGACTATGATGTTTGCAGACAGATTAGTGATCTGTTCTGAGAGTAGGGAGCAGGTGGAAGGGAACCTGGAGTGATGGAGATACGTGTGGGAGAGAAGAGGAATGAAGAAAAGTCAGCAGAAGCTGGACAGAATACACGTGTGTAAATGGGTATGTTAGTATAAACTATACAGAAAGACACAGTGGCTAAAAAATGTATGGAAAAGTGAAAATGGCCAACTCGAAGAACAATTAATTAGTTGTCACTGAAAAACAGAGAGCCTTGTGATGGACTGGCGATCTGTCCAGGGTGTACTCTGCCTCTCGCCCAAAGAGAGGGACAGACTCCACCGCCCTCCCCCCCACCCCCGGCAACCCAAAAAGGATTAAGCAGTAGAAGATGGATGGATGGAAAACAGAAAAGAAAATGTATGATTATATGACTGCTAAGGGCTTCCTACACATACAAACTTATGTACTGTATATCCACCTTATTCCTAGGCCCCATGATGCCTTGTGTGAATTATGGGTGCAACTTCCGGTACTAGTTTAGAACGTTTGGTTGTCACTGAAATAGGACACTTTTCCTTTTTAAAAAAAACAATGACTTTGGCATCAAAAATGCAGGAACACGGCCTTTTGCACCTCAGAAACAGTACTATAATCATACCACTTCCCACGACTATCAAGGGATGGGAAGATGACCTTAAAAAGTGGCCTCGCAGACAGTAGCTCCGTTAGCTCCGCTGCTAAGATGCTAACGCTGTAAACAAATAAAAGCTCTGCGATATATCAGTGTCTAAACCACAATAAAGTTGGTTACATTTTGTTAAAAGATGTTGGACATAATCAGATTTACCTTAGAGCAGATGTAGACTCTAGTCAGAGCCACAAAGAACCACAACACGGTGCTTGGCTGTCATAGTAAATACAGACAGCTGCAGCCGTTTTGTTTTACCCCAAAATTAAAATGCCCATGCTGCTGTCATGCCATGAATGCTTGTTATTTCACTTAACACATACAGACCTTTTCTGACAATTGTTCAAAATTTCATTGATCTATATTTTGTGATAACTTAAAAATTAATGCATACTGAAGCTGCTAATATTAAGCCCATATCGATCCAAGGCAGTGCAACAAATGCAACCTCCCCCCCCAAAAAAAAAAATTGATATCTTTTTTTAAATCATTAAGCCTTAGGAAGCAAACTGTTACTATTTTTTTATTTATTATTTTACTTCATGCAGCCTTGCATCTGGTGATACATGACGCATAAATGTCAGCTCTGTGATTCATACAAGTGAAAACATACTTGCTGCTCTTGCGTCTGTCCTGTGTCTGTCCCACGGATCACACCAACAGTTCTTCTTAGTTTTCAGTGCATGATCTACGCATTGCCAGCGAGAAGCCTCCATTTATACTGTCTATGGCACAACCACGAACGCCAGCAACAAGTACCAGACTATGCCAAAACACTCAAAAAATACAAAAACTACAAGTGCTGAAATTAGCTGCAACTTGAGTGCATAACACGTACTGTATGTGCACTATACATTAAAATGAATTTGAAAAACTTTTTTAAAAAGCAATTTTAAATGCCCCACTAACCCAACACTATAGGCAGCCGAAACCGGAAGTTCCGCCCATAATCGTTCCTACAGCGGCACCCCCAGGAATAAGGTGGATAGTTTTTAATTCATTTATTTTAGCATTTATTCATAATATATGTTGTACTGTACAACTGTGCAATGACAATAAAGCCTATTCTATTATATATGTATTTATTTCATTGGGATTCCTTTAAAATGTTTATTTAACATTTATTCATGACTAAAACAGTAATGTTGGAGTTTTATTTTGAAGTCCACTCTAACCCGGATATAAACATTGATCCCGGACGCCATGTTGGCTCCAGCAGATAACTATCCTGTCAGGGAGTTTGTTGTTGTCGCCGCTGTTTTAGACCTGAATCCCCCCCGCAGCTGCTTCTCTCTCCCCGCTGCTGCTGTTGCCGCTTCTCGGATCGGACTCACAGCTCTGGTCCCCGGTGAAGCTTCCACAGTGACGGCGGCGGAGCGCCATGGAGCAGAACAAAGATGAGATGGCGGCGGCGCTGAAAACTTTCTCCTCCCAGGCGGAGCTCATCATGGAGATCGCGATTCGGTCCGCCGTGGGGGTGCTGCTGCAGGAGGAGCAGAGGCAGGGGGACGGAGAGGTGAGCGAGGTTATAATGAGGTTAAAGTTAAAGGTGAAGATGATCTGAGGGGTTAAAGAGGAAAATCCGCCATCACTTCCTTCTTCGCCTGCTGAGAAACAAACACTCCAACATGAGCACTCGTGAAGATTTGAGGGGGGATGCTGTCCCCCTTGTTAGCAAAAAAAAAACCCCAAACAAAAATACAGAAATGTCCTTACCGATGTCGTCATAAACCTTTCTATATTACATTATAGAACTGAATATCACCAATACACCCGTTCTAAGCAAAAATAAAACTTAAAAATTTGTAATGTGCATACTTTTGTAACTTTTTTTCTCATTGGTCTCATAAATTTGCAACGCTTTTCCTCGTAAACTTGCAACTTTTTCCTTTAAATTTGCAAAGGTTTTCTCATAATTGGCAACTTTTTTCTCATGAATTTGCAACTTTTTTGTAAAATTGCAACTTTTTACTCATAAATTTGCAGTTTTTCTCAAAAATTTACAGCTTTTTGCTCATAAATTTGCAATCTTTTTCTCATAAATTTGCAGCCTTTTTCTCATAAAACTGCAATTTTTTCTCATAAATTTGTGATTTTTTTGCAAAAATGAAACACGTAAAATTGCAGATTTATTCTCAAGTTTGTGACTTGTAAATCTACAACTTTTTTTTTCATGAATTTGCAACTTTTTTGTTGTAAATGTGCAACTTTTTTCTCGTAAATTTGTGACTTTGCAAAACTGCAACCTTTTTATCGTAAAATTGGAAATTTTTTCTCATAAATTTACATTTTTCTCGTGAATTTGCAAATGTTTTCTCCCAAACTTGCAAATTTTTTTTCTCATGAATTTGCAACTTTTTTGTTAATGTGCATCTTTTTCTCATAAAATTGCAACACTATCTCATGAATTTGCAACTTTTTTCTTGTAAATCTGCATAACGTCCTTTATAATATTACCTACTTAAGTACAAGTAGAAGGTGGAAGTACCTATTAAGAAAGTTACTGGAGTAGTGAGTTACTAATGTTTTGTGAAAAATTTGCACCCTTTACCTCTCCATTTTCTGAGCTTTTTCTCATAAGCATGTGATGGTTTTTTCTTCTAAATTTACACCTATTTTCTGAGAAATTAAAGAGAAAAGTCCCAAATGATAGACCTTTTAGTTGTTTATGAGCTTGCTGAGTCCTCTGGGCTCCAGAGCTCAGGTGTACAGCAGCTGTTTGTTCTCATGTGATTAACAGAGAGTCATGATGAACAGCTGTGATGGAGGTTTTAATAACCAATATATACAGTATATAAGTGTACAGAAATATTGGAAGTTTTAGATGTTGAAACACCAGATGTTTGGCAATGACCCGATTTGTTTCTCCATATTGTGTGTCCCACAGCCTCAGCTGACCGCCGTGTTCCACCTCGTGTCCCGAGAGGCCGTTCGTAAGATCTGCAGCATTTTCAGAGAGCTGTATATGGCCGTTGTGATGGAAAACCGATCCCTCAGGGAGAAAGTGATGCAACTTTGCTCTGAAGCTGCAAAAAATCAGAAACCATCTGCACCGCCGAGGACTCAGACAGTTAAAAGGATCAAACCAAGACGTGAGTTACTAAATGACTTTGTGTTTGACATTTAGAAATGCACAAAACAGCTGAGTCTGGGTGTTTTAAAATGAATCTGAGCTGCTTGATTATCATTAAAGATGTGTTAAAATACACGTAAAGGTTTAAAATAAACTAAGGCCTAATATTTACTTAATTTGTTTCACCTAAGATCTTATGTTACAATCATCAGCCCACACTATAAACCTATATGCTTTCTGTCTAGGGCTGTCCAGGGTGCAGCACTGCACATATGATGGTTTTATTAAATCATATTTAAATATAATATTTGCAACTTTTTTCCTGTAAATTTTCATCTTTTTTTTCTCCTAAATTTGCAACTTTTTTCTCCTAAATTTGCTTTTTTTCTTTTAAATTTGGAGTTTTCCTGTAAATTTTAAAACTTTTTCTCATAAATTTACTTCTTTCTCAAAAGTTTGACTTTTTTTCTCAAAAATTTGTGACTTTTTTCTTGTAAACTTGCAATTTTTTCCTGTAAATTTGCAACTTTTTATTCCAGATTTGTGACTTTCGTTTCTCATAAATTTGTACTTTTTCCCTCACACATTTACAACTTTTTCCCTGTGAATTTTCATCTTTTTTCTTAAAAGTTTGCAACTTTTTTTCCTCATTGATTTGACTTTTTTCTGGTAAATTTTCATCTTTTTTTCTCATAAATTTAGGGCAAAGGGGTGAATTGGGATGCACCCAAAGTGCGGTATTCCACAAGGCAGTTGCCTTGGGCCCCTCCTATTCTCAATATTCACAAATGATATGCCACTCACAGTTAAACTGGCTAGCTTAAAATCATATGCTGACGATTCCACAATTTACTTTGCAGCACCAACTTGTTTTCAGCTTGACCAAGGGAGCTTCACTTTGTTTATGACCGGGTATGGTCGAACAAGTTGGTGCTTAATGTATCCAAAACTGTTAGCTCTCAGGGGCGCGGCTCTGCTGCAGACCCTGTGCTCACCTCGTCTGTTTGTTTACTGTGTCTGAACGTACTAATCTCTTCAGTTTTGAGCTGGCTATGCATATATGAACGCAATTGTACTTTACAATCTGGAATTATGAACATCGGACCGCCCAAAAAACAGCAGCAAAAGGGAGAATTCTGGGTAGTGATAAAGGGGTACTGGCCCCTACCCACAGGGCGGTCTTGAGGGGTCGGCCAATCAGGACTTTGCATGACTATCTCACTGCCCCTTTGGTAAACTCGCTCGTCCCAATGGGAAGTGAAATGCTCAGACACTTATCACAAATTAGACACACATTATCAAAATATTTCCATCTGAATTTTTTAATCTACGAGGGTTCATAAGTAAGAAAAGCATGCATAAATGAAACATTTATGACAACAGATAATGCAGCAACATTGTAAGCACATTTAGGAAGTCTATAGGAAAAATTCCTGTTCTGCAGGAAGTTTACTGCCATGGTCGTAAAATAATGTCTCATTGGGGGAGTTTGTTTCCTGCTTCTCTCTTCTCCATGTCAGGGATCTGTGTTGAAAAGAAGGGAGGGGGCAAGGGTGCTGCATATGGTCCTCCATCACAGCTGGATCCTGTTGGGGGTGATGAAACTGGGCAGAGGTTAGACAGTTTGTTCATACATGAAGCAAAGTTCCAATGTTAGTGTTCAGTCCAGCTTCAGTCTGCTACAATCCAAAGCATTTGATAGAATTAATCATGGAAAACTATGAAATTACTTGAGGTGTTCCCAAGTATTTAATTAGAGTTCTGGTTTTCTGGTATACTTATCAGACCATGTGTGTAAAATGGGGGAACATTCTATCAACTCCCTTTTATGTGAGCAACGGTGTACACCAAGGTGGAATTTTGTCCCCTATTCTGTTTAATGTATATATGGATGATCTGTCGAGACAATTGAACGGATGTAACACAGGCTGTGTTGTGGGTGGCTCTGTCATCAATCATCTCATGTATGCAGATGACCTAGTAATACAGTAATGAGTCCTTATAGTGCTGGGTTACAACTATTAAGAGTTTGCTCACAATATGGCAATGATCACAACATCAAATTTAATGCTAAGAAGAGTATTGTCATGATTGTGAGATGCAGAGAGGACGGGGAACTAGTTTTTCCTACCTATAAATTGTGTGATACTTCTCTTGCAACATGCAAGGAAATAAAATACTTGGGTCACATCATCACTGATGATTTGAGTGATGACAGAGATGTCTACAGGCAGTGCTGTAAATTGTATGCCCAAGCCAATATGTTACTGAGAAAGTTTAGTGTGTGCTCTGTAAATGTTAAATCTTCTCTGTTCAGAGCTTACTGTACTCCTCTGTATACTGCACACCTGTGGAGCAGCTACAGGACTGATAGTATGAGAAGGCTGACTGTGGCCTACAACAATGCACTGAGGCTGCTGCTTCAGGCGCCCAGATGGCACAGTGCCAGTCAGCTGTTTGTGACATGTGGTATTCCTACGTGTAAGGCACTACTGAGGAAACTTGTGTACAATTTTATGTCATCTGGATGACCCGGAAAACAGCATCATACAGACTCTGACAAGCCCCAGGAAGAGCAGTCTCAGATACACCTCTGCTCTCAGAAGTCACTGGCACAACAGCCTCTACAAGAACTCTTTTTAAAGACTCTTATGCTGTTCTTATTGCTGCGGTGTTGGTTATTGTTTCCCTGATACTCCTACCCCTCCCTATTCTATATGGACCCGCTTGTGTGTCTGAAGTAAAGATTATTATTATTAAGATAAGATAAGATAAGATAAGATAAGCCTTTATTAGTCCCACAACGGGGAAATTCCAGGATTGCAACAGCACAGGGATAGCAACACTCAGAGCAACAATCAGAAGGCAAGAAAAAAAAAAACAAGCAAGCAAGAGCAGCTAATAAACATATGTACGTATTACTATAAAATATATATATATACACACACACACAGACACACAGTGCAGAGCATTGTAGCTGGATGGAATAAATATATGAATATATGAACACACAGTGCAGAGCATTGTAGCTAGATGGAATAAATATGTAAATATATAAACACCCACAGTACGGAGCATTGCAGCTAGGTGGAATAAATATGCAAGTATATAAACACACACAGTGCGGAGCAATGTAGCTAGATGGAATAATATGTAGATATATAAATATATAAACACACCCAGTGCTGAGCATTGTAGCTAGATGGAATAAATATGCAAATATATAAACACACACAGTGCAGAGCATTGTTGCTAGATGGAATGAAACAGCATAACCGTCTACTTAGTTATCCTACATGGTATGATTATGTGCCCATACATATTCTCACCCTCCATAGCGACCGGTATGTTCCTAGTTGTATGCCGGAGGGGACCATTGTGTAAGTCTATTGCATCTTTTGCATTCAAAAAACTATTAGTTTGTTACGTCTTTTTGCTATCTCTGCGAGCAGCCCTGCTTAGGTTGTACAGTCTGACAGCCGTTGGTAGGAAGGACCTACGAAACCTCTCGGTTGTGCACCTGGGATGATGTAGTCTGCTGCTAAATGAGCTCCTCAGTGCATTCAGTATGTCCTGCATAGGGTGGAACTCGGACTCCAGCAGAGATGACAGTTTAGCCACCGTCCTTCTCTCTCCTATCTCCTCCATCGGATCAAGGCGCTGCCCCAGGACAGAGCTAGCTTTCTTAATCAGTTTGTTCAGTCTCTTCCTATCGGCTGCAGTAATGCCACTGCCTCAGCAGACCACTCCAAAAGTGATGGCTGATGCCACCACCGTGTCATAGAATGACTTCAGCAGCGCCCCTTGTACACCAAAAGACCTGAGTCTCCTCAGCAGGAACAGCCTGCGCTGTCCCTTCTTGTAGAGTGCATCAGTATTGTGTGACCAGTCTAGTTTATTGTTCAGATGAATACCCAGGTACTTATAGGATGTCACCATCTCGATGTCTGTTCCCTGTATATTTACTGGTACTGTGAGGGGCTGCCCATGCCTGCGGCAGTCCACCACCAGCTCCTTAGTTTTCCTCGCGTTGATCTGGAGGCAGTTCCGATGGCACCAGTCCACGAAGTCCTGGATAAGCCCTCTGTACTCAGCTTCATCTCCATTGGAGATGAGGCCAACGATCGCAGAGTCATCAGAGAACTTCTGTAGATGGCAGTGTGTTGTGTTGTGTGAGAAGTCCGCAGTATAAAGAGTGAACAGGAAGGGAGCCAGCACCGTTCCCTGGGGGGCCCCCGTGCTACTGATGATCGTGTCGGACACACAGTCCCGGGTTCTCACAAACTGAGGCCGGTTCGTGAGGTAGTCCAGGATCCATGATGACAGGTGCTGGTCCACCCCTGCGCGCAGCAGCTTGTCCTTCAGGATCATCGGTTGGATGGTGTTGAAAGCACTGGAGAAGTCAAAGAACATGATCCTCACCATATTCCCGGGCTTCTCCAGGTGGGACAGAGAACGGTGAAGGAGGAAGATCACCGCATCCTCCACCCCAATGCCATGCTGGTAGGCGAACTGGAGTGGATCCATCGCTGGTTCCACCAGGGGGCGGAGGTGAGCAAGGAGCAGTCTCTCCAGGGTCTTCATCAAGTGGGACGTCAAGGCCACCGGTCTGTAGCTGTTCAGGTCTTTGGGGTGGGAAGTTTTTGGTACAGGTACCACACAAGATGTTTTCCACAGCTGTGGTACCCTCCCCAGTTTCAGGCTCATGTTGAAGATATACGTCACAATCCCACACAGCTGGTCTGCACAGGACTTGAGGAGCTTTGCGCTGATGCCGTCCGGTCCCGGCGCCTTCCTCGCCTTGATCTTCCTCAGCTCCGTCCTCACCTGGGTCCTGGTCAGGGTCAGGATGGGGGGCTGTGTGTTGGGAGTGGGGGGGTGTTGGTGGAGTGGGGAGTGGGCAGCAGGACTTGATTTCTTTAGAGGCAGCAGTGGTTGTTGTGCAGTCAGGGGGGAGGGCGGTTGGTCAAATCTATTGAAAAACAGATTCAGGTTGTTCGCCCACTCCCATTCGCCCATTATTATTATTATTATTATAGATTTGGAAATTATTGGCAGCACCTTCATTTGAAAACTCCCTACGGTCCCCAACCACTCGGTACCGAGCGGAGAGGGGAAAAAAAAAATATTCTATTGCTCTGTATTGGCTATAGGAGTCTGTTTTTCTGACACCCCCCCCCCCCCACCAAAAACAAAACAAACAAAAAAACCCGGACAATATTCTCTCTCTTTCCGTGCCTAACTCCTACCTGTCTGTCTGCTGCATGTTGGTCTTGACACACACACACACATCTTTCATTTATGGTGTGTGTGGGGGGGGGGGTTGTCTGTCCATACCGGAGATCCACTGCTTTAAAGCTCATTGACCAGATGTAGTAATGATTTTACCTCTAAAGATGTGTAAAATGATCAAACACTGGCTGTAGTAGATTTGCTCACTGTGTTTGGTGTTTTATTTTTTTTTTATTATTACTTATTTTGTACCCATAGGTAGATTTGTTTTGCAGTCTGGTGACAAGCCACCAGCTGCCGGTCGCTGCGTGCGCAAGCGCCCCGTATCCCTAACCTGCATGTTTTTGGCATGTGGGAGGAAACCGGAGAAATCCCAGAGTAAACCCACGCAACACGGGGAGAACATGCAAACTCCACACAGATCACTGTTGGCCGGGGGCAGGGATCGAACCCACGATCTCACGATCCCCGCGATCCCCCAGCCGAGGGTAAACTGTGCTGCCACAGTGCTAACCACTGCGCCACCGTGCAGCCATGTGCACCGTGTTTTAAGGTGTCTCATCATGCTCGCGCCCGCGATGGAGTGCTTTTGGGGCAGGCGGATGTTTTTCAACACAAACCTAGCGCTTCGTACACGCGGTCAGGACAGAGACGTGGCGAGACGGAGGAAGGGACGGTGTTGGAAACCTCACGGGTGAGTTTTTTTTAATCACACACTCTGTTTGCTGATGTGTTCTGTTAATACTTATTGTAAACACGGAAGTGACCACGGCGCAGCATTGCGTTTGATTGGTTAGACTGAGTGTTTCGGCGCCAGTCAGAGGCAAATTTGATTGGTGAAACTGGTGGAAGTTGATGAGGATTGGCCAAAATTGCAGGAAAGTTGCGGTGATTGGACAAAGTTGCATGGTCGTGCAATAGTTGCGCTGATTGGCTGATTTCGTGTGAGTTGATGTAGTAGTAAAAACTACTACAGTAGTTGATGAGTAGTTTCTCGTTCGTCTACAGAAGCTTGCCGAACGTGTCTACCCCGAGTCTCAGTGTGGCTTCCACGCTGAGCGATCGATGGTAGACATGATATTCTCCATCCGCCAACTCCAGGAGAAATGCAGAGAACAGAACATGCCCCTGTACGTCGCCTTCATCGACCTCACCAAAGCGTTCGATCTGGTCAGCAGAGAGGGCCTTTTCAAGATCCTGCCAAAGATAGGATGCCCACCAAAGTTGCAAAGCCTCATCGAATCGTTTCACACCAACATGCAGGGGATAGTGCAGCACGATGGCAACGTCTCAGAGCCATTCAACATACGCAGCGGAGTGAAACAGGGCTGTGTACTTGCACCAACCCTCTTTGGGATTTTCTTTGCTATGATCCTGAGGCATGCCTTCAGCACAGCAACAGAGGGAATCTACCTGCACACAAGATCTGACGGCAGGCTTTTCAACCTCGCCCGCCTGAAAGCCAGAACCAAAGTACGCAAGGCTCTAATCAGAGACATGCTGTTTGCAGACGACGCTGCAGTCGCAACCCACACACAGCAGGAGCTTCAGACCCTGATGGACCGCTTCTCCCAGGCATGCAAGGACTTCGGGCTTACCATCAACCTGAAGAAGACTAACGTCTTGACGCAAGGCACGGAAGCACCACCAACCATCACCATCGACGACTACGAGCTGGAGGTCGTGAATCAGTTCACATACCTGGGGTCCACGATCAGCAACAACCTCTCCCTTGATACAGAGATCGACAAGAGGATTGGAAAATCAGCCTTCACACTCACTCGCCTCACCACACGAGTGTGGGAGAATCCCAAACTCTCTGTCAAGACGAAGATGGCAGTGTACAACGCCTGCGTCATCAGCACACTGCTCTATGGGAGTGAGACGTGGACAACATACGCCCGGCAGGAAAAGAGACTGAACTCCTTCCACTTGCGCTGCATTCGCCACATCCTGGACATATCCTGGCAGGACAAAGTGCCCAACACAGAAGTTCTGTCCCGCGCCGGCCTCCCCTCCATGTTCACTCTACTCAGGCAGCGCAGGCTCCGCTGGCTAGGCCACGTTCACCGTATGGAGGATGGCAGAATCCCCAAAGACGTCCTCTATGGAGAACTGGCGACTGGCAGGAGAGACGTTGGCCGCCCACAGCTGTGCTTTAGAGACGTCTGCAAGAGAGACATGAAGGCCCTGGAGATCAACACAGAGCGCTGGGAGGACCTTGCAACGGACCGCTCCAAATGGAGAGGCACCCTGTCCAGACAGCTCAAGGTGGGTGAAGAGAGACTGACTGCTGCAGCAGATGAAAAAAGGACCCGCAGGAAGAACCGCCACAGACCCAGCAGCACGGTGACCACCCACAAGTGCGACCTGTGTGACAGGGACTGCCATTCACGCATCGGCCTGTTCAGCCACAGGCGGTGCTGTTCCAGCAGAGTAGACGTTTAGGATTCTCTTCCATGGTCATCATAGACCGACGGAGGCCGCCGCCGCCGCCGATGCAATCGCAACATTGCGAAATCCTGGAGGGACTGCCTAGTTGATAGAGCATCTGCCCCACAACCGGGAGGTTGGGGGTTCAAGTCCCAGCCGGGTCATACCAAAGACCATATAAAAATGGTACTTCCCGCCTTCTAGCTTGGTGCTCAGTGTAATAGAATGAGGGAAGGAGAAGTTGTTTGTGGCGGCACCTTGCATGGCAGTGACCAATGTGATTAACATTGTAAATAGGAGAAACATAATTTCGTTCTACTGTACATGATTGGCTGTATGGACTGAATGACAACAGAGATGGCTTCTTCTTCTTCTTCTTCTTCTTCCCACATGCGTTTGGGATATTTCAAATGTGTTTTTGCAAAATGTAGCCGGACTTGGATGTTTTTCTTCATAAGATAAGGCTTCCATCTTGCCACCCTACCCCATAGCCCAGACATATGAAGAAGTTGGGCGATTGTTGTCACATGTACTAAACAGCCAGTACTTGCCAGAAATTCCTGCAGCTCCTTCAGTGTTGCTGTTGGCTGTCTGTTTGTTTTTCATTTGGGTTGTACAGGTTATAGGTCACATTAATGGTGGAAAAAGTTTTGAAATGATTTATCTTGGTCTCATTTTTTTACATTGCAGAAACCTGGCATTTGAACAGGGGTGTGTAGACTTTATATATCCACTATACATTATATTCTGTGAGGATACAGTGACTGAACTCAGAACTGTGAAAATATTCCCCAATAAATCATGGATGTCTAAAGAACTAAGGAGCTGTCTGTCTGAAAGAAGGGATGCTTTCCTCTCTGGTGATGCAGAAGTAGTACGAGAAAAAAGGAGGGAGTTAAGAGGGAAAATTCACAAGGCTGAAACTGATTATAAAAACAGAATTGAGAGTAATTTTTTTTTAACGGTAATGTACGTCAAGCATAGATTGGGTTAAACACAATTATGGGTAGAACAAAAACTAGAGATGATAGTAGTGTTAATAATAGTTTGGATTTCATAAATGAACTGAACAAGTTTTATTGTAGATTTAACACCATTGATGACAGCAAGGAGTGTGATGAAATATGTAGGAATCTTCCTCCCATGATGACACCAATTACAATTAATGGCAACACAGTATTGGCAGGTCTTCTCAAACTGCAGCCAAACAAGACTACAGGCCCAGATGGTCTGAGAGCTCGGCTTTTCAAAGACTGTGCACACCAACTAAAAGAAGTCTTTACACGGCTCTTCAAGCTTGGACACACATACTGTGCCTAAATCATAGAAATTTTCTGAAATAAGACTAGTGCCAAAGAAATCTGTTGCAAGCTCTCCTAATGATTTTAGGCCTATTGCTATAACCTCCATCCAATGCAAAACCATGGAACGAGTTTTGGATGGCCATCTGACCTCTGCAGCAGCCATTGTGCAATACCCACTTCAGTTTGCATATAAAGGCAAAAGAGGTACAGATGATGCAATACTGACTCTGGCTCAAGTAGGTTCATTTTGTCTTCTTTTAATTATTTACCTTTTGCTCTTATTAAAGACAAAAATAGAAAGGAGATGTTTTTACCTTCTTTACATGTTCCGACTGTTCACTGCAGCCTTCGTCAAAGACATCTCCTTTCTATTTTTGTCTGTTATAAGAACAAAAAGTAAATACTGACTCTGCTTAATGTAGTTTCAAAGCACCTTACACACCCTGATACAAGGGTGTCCAATCATGTGCCATGGAGGGCCAAAACCCTGCAGGCTTTACCTCCAACCAGTGTCTTCAACAGCAGGTTCCACTGAATTTCTTCCTACCGATTGCTGATAAGTGAAAACACCTGCTGAAGAGACTGGGTAGAAGAGAAAACCTGCAGGGTCTTGGTCCTCCATGGCACATGATTGGACACCCCTGCCCTAAGGGATAGGCAAGGATTTTATTTGTGGATTTTAGTTCAGCTTTTAACTCAATGAAAACACATTCTTTTGTAAAGACTTGCTGACATCAATATTAAGATAAGATAAGATAAGCCTTTATTAGTCCCACAACGGGGAAATTCCAGGATTGCAACAGCACAGGGATAGCAACACTCAGAGCAACAATCAGAAGGCAAGAAAAAAACAAGCAAGCAAGAGCAGCTAATATACATATGTACATATTACTATAAAATATATATATACACACACACAGACACACAGTGCAGAGCATTGTAGCTGGATGGAATAAATATATGAATATATAAACACACAGTGCGGAGCATTGTAGCTAGATGGAATAAATATGTAAATATATAAACACCCACAGTACGGAGCATTGCAGCTAGGTGGAATAAATATGTAAATATATAAACACACAGTGCGGAGCAATGTAGCTAGATGGAATAATATGTAGATATATAAACACACAGTGCGAAGCATTGTAGCTAGATGGAATAAATATATAGATATATAAATATAAACACACCCAGTGCGGAGCATTGTAGCTAGATGGAATAAATATGTAAATATATAAACACACACAGTGCAGAGCATTGTTGCTAGATACATGGTATGATTATGTGCCCATACATATTCTCACCCTCCATAGTGACCGGTATTTTCCTAGTTGTATGCCGGAGGGGACCATTGTGTAAGTCTATTGCATCTTTTGCATTCAAAAAACTATTAGTTTGTTACATCTTTTTGCTATCTCTGCGAGCAGCCCTGCTTAGGTTGTACAGTCTGACAGCCGTTGGTAGGAAGGACCTACGAAACCTCTCGGTTGTGCACCTGGGATGATGTAGTCTGCTGCTAAATGAGCTCCTCAGTGCATTCAGTATGTCCTGCATAGGGTGGAACTCGGACTCCAGCAGAGATGACAGTTTAGCCACCGTCCTTCTCTCTCCTATCTCCTCCACCGGATCAAGGCGCTGCCCCAGGACAGAGCTAGCTTTCTTGATCAGTTTGTTCAGTCTCTTCCTATCGGCTGCAGTAATGCCACTGCCCCAGCAGACCACTCCAAAAGTGATGGCTGATGCCACCACCGTGTCATAGAATGTCTTCAGCAGCGCCCCTTGTACACCAAAAGACCTGAGTCTCCTCAGCAGGAACAGCCTGCGCTGTCCCTTCTTGTAGAGTGCGTCAGTATTGTGTGACCAGTCTAGTTTATTGTTCAGATGAACACCCAGGTACTTATAGGCTGTCACCATCTCGATGTCTGTTCCCTGTATATTTACTGGTGCTGTGAGGGGCTGCCAGGGCTAATTAACCCAGGGCTAATCCTCTGGATACAACAGTTTCTCCTATGCTGTCCTCAGAGAGTTTGTGTCGGGAAGCGGGGGGGGGGGGGGATAATATTTCAGAAGAGGCTACTGTGAGCACATGCTGCCCACAGGGATGTGTTTTGTTGCCTGTTCTTTTCAGCCTCTTCACAAATGAATTTCAAATAAATGATACAGATGTCAAACTACTCAAATATGCTGACGATATGGCTCTGGTTGGTCTCTTGTATTAAACAGACCTGTTGGCTGAGGGGATCAAGGCCCTCGAAAGCTGGTGTAACAACAGTCAGCTTCAAATTAATGTGACCAAAACTAAAGAAATCATAATTGGCTCCAACATCAAAACACAACCAGTCTCACTTGATGGCCAAATTGTTGAAACTGTCAGCAGCTTTAAATACCTTGGCACAATTTTAGACTCTCATCTCGACTTCCATGATAACACTGAGTACATATATAAAAGATGTTCTCAGCAGCTGTACCTTCTGAGGAAACTCTGCAGCCTTGGTGTCAGCGCACACATTCTGGAAGTTGTCTACAGATCTATTGATTTCTGCCTGGTGCAACCATCTGACCTGCAGACTAAAAAACAAATTAAGCGGAATTGTGTCATTGGCTACTAAGGTGATTGGCAAAACTCCAAAACAACTTAGCCAACTGTACAGAGAGAGGACACTGAACAAAGCCAAGGATATCATGGCAGACAGCTCCCATCCTCTCCACAGTCAGTTTGAGCTCTTGCACTCTGGTAGGTGCTACAGAGTTCCACTGGTGACTAAGGCTGTTTTCAAATGTTCTTTATTCTATGTGCATTTGATCTCCTGAATACATCTGGAATTTAAAAGCATACTAGACAATGAAACTGAAAGTGATTTTATGTTATATGCTTTTTTAAAATTTGTGTTTTTTTTAAAAGCTGTATGTTGTATAAGGTTCTACTATTGTGGACAATAAATATTCTATTCTATTACTTAATTTGGTTCAAATTACAAATTGTCTAATGATCCCAAATTAAATTTATTATTAAATGGTGATGTCATTCAATAGGGGATCCTTTTAAATAAACAAATAAATGGCCAATAGCACGGTGACAGGTGTAACTGAAGACTGGATGACGTGTTACGGACGTAGGGAAATGAAACCGGGAAGACCTTTACCTGCTTCTGGCCATTCTGACAAAATGTTAAAATAGAAATGAAAATAGTTTTATATTAGTTTTCTGATCTCAATGGCTTCCCTGATCCAACAGTGGTATTTGTTGCTTTCTGTGCGGATGATGTTTGTCTGTTCCCAGTCCACGAGATGATTTTCTTTTTTGCAATGGTCGGATACGGAAGATTTCAGGTTCTGTTTTTCAGCTGATGCTTTTTGTGCTCATGTGTACCTTGCTGTTGTCTCTTGTTCACATTCTTTTCTGTGTTCCTTTTTTCTGGTTCAAAAGGTTCTTCCCGTTTCTCCTTTGTAGGTTTTGCTGCATGATCGGCATGTTATTTCATAGATGACATTACTTTTGTTTTCTGTTGATATTATGTCTTTGGGATGAATCGAGAGTTACCTGAAAGTGGTATGTGGTTTTACTGGGTTGTTGATGTGGTATTTTTTCATTGTCCTCTGTATTCTTTCAGTGACGCCTCCCAGGTATGGTAGTGTGACTGTTCCTGCGTTGTTTACTTTTTGTGTGGTCCTTCCTCCTCTCCATTTTATGTTTTTCATCTCCATTTGCTTCCTTCCCCTCTCTGTAGCCCATTTGGGGTAGTGACAGTTTTTCAGAGCCTTCATTATCCTTCATTATCCTTCATTAGCCTTCATCCACCTACGCAAGAATGCTGTTTATTGACTTCATCTCAGCATTCAACACAGTTATCCCCTCCAAGTTGCTCACCAAACTTGGGGATCTGGGAATCAGTACCTCCACCTGCAACTGGATCATGGATTTTCTGACCAACAGACCCCAGCATGTTAGGTCAGGCCCCAACCGTTCTTCCGTCATCACACTCAACACTGGTGTACCACAGGGCTGTGTGCTCAGCCCATTCCTCTACTCCCTCTACACCCATGACTGCAGGCCTATGTATGGATCCAATTCCATCATAAAGTTCGCAGATGACACCACGGTGATTGGACTCATCAGGGACAACGACGAGTCAGATTACAGGGCAGAGGTTGAGCACTTGGCTACTTGGTGCGCTGACAATAACCTGCTCCTTAACACCAGCAAAACCAAGGAGCTCATAGTGGACTACAGGAAGGAGAGGGAAGAGACACATGACCCCATCCATATCAATGGCATAGCTGTTGAACGTGTCCCCAGCTTCAAATTCCTGGGGACCCACATCTCGGAGGACCTGTCCTGGTCAGTTAACACCACCAGCCTGATCAAGAAGGCCCATCAGCGCCTCTTCTTCTTGAGGACATTGAAGAAGAACCATCTGTCAACTGACATCCTGGGCAACTTCTACCGCTGGGTGATAGAGAGCACCCTGACCAACTGTATCACACTCTGGTATGGGAGCTGCTCTGTAGCTGACCGCAAGGCGCTGCAGCGGGTGGTGAAAACCGCCCAACGCATCACAGGGACTCCACTTCCAGCTATAGAGGACGTCTACAGGAAAAGATGTCTGCGCTGGGCACGCAGCATTCTTAGGGACTCCAACCATCCTGCTCATGGACTGTTCCAGCTTCTCCCCTCCAGAAGACGTTTCAGAAGCCTTCGGACTAGAACCAGCAGGTTTAGGAACAGTTTCTTTCCAACAGCTGTCACGTTATTGAACTTAGTTCCCCGCTGACTCTCTTACAATCATCTTTTACCATCCTCACCTGTACATAACTACATAACTACATCTAACTTATTGCACATTATTTGCACATAACAGTACTTTTAACTTTCTGCACTGCTGCATATATTTGCATATATTTGCTTAAATTGCACATACTGTTAATTACCTTATATACTGCACTGCTGTCCTTTGCACTTCTGATTGGATGCTAAACTGTGTTTCGTTACCTTGTATTCATACATGTGTAATGACAATAAAGTTGAATCTAATCTAATCTAATCTTATGTGTACCTCTTCCTCCTCTTTATCCTATGGATTAGTAACGATGTTGGTCCGGTCGTAGAATGTTCTGATAACGGAGAGTTTGTGGGCTGTGGGGTGTTCTGAAGTCCATAACAAATACTGGTCAGTGTGTGTCGGTTTCCTGTATATTTTGATGTTTGTGCCGCCATCGTCTGTGTGGATGATTTTCATGTCCAGAACAGATATGGATTTGTTAGTTTCTTCTTCATGGGTGAATTTAATATTTCCCGGGCTGTCCCTCTGGTTTAGATGTTCAGTGAGTGTGGTCGTTTGTCCTTTGTTGATTGTTTCCATAAGCTTATTTTACATGATGCTGGTGCTGTTTGTATGGCTCTGGTCTCTAGGTCCTCTAAAAAACGCTCATGATTGCTGAGAGTGGATCTCCCATGGCAAAGACAGTATGAACCCTTTTGGATTATAAATGATAATAATTAGTGAATGAGACCTTTGTTGCCTTTTCCTGCAGATGAACCCTCTTCATCCCCGGATGACCAATCAGCCACCAGCCCTACATCTCTGACCGTGGCCATCTTGAACGCCACTGCAGCTGAACCCACAGCTGGACCCGCGGGCAGTGCTCAGGATGACCAGGTCCCCATAGTCATCATCAGTCAGCCGCTGCACGCACCAGTCACGGGGCAGAGCAGCCTACTGGAGACACCTGATCATGCCGTCGAGGTGCAGACGGAGGTGGTTTATGAGACGGCGCAGTTCAGCGTGGACCCTGAACAGTCACCTGGCTCCATCCACTACTCATCAGATATGACGTCATTCCTGGTGGCCAACGAGACGACCACTGAACATCAGTGGCTAGATATGGCATCGCCTGAAGAGCAGCAAATTGTTGTGAGTCATTTCTTCTGATGTTTTTTTTTTTAATTTTTTATTTTTTTAATGATAATTCTGTGATATCATAATATTGTTGTTTTATTATGAAGTGCGGTGTAGTGGCAGCCACTTCCACTTCCGCCACTGCACTGCCCTATAAATACCAGCAGGCATCTCTGTTTGGCCTCTTTTGCCAATGCCCTTGCCTGGTGGCTGAATTGTGTGTGATCAACTCCTTGATAAAGTGAAGTTCAACTGTGCACCTAGCCTCGTCATTACAAAGGTAATTCTGACATAATATTTTGATCACGAGAATAAACATGGAGGCGTGTGTTTCACCGCTTCGGCCCTTCCTGGAGCTCCTGGGTGAGCCACCTGTGCCCTGGCCAAGATAGTTTACCGCCTTTCAGGGCTACATCGTGGCGCTCGATCTGGGTAAGCTAGATAAACTGAAGGCACGTGCGCTTCTGATGCATGATTTGGGGATTGAGGGCCAGCGTACACTCGGGGCTTCCAACTCGTATGAGGATGTGGTCGAGTTGCTAGTGTGCCATTTCCACACCCCAGACAGCGTGACCGTCCGGAGGATTTGGCTCCGACAATGACACCAGCGAGTAGGTGAGCCTGTCCGCTAGTTTGTCGCCGACCTACAGCAGCTGGCTAGCGAGTGTTGTTTCGGGCCATTGGAGAAGGGAATGGTACGTGACCAGCTGGCGGAGCACACAACCAGCAATGCTTTATGAGCGAGGCTACTCACGACACCAAGTGACCTAACGTTAGCCAGGGATGTCGAGCTAGCTCTCCAAGCGGAGACTGCAGACAAGTTGGCTTCGGAGCTAAAGTGCTGCCAGTCACAGCGGCAGCTGGGGCCTACCGCCGCAGCATTAGTAGCGGACCCTGACAGCGAGGATAGCTTGACCGACGACAATGTGGAAAGCAATGCCATCAGCCGAAGGTCTGCCCCGGGAAAACCCTTGTGTATGGGTTGTGGGTCCGTGAAGCACCAATACAAGGCTAGGGAGTGCCCTTCTAGATGGAAGCGCTGTGGCAAGTGTAGACGCTTGAACCATTATGCCAGGGTGTGACGCATGTCTGAGCCAGAGAGCCCATGGAGAAAAACAACTTCACCTGCCCCAACGGCTGTCCATGCGGTGTCCCCGAGTACCAACGGGTTCACGTTCTGCAAGGTGACGCTGGATGGTGAGGATGTACCGCTGCTGGCCGACATGGGGGCGGATGGATCGTTATTGAATTGGCCACGGTGAGGAAATTTTTCCCCCACTACAGAATAAGAGGTAATCCAGCGCCGCTCTATGGTTATGGAGGTGGCAGACTGCACACGGTTGGAACACTGGAGTTAACGGTTCGGTACAAGTCGGTAGAGATGGCTGACTTCATGTTCCACGTGACGGTCCGAGGCGACAACATGGGCTGTGACCTGCTTGATGGACTGGGGTTCACCATTAAAGAAGACGCTGGGGAAGAGTGGACTGGTTGTGGCCAGCAGAACCATCCGATGCTATGTGGGACGAAGACTTACCGGGCACCACAGCGGTCAAGCAGGACCAACCTCACTCAGGTTCGACGCAGGAGGGTCTCGGTGCCGGCGCTCGGGGTATGGTAGGAGAGGGTACTGAGCGTGGCGGCGAGGCACCTGCGTCGGCGAGTGACGCTGACGAGCTAGCCTCAGTTTCCTCCAGAGCTTGGCCGCAGAGGGCTGGAGGATCTGGAGCTACAACGGCGACCGCTACAGCAGCTTTAAAAGAGGTCAGGGCTAGACTGACAGGCATGGAGGGACCGTGTGCCGATCAGCAACACTGCAGGCCGAGTAAGAGCTCCTCTGAGAGTTACGGACCTGGTCCGGGCTCGAGGGGAGGGATGTCCACAGTGGATGTGGGCCAAACGACAGCCAGAGGAACACCGGGAGCAGCTGCGCATCGTGGCTAAGCGGGGCGCAACCTACTTCCAGCTGTCAGACAGCTCGTGGAGGGATGCCAACAAGCTATGGCGTGCCCGGGAGGAGGCTTCTGGTGGTGGGTCCGGACAAGAGAGGCGATTGGTGGCGAGGAGAAGAGCCACTCTCGTCTATGAGGTCAGCTGTAATCCTGGGGGCATGCAGCTTCCAGGGGTGGATCTGCTGAGGGGCTGCCCTGGGGCCCCCCACAAGCCGGTTCTACCCCTTTCTACCAGAAGGACAGTAGTGTGGTTTTGAAAAAACTAACATAAGTTCTAATGTTCATATGTTTGTGTGTGTTAAAAAAATAAGACTGAAATGTTATTGTTCTGGGTGTGTATATATTTTAGGAGCACGGCAATGTTCTAAGTTACAGATGGACTTTAGTTAGTTACAGGCGGCAGAATAATCCACCTTGCCATGTGGGGTAGGACGGTAATCCATTCGTCCTCCCTCGTTTTAGGTTTGTTGTGTGAATGTGATAAGGCCATTTATTGATTTTAGTTTTCTTAGTGTGTGATTCGGGTCCTAAATTGGGGAGGATCTCAATTGTATGTGGTTTTGGGGAATGTGATACCATAATATTGTTTTATTATGAAGTGCGGTGTAGTGGCAGCCACTTCCACCACTGCACTGCCCTATAAATACCAGCGGGCATCTCTGTTCGGCCTCTTTGCCGATGCTTCTGCTTGGTGGCTGTATTGTGTGTGATCAACTCCTTAATAAAGTTCAACTGTGCACCTTGCCTCGTCATTACAAAGGTAATTCCGACATAACAAATTCCAGTGTCGCCTCTAAAAATGTTTGATCCAGATTGGTAATGTATACAGTACGTGACCCTTCACTAACTTTAAATGAGTCGGTGTGGGTCTGTCAGATGAAAACGTGCCGGCTACCCTGGATCTAACTGTGAGGTAAAAAGGCTCAGACATAATACAGAGCTGCTCGTCATGTTTGACTGTTGCTTCTCGTCTTGTTTTATAGGAAACTGAGGTAAAGGTAGACATTAATAACGCCAGCAGTGAGGATCGGAGGGTCGGTGCGGGTCAAACAGGTGAGATGCTCTAGCTGTTTATTTTTTTTTTTTACATAGATGCCCTGGCTGAGCCCCTGTTCTACTTTTTGGATTAGCTGTTCTCTTCTGTGAGGTCATCACATCATTACTTAACAGACTCCACATCATCCCCATTGTTAACCTGCCATCCCCCATCCTCATCAAAATTCATAGGTATAAACATTATATCTATGGTATAGCTTCCTGTGGTAACGTATTGTCACTTCCTGTGTTGCTGGCTATCGGTGCGGTTTGCTCTGTGGTTAGATCTCCTCACTCTCCTGAAGATTATTGCCTTTAACCCTCTGTCTGTGTATGTCGCCAAACTGCGACATAACCCCTAGTGGTCAACAGTGGTAAAGATTTTTTTCAAGAAAATATTCAGATCAGATGTCACAACTTTATAAGGCTATAACTTGAAAGTGGTAAGAGATAATGGCTCACTGTCAATTAGAAAGATATAGAATATGATCCAAAGTTTCAGACAGCAGTAAAGTTATGCATCTAATTTGCATACAAACAAAGACATTCGTCACTTACCGGCGTCCTGTTGCTGCATTCTGGTCGCTATTTTGTCCTTTCCCGGTCATTTTAGTTTTCTCTCCTACATCCACAAACTGTTATTGATTATTCCACCTTAATTTCGCTTTTATTCTGGTGCCATTTATCTTACAAAACTGCACAGAAGTGGAGCGATTTTCCTCTCTACAACGATCGGTAGTGGCCATATTTGTTTTGGTCTGATCCCACAGTACAAGAAGAAGGAAGTATTTCTTCCTCTTTAGTGTATTACATGTCATCCATGAGTCCTCCAACGTGTGCCTGCCACCTTGTGAACTGGCATGATCAGTACAAATCCTCAGTGCAGCTGGGGAGTGTTTGGCACGTTATTCTGAGTTGACAGGCGCAGCGCCACGCTTTGCCACGAGGGGCAGACAAAATCACACAGCTGAAGGGTTAATTGTATTTTAATCACTTTTTTTTCCACCTACCGTCACTTCTCACTTCTGTTTAACAAGCCTCTTGTACCTGTGTGCGTACTCAGTGTCACCTAATCACCCTCTTTAGCTTTCTGTTCACCTTTCATCTGTGTTAGCTTCGGGTTAGCCACTAGCTGTGGCTACTAGCTCTCCTTCCCTTTTTCTGGTGTGCTCTCTGTGTCAGATGTTTAGCTACACCGCTGCCTCTTTTAGTGATAATGGTAAATGCAATAAATGTTGTCTTTTTGAGGCGCTCGAGGCAAGGTTGTTTGATTTGGAATCCCAGCTCCACTGCATTGAAACACTGTCAGCGCCAGTTAATAATGACGGATTCCTCTTAGCTGCAGCGGAGCACCCTAGCGTAGGGCCCGCTAGCTGTCCCCCGGCTTCCACCTCTCCTGAGCAGCCAGGAGAGAATGGGTGGGTGACGGTGAGAAGGAAGCATAGTCACAAGCCCCTGGTTCACCACTAGCCTGTTCATGTTTCTAATCACTTTTCCCTGCTCAGCGACACACCTGCCGAGGAAAAAACTCTGATCATTGGTGACTCTACAGTCAGAAACGTGAACCTAGAGACTCCAGCGGCCATAGTCAAATGCATTCCCGGGGCCAGAGCAGGCAACATCGAGTCAAATTTGAAAATGCTGGCTAAAAGTAACTGTAAATACTCCACAATTGTTATCCACGCCGGCATTAATGACATCCGACTCCGGCAGTCAGAAGTCACAAAACTTAGTGTGGAATCGGTGTGTAACTTTGCCAAAATGATGTCTGCCTCTGTAGTATTCTCTGGGCCCCTCCCCAATCTGACCAGTGATGACATGTTTAGCCGCATATCATCCTTCAACTGCTGGCTGTCTGTGTGGTGTCCTGCAAACGATGTGGGCTACACAGACAACTGGAACTCATTTTGGGGAAAACCTAGTCTTATTAGACAAAATGGCATCTATCCCACTTTGGATGGTGCGTCTCATTTATCTAACAATCCGGCATCATTTTTATCTAAATTTCCAAAACCTTGACAACTCTGAGTTGGGACCAGGAAGCAGAGTCACAGTCTTACACGCCTCTCTGCAGCTCCTCTTCATCCGCCACCCCTCAACTTAGCCCCTGTCTTCCCCATCAGAGAATCATTGTCTGCTCCCTCCAAAGTAAATAAAAATATAATGTATAAGCATCCCAAAGTGATTAAACAAAAAGCTGGTAAAACTCAAATTAAACATGAAGCCTCTAAATTTAATGACTTGGCCTCTGTTCCTCCTCATAATTTAAAAATTAAATGCGGTTTGTTGTCCCAGAAGTTCTGGTCGTGGAGGAGGAGTAGCGACAATTTACCATTCCAAATTACTAGTTAATGTAAAGCAAAAAACATGTTATAATTCCTTTGAGGGCCTGGTCCTCAGTGTTGGGCATGCTAGCAATTTTAGGTTAAACCCAATTTGATTTGCCATAGTTTATCGTCCTCCCTCAGCCTACTCAGAGTTTTTATCCAAATTCGCCAAATTCGTAGCAGATTAAGTGCTGAAATCAGATGGAATAATTATAGTGGGGGACTTTAATATACATGTAGATGTAGATAGTGATTGCCTTAATATGGCATTTAATTCAATATTTGACTCGATGGGGTTTTCTCAGGAAGTAGGAAATTCTACCCATTATCTGCACCACACGTTGGACCTTGTTTTGACATATGGCATAGAAGTAGAAAATCTGGTAGTGTCTCCTCATAACCCTGTACTGTCAGACCATTGTCTGTTAACCTTTGATTTTACTATTTCTGACTATTTGGCTCTGAAAAATATTACTACAGTAGATGCCTCTCAGATGATGCTGTTACCAAATTTATGCAGATTGTTTCCTCTATGCCATGTGTCAACACAACGGAGATGAGCTATGGAGAGCTTGCTCCTTCTGTAATTGATAGCATGGTAGATAGTGCTACAGCTTCTCTGCATCAGACTCTAGACTTGGTGGCCCCCTTAAAAAAGAAAAAGTCTAATCAGAGATTTCTAACTCCTTGGTTCAACACAGAAACTCGTAGCTTAAAACAGAAGACTTGTCAATTAGAATGAAAATGGCGCTCCACTAAATTAGATGAAATCTATTTAGCTTGGAGAAATCATCTTCTAGTTTATAAAAAAAATCTCTTAGGAAAGCTAGAACAAGTTATTATTCCACATTAATAGAAGAGAACAAGAACAATCCCAGGTTTCTTTTCAGCACTGTAGCCAGGCTGACAAAGAGTCAGGACTCCTTGTCAATCCTAGCATTCCCTTTGAGCTTACTAGTCAGGACTTCATGAACTTTTTCAATACTAAAATTTCATCTATCAGAGATAAAATCAGTCAGATTCTTCCCACCATTAACTTAAATACAGTAACTACTACAACACCTTCAATTGATATCTGTTTGGATGCGTTTACTCCAATTGACCTTTTAGAGTTAGATAAAATAATTTCCTCATCCAAGCCTTCAACTTGTCTTTTAGACCCTATTCCTACTAGGTTATTTAAAGAAGTTTTCCCATTTATTGGTAGCTCTGTTCTTCAAATAATCAATTCTTCATTAACAATAGGCCATGTACCACATGCTTTTAAAACTGCTGGAATTAAACCCATACTCAAAAAGCCAACGCTGGATCCAGGAGTTTTAGCTAACTATAGACCAATCCCCAATCTGCCTTTCATTTCAAAAATCTTAGAAAGAGTTGTTGCTACGCAATTATTTGACCACTTGCAGGGAAATGGTTTATTTGAAGAGTTTCAATCTGGGTGTAGAATCCATCATAGTACTGAAACAGCTTTAGTGAAGGTCACTAAAGTCTTGGAACCGGAGTGGTGGCTCAGTTGGTAGAGCATCCGCCCCACACCCGGGAGGCAGGGGTTCAAATCCCGGTTGGGTCATGCCGAAGACCATATAAAATTGGAACTTCCTGCCGTCCAGCTTGGTGCTCAGCAATAATGGAATGGAGGAGGGAAATCTGTGGCAGCGCCTTGCATGGCAGCGGCCCCTCTGATTCTATATATGGGGTGTGTGTGATTAACACTGTAGATAGGAGAAACACAATTTCGTTCTACTGTACATGATTGGTTGTATGGTTGAATGACAATAAAGGGTGATTTAATTTAACGACCTCCTTATTGCTTCTGATAATGGACTTGTTTCTGTACTTGCCCTTTTAGACCTTAGTGCAGCTTTTGATACTATCGATCATAATATTCTACTTGATAGATTAGAACACCATGTTGGACTTAATAGAACTTTGTTGCAGTGGTTTAGATCTTATTTATCTGATAGGTTCCAGTTTGTTCATGTCAGTAATGAGTTTTCTTCCAATTCAAAGCTCAGTCACGGAGTTCCACAGGGATCTGTGCTAGGCCCTATTCTTTTTAGTTTATATATGCTTCCGCTAGACAACATTATTAGAAAGCACTGTATACATTTTCATCGTTATGCAGATGACACACAATTATACCTGTCAATGAAGCCAGATGATAGTGATCAATTAGCCAAGGTAGAAGCCTGTCTTAAGGAAATCAAAGCTTGGATGACTTGTAATTTCCTGCTATTAAATTCAGATAAGACTGAATTCATTCTAATTGGTCCAAAAAACCTTAGAAATACCTTTCCAAATCAAACTCTTAGTTTGGATGCGGTTACTCTCTCTTAATAGTTCTGTGAGGAACCTCGGAGTTATTTTTGATCAAGATCTGTTTTTCAGTTCACATATTAAAGTTGTTTCCAAGATTGCCTTCTATCATTTGCATAATATTGCCAAGATTAGGAGCATCTTGTCTCAGAGTGATGCTGAGAAACTAATCCATGCTTTTGTTATCTCTAGATTAGATTACTGTAACTCTTTATTATCAGGTTGACCTAAAACATCTTTAAAAAGTCTTCAGCTGATCCAAAATGCTGCAGCAAGAGTTTTAACAGGTACTAGAAAGAGAGATCATATCTCTCTGGTTTTGGCCTCCCTTCACTGGCTTCCCATAGAGTTTAGAATTAAGTTTTCTTCTCACTTACAAAGCTCTAAATAATCAGGCCCCTTTTTATTTAAAAGATCTGATACTACCCTATTATCCTAACAGAGCACTACGCTCCCAAAATGCAGGATTACTTGTAATACCTAGAATCTCCAAAAGTACAATGGGAGGCAGAGCCTTCAGTTATCAAGCTCCTGTCCTGTGGAACCAGCTGCCAATCTGGATTCGGGAGTCAGACTCGATCTCTGTTTTTAAGGACAGGGTTAAAACCTTCCTTTTTGATATAGCCTACAATTAGGGAGGGATCATGTGCCCCTGAACCCTTCCTTAGTTATGCTGCTAATAGGTTTAGACAGTCGGGGGACCTCCAGTAATGCACTGGGCTTCACTCCTTTCTTCAGATTCAATGAAATATTTTTGCTGGTCATTAACATCTGTTCTCTCCCATAGATTGAGTCCCTGTCGTGCTGTTTGCTCTCTACATGTGTGGGGTTTTTTTTTTCTTCTTCTCTATCCCCTCACCCCCCAGCCAGTGCAGCAGATGACTGCCCCTCCCTGAGACTGGTTCTGCTGGAGGTTTCTTCCTGTTAAAAGGGACTTTTTCCTCTCCCAAGCAAGCAAGCACTTGCTCACAGGGAATCGCCTGATTGCTGGGGTCTTTCTGCAATTGTGGGGGTTTCTCCTACAGTTGAAAGTGCTATGAGATGACTGTTGTTGTAAAATGGCGCTATATAAATAAAGTTGAATTGAATTGAATTAAATTGGGGGGGGGGGCGACATTGCCCCTTCCAACCTGAAAAAAAAAGAGAATTGTCCCCCCAGTGTCATCATAAACCTTTCTATATCATATTACAAAACTGAATAACATGACTTTGAATGATCAATTCTGAGCAGAAATGCAAAAAACAATATGTAAATTTTCAACCTTTTCTCTTAGATTTATAACTTTTTCTCATAAATGTGAAACTTTTTTATTGTAAACTTGCAAAATCTACTTTTTCCTCGTAGATATGCAGCTGTTTTCCCTCCAGATTTGTGACTTTGTTTCTCATAAATTTGCAACTTTTTTTCCTGTGAATTTTTATTTTTTTCTGATAAATTTGCAGTTTTTTACCTCAAACATTTTGACTTTTTTCTGGTAAATTTTCATCTTTTTTATGGTAAATTTTCATCTTTTTTCTTATAAATATGAGGGGTTTTTTTCCCTGTAAATTTTTTCTTTTTTTCCACATAAATCTTCAACTTTTTCCTGTAAATTTGCAACTTTTTTTCTCTCATTGATTTGACTTTATTTCTGGTAAATTTTCATCTTTTTTCACATAAATCTGCAACTTTTTCTCATAGATTTGCAACATTTTTCTTGTAAATTTGCAACTTTTTTGTGGTAAATTTTCATATTCTCATAAATTTTCAACTTTTTTCTTATAAATTTGAGGTTTTTTTCCTGTAAATTTTCATCTTTTTTCCCCACATAAAGCTGCAACTTTTGTTCAGTAAATTTGCAACTTTTTTTGTCATTGCTTTGACTTTATTTCTGGTAAATTTTCATTGTTTTTCACATAAATGCAGCATTTTCAGCATAGATTTGCAGCTTTTTTCTTATAAATCTGCAACTTTTTTGTTGTAAATTTGCTAACCTTTTCTCATTGATTTGACTTTTTCTGGTAAATTTTCATCTTTTTTTCACATAAATTTGCAACCCTTTTCTTATAAATTTGAGTTTTTCAGGTTAATTTTCATGCTGTTTTTCCCCCACATAAATCTGCAAGTTTTTTCTTATAAATTTGCAACATTTGTCTTGTAAATTTGCATTTTTTTTCTGGTAAATTTAAATGTTTTTCTCATAGATTTGCAACTTTTTTTCTCAAAAATGTGTGCCTTTTTTTTCTCAATTTTTTTTTCTCATAAATTTGCATTTTTTTCTTGTAAACTTGCAGTTTTTTCCTGTAAATTTTCACCTTTTTCCTTGTAGATTTGCAACTTTATTTCCCGATTTTTCTCATAAATTTGCAACTTTTTTCTTGTAAATTTGATTTTTTTTTCCTGTAAATTTTAATTTTTTTCACATAAATCTGCAACTTTTTTCTCATAAATTTGCAACATTTTTCTTGTAAATTTGCAACTTTTTATGGCAAATTTTCATCTTTTTTCCACATACTGTAAATTTGCAACTTCTCATAGATTTGCAACTTTTTCTCAACATTTTGTCTATTTTCTCATAAATTTGCTTTTTTGTTTTAAATTTGCATTTTTTTCCTTTAAATTTTAAACTTTTTTCCTCATAAATTTGCAACGTTTTTTCGTTATAAATTTGATTTTTTTCCTTATAAATGTGATTTTTTTTTTCCTGTAAATTTTCATCTTTTTTCCACATAAATTTGCAATTTTTTCTCAAAACTGTGCTTTTCTCAAAAAAATTGCAATTTTTTTCTTGTAGATTTGCAACTTTTTTCTTGTAAAATTGTAGTTTTCTCTGTACATTTTCAACTTTTTTTCTTGTAGATTTGCAAATTTATTTCTCCAGATTTGTGACTTTTTTCTCACAAATTTGCAACTTTTTTCCTGTAGATTTTCATCTCTTTGTTCATAAATTTGCAGCTTTTTTCTTATAAATTTGAGTTTTTTTCCTGTAAATTTTCATGTTCTTTACACATAAATCTGCAACTTTTTTATCATAGATTTCCACCTTTTTTCTCAAAAATTTATTATTATTTAGTAGCTTTTTTAATGTCTATTTTTTGTGTCTGTGCATTAATGCCTATCTTGCCATGGCCAGCTCTGAGTGAAGAGGACCAAAAGGAGCAGGAGAGGAGGAGGAGGAGGGAGCTGTACAAACAGAAGAGGTTCTTCTGCGACCTCTGCAACAAAGGGTTCCACCAGAAGTACCAGCTGACGAAGCACATGTCCTCCCACCTCAAGCCGTTTCCTTGCACGCACTGCGACAAAGGTTTCTACAAGGCGCAGACGCTGCAGAAACACCTGCTCACCCACCAGCTGAGGGAGGCGCAGGAGAAAGATCCCGACAAGCTGCTGCCCTGCAACCAGTGCGACAAGAAGTTCAGACTTCTGCGGCAGCTCCGAGTCCACCAGGTGTCACACCGGCTGGAGAAAACGCCACTGAAGTGCTATGCCTGCGACCGTACCTTCACCTCCAATAGCGCGCTCAGGTACCACGAGGTGACGCACTGCCAGGACAAGCCCTTCACCTGCAGCGTCTGCGCGAAGAGCTTCACCAGGAGGAAGAGCCTGCGGGAGCACCAGACCGTGCACACGGGTGCCCGGCCGTACGCCTGCCAGACCTGCGGGAAGAGGTTCTCCACCTCCAGCAACCTGCGGGTCCACAAGAGGTCGCACTCCGAGGCGCGGCCCTTCAAGTGCGACGAGTGCGACAAGGCCTTCAAGTGCAGGATGGGGCTGCTGCAGCACCGAGTGGTTCACTCCGGGGAAAAGCCCTTCATGTGTCAGACCTGCGGGCTCAGCTTCGGACTCAAGTATAACTTTCAGAGACACCTGCGCCTCCACAACGGAGAGAAGCCCTTCAGGTACTTCAGAGAGAGCTGTTCACTCACTCAGGGTTGCTTCTGGGCTTATTACACCCCAAAAAGTCAGCATGGAGCCGCAAACATAGCTGAGAGGGAAGGGAAACGGCTAAATTACAGCTGTTCTGATAACGGCTGGATTAAGAGAGTTCTTGTTAAAAATTTCCAGCCTTTTTATGGTGAATTTGTTTTGTTTTTCCTCACAAAATTGCAGCTTTTTCCCAGTAAAATTTTGAATCATTTGCAAAAAACATTTTTCAACTTTTTTCTTTCAAATTTGTGTGGATGTTGTTGCCTCATTATTAAACCAATGTTTTTTAAAGATGTTATATTTTTGGCACAAATGTCTTTTGCTTTTTTTGTAAATTTGGCCCATTTTTTTCCATTTGACTAAAATTAAAGACTTCACACAAATTAGTGACATTTTTCCACGTGAAATTTCAACTTTTTTTTTATAAATTTTGATATTTTTTTTTTTATATAGCGTTCTGCTTTATTCATAAATTTGGCTTTTTTTTTTGTAAATTTGTTACTTTTTTCAGGTAAAGATGTGGACTTTTTCCACATACATTTGTGACAGTTTTCTAATAAAATTTGAGCTTTTTATGATTTTTTTTTTTAAAGCAGATCTTGACTTTTTCATGTTTCTCGTTAATTTGCAACTTTTTTCCCATTAATTTGCAGCTTATTTCTGATTAATTTGCAACTTTTTTCCTCATTAATTTGCAGCTTTTTAATGTTAATATGGAACTTTTTTCATGTAAATTTGCAACTGTTTTCTTGTTAATTTTCAACAATTTTGAACATTTTTTTGTAAATTTGCAATTTTTTCGTGGAAATTTGTGCTTTTTTTTCCTCATAAGTTTTGGAATGTTGACATGAATCCTGGTTACATTTTTATTCTGTTTAATGGTTAATTTTTTGTTTGTCTAGAGAATGACTCCGTTTTATTTGATTGAAGTTATGTACACACACAGATGTTTTCCCACATTTTATAGAGTTTGAATTCTTCCCTGTTACAAAATCTTGGATGTTGGCCCCCAAAACCCAGGAATGAACCTGACTACAATAATACTGATAGTGTCCCCCCCCCCCCCCCCAAACAGTGAATTGAAATATCTGCACCTTGGATTAAACTGAGGTGTCACAAACATCTCATTAACACCTCTTGAAGCTGTGTCAACATCTGAGGAAAAAACAGCCTTATAGAAGCTCTTTAATAAAAATTCCTGAGCTGCTTTAACCTTGCGTCTCCCCACTTTCACCCGTTTTCTCCCCCAGGTGTGCTAAATGTGGGGAGGGATTCAAGGGGACGTGGGCTCTGAAGACTCACATGGTGGTTCACGGCGTGGAGAAGCCATTCATGTGCGACCAGTGTGGGAAGACGTTCTTCTACAACTGCCAGCTGCAGAAACACCAACAGCTGGTCCACAGTGGTGGCGACAGGGTGAAGCCCGGCAGACAGGTGGACAGACGCAGGTCGACCGGAGTCAAGCCATTCAGCTGTAAGCTCTGCCTGAAGAGCTTCAGCAGCAGCAGCACCCTGCAGACGCATGAGAAGATTCACACCCAGGACAAAGAGTTCATCTGCGACGTCTGCGGGAAGGCCTTCCACCTGCAGCGCATGTACCTGTACCACATGAAGCAGCACAGCTGTGACCGGCCGTTTGTCTGTGGCGTTTGCGGAAAGGGCTTCCTGCAGCCGTCGCAGTTGAGGACTCACGAGTTTCTGCACACCGGGGTCAAACCTCACCACTGCGAGCACTGCGGCAAACAGTTCAGAACGCCGCAGAACTACAGCCGCCACCTGCTGGTCCACACCGGCGAGAAGCCGTACCAGTGCTCCGTGTGCGGCAGGAAGTTCAGGCAGTCCAACCAGCTCAAGTCTCACATGCAGATCCACACGGGCGTCAAGCTGTACTCGTGCGAGCGCTGCAGTCAGGGCTTCTCCGACTCCCGGCAGTTTAAAAAGCACCGCTGCGGAGACGAGGGGCAGGACCCGCTCAAGCCCAGCAGCAAACGCGGGAAACAGACTGACTTTTTTCAGTGGGTGGACGAGTTTACGACCCAGTGACGCACGAGCAGTTTTAGGAGTGAGGCTCAGGGAAACGTCTGCTCTTATGGAGACTGAAAACGACTGGGACGTCTGTCCAAGTTAGATTCATCGGTTCTCATTTGTACACAAAACAGAAACACTTTTACGGTTTACCTACTCACCAAACAAGCAGTATTTAACACACATAAATGAGTTTGACACCCACAGTGTTTTACCTTTTTGTACTGTTCGTTAACTTTTTCGTTAACTTTTGTTATGCTTTTTGGAGTTTCCATTTGATGTGAGTGCATTGTGTAGGATTTCTGTGACATTATATGGTCTGAAAGGCCAAACAGGCCAAAGTCCTCCTGACCCCTTCAGCTTATTTTTTACCCCTCAGCCTCT
The DNA here is from genome assembly GCA_020510985.1 of Pholidichthys leucotaenia. Lineage (NCBI taxonomy): Eukaryota > Metazoa > Chordata > Actinopteri > Cichliformes > Pholidichthyidae > Pholidichthys > Pholidichthys leucotaenia. The sequence goes on along the minus strand of CM035847.1, from coordinate 43,994,950 downwards.
AAAAGGCTGAAGGGATATTGTCATCACCCCACCGGGCAGATGGGTGGCAGCGTCAACAACACCTACCTTGTGAACATAACTATAGAAAGAAATGATATAGGCTGTTTTTAATCCCCTATAGGTCGAAGACGGGTGGGGAGGGGGGGTGTATATGTCACGGGGCCATCCGACTTTTGTGAAGTCAGCTCCTCCTACAGTTTTGTTCCAATTGTTTTGAAAGTTGGTACCAGGGTTTGGTATACGCTGATGATGTGCATATTGCAATTTGGCTCCAATCGGATGAATTTTGTGGGAGTTTTGGGGCAATAGGTCAAATGTCCAGGTTGGCATTCCCTATGCCTTATTACTATAGAACAAGTAAAGCTAAGGTCAGCAAACTTGGTTCACAGGTAGGCCTGTAATGATCACCGCTAAAACAACTACGATAAGAAAAAACGACCACGATAAGTTTTCTGGCAATAACAAATTCCTGTATGTACTGCACATGAACAGGGAAATTTGTTCTTTTTCTTGAGGTGGCAAGAACAAGAACAAAGTTCTTTCTTCCCAGGACATTTCATACTTCACAACTGCTGGGAAATTCACATTTCTGACCAATCACACAAGAGTGTGTGAACAAAATGTCTTGCAACCCTGGGAGAGAGAACAAATCTCTCCATTCTTGTGGAGTATGTAAAGGTCTTAAGTCACCATTTCTGTTTGTGTATGTGGTTTTGTTTTTTTTACATAATCCGCCATCATTTTCAGCCGGCTGCGGGTGCCTCCTCTCCCTCTGCACACTCCACATGTGAGGCGGCGCTCATGTGAACACAGCCAGGGCAACCAAAAGTAAACTGGCGAGCTGACGGGTCCTCTCACATTACAAAGTTTGTCCCGACCCAGCCTAAAAGTCTGCTCTTGTCAACAGCGTGATAGCATCGCACAGTGAAGCCCTCATTTTTTTCCCCCCCGGTTGGAGAGGTTGGCTTCAGCTATCTCGGTTACTCCCACAACACCCATGTTTACGCTGCGTTTGTATGATCGATACGACCGTTCTGACCATCAGCCATTTTTACAACATAGCAGCTGCATTACAGAGCGCTACCAGGGGGGAAAAAACAACTCAGAATAGACGGTAAGGTCCATGAAGTTTTCGTCACCTAGTTCTCTACTGTGCTGCATTTTGTAAACAAACAGCGCTTACCAGTGACGTAAAGCCACGTGTCTCGGTCGTCCATGGCAACGTATAAATGGTAGTGGCCAAAAATATTTATTTCATATTTGTTTTATTTATTTAGGTTACTTTAAATATTTTTCCATATTTCTGTTCTAGTGTTTAATATTGTCCATAAATAAAAATTCAAAGCTCTTTGAAAAGTTGGACTCAGACTGTTGAGCTGGATTCATGCTACTTTTCCGCTCTGGTCTGCTGAGGTGCGTGTCCACTTTGGACGAGGCTGGCGCACACGCAGTTGTGTATATGCTTCACTTTTTTTCGTCTTTCAGGCCGAGCGGTTGACGCATGCGCACAACTGTCATTTGCAGTTTCACCCCAGTCCTACAGGTAGCACAAATGTGCTAACACACCAGTTTGTTCACCAGCTATATAAAAGTGAAGAAACGCGAGATCAATGCACATTTTTGTAGCAACAGCAATGGCGTCACTTCGAGGAAAATGAGGAATAATCTTTTTTCAGTGCTCTTCTCCACCCAAGCTGCTGCAAAATGGTTTATGGATGTTTATTCTCGTCTTCCTCTTCTTGGTCTACTTTGATTTGTGTGCTGTATCAGTAGCGCCACCTTGTGAATGGGAGTTTCATTCTTGTGCATGCGCAGTCGACGTGCCCAGGCAACACGGTCACAAAATTTGGGCTGCACACGGATGTCCGCGGACTGGAGACGGTGACATAATTTTCGTTATACAAGCCTCGCAGTCGAGCAGACGCAGACAGCGGAGGTGCAGCATGAATCCAGCTTTATCATCATATCACTATACCTGGGCCATATAATGGATGTCATGACATCAACAATAATATCGTTTATCATGATAACTTTAGGGAAAACTTAGAGTCCATCAAAATTTCTTGCCGTTACAGGCCTAGCCGTTAGCAGAGTTAGCAATTCACTCATTCAGGTATTCTTCTGTGCTTATTACAACCCAGGGACTGGTCATACGCTATTGGCCACTCAAACCACACACCACTGTGTCCCATAATACTTTGTTTGGGCTTTTAACCTCTAACATTTATCCAGTATTTGTATGTTACTTTGTCTGACAACTGAAGCAAAAAGCTAATGTTAGCCTCAGACATGGTGCCACCATCAGACCATAATTCTAAGAGAAATGACAAAAGAGTGAGGTTGGCGTGAACTTGGGCTCATTAGCATTTAAAACAGTATGTTATCAAACAGCCCATTTTGAGAAGAGCTCCTTTCCCATGTGTAAAATGGGACTGCAGCAATTAAACCCTGAGGTATTGTGGCCAAGCATGCCAGACCTTTCATTAACACCTCTGGGAGCTGGGTCAACATGTGAAAAACAAACAGCATAATATGGGCTCTGAAATTAAATTTGGTTCCGTTTTCTCACTGGATAAAAGTGTTAGAAAAGTCTCACTGATCTCCTTTATATAACTTGCATTGTTCTAAATTGTTGATTAGTTTTCAGTCACAATCTTGGTTCACCCAAAGCAAAATTTACAGTTAGCACTAATGTAGACTAATTTATAAAGGAATTTAGTCTGTAAACACAAAGGAAATTAAAAAAGGCAATATTAAATGAGCTAATGTGTTGTTTTTCCATGTTCTGTACTGCTGCATGTGTTTTTGTATCATCTTAATAAAACCATAAACATGATTTTTGGATTTTTTTGGGGGGCTGCTACTACAGCTTTGACTGGATCCATGTTCTACAGTCTGATGAAACAATGTCCATCCATCCATCTTCTACCGCTTTTCCGGGTCGCGGAGGCAGCAGTTCAAGCAGAGAAGCCCAGACTTCCCTCTCCCCACCCACCTGCTCCAGCTCTTCAGAGAGGATACCAAGGTGTTAAGTTTCAGATACAATATGTTGTATATAACTGTCATTTATCGTGTTTGTTGTGCTGCTATCCGCAGGGCTTTTATTGTGAAAGCGAGCAGACGGGGGAAAACGGATATGGTTTTTTTTTTTTGAGACTCTCATGTCACTTTGTGTGGTCGGCAATAAAGGTGTAAGCAGACACAATGAGTGTGTTGTTCTTATCGTCTTTCAATGGTAGCAGAGGATGGTTACCAACTATAGAGTCCCGCCGACGTTTGATGAGGGGAAGCCCTATGAAAGTTGGAAAAATGAAGTCACGATTTGGACCTGGGTCACGGAGCTGGAAAAAAAGAAACAAGCGCTCGCTGTGGTTTTGGCGCTATCGGGAAGTGGCGATGGAGATACCGATAGATGACCTGAATGGAGACACTGGTATGGACACTTTGCTTTTGAATCTTGATAACTTATTTTTGAAAGAAGAAAAAGACCGAGTTTATGAGGCCTACTCCCATTTTGACCGGATAAAGAAAGACAGCGGTGTGTCTATGGCAGACTATATAATAGACTTTGAGCAGCGCTACACCCACATGCGCAAATATAAGATGGAGCTTCCCGATGCTGTGCTTGCATTTAAGTTGTTAGACACTGCATGCCTGGATGTTAAAGATCGGCAGCTCGCCTTGACTGCGTGTACAGACTTAACTTTTGCCTCGATGGAATCAGCACTCAAGCGAATATTTGGTGAAAATTCATCTGTTTTAACCACGGGCATTAATCAGGAAACGGCCTATATCACAGTACAAAACCGGCAAACAAGAAAGTCTTCCTTCTGGAATAGTAAACAAAAAACACCACAAGCAGGCACCAACCCCCTGGACAGGTATGGCCGGAGATCAAGATGTGCCATCTGCCAAAGCACATTTCACTGGGCTAAAGACTGTCCACACAGAAGTGAACAAGTCAAATTTATAAAAGCGAGTGAAGTAAGTAACACAGAGGAGTGTAACTTTACCCTGTTTACTAAAGAGTCACCCAATGAAGCAGAAATCTTTGACTTGAGTGTTTTGATTCTGCAATAATCGACACCGCATGCACTCGGACTGTGTGTGGACAAGAATGGCTTGATAATTACATGACAAGGCTGAGTCTGAGTGAGATAAATAATATGAAAAAAAACAGAGAAGCAGAGTAACCGTTTAAATTTGGTGATGGAAAAGTGATTCATTCCACAAAAAGGTTGAAAATACCTGCAAAGATTGGACAGACAAGATGTAGTATTGAGACTGAGGTTGTTCCTGTAAAAATCCCACTTCTTCTGAGCAAAACATCCTTGAAAAGAGCAGGAACAGTGTTGGACATGGAAAATGACAGTAATGTTTCAGTGACCAGTGAAACTTGACTTTACCAGCTCTGGTCATTACTGTGTGAACATTATGGACAGAAAAAATAGACACAGTCAGCGTGATGATCAGATTTTGACAGCTGATGATGATGTCACAAAACATGAAAATGGAGATGAGAATCAAGAGCAATGGGATGAGGAGATCCTGACAATCACGGACAATTTGAACGTGGCTGAAAAACACAAAATCCTGGTGAAGCTTCACAAACAGTTTGGCCATGCTTCTGCTGACAAATTGCAGAAGCTGCTCGATAGCTCTGGAAATAAAGATACAGAATGCAACATGATCCTAAAAAAAAATCATCAGTGAATGTGACATTTGCCAAAGGTACAGTAAGACCAAACCAAGGCCTGCAGTTGGGTTGCCACTAGCATCTCAGTATAAAGAAACTGTGGCAGTTGATCTACATGAACTGAAGCCAGGCCTGTGGTATCTTCACATTATTGATCAATTCACGAGATTCAGTGCAGGCAGCATTCTCACTACAAAAAAGGCCTCAGGAATAGTGAAGCACTTCATTCATGTGTGGGTAAGTGTACATGGACCACCACAGAAACTGTTTAGTGACAATGGAGGAGAGTTCAATAATGATGAGGTGAGAGATATGGCAGAGAATTTCAACATAGAAGTTAAGACAACAGCTGCCTACAGTCCGTGGAGCAATGGACTTCTAGAGAGACATAATCAAACACTCACAGAGATCATAATAAAAATAAAAGCCGGTAACTGCTGTGACTGGAGCACTGCTCTAGACTGGGCACTCATGGCAAAAAACACTATGCACAATGTTCATGGATACAGCCCATATCAACTGGTGTTTGGACAGAATCCCAACATGCCCTCTGTGTTAAATGATAAACTCCCAGCCTTAGAGGGCACTACAAAGAGTGAATGGGTTGCAAAACACATCTCTGCTTTGCACGTTGCAAGAAGAGCTTTCACAGAAGCAGAATGTTCTGAAAGAATACAGAGAGCAGTATGCAAACAAATCCGTCACACAGATGAAACATATGAAGTGGGTGATAAAGTCTACTATAAAAGAGTGGACTGTCCAGAGTGGAAAGGGCCAGCAGTTGTTATTGGCCAGGATGGTGCAGTGGTGTTTGTTCGACACGGAGGAACCTGCGTAAGAGTGCATCATCTCAGACTGAGAAAAGTGAACCCTAAAAGTTGTGAACATCAGACAACAAATGGAAATTCAGAAAACAACACAGACATTGGTGAAAAACAAGGAATGATAGGAACTGCTGAAAACATGGAGAACACAGAAAACGAAATGGAGGTTCAAGAAAACATGCTTCAGCCCCATTGCACCGAAGAAGCTACTGGAGTCCAGAGTGAGATTTCACTTTCCACGAATGGTGACAGAGAGACTCATGAAATACAACCAGAAATGCCTAACAGAGAAACAAACACAGCTGAAACATCCGGTGTTTGTTTGAAAACGGGGCAGGTCCTGAAATACATAGACAAAGACAGTGGGGTTAAACACACAGCCAAAGTTTTGGGGCGGGCAGGCAAAGCAACAGGGAAATATAAAAATTGGTATAACTTGCTTTTTATGGAGCCTCATTGTCTAGATGGTAACACAAAATCTGTTGATCTAACACAGGTACAGAGTCTTGAGATTGAACCTGCTGTCACTGATGTTAACGCTAATGAAGATGTGTTTGTGGCTAATGATTTATCATTTGATAAAGCCAAACAAGAAGAAATTAAATGCTGGAGAGATAACAGTGTGTTTGTAGAAATGAAGGATGAGGGACAAAAGTGTATTTCAACAAGGTGGGTGTGTACTCTCAAAGAAGCCGTCTCAGGATTAGTGCCAAAAGCTCGTCTGGTGGCAAGAGGTTTTGAGGAGATGGAGATGTCTGAGCTGCAAAAGGACTCACCCACCTGTGCTTCAGAGTCCTTACGACTACTGACAGCAGTTATTTGTCAAAAACAATGGTCACTTCATTCTATGGACATAAAATCACCATTTCTTCAGGGAATGGAGGTGTCACGTGACATTTACATTAGACCACCTCCTGAAGCCAACTGTAATGGAATATTATGGAAGTTCAAAAAGTGTGTATATGGCTTAGCAGACGCATCATTGTACTGGTACAACAGAGTCAAAGAGATGGTGCTGAAAGCAGGTGGACAAATGTCAAAGGTCGATCCAGCTGTTTTCTATTGGTTAGATCAAGACTGCACCGTGTCTGGGGTGCTCGCCTGTCATGTAGATGATTTCATATGGGGAGGCACACAAAAATTCGCCACAACAGTCATACCTCACCTGAAATCTGTTTTCCAGGTTGGGCGTGAAGCACACAAACACTTCTGTTATGTGGGAGTAGACTTTGTGACTCTTGATGGAAAGGTGCAAATGCACCAGGAGAAATACATTCAGCACATGCAGCCCATACACATTGACCCATCGCGAGCAGTACAGCAAGATTCGCCTCTCTGGGAGGAGGAAAAAGATCAACTCAGATCAAAGATTGGTCAGATTCTCTGGGTTGCCAGGCAGAGTAGACCAGATGTGATGTTTGATGCTAGTAACCTGGCATCAGCACTGAAAGATGCAACTGTACACACGATCCATGAAGCAAACAGAATAGTGTGCAAGATAAAGTCAAAGAAGGTTGTGTTAAACTTTTCACATTTGGGAAAAGACAGTGCACTAAAAATAACTGTTTAGTGATGCCTCATTTGGAAACCTGTCTGATGGAGGCACTCAAGGAGGACATTTCATTGCTCTCATGGGAGAAAAGGGAAAGTTTTCACCTCTTTCTTGGCAATCAAAGAGAGTAAAAAGGGTAGTGAGAAGTACACTAGCTGGTGAAACCCTGGCTATGTCTGAGGGAGTTGACAATGCACTTTTTCTAGCTACACTGTTTTCTGAGTTGACCGCAGGAGACGCGAACCATGCCCCTCCAATAATCTGTGTAACAGACAACCATTCGCTAACTGATGCACTAAAATCCACAAAGTCAGTTTCTGAGAAAAGACTTCGTTTGGAAATTAGTAGCATCAAAGAGCTTATTCAGATGCAGAAAACTGAACAGATACTGTGGCAGAGCACAAAAGAACAACTCGCAGACTGCCTCACAAAAAGGGGTGCATCAGCTCACCAGCTGCTCAAGGCGCTGAGTGAAGGGCAATGGACTGTTGGTTAATAGGGGGTCAGAGTATTACTAAAAAAAAAAAGAAAACTTGAGAACATACAGTTCTATTCATATTTAAGCTTTGTTTAACAGTTATGTTCTGTCTTCTATTCATATTTAAGCTTTGTTTAACAGTTATGTTCTGTCTTCAAGCTCAGGGTTTATTTGAGCACGTGTATATGTTTATGTTGTTGGACTTAATGGGTTTGAATATGACTGATTTAAAAAAAAAAAAAGACAGGGAGATTGTTAAGTTTCAGATACAATATGTTGTATATAACTGTCATTTATCGTGTTTGTTGTGCTGTTATCCGCAGGGCTTTTATTGTGAAAGCGAGCAGACGGGGGGAAAACGGATATGTTTTTTTTTTTGAGACTCTCATGTCACTTTGTGTGGTCGGCAATAAAGGTGATAAGATAAGATAAGATAAGCCTTTATTAGTCCCACAATGGGGAAATTCCAGGATTGCAACAGCACAGGGATAGCAACACTCAGAGCAATAATCAGAAGGCAAGAAAAAACATCTACTAAACATATGTCCATATTACTATAAATATATATATATAGACACACAGTGCAGAGCATTATGGTTGGTTGGTGAATGTGCAGCAGAAAGTCTAAGCTCTCTCTCCGCGGATGCAGCGGGCCAGCTGGAAGTCTTTGGGCATGATGGTGACCCCCTTAGCGAAGAAGAGACCACCAGGTGGGCCTCGCTGGTCTCCTGCAGAGCCATGACGGCGAAGCTCAGGAAACGCGGGACGGTCTTGAAGTCCTGAGCGATCTCCCTCACCAGGCGCTGGACGGGCAGCTTACGGATGAGCAGCTCCGTGGATTTCTGGCAGCGACGGATCTCTCTCAGAGCCACGGGCCTGTGACGGTGGCTAGCTGCATCCTGGGGGGCTTCTTCCTCCAGTAGATTTTACGGGCGGTCTGCTTGGTTCTTGCCATCGCTCTTTATTATTCTGTCTTATATTTCTTGCACGCCGCCTAAACTCCAGCCCGGCACCCGCGTCGTTTTCGCTACAGCTCCCGGTATGTCGAGTTTCCCATTAGCACCGGGCGGCGGCCAAGTGCTAGCTAGCACTAGCTCCTCCCCGCTGTAGCGTCTCCCGCTGCAAACCGTGGCTCCGTCCGCCGACCCGGGAGACCCCCGGGGTGATCCGTGCGTCCGTGATATATATACAGAGTGAAAGGTGTAGAAAGAAGAAGGAAGATAAAAAAAAAAAAAAAAGGCTGTTGCAACAGGCAGCCTACTCGTGTGGCGCCACCGGTCCGGCGGAACCGGACCGGTGGCAGACACAACTTACAGGTGTAAGCAGACACAACGAGTGCGTTGTTCTTATTGTCTTTCACAAGGCATTCCCAGACCAGCTGGGAGACATATCTCTCCACCGAGCCCTGGGCCTACCCTCATGGATCGTCACCTTATCGTGGTGGGGGGTTTGCGTGCCCCAGTGATCCCAGGAGCTATGTTGTCCGGGGCAATTTGCCTCTGATAGGGTCACCCAAGACAAACTGGTCCTGGGTGAAGGGCCAGACTAAGAACGATCCAACAGACTCTCATGATAAATTCTAGATCAAGGATTCAGTGTACCCCGCCCAGTATGGGGTTACCGGGGCCCCATCCTGGAGCCAGGCCTGGGGGAGGGGCTTGATGGCTAGCGTCTGGTGGCCGGGTTTCCACCCATGGGACCCGGCCGGGCTTAGCCTGAAGGAGTTACATGGGTCCGCCCTCTAGTGGGCTCACCACCTGCAGGAGGGATCATGGGGGTCCAGTGCTATGTGGATTAGGTGGCGGTCAAAGGCGGAGACCTTGGCGAACTGATCCCAAGCTTTCTAAACTGAAACGATGTCCATGTTTAACTATTGTTAAACAATGACATTGTGAAAGTTCTGTCGTAATTTGGCTGCTTTTGATTCTCAGTCCTTGAAACATTAGGGACCGTGACATCATTGACATTTTGAGCTCAATCTGACCGCCTGTGTCAGGAAACTAAAACCTTTGTGCTGAGCTGAAGAGGAGAAGGAACCGAGGTCCCTGAATGATAGGGAGGGAACTCTGTGAAGAACGGTGATCTCAGATGTCCACCTCAGTCTTCTCCAGCTGTAGAAAATATAAAAGACAGTGCTGTTTTATTAGAGCTTCTACAATTGCATAGAGTTGCACTAAAAATTACTTAAACATTGAAAACTTTGTTCAGTTTCACCCATGTACAGTACCTCACAAAAGTGAGTACACCCCTCACATTTTTTTTAAAATATTTTATTATATCCTTTCATGGGACAACACTGAAGATATGACACTTTGATACAATGTAAAGTAGTCAGTGTACAGCTTGTATAACAGTGTTAATTTGCTGTCCCCTCAAAATAACTCAACACACAGCTATTAATGTCTAAACTACTGGCAACAAAAGTGAGTACAACCCTGAGTGAAAATGTCCAAATTGTGCCCAAATGTCAATATTTTGTGTGGCCACCATTATTTTCCAGCACTGCCTTGACTCTCTTGGGCATGAAGTTCACTAGAGCTTCACAGGTTTCCACTGGAATCCTCTTCCACTGTTCCATGATGACATCACGGAGCTGGTCGATGTTAGAGACCTTGCGCTCCTCCACCTTCCATTTGAGGATGCCCCACAGATGCTCAATAGGGTTTAGGTCTGGAGACATGCTTGGCCAGTCCTTCACCTTTATCCTCAGTTTCTTTAGCAAGGCAGTGGTTGTCTTGGAGGTGTGTTTGGGGTGGTTATCATGTTGGAATACTGCCCTGTGGCCCAGTTTCCGAAAGGTTGCTTCAGTATGTCATAATACATGTTGGCATTCATGGTTCCCTCAATGAACTGTAGCTCCCCAATGCCGGCAGCACTCATGCATTCCCAAACCACGACACTCTCACCACCATGCTTGACTGTAGGCATGACACACTTGTCTTTGTACTCCTCATCTGGTTGTCGCCACACACGCTTGGCACCATCTGAACCTAATAAGTTTATCTTGGTCTCATCAGATAACAGGACATGGTTCCAGTAATCCATGTCCTTAGTCTGCTTGTCTTCAGCAAACCGTTTGCGGGCTTTCTTGTGCATCATCTTTAAAAGGGGCTTCCTTCTGGGACGACAGCCATGCAGACCAATTTGATGCAGTGTGCGGCATATGGTCTGAGCACTGACAGGCTGACCGCCCACCCCTTCAACCTCTGCAACAATGCTGGCACCACTCGTACGTCTCTTTTCAAATGACGACCTCTGGATATGACGCTGAGCACGTGCACTCAACTTCTGTGGTCGGCCATGGCAAGGCCTGTTCCGAATGGAACCTGTCCTGTTAAACTGCTGTATGGTCTTGGCCACTGTGCTGCAACTCAGTTTCAGCATGTTGGCAATCTTCTTATAGCCTAGGCCATCTTTATGTAGAGCAACAATTTTTTTTTTTCAGATCCCCAGAGAGTTCTTTGCCATGAGGTGCCATGTTGAACTTCCAATGACCAGTATGAGAGAGTGTGAGAGTGATAACACCAAATTTTAACACACCTTCTCCCCATTTACACCTGAGACCTTGTAACACTAATAAGTCACATGACACCAGGGAGGGAAAATGGTTAATTGGGTACAATTTGGACATTTTCACTTAGGGGTGTACTCACTTTTGTTGCCAGCGGTTTAGACATTAATGGCTGTGTTGAGTTATTTTGAGGGGACAACAAATTTATACTGTTATACAAGCTGTACACTGACTACTTTACATTGTATCAAAGTGTGATATCTTCAGTGTTGTCCCATGAAAAGATATAATAAAATATTTACAAAAATGTGAGGGGTGTACTCACTTTTGTGAGATACTGTACAAAATTATGTTTATGTAAAAACTTATTTATTTTCAAGCTAGATTTTGAAAATAATTTGTAATGGGAGATGAATAATTAGGGCCTGAGCCACTGACGTCAGTCGGTGAAAGCCCTATTGTAATTGCTCCGTTTATTATTCTTTCGCCTAAATGAATGCATTTTTAACCCTCTGAACGTTAACCAAAACGCAATTTTTTTTTTTGGCAAACCCCTCAGACCCGGTGAAACATTCGATTATCTGGAAAAGATATGTGCCCCTCTATGCCAATTTTTTGTGGGCGGGGCCAAACGTACATGGTCTATGGACAGTGCCGACCGTAAACTTTGGCGTAGACATAAAATTTGGGTGAGCTGTGCATCACCTCAAGACATGCAAAAAACATAATTGTGGCCCATACCCACCGCCAACAGGAAGGCCACCATCTTGCCTCAAAGTCACCCCACCTCCAAATCAGAAAAAAAATCACACCTCGCATTTGAATGAACTAGTCCTAGGGGCCTGCTCTGATTGAGCTCATTTTTACATGGCGGCATCTATAGGCATTGGTCATTAAAAGCTATCCAAGTTAAGTCAAAATCTCAAAAGGTGTGGCCAGGGCGAAGTTTGACTCCTCCCCTTACAACATCAAAAAGTTGTAACTTGAGCAAAACTTGTCCGATGTCCACCAAAGTTTCCATGATGGAAAATAGTCCCGCCCCGAACGCATCTACATAAAAATACCTGACAAAAGATATAGCACCACCTAGTGGTTACAGGAAGATTTGTTGAAAACTTTTAACTGTTACTCACGCGCCACTTGCCAGAATGACGTGAAATTTTCTGAGATACATCAGACCACAGGGATGATCATAACTGCATATCAACTGTAGCATGACGTCACACTTGTTACCATGGACACGCCCTCCTCACCATTCAATCAGTGAGCTTGTGGGGAGGGTTGGGAAGGTCTTGGAGTCATGAAATTTGGAACATAGGTAGAGGTGACTGTCATCTGTAGTACTATATGGGTCAGCAACACATAACTCATAGGTAAGTGTTACCATGGCGACATGGTGTAGGCTGACTGCTCGCCATGGAACATCAAAAAATTGCAACTTGGACAAACTTCACCCGATTTTCACCAAATTTTCTATGATGGATATTAGTCTGACCCCACACGTTCCTACGTAAAAATGGTTGACAAAACTTATAGCACCATCTGCTGCTCACGGGAAGTACTGCGCCACTCGTATTTGAACTCCTCCTCCTCACAGCCTGCTCCCATTGAACTCATTTTGACAAGGCGGCATCTATAGGCATTGGCCAATATAACTTATCAAAGGTGAGTTGCAATCTCAAAAGGTGTGGCCACGACACCATGGCAAAGTTTGACTCCGCCCTTACAACATCAACACAGCTGTAACTCGAGCAAATCTTGTCCGATGTCCACCAACGTTTCCATGATGGATAATAGTCCCGCCTTAAACGCGTCTAAAAGAATTGACAAAAGATATAGCACCACCAAGTGGTTAAACAAAGAATTGCTGAAAACTCTTATTTATTACTCACGTGCAGCTTGCCAGAATGACATGAAATTTTCTGAGGGTTATCAGACCACCTGTTTGATCATAGCTGCACATCACATTTACCATGGCGTCACTGCTGTTACCATGGACACGCCCTCCTCGCCATTCAATCCATGATATTGTTGGGAGGGTTGGGGACGACCTGGAGTCATGAAATCTGGAACATAGGTTGAGGTGACTGTCATATGTAGTCCTATATAGGTGGACAACACATAACTGACAGGGAAGTGTTGCCATGGCGAAGGTTGACTCCTCGCCATGGAACATCGTAAAGTTGTAACTTGTACAAAATTTGTCTGATTTTCACCAAATTTGCTATAATGGATAGTAGTCCCACCCTGAACGCGCCGATATAAAAATATTTGACAAAAGTTATAGCACCAGTTACTGCTCACAGAAGTTTTGCGGCAAATGCTTTATTTTATTATTCATGCAGCGCTTGCTGCGACGATGGGAAATTTTCTGAGCCAGCAAGGTACGACGGGCGCCGGCTTCCGCGGGGGACGAAGGCCCACTTACAGCTGCTTGCAGCTTTAATTCTGATTGCAACTGTATCTGGCTTCTACAAAAAGGAGCAATAACCTTTTTACGTCCACTAAGTAGGTATCATGTTGGTCTGTTGGCAGGATTATGCAAAGACTACTAGACGTACTCGTATTTTGATTAAGTTTTCACCAGAGGCAGCCCTTGGGCTACAGACAAACCCATTAGATTTTGGGAGGGATCTGGGTCAGGATGCGGATTCTTGATCACTTTTTCACTTAATAAACAGCCTTGGTGGAGGTATGTGCTCTCTGAGTGTTTTTCCTTGAATAAATGTTTCATTTAAAGGTTTGATTTTTGTAGTGTGAGATAAATGTTAGATTGTTTTAAAATTTCTTTTTACTAGTGCATACCCGTAGAAACCAAGTATAAGCAAGTATTTCTGCATGCCCATAGAAAGTTACTGTTACCATGGCAACAGTAACCATGGTGATGTCTGCCTTTGATCTTTGACATTACCACTCATTCAGTGATGCCTGCCTTTGATCTTTGATGACGTATCTGCCTGGAAACAGTAACCATGGCAACATCTGTGCATCTATGATGTCATAGCTATGAATGCCCATAGCTCCCCTATGGATGTTCATTAAAGATTTCCCCTCCTAAACTTCCCCATATACGGTGAGGCTGAAATTCGGGGATGCACACCCTCGTAACCTCAGCACAGCACGTATAAAATCTGAGGCCAGTCTGACGAACAGTTCGGGAGATATGCACGGAACAGATACACACGGACAGACAAAGATTCCTTGCATTATAATATGATACGCTGGCGTACGTTGAATCAGTTATGGCTAAGTTTTATCTAAGTTAAGAGCACCCTGAAGCATGCTGGTATATAGCATAGTTCGTCAAGCTCCTCTGAAAATTTTCAGCAGAAGAAAACCTAACATCAGACACAGCGTTGTTTGAGCCCTGTACGATTGAAGGGGACAGAACTTCTTCACCTTGATGCAGTGCAGCAAAATAAAATGTTAACCCCTTGCACTCTGGTCAATTTCAATAAAAACGCCAAAAAATAACGTGCCCAAAGTAAATCAAAAGCTGTTCTTCAGTTGGAGAATGAATTACTGATTTTGAGAGCTGAATATGACAAAAAATCAGCGAATAGAGCTGCCTCGAGTCTACTAAGATTGAAACAATCTTTTTATGAACAAGGTGAAAAATCAGGAAAATTATTAGCATGGCAGATTAAACAATTGGAAATTAAAACACCAATTACCAGTATTATAAGTAATGGACAGGTAGTTATAGATCCTTTAGAAATTAATAGAGCCTTTAGAGATTACTATGAAAAATTATATGATACCAAAAATGAACCTGATTTAACAAAACTAAATGGGTTTTTGAACGAACTATCTATACCGTGTATTCCAAATGAAAACAGGGAGATATTGGAGTCTAAAATTAGTCAAGAAGAAGTTGGGCTAGCCATTGATAATATGAAATCAGGAAAAAGTGCAGGACCAGATGGTCTTCCAGTTGACCTTTATAAAAAATTTAAGAATAAATTAATAAAACCTTTTTTGGAAATGGTTTTAGAAGCATTTCAAAATAATAATTTACCATCATACATAAATAATGCTTTAATTATACTGCTGCCAAAACCAGGTAAGCCCTCTAATAAATGTGAAAATATGAGACCAATAAGCCTATTAAACGCCGACCTTAAGATAATCTGTAAAATTTTAGCAAGACGAATACAAGAAATTTTACCAAATATTATTAATCGAGATCAGAATGGCTTTATAAAGGGTAGACAAGGCTTCCATAATGTAAGAAGACTATTTAATATTATTTATTTTAATAAAGAAGCACGGGATACAGCTCTCCTATCATTGGACGCCGAAAAGGCCTTTGATAGAGTTGAATGGCCCTTTCTTTTTGAAGTCCTACAAAGGTTTGGACTTGGAAATAATTTCATAAAATGGGTTCAAATAATATACAATAATGCTACAGCAGAAATCCTAACAAATAACAATATTTCAAAACCAATAAAAATCAATAGAGGATGTCGACAAGGCTGTCCACTTTCACCTTTACTGTTTACTATGGCAATTGAACCTTTAGCGATAGCGATACGTTTACATTCACAAATATATGGAATTAAAGTTGGACCAACAGAACATAAAATCTCCCTGTACGCCGATGATATAATTTTGTTTATGTTGAATCTAAAAAAATCAATTCCAACCTTGTTGAATTTAATAAAGAATTTTGGGGAAATATCAGGATATAAAATAAATAAAACTAAATCTTCAATATTAATGCTAAATGAGACCCAGAGAAATTACCCAGCCCCTGAGGTAAATCAATTCAATGTTGTAAATCAGTTTAAATATTTAGGAATCCAAATTATGCCTAAGCTAGAATCAGTCGCCAGTGTCAACTATGAAGCCTTAATGTCAGATATCAGTGAGTTAACTCAGAGATGGATGTCACTACCAATGTCGATGATCGGGAGAATCAATATACTTAAAAGTAATATTTTACCTAAAATACTTTATTTATTTCAATACATTCCCTTATCACCACCTTTAGATCTATTCTCAAGAATAAAAAAAAAGTTAGTGGAATTTATATGGAACAACAGGAGGGCTAGATTACGTTTGTCTTTATTATATTTACCATTTGATCATGGAGGTCTGAAATGTCCAAATTTTATGTTGTATTATTGGTCGGCACAACTGAGGTCTATGACATATTATTTTTCATCAAATGATCTCCCTCACTGGACTGAAATGGAATCATACAATTTACCTTTACCTCTTCCCATATTCATATACTCAGATTCGGCAAAAAAATTACAAAAACAAGTTAAAAATCCATTTGTAAAGCATATGATCAAAATATGGTGTGAAGCTAAAAACTATTTAAAAGAACCACAGTTATTGTCACAATTTAGTCCAATATGGGGTAATCAATATTTTAAACCAGGGAGAGCGGACGCTGTATTTAAAGTATGGAATTTAAAAGGGATACAAAAGATTCAGGATTTATATTTGCCATGTGCAGACAACATAATGTCTTTTGAAGAGCTGAGGATCAAATTTAATCTCAATAGAACACATTTTTTTAAATATCTTCAACTTAGAAACTTTATTCGATCAAATCAAAATAAAGCTCTCACTCGACCTATTTATTCATCCTTGGAAAAAATGATGATGAAAGATAGTAAAAGAAAGGGTATTATTTCAGAGTTTTATAACTCATTGACACTATCTTCAAGTGAAAATTCACTGAAAAGATTAAACTACTGGAAAGAAGATCTGCAAACTGAAATTTCAGAGGAACAATGGGAATTGGCTTGTACAGAAGCTCAAACCAAATCAATAAATGCACGCCTTAAATTGATACATTTCAAATGGTTAATGCGGATGTATGTTACACCGGAGGAGTTAAATAGATATAACAAAAATATACCAGATACATGCACAAAATGCATGGAAAGTAAAGGAACCCTATTTCATTGTTTATGGGAATGTAGATTAATAAGAATGTTTTGGGAAGAGGTGAGGGTAACAATTGAAAAAATAATCTCAAAACAAATCATATTGAATCCTAAACTGTTTTTGTTGGGTCTGTACCCAGAAAAGCATAATTTTAATAAAAGTGAAAGAACATTCATAGACCTCAGTTTGCTTAATGCCAAAAAATGTATTGCACTATTATGGAAAAAGACTCATAGACCAGATGTGACTCAGTGGTTAAGACAGATGTTAACAAACCTTCCATTAGAAAGAATAACATATATACTAAAATCAAAGGAAATTGTGTTTGAGAATATATGGAGACCTTTTATTGATTGGCTGCACGGTGGCGCAGTGGTTAGCACTGCGGCAGCACAGTTTACCCTTGGCCGGGGGATTGTGGGAATCGTGGGATTGTGGGTTCGATCCCAGCCCCCGACCAACAGTGATCTGTGTGGAGTTTGCATGTTCTCCCCGTGTTGCGTGGGTTTACTCCGGGATTTCTCCGGTTTCCTCCCACATGCCAAAAACATGCATGTTAGGTTAATTGGCTGTTCTAAATTGCCCCTAGATATCTGTTTCCTATAGGCCCTTAGAATAGAGGGTTAGTATTAATGAAAGCGCTTTGAGTGGTCTTTGTGACTAGAAAAGCGCTATATAAGTGCAGGTTAGTTAGTAGTTAGTTAGATTATGTAAAAAATTTAAACATAACTCTTGAAGAAGAAGGTGAATGATGTGTGTGGACCTTGTAAATTCCAAACTGGTGAACATAATATGTATACTTATGTATTGGATTGTCTAGACTAAACAGAGGAGCATTGTTGAAGACTTGATTTTGTTGGTGGTTGTTGGTGTTTTTAGTGCATTTTTTTTTTTGTAGTACTTTAGTGTTAGTGTTTGTTTGTATCATGTTTGTTAAAAAAAAAAAAGGTTCAATAAAGATATTGTGGAAAAAAAAAAGCTGTTCTTCAACCCTTTGCAGCATCTTCATGGGGTTGGTCTCATTTAAAAGAAAACACTTTGAATTTTTTGGCAAAACAGTCATAATCTCTCTAAGTGCTCTGGCCACTGAGTAACAGTCATCTAAACATAGTGAACTTGAAGAAAATAAATTTGGCCTGGGTGTTTTTTTGGATACAAATGCTTGCAAATAACAGACAGCTTCAGATCCGGGCTGGAAAATGCAACAGAAATGTAGAACCAAGTGTTATCCAGCTGAGGTCAAAATTTTGTAACAATACCACAAAAAATGAATATATTACACAGCTTTGTTCTCAGGTTGTTCCCAGGCGTTTTTCGTTTTTGAACTGTGCCAAATTGTGCCAAATGGCACAGTTTGGAAAAACGCCTGTAACTTTTGAATGATTCAATATAGAAGCTTCATCTTGGGCTCTAATGAAAGGTGACACTCAGGGCTCTGTGTGTGTGTGTGTGGGGGGGGGGGGGGTTGTCCCCCCCACCCCACCCCCTGCTACAGAGGACGGACATCGCCCGTTGCGCCGCGGTCACGGTGCGCCGCGGTCTACGACGCACAGCTGTAATTTACCGATCGGTCAAAAGTCATTTGGATTACAATTTTCAGGGATAAAGAATAATTTAGCTTATAACACTTACCTGTTTACAACAGCAGCGTAGCTGGCGAACTTCTCTTCCTCATTGTCAGACGAACGCGACGCTGGTCCACTTGTTACGGACTCGTGGTTCTGGTCTCGTGACCTGGTCAAACCATAATTCCATTATTGCGGTTTTGCGCTTCCATGATTGCGGTTTTGGTGAACGATTTTTCAAAACAAATAAGAACAGTAGTTAGAAAAAAAGACTGGCGAATGTCTGTGTGTCACCCAGCCTTACACAAAACAGCTTTCGAACTTCTGTGCTTCAATTGGCTTGGCTGTATTCACAGCCGTTGGTAGGCGGGTCCTTCTTGCTAGGTTTTCAGTCATTGGTTCTTCAAGGTTTCAGAAGCCCAATTCAAGGCTCTTATTAGTCAAATGAGAGGTCAATCACATCTAAACCAATCAAAGCACTCCTTTGGCTTTCTGTTCACGGCTGTGTCTGTAGTGGAACGGATATGCAGGTGGTTTTTTTTCAGTGCCTCCTAGGACGCACAGTGTGCGTACTCGGACGCTCTTGTGCGTCCTAGGACGTAGAGACGTGCCCGTCTGCGGTACACAGAAGTGCAACAGGTTAAAATCATTCAGAAATGATTATGCACAAAAATAAAGGAGACCAGCTTCATTCCTCTATAGGTCAGATGACCGCTGTGATCAGCTCTGTTTTAACAGAACTGATCGATTAAACAGCTCTCTTGAAAATGAGACCCCGTGTCTCAATGGGGTTACCTGTATAAATAAGGTTAATAAATAATCCTAGCGATTACAATAGGGCTCTCGCCCACCGATGTTGTCAGTGGCCTGTTGCCCTAATAAACAGCGTGGCTAGTACCAGTGGCACTGGTACCGCACAAGAAGGAAAAGCCACCATAGACTCCCCTCTCCTGAACTGTGGGTCCTCTGGCCATTCCGCTTAGGGATGGGCGATACCAGCATTTTTCCTTTTGATACAATAGCATTAATTTATGGGACGTTTTCTTCAATACTGAGACCGATACTTTTTGCCAAAAATCACATGGTTGCGGTTTCATTAACAACTTTATTGCAAGGGCAATATGAAATATGAATAAAACTCATGAACATAAACAGTTGAAAGAAATGCTTATAAAATAATAATAAAATAGAACAATGAGCAAAGTAAATAAAAATAAAATGGCTTTTTTCAATTATAATAAAAATAATTAAGACTTAAAATGAATGCAAAATTAATTCAATTTCTTAATTTGATGGGCATTCTCAACTGGACTTGGAGACAAGGGGGATGACTCGCCTATCACAGGGGCTGAGGTCGCCAAGGTGGTTAAAAATCTCCTTGGTGGCCGGGCCCCGGGGGTGGACGAGATTCGCCCTGAGTACTTCAAGGCCCTGGATGTTGTTGGGCTGTCATGGTTGACACGCCTCTGCAACATTGCGTGGAGGTCGGGGGCAGTGCCTTTGGCATGGCAAACTGCGGTGGTGGTTCCTCTCTTCAAAAAAGGGGACCGGAGGGTGTGCTCCAACTTTAGAGGGATCACACTCCTCAGCCTCCCTGGGAAGGTCTATGCCAAGGTACTGGAGAGGAGAGTCCGGCCGTTGGTCGAACCTCGGATTCAGGAGGAGCAATGTGGTTTTCGTCCTGGCTGTGGCACATCGGACCAGCTCTTTACCCTCTCGAGAATTCTTGAGGGTTCGTAGGAGTTTGCCCAACCAGTTTACATGTGTTTTGTGGACTCGTGGTTTTTTGTGGGGCTGCTTCGGGAATATGGGGCATCAGGCTTGTTGTTACGAACTATTCGGTCTCTGTATGACCGTTGTGAGAGTTTGGTTCGTATTGCCAACACTCGGTCGGAGTCATTCCCAGTGAGAGTTGGACTCCGCCAGGGCTGCCCTTTGTCACCGATCCTGTTCATAATATTTATGGACAGGATTTCTAGGCGCAGCCAGGGAATGGAGGGTGTCATGCTTGGTGACCACAGGATCTCATCTCTGTTGTTTGCAGATAATGTTGTCCTGTTGGCTTCATCCAGCAATGACCTACAGTTCTTGCTGGGACGGTTTGCCGCTGAGTGTGAAGCGGCTGGGATGAGAATCAGCACCTCCAAGTCCGAGTCCATGGTCCTCAGCCAGAAAAAGGTGGATTGTCCTCTCTGGGTTGGGGACAGGCTCCTGCCCCAAGTGGAGGAGTTTAAGTATCTTGGGGTCTTATTCACAAGTGAGGGGAGTATGGAGCGAGAGACTGACAGATGGATTGGAGCAGCATCTGCAGTGATGTGGACGTTGTACCGGTCTGTTGTGGTGAAGAGGGAGCTGAGTTCTAAGGCAATGCTGTCGATTTACCAGTCAATCTACGTTCCTACTCTCAACTATGGTCACGAGCTTTGGGTAATGATCGAAAGAACGAGATCACGGATACAAGCGGCTGAAATGAGCTTTCTCCGTAGGATTGCTGGACTCACTCTTAGAGGTAGGGTGAGGAGCTCAGTCATCCGGGAGAGGCTCAGAGTAGAACCGCTGCTCCTCCACATTGAAAGGAGTCAGTTGAGGTGGTATGGGCATCTGATTAGGATGCCTCCTGGACGCCTCCCACTTGAGGTGTTTCAGGCACGTCCCACTGGGAGGAGACCCCGGGGCAGACCCAGGACTCGGTGGAGAGACTATGTCTCCCAGCTGGTCTGGGAACGCCTTGGTATCCTCTCTGAAGAGCTGGAGCAGGTGGCTGGGGAGAGGGAAGTCTGGGCTTCTCTGCTTGAACTGCTGCCTCTGCGACCCGGACCTCCGGAAAAGTGGTAGAAGATGGATGGATGGATGGATTCTCAACTGGATTCAAGTATTTTTTTTTTTACTTCAGAAATGTTTCATCATTCCTATATGTGTTGTGGTGACCCACCACAATCTACATGGACATTCATAACACTCAGCTTGGGCATGAAGCAGAACAATTGGCATACGGACAGAGAGCCCCTTGGGGGTCAACCAGTTAATCACGCGATTGATATGTATTGACTGATATGTATATCGATATCTAAATGTGCCATGCATTCTCTCTTGTCCTATTGTTATACATCCTTGGAGTAAGGAGAGGAGTCTGGTGCCAGTTAATCACACAATTGATATGTATTGACTGATATGTATGTCGATATGTAAATGTGTCATGCATTCTCTCTTGTCTGTATAAAAGAGCTGACTTTACATGCCTCACTAGCGCATACACAGCACACAGTGCTGCAGTATGTCTCACGATGATGGAGGAATAAAACTCTTAAACCTTCAGCTCGCCGTGTCTCGTCTGAACTTATTTTGTTCCTCCACACTGGTGACCCTTGACGAAGAATGGAACATGAGGCGAACACCCCGGAGATGACCCGGACGGGAAGCCTCAGAACGGGTCACGGTGTGTCCCTCGCCTGATCTTTTGCCTCCACACTGGAACCACGCTGTGGATCTCAGAGGACCAGAGATCGCCTACATCCTTCGCACCCACACGGGAGCGTGCGCGCCTTGTCCTCTCTCCACGGTGGCGACCTCCAGGGCCGAGAGCGTAGCGCTGGGACCGAGATGCATGACGAGGATCAGTAACACGAGCGAACGAAGGAAGCAGCCTGAACGGGGAAAATCATCGACGCCGACTGCGCTGATTTCCATCAAGCTCCCTGACCGTGACTCACCTCTCGACAACCAACCTTCCGCGCACAGAAGCCAAGTGCGCGCCACGCACCAGGCACAAACCGGCTCCACAGACTGCTACAGCATCCTCCGCCGCTGCACATGCCCGAGTAAAATGGCTGATCGCCACCCTCGGAACCTTCAGGGCTGCTCGCACACCTGAAGCATACAGTACGTGCAGCCATCACACAGGACTTTGTATGAGTTTTCCAGCCACGGCGCACAAGGGGAATTTAGCCGATTGCTCTCCCCGATGACTTTAGGGCTGTTTCCTGCACCTAAAGCCAAACTGCCAAGTCCCTGACACAGCTTCAGTTTATCACAGCCACTACGCATCCTCGGGGAATTTGGCCGCTCGCCTTCCCCACATCCTTGCTGGACCAAAACATGAGAGAAGTCAGAGATATAATTTTTTCACAGCCGCTGTGGATCTCCGCCATGTTTAACGGGAAAAGTTCCTCACCATCGCGGATCCACACGCAATTTTTGCACGGCCCAGACACCACGTCCCGGGCCGGCACTCGCTTATTCCCACCCCCTCAACCTCCTCCTGCACAGAGCTTTTCCCGCACCTCACTCCCAAAGCCGGCCGATCGCCGTCTGGTTCCATCACACACGACTGCACACCGGCCCGTGTGCCCACAGTCCACAGCCATTCAACGTGCTGGAACTCGGAGTGGAGCACACTGCCCTTTCCACCCCTCCCCCGTCCCCCTCACGGACTACTGACATGCCCTCCAACAGTTCTACCGGAGCTGGAGCCAAACGGGGAGGGGGGTCACAACCCCTGCTGAGTGTTCTGGGGGGGAGCACTGTGGTGACCCACCACAATCTACATGGACATTCATAACACTCAGCTTGGGCATGAAGCAGAACAATTGGCATACGGACAGAGAGCCCCTTGGGGGACAACCAGTTAATCACGTGATTGATATGTATATCGATATGTAAATGTGCCATGCATTCTCTCTTGTCCTATTGTTATACATCCTCGGAGTAAGGAGAGGAGTCTGGCGCCAGTTAGTCACGCAATTGATATGTATTGACTGATATGTATATCGATATGTAAATGTGCCATGCATTCTCTCTTGTCTGTATAAAAGAGCTGACTTTACATGCCTCAGGACAGCGCACTCAGGAGACTGCACACACAGCACACAGTGCTGCAGTGTCTCATGATGATGGAGGAATAAAACTCTTAAACCTCCTGCTCGCCGTGTCTCGCCTGAACTTATTTTGTTCCTCCACAGTGTAATTTTTTTCACAGTGCTGTAGTGGCACTGAGTGGGGGGTTGTCCACCCAGAGTCGGAAGTCGGGGAGGGAGATGGAATAGAGGACTGAAGGAGGAAATGGCACCGGGGGGTCTCAGATGGAACAGAAAGGACTGGCTGCACCCCGGGGAGTCAGGAGACACCGGAGTTTGCTAGAGTGGGAGAGGGAGTGATAAGCAGGGTTTTGTGTCCTGTAATGTTAATGTGCCAGACAGGCTTTGTGTACTGTGTATATTGTCCTTGGCTCCCTGGATTTCACTGAGCAGGAATAAAGTGGTATAAAACGAGGCGCTCAGAGACTCTGTGAGAAGTTTTCTGTATTTTATGTTGGAAGGTGAATAAAGTTTGTGTGTCGTCCAGCTTGCTGTCTCGTCTGCTTTCATCTTCCACATTGGTGACCCTAAGACGTGCAATAGAGAATGAGCCGAGTGCCGCCCCAGAGACAACCCAGAGGGAGAACAGCAGCGCAGCATGAGCTGTAACAGTCAAGCTCCCGGACTTCTGGCTTCACAATCCGACCACTTGGTTTCTACATGTGGAAGCCCAATTCGCACTCCACGGGATCTCCACGGATGACACCAAATATTATCATGTGGTCGCTGCGCTGGATATGCGTGCCACACAGCAAGCAACAAACCTGCTCCAGGAGCCGCCAGCCCAGGGGAAATACGACACGCTCAAGCAGATGCTGTTTCAATGTTATACCCTGTCAGACAGTGAGAGAGCAGAGAAACTCCTCACGTGCTCACAATTGGGAGCACGTGAGGAGGTTCCATCCAACAGCACTGCAGAGGCAGTATGGGGCATATAAACACTGGGACAAGGAAAGAAGAAAAATTCTTAGAGTTCAGCTTCTTGAGCTAAATAATTAACTTGTAACCAAACTGCAACACAAGATGGGAACCCTTTCACTTTTGCTATGCTGAGCCAAAGTGTTGAAGTAGTTTGTTCACCAAGAGTCTGATCATCCTCACCGTTAGTCCATACAAGCAAGCAGGCAGGCTTTTGTCAACACTACACAGATGACTAAAAACATCAGGTTGCAAACCCAAAACATTTGCGAGCATATAATGCATTTACTCATTTAGAGGCTGCAAGAGGCCCGAAGCTCAACTTGGCATAATCCAAAACTGGCTATTTGGTAAATTTTAAGGTATTATTGGGTGTGCGCACATGTTCTCTCCTGAAAATTTGCAACTGCTTCTTGTCAGCTCCACACCAATAGCTGTGGAGCTGATGGAGAGCATGTTAGCACTGAGGGGGAAGGACGACGAACCCTTTCTGTTCACCCACCTTTTCCTCAGGAACCTGCCAGCTACAGAGAGGGCGATCCTGGCCAACTCACCGCTGCTGGTGGCCAAGAACTACCACACCCTGGCGCAAGAAGCAGACCGCATCATCCTAGTGAACAGAGCTCTCAGCGCGCACGCAACGACACCAGCAGCCATGAAGGACTCCAGTGAGGTCGAGGAGCCGTTGGGGATGGCTGGGACGGACGCCAAGAGATACAGGAACGGGACACTCTTTTGCTATCACCGCCAGTTTGGCTCGAATGCCCAACGCTGTCTGCCACCATGCCAATTCAAGAAGCCAGGGAAACAGCACAGCCAGCAGTCAGTAGCAGCTACAACCACTGGCAACAGGAACAAGCTGCTTTTCATCACAGACACACGTTCAGGGAGACGTTTCATGGTGGACTCCAGCTCCCAGAAGAGCCTCATTCTGCCGGTCAGCGTGGACAGGTCGGCAGAAGGCTGCGGCCTCAAGCTTACGGCCACCAATGGATCCAACATCAGGATGTCTGGCGAACAAACGTTGACAGTATACTGACATGGACGCAATTAGCAGTGGGACTTTGTGGTAGCTGCATGTTCTGTCCCCATTTTGGGTGCTGATTTTTTATGTGCTTACGGATTGTTAGTCGATGTTGCCAACAGATGTTTAGTGGATGCTGTTTCTTTTTCCTCCTTGCCCTGCACAGCTTGGGGAGTTGAGCCAACAACACATGCTAACGTTATAGCTCCAGGGGGTAAGTATCAGCATTTGCTTTCACAGTTCCCAGCACTCACGGTTCTGACTTTTTCTGCTATGGTAACAAAACATGGGGTCAAGCACTAAGGTCCACCGATGTTCACGTGCCCACGGAGCCTGGATGCAGTTAAGCTGGCCAGCACGCGTGAGGAGTTCGCTAACTTAGAGCAACTGGGCATCGTTAGGCACTCCAACAGTCCGTGGGCATCCCCATTACACATGGTGCCCAAGGCCAATGGGTCATGGCGATCGTGCAGCGATTTCTGGAGCTTGAACAACACCACGGAACACGACCAGTATCCCATCCCCCACATCCAGGATTTTTCCGTGCATCTGGCCAGGATGCGTGTTTTTACCTCCGCCAAGGAGGTTATGTTTTCATCGGCGTTGGTTTGTTTGTCTGTTTGTTTGTTAGCAAGATAACTCAAAAAGCTATGGACGGATTTTCATGAAATTTTCAGACATTGTCAGAAATGGGGTATCCTACAGGTGATTAGATTTTGGTGATGATCTGAGAGTGCATACCTCCACCAAGGGCTTTGTTTGTATTTGTGCAGCAGGATTACACAAAAACTATTGCATGGATTTGGATGAAATTTTTACCAGAGGTGGTTCTTGGGCTAGAGAGGAGCCCATTATATTTTGCTGATGATCTGAGAATGCATACCTCAGCCAAGGCTCTTATCTTCTCACAGTGTGTTAGCAACAATACTCCAAAACGGATGGACAGACTTTGATGCAATTTTCACCACAAGTGGCTATAGGCCTACACACAAACCCATTACATTTTGGAGGTGATCCATGAGAAACGGAAGGAGCCTTGGCAGAGGTATGCGCTGTATGAGTGCTTTTCTAGTTTCAAAAGTGGACCTGGTCTGCAGTTACCACCAGGTCCCGGTGCATGCGGAGGACGTTCCCAAAACAGCAGTAATAACTCCTTTTGGCCTTTTCGAGTTTTTACACATGCCGCTCGGGTTAAAGGGTGCGGAGCAAACTTTCCAAAGAATGATGGATGCAGTGCTCCGTGACTTGCCTTTCGTTTTTGGCTACTTAGACGACATTTTGGTGGCTAGTGTGTCGGAGGAGGCGCACCTCGCCCATCTCAAGCTCGTTTTCCAGCGGTTGGAAGTGCGAAGTGCCAGTGATTGATTTTTTTGGGCCACTGCATTTCGCCGGAGGGCCCGGTTCCGCTGCCTGATAAAGTGCGTGCCGTGTCAGATTTTCTGCATCCGCAGACTGTGAGGGTGCTACAGGAATTTTTGGGAATTGGCAACTTTTACAACTGTTTCCTCCCCCGGGCAGCCCAGCTGCTGCAACTGCTGTATGGTGTGCTCAAAAAAAAAAGAAGCCTGCGGAAAACATTGACTGGACCCCCGAGCAAGTCCAGGCTTTCGCAAACGCCAAAACAGTGCTCACTAACACCGCTTTGCTAGCCCACCCCACCCCTTCAGCACGGATAGCACTCACCACAGACACGTCTGACGTTGCCATAGGGGCAGTGGTGGAGCAGTATGTCTGTGGTTCATGGCAGCAGCTCGCACTTTTCAGCCTTACTTTGTGTGACAATGAACGCAAATCCAGTACGTTTGACCGAGAGTTGTTGTCTCTCCACTTGGCGACGTGCCACTTTCAGTTTTGGCTGGAAGGGTGCAAGTTCACTGCATTTGTTGATCATAAACCACTAACGTACACAAAGTCCAAAGTCTCGGAACTGTGGTCAGCCTGGCAGCAACGACATTTGGCCACAATCTCAGAGTTCACGACTGACATTCAACACGTAGCCAGTAAGCTTAATGTCATGGTTGATTGCCTGTCGCGCATGTTAGTCTCCCTGGTCTACATGGGAATAGATTTCCTTGCCATAGCTGCGGAGCAAACCGGGGATGCAGACATTTGCGCGCTCCAGTCCGCGCCTACTGGGTTAAAACTGGAGAGCAGGGTGGTGCAAGAAGGGTGCCCCCCTTGCTCTGAGATGTCTCCACCAGTCGCACACGCCCAGTGGTTCCGAGCTCTTGGCTCCGCCACATTTTTGAGTCAGTCCACTCCCTTTCACATTCCAGCATGCGCGCCTCGGTTAAACTGGTGGGGGCGAAATTTGTCTGGCCTCACTTAGGCAGAGACGTGAAAGAGTGGGCTGCAGCGTGTGTCGCGTGCCAGTGGGCCAAAGTACACAAGCACACCAAAGCCCCCCTCAAGCCGTTCCAAATTCCGGCCAGGAGGTTCAACCACGTCTATGTGGATTTGGTGGGCCCCCTCCCACCGTCGCAAGTTTTCACGCACCTTTTGACAATTGTGGACCGCACCACGCGTTGGCGTGAAGTGGTCCCGCTGGCTTTCACCATATCCGCGGAAGTGGCTCGCGCTTTTTTGTCGGCTTGGGTTGCACAGTTCGGATCCTCCTTGGACATCACTGCCAACGGGTCCGCAATTCGTTTTGGAACTCTGGTCTGTGATGGCCCAGAGCCTGGGGGTCAAAATCCATCGCACCACCACGTACAACCCCCAGGCTAATGGGTTATGCAAACATTTTCATAGGTCACTTAAAGGAGCGCTCAGAGCCTCACTCACGGATGCACCCCAGGGAGTCAGGAGACACCGGAGTTCGCTAGAGTGGGAGAGGGAGTGATAAGCAGGGTTTCGTGTCCTGTACTGTTAATGTACCAGACAGGCTTTGTGTACTGTGTATATTGTCTTTGGCTCCCTGGGTCTCATTGGGCAGGAATAAAGTGGTGTAAAAGGAGGTGCCCAGAGACCCCGTGAGAAGTTTCCTGTGTTTTATGTTGGAAGGTGAATAAAGTTTGTGTGTTGTCCAGCTCGCTGTCTCGTCTACTTTCATCTTCCAAGTGCAACGTTTTTTTATTTTATTATCTATCCATCCATCCATCTTCTACCGCTTTTCCAGAGGTCCGGGTCGTGGAGGCAGCAGTTCAAGCAGAGAAGCCCAGACTTCCCTCTCCCCAGCCACCTGCTCCAGCTTTTCAGAGAGGATACCAAGGCGTTCCCAGACCAGCTGGGAGACATAGTCTCTCCAGTGAGCCCTGGGTCTGCCCCGAGGTCTCTTCCCACAGGGACGTGCCCGAAATACCTAAAATGGGAGGCATCCAGGAGGCATCCTGATCAGACGCCCATACCATCTCAACTGGCTCCTTTCAATGTGGAGGAGCAGCGGTTCTACTTGCCGCTACGGCCAGGCAACCCTATAAAAGAGGAGAACAGGGATTAGCTGGGCAACCACACGGGAGAGTGAAGATGTACTGTGCTTACTTGTAGCGGCGCGGTGGCTGGCGTGGCAAGTCCCAAGCCTGGGAGACAGCATCCTGCTGTGCGTCCATGATGATGCTGTGCGGTAGAGGAGCAGCGTGACGAGGGGAAGAGAGTCCACCGCCAAGGAATCCACCTGTGCACAGGGGAAGTCTGGACGAGAGAAGGTAAGGTAATGTAATGTAATGTACTTTATTTATATAGCCCTTTAAAACAACCCGTAGGTGACCAAAGTGCTTTACAAAAAATAAACAGCATTAAAAACACACAGAGCATTAAAAACAAATAACATAAACAAAAACAACCTAAAAATAAAATAAAAACAAATGCCAAGACAAATATCACCACTACTGGGTATTAAAAGCCATCCTAAACAAATATGTCTTAAGCTCTGATTTAAAAAGGGCCAGGTCAGAGATAGCACGTAGGTCAGGGGGGAGATTATTCCAGAGCCTGGGGGCGGCAACAGAAAAGGCTCGGTCACCCCAATGTTTATACCTTGACCTAGGCACATCCAGCAAAAGCTGATTGGATGACCTCAAAGCTCTGCCTTGGTCACGGACAGTCAAAATCTCAGACATATAAACCGGAGCAAGGCCATTAAGAGCTTTAAAAACAAAAAGCAAAAGTTTAAAATTAATTCTAAAATGGACTGGAAGCCAATGAAGTGAATAAAGGATCGGAGTAATGTGCTCTCGCCTAAGTGTGTTGGTCAAAAGATGGGCCGCTGAATTTTGCACAAGTTGAAGGCGGCCAAGAGAAGACTGAGAGATGCTAACATAAAGTGCATTGCAGTAATCAAGTCGAGACGTGACTAAAGCATGGATGGCTATCTCAAGATCATGACGGCTCAGGAAAGGTTTGGCTTTGGATAACAAACGTAATTGATAAAAGCTCATTTTGACTACATTGTCAATCTGTTTATCAAATTTTAAATGGCTGTCAAAAATCACCCCCAAATTTCTGACAGCTGAACTGAGCCTTAAAGAGAGGGTACCAAAGCCAGCCATTACAGTATCCCCAAACACAATACATTCTGTTTTTTCTTCATTTAAGTGGAGAAAATTTTGGCTTAACCACAACTTAATATCAATGATGCAGTCCAATAGAACACTTTGTGAGTTAGTTTGTTCTGGGTTCAAAGGTAAATAAAGCTGCAAATCGTCTGCATAACAGTGGAAAGACATGTTATGCCTGGCTATTATTGACCCGAATGGCAGCATATATAATGAAAACAGAATAGGGCCAAGAATAGAGCCCTGTAGGACCCCACAGGAGAGAGAGGCACTAGAAGAGGACATGTCACCAATCATTACAGAAAAAGTTCTATTAGAAAGGTAGGATTCAAACCACTTAAGTGCAGTGCCATGGATGCCAACATAGTGATATGTGGTAATATTGACAGCTTACGTGTCAGACGAGTCGTCAGCAGGCCTGATGAGAAGGAAGTTGCTGAGTTGACAACGCAGGGAGACAGACGGCTCCAGGCCACAGCTCAGGGCAGAATGGAATAAATAGCCGCACCTAACGAGGAGCAGGTGTGCGCGCAGCTGAGGTGGAAGCCCGTGGGCTGCGGGTGATGACATGGACTTATCACAGGTGTTCAGGATGCGGACGGGGACCCACCTATCACCGCTCATGGAAGCCACTGTTCTGCATACAATCATATCCTTTTTGTTAACTTGTGCCTTTGGTAATTCAATCAGGATGGTGCTGCCTTCAGAAATGGGGGATGATGCAGGGAGTCTTCCCCATACCAAGTGTTCCTGCTTAGGGAGTAGAGTCATAGCCTGAGTTAATGTGACGATACCAGTAACATCTTGCATTTTGTCACCCCTCCACCTATTAATGCCTGACAGCATGTTCAAAAACTACACCATTTCAGGAGCGTTTGTTGGTTCAGGTTTACTCAAGACATGCCAGAAGTGGGGGGATAGTCTGAATTGTCTGATGAGATGTTTGATGACATTCGTCCCTAAAATTAGCTGATCTTTTTGGCCGGGAACAATGAGGACAGGTACACTGAATGCACACTCATACACTTCCATTTCCAGATCGTACATACACTTGGGCTCTACCTGAACTCCACCACAACCTACAAGTGCGATGTTGGTATGGGTGTCACTTGGCTCTGATATAACCCCATCACTCATTAGCTTCTGTTCTGCCTCTTCATTCATGGTGCATGCCATGGAGCCTGTGTCAAGAAGAGCTTGAAGAGTGACTTTATTATTCACTAAAGCATTAGTGTAAAACAGACTGTCAGCTTTTTCGATTCGCATCATATTTTGGAAAAGCATAAGAGTACCAGATGGAGCACACGTTAGGCTTTGTCTGTATACAGTTTGCACATCATCACAAGGGTTCAGGGTTTCACATTCATCACTCACACAGTCCCCTCCCAAGTGTGAGTATACTAATTTCCCTGCATGAAACTGCGCTGGGTGACGGGTTCGCTGACACTAGGGCAGTCTTTTCTCTGATGACCTACTTCTAAACAACCTAGGCATGTCCTTTCTCTCATGCAGTGGCTGCGTGTGGAGTGTGAATTAATGCCACAAACTCTGCATTGGGGGAAACTGGCTGGGGCTAGAGGCCGTGCGCTTACTGTGGGGGTCACGGGCTGGTTATTACGCTCTAGCACCCTCTCTAGCATACTGAGCACACGTTCCAGAGCACCTGATTCTGACATAGCAGTTTTACAAGTCTTAGCTGGATTACTTTGGGCACACTTTGCTGTGTTCACATAAGCAACGTCCAATCCAAGCTCAGGGACTGACATCAGTTGCTGTGGCGGCCACTAGAAGAGGCTGTGACTTAGCTGAGACAGGGCTTTCTTTTTACATAACTGTCCCTTTGATACTCTTCAATGGCTTCTTGAACTTCTGTTATTGACAATTTACTTATGGGCTTGCACTTAAACACACAGGCAAGATTAGAGTCTGGGCAATTTCTGATAAACATCATGGCCACCTCTGCATCCATGTTCTCCATCTTGGTTCCTTGACGTTGCAAGTGCCTGCCAGCTGTTTCAGCAACAATATTTAACGTCACCCAGTAGTCTACTGGTGTTTTCTTTGGCAGCTGGGTGAGTAGCATAAAAGTCAGCTAATGGCTGGGAAGACCCTGGGCTCTCACTAAAGTAATGCCTTAATATAGCATAAATGGTTTCAGGGTTGGTGATTGCACCAGAGGACATGTTACTTTTCAACCCCACTCTGACAGTGTTCTTAGCTTTGCCAAGAAGATGGTTCAGGATCTTCTCTTTTTGCATGTCACCAGAGAGCCCTCTCTTCTGTAGATAGATTTCCATCAAATCTATCCACTCTTGGACAGAGTATTTATCAGTGCCATCACCTCTATACATAGGGGGGTTTTTAATGTCTGTCCTGACAACCAAGCTCATTTTGGAGAGGTCAAGTGTGGCTTCAGGGGTTCCAACTTTGCACGGTTGGGATGGGGGTGCCTCATTTATGGTAAGTAGGGCTTGACTTGCCAACAGGCGGTTTGCAATTGACTCCCCAATTTGACTTCCCAGCTCAGTGATAAGTTCACATAGCTCGTTTTGGGTGCCTTCATTACTGGATGCGGGAATGGAGGACTGGGGTCCAAATGCAAGGCTGTGTGTTATGTGAATTGATTGTGATGGCTCATCATCGTGCAACATTATGAGAGGATGATTTCTAATAACCTCATGTGCCCCAGAAAGACCTTGACCCCTCCCAACATCTGGTATAAACATAATGGATGTGGCTTGACCTCTACCAGTCGTATCTTAAACACAAATTTTACATTTAACGCAACAGTAAATGAGAACTAATTGGCAACACTCAAAAAAGATATGCTTGTCACACAGTAAATGCAAAACGTGTCAAAATCACTCAGTATACACCATATACAAACACAACAGAAAAAATACTTTTTTCTATATTTTTTCAGAAAAAATACTTTTTTCTATATTTTTTCAGAAAAAATACTTTTTTCTATATTTTTTATTTACTTCAAAAGGATCCAGACAGAGTCAGGCTGACATCCCAGGCATCACAAGCTCACAGCTTAACCCCAACGATCAGCAGTAGCTGATTCATTTGATCCAGGTCACAGCACCACGTTTATGTAGCGGACTTGAAACTGTTATCTGCGCCTGCGTTGTGTTGTGTAGGGAAATAACTCCAACAGTGGGTTCACAGTTGGCACTTTATTCTATGAAAGACAAGGACTGATCACTGGGGCACACACAGCAGCAGCACACTCTCATCCCGTCTAATGCAAAAAGGAAAAAAATGGCCTCTGAGCGGACATGATGACAAAACAGCAATAAAAGTGATATTTTTCTTCTCAAACGTTACTAAACCTTAACAAAAGTCCTTCTGCAGTGTTACGTGATAAGAAGCACTTACTACAGCAAAGAAGACAAAGTTAACCCCTTGCACTCCGGGCAATTTTCCTAAAAACGCCAAAAAATAATGTGCCCAAAGTAAATCGAAAGCTGTTCTTCAACCCTTTGCAGCATCTTCATGGGGTTGGTCTCATTTAAAAGAAAACACTTTGAATTTTTTGGCAAAAAAAACATAATCTCTCTACGTGCTCCGGCCACTGAGTTACAGTCATCTAAACATACCGAACTTGAAGAAAATAAATTTGGCCACGGTGTTTTTTGGATACAAATACTTGCAAATAACACAAAGCTGTCCGATCCGGCTGGAAAATGCAACAGAAATGTAGAACCAAGTGTTATCCAGCTGAGGTCCAAATTTTGTAACAATACCACAAAAAATGAATATATTACACAGCTTTGTTCTCAGGCTGTTCCCAGGCGTTTTGGAACTGTGCCATATTGTGCCAAATGGCACAGTTTGGAAAAACGTCTGTAACTTTTGAATAATTCAATGTAGAATCTTCATTTTGGGCTCTAATGAAAGGTCACATTCAGGGCTGTGTCTGTGTGTGTGTGTGGGGGGGGGGTTGTCCCCCCCTCGCTACAGAGGACGGCCATCGCTACATGACGGAATAGACTTATATGGCTATGTGGCGACCGCGGCTTCCCCCCGCGGACCGGGGGCGTTCGGACCGTGAACGCCCCCCCCACCCCCGCTCCTCTTCTGCAGCGGAGGGGGGGGGGGTGCATTCACGGTCCAAACACGGCAAATGAACCGTTTATCGCGGCGCACGCACTTCGTACTTCGTGCGCCGTACAGTTGTAATTTACCGATCGGTCAAAAGTCATTTTTGGATTACAATTTTCAGGGAGAAATAATAATTTAGCTTATAACACCTTACCTCTTCACAGCAGCAGAGTCCTGGCAAACTTCTCTTCCCCATTGTCAGACGAACGTGACGCTGGTCCGCTCGTGGATCTCGGTCAAAACATAATTCCAATATTGCGGTTTTGGTGAATGATTTACGACCTTTGTCGTCGGCCTCCGTCGGTCTATGATGACGGAAGAGAATCCTAAACGTCTATTCTGCTGGAATGAGTGCAGGTCCCACTTGTGGGTGTTCTCCATGCTGCGGGGTCTGTAGCAGGTTCGTCCAGCGTCCTTTTTTTTTCATCTGCTGCAACAGTAAATCTCTCTTCACCCAGCCCGAACTTCTGTGCTTCAATTGGCTCCTGCATTCACAGTAGGCGGGTCCTCCTTCCTAGGTTTTCATTCATTGGTTCTTCAAGGTTTCAGAAACCCAATTCAAGGCTCTTATTAGTCGAATGAGAGGTCAATCAGATGAACTAATCTGTTCACGGCTGTGTCTGCAGCTTTTTTTTTCAGTGGCGCTTGGAGGCCACACCACCTACATCACCACCATCAGTATCTCTATCATGCGTCATGCGTCCGAGCGCGTGCGCCCTCGTGCGCCCTAGGACGCAGAGACTTGCCCGCCCGCGGAACAACGGAGTGCAAGAGGTTAAAACTTAAAAACTCGTGAGAGAGAGGAGAGCCACACACACACCCATCTTACCAGTGCAGGGTCCACGCAGTTTTTGCCGGGAAAACCCCTGCATGCACAATGAGCCCATTTCCTGTGTCCCACAAATTATTGACCCACTAACAACAAGGAAAATCAGAACCTCTAAATTACAAATTTGTTCCACTGACTCAGAATTAACTAGATTATTAATATTATCACTTTACTATAGCTTTGAAGAAGTTCACTTAAAAATAAAAACAAACATAATGAACATAATGCCTCAGCTACACAATGAATGCTTGTTATTTAACTTAACACGTACAGACCTTTTCTGACAACTGTTCAAAATTTTATCCACCTTATTCCTGGAGGTGCTGCTGTAGGAACGGTTATAGGCCAAGCTTCCGGTTTTGGCTGAAGTAGTATTAAATCAGTCAGTAAGAGTGGAGTAGCAGGGGCATTTAAAATAGCGTTTTTAAAAGTTTTTCAAATTCATTTTAATGTATAGTGCACATACGTGTTTTGCACTCAAGTAGCAGCTAATTTCAGCACTTGTAGTTTTTGAATTTTTTGAATGTTTTAGCATAGTTCTGGTACTTGTTGCTGGCGTTCGTGGTTGTGCCATAGACTGTATAAATGGAGGCCTCTCACTGGCAATGTATAGATGATGCACTGAAAATGAAAAAGGACTGTTGGTGTGATCGGTGGTATAGGCACAGGACAGACACAAGAGCACACCAGGTATGTTTTCATTCATTCATTCATCTTCTTCCGCTTAATCCTTTTCGGGTCGTGGCGGGGCTGGAGCCTATCCCAGCATCTTTGGGCGAGAGGCAGGGTCCACCCTGGACAGATCGCCAGTCCATCGCAGGGCCAACATAGAGAGACAGACAACCATTCACTCTCACAGTCATACCTAAGGACAGTTTAGAATCCCCAGTTTGATGCCAGTTAACCTAACTTGCATGTTTTTGGCATGTGGGAGGAAACTGGAGAAATCCCGGGGTAAACCCACGCAGACACGGGGAGAACATGCAAACTCCACACAGATCACTGTTGGTCAGGGGCTGGGATTGAACCCAGGACCCCCCGGCCAAGGGTGAGTTTCTGTGCTGCCGCAGTGCTAACCACTCCGCCACCGTGTTTTCACTTAAATGAATATCACAGATCTGACGTTTATGTGTTATATATGTCACCAGAATGAAGGCTGCATGAAGTAAAATAATAAATAAAAAATAGTAACAGTTTGCTTCCTAAGGCTTAATGATTTAAGAAATATATCAAATAGTTTTTTTTTTTTTTTTTTAATTTGTTGCACTGCTTTGGAACGACATGGACTTCAGCATGCTTCAGCATGCATTAATTTTTTATCACAAAATAGAGGTCAATAAAATTCTGAACAGTTGTCAGAAAAGGTCTGTGTTACGTCTGTAAAATGACTGAGCAGGAGGCGAGTCTTCATGCAGCCAACTAGAACTTTATTACAGAACTGGGGTTTATATACAGCGAGGGCCGTGCCCGCCCGACGTCACCCAGTGGGTGGGCACGGCTTCACATATACACACATTCACATACACAACAGTCTGTACGTGTTAAGTTAAATAACAAGCATTCACGGCGTGACAGCAGCATGAGCGTTTTAATTTCGTGCTAGAACAAACAGCTGCAGCTGTCTGTATTTATCCCGACATTAAAACACCCAAGCACGGTGTTGTGGTTCTTTGTGGTTCTGACTAGATTCTACGTCTGCTCTGAGGTAAATTTGATTATGTCCAACGTATTTTAGGGTGATTCTCCAACTATCAAAGAATTTGTGTCCCAGGCAGAAATAAGTAAAACAAAAACACGTTTGTCATTTTTTATTCATGCTGCACTTACTAGACACAAAGACGAACTTACAAAAAATTTATGATAGATAAATTACTATTTTTATTATATAAAATATGGTTTTATATTGAGTGTTTCTGCTATATGTCCTTTGTCCCTTGGCCAGGTTTTGGACTCTCAGTCCCTCATAAGACTGAAATTAAATTTGATTCAACAATAACTTTATTGGCAAATGGCACAGAAATTCCTTATTTTAATGAAAAATATCTTGTGCTTGAAAGATATATTAGTATTTTATTTATTTTTCATAAAATGAACACCTGTCCCTAGGGATTACTGTCATTTCCACCACCCACCACAAAATGTAACTTTTAACTTTTTTTTTTAACCTTTGTCTTCTTGCAACCACATCAGTTGTCATGTGACAGCAGAGCTCATGGCAGGATAGCAGTGATAGCAGTGATCGCTCCATGGAAGGAAGGCAAACAAGAAAAAAAAATCAAGGTAAAGTTTTGCAAAACCAAGAGTAGGTTTATTGGTCGTCATTTCCAAACACCTCATATTTCCTTTGAATGTACAAATAATGAGAAAAATACTACTTTATATTGTGTATTTTGAGTATATTTTATGCTAACTCTAAAACAGAGATTAGCATGCTAATATGTCATGAGATTTTAAAAGAAATGCTAAACATTGTCATTTCCACAACAGTCATTTCCATCACTTTATTTATTGTGATGGAAAAGATGTGTTGTGATGGAAATGACAATGTTAGTGTTATAAATGCATTTATTTGGCTTATATCACTTAAAATACTGTGTATTCAATTATGCAAAAGACTTTATACACTATTTCATACTTTGTATATACACAAACTACAAGAAAGAATAGACACTTAAATGGGACACCATCTGTTTTTTAGATGGCACGCAAGACCACAGCAGAGAGATCAAAAGCATAAATATGCAAATGAGGTCCAAGCAGTACGTTTTGGTGATTCCCACCAGCAGGTCACTCTCCATACAGGTGTGGCTCACACCAAAAATGGGGTGGTGTCTCTCTGTTCCATTAGCCCATCAATGCGCCATGACCCATCAGCCATCTGGGCTCATCTGAACACAGTGCTTCCCTACCTCAAAGCACTGAACTCAGT
This sequence comes from Pholidichthys leucotaenia, assembly GCA_020510985.1. Lineage (NCBI taxonomy): Eukaryota > Metazoa > Chordata > Actinopteri > Cichliformes > Pholidichthyidae > Pholidichthys > Pholidichthys leucotaenia. The sequence continues at coordinate 43,957,264 of CM035847.1, read as the reverse complement.
AGCAACCACACTGCATGTTATCAGTGATGGGCCAACCACCCAGTACAGGTCCAAGAAAAACTTCTCTTTCTTGAGCAAAATTCCCTTTCAGATTGGATTCAAAAGGATAACTTGGAACTTTCTGGAGGCAGGACATGGAAAAGGCCCTGCTGATGGGATAGGTGCAGCTGTTAAACGGCAGGCTGACTCAATAGTGGCAAAAGGCACTGATCTTCCAAATGGAAGGGTGCTGTACGAGCAACTCTCAAAACAGCCATCTACTGTGAAGCTGATGTATGTGACTGAGGAGGAGATTAAAGTAATGGACAGTCTCCTTCCTGTTGGCGTGCAGGCTATCTGAGGCACAATGCAGATACACCAGGTAAATTTCACTGCATCCTGATCAGTGTCTATGTGTGTAAAACATTGTGCTTATTTGTGTTTTTAATATGTAATCTGATTACTATGTGCTCCCCTAGATAGTCTCTGCAAGACCAGGAGAAATATCTTGGCGTATTCTAAGCTGCTTTTGCTCAGAGCCCCAGCTTTGCAGATGTTTTGGTCCCCAGACAGCAGACATGGAAGTAACAGGGGATACAAAAATATCTAAAATATCTAAAAATATGCCACTATGCTGAACATAAACCACAAGAGATGGAGAATGATATTGATCCTGATAACCACTTTTTCAATAATATTCATAACCACTGTGAATATTACACTGAAAAGCAATTCAAAAGTCAAGTGCAATTAGATGGTAAACTGTCAATAATACACTTCAATAGCAGAAGTCTTAACAAAAACTTCTCACAGATTCAGGACTATTTAAAACAGCTAAACAGAAAATTCACAGCTATAGCAGTCTCTGAAACCTGGCTTAATGCAGACCAGGCTCCCCTGATGGCAATAGAGGGATATCAGATGTTTAACATTAACAGATCTCAAAAAAAGGGTGGTGGTGTTGCACTGTATATTGATGACCTATATAGATGTAAGCTTGTAAATGAAATGTCCTCAGCACTACCAGGGCTTCTGGAATGTGTTACTGTTGAGATTGACCTAGACAAAACAAAAAATCTAATCATAAGCTGCATATACAGAACGCCGGGAACTTGCATTGAGACATTCAGAGATAAATTAGTCGAGCTGTACAATAATATTACTAGTAAGAAAATGGTAGCAATTTGTGGAGATTTCAATATTGACCTACTTAATCCACATCAACAAAATGTAGTTACAGAGTTCATGAACTCTATGTACAGCATGAGTCTATATCCCACAATAACACATCCCAGTAGAATCACAGCTCACTCTGCTACACTTATTGACAACCTGTTTGTCAATGTTCTCGACAAGAAAATAGAAAGTGGATTATTGATAAATGATATAAGCGACCACTTGCCAATCTTTGCACTTATCCATGGCCACACGGGGCCCAACCCAGAAAAAATCTCAAAATCGTTCAGACACAAATCACCAAACGCAATCAGTTCTTTTAAAGAGGACTTGCTGAAGCAAGACTGGACAGAAGTCTATGTATCAGATGTAAATGAAGCCTATGACGCATTTACAAACATTGTAACCACTCTTTATGAAAAAAACTGCCCATTAGTTAAAAAAAAGCTTAAACACAAATTTACTGACAAACCATGGCTAACCAAAGGACTACAAAAGGCGTGTAAAAAGAAAAATTTATTATATAAAGCTTTCATAAAGAAAAGGACAAAAGAAGCAGAGCAGCGGTATAAAACATACAAAAATAAGTTAACATATATAATAAGATGTAGTAAAAGAGACTATTACAGTAAAGAACTGGAAAAAAACAAAGACAATATTAAAAATACATGGACAATAATCAACAGTATCCTTGGAAATAAAAGCAGAAATACCAGCTACCCAACTAACACTCCAAAAAATAATAAATCGACTCCGAATGTGAATATAGCTTCACCTGCAGATGAATTTAATAATTTTTTTGTTAACATTGGACCTAAACTGGCCCGAGAAATACCCACTACGGTGCCAACAGGTGATTCAATATGCAATAACACTGCTGTAAAAGACACCATCTTCATAAAGAACACAGACGAAAGAGAGGTCATTGAAATTGTTAAATCGTTCAAAAGTAAAACATCTACTGACTGCGATGGTATTGATATGCTACTAGTCAAAACTGTTATCGAATGCATAGTGAAACCACTGACGTATATCTGTAACCTGTCTCTCCAATCAGGTATATTTCCCAATGCAATGAAAATAGCTAAAGTAATTCCGATTTACAAGACAGGCGACAGAGGGGAACTCTCCAACTACAGACCAATTTCACTATTACCGCAATTTTCCAAGATACTTGAAAAAATATTCTATGAGAGAATTGACAACTTCATACTGAAGAATGATTTATTGTGTGAGCAGCAATATGGGTTCAGACACAAAAGGACAACAGCATATGCCTTAATGGAATTTACAGAAAAAATATCAACAGCCATTGAAAATAAAGAGTATTCAGTTGGAGTATTCCTGGATCTTAAAAAAGCATTTGATACAGTAGATCACAATCTATTATTACAGAAACTACAAAATTGTGGTATCAGAGGGGTAGCACTGTCCTGGTTAAGAAGTTACTTAAAGAATAGATATCAGTTTGTATGTGTTAACAACAAAAACTCAGAGCTACTGAAGGTCACCTGTGGAGTCCCACAGGGTTCAGTTTTGGGACCATTATTATTCAATATGTATATAAATGATATATGTAAAGTTTCAGAAAAAATGGACTTAATATTGTTTGCTGATGACACTAACCTGCTATGCAGTGGAAACAACTTGGAACAACTTCTGGATACACTCGGAAAGGAATTAGGAAAGCTGAAACTGTGGTTTGATTTGAACAAATTAACGCTCAATTTAAGCAAGACAAAATTTATAGTCTTTAACAACCATCACAACTACCCAGTACCCAAACTCAGTGTAAATGGTGTAGAGATTGAAAGGGTATCCGAAACTAAATTCCTTGGAGTAATAATTGATAACAAACTGTGTTGGAAGCCACATATTAATTATATAAAAGGTAAAGTATCCAAATCAATTGCAATATTACACAGAGTGAAAAATTTGCTGAATCAACCCACACTATACACCTTGTATCATTCATTAATACTCCCATACATGACATATTGTAATGAAGTATGGGGAAATACATATAAAACAAACATATATCCACTCTTTATGCTTCAAAAGAGAGCTATTAGAATAATCAACAAAGCAGCTTACAGGGAACCAACAAACCCACTTTTTCTTAAACAAAAAACTCTCAAGTTGAAAGATCTGATCGACTTTAAAACCGCAATAATAATGTTCAAAGTGAAGAATCTATCACTGCCCGCAAATATCCAAAAGTTGTTCCAAACAAGGGAGAAACGATATCACTTCAGAGGAACATGTATATTTCAAAAGCCTACAGTGAGAACAACTACCAAGCAACATTGTATTTCAGTGCAAGGTGTCAGATTATGGAACGATTTTGGACCTGAATTAAAATCATGTACAAAGCTTGGACAATTTAAACAAAAACTAAAGGAAGAAATACTCCAAACATATTTACAAGACGACATGTAAACTCACATAAGGATTGACATTTCCAGCCTGTGTTGTGTTATAGCTTAGTTTTTCTTTTTTCTCTGTGACACTATGTCTTAGATTTGTTTTTGAATAGTAACCGCTTAACTTAGACTAGCTCAGTTTTCTTTTTCTCTCAGTCATATTTTGTCTTAGCCTTGTTTTAAATTGTAATCGCTCTTGTCTTGTTTTCTCTTTTTTCTCCTTTGAATTCTTGGATGGAATATGGGTGGGCAATATAAGCTGCGGCTTCAGCCATCACCCATTTCGGATAACTCACGTGGAATTGTATAGTAGAAGGAGTCTTTGTCTAATTTGACCTTGTTGTTATATTATACAGTTTCTTTTAACCTGTAATGTACTATCCGAAATAAATTCATTCATTCATTCATTCATTCATTCATTCATTCATTCATACCAAGCCTCCCACATGCACAGGCACACCTATCACCACAGCTCAGCCCATTGCAGACCTTCATGAGGGGCTGATTGGAAAATGGTGTGTGGTCACATACGATGGGGATCCGTATCCAGGCATTATACAGGATGTTGGCTCTGATAGCTGTGCTTTGGTGAAAACCATGAGTCGCATTGGCAAAAACAGGTTTTTCTGGCCAATGACAGAGGACATAATCTGGTACCAACCTGAAAATATTCTGAGACTGGTCCCAGAGCCTCAACCAGTTACAAAGAGGCACAAGATGTTGGATCCCACAGTTTGGGCAGAAATATGCTCTGCTCTTGATTATCATGGATAAAGGAATGAATCCATATGCAAGTTTGGCAGTTTGTTTAAAAGATTAAATCACTAATTACAGAGAGATTAATGAATGTTTGTTTTGCTTCCAACAGCCAGCCCTAGTTTTGCAACTTGTTCGTAGGTTTCAGCACAAAAAGAGAAGTAGCAATGTTCTACCATCTGATTAATGTGCATTATTTTTTACGTTTAAACAACATTAAATTTCAAAAATGATGTCACTTGATGTCAAGGACAATAAAAGTGACCGATGTTCAGCAATGCTCTGTGTCACACGTCATTTCCAACATGTGCTGTCTTTTCCACCACACAATGTCATGTCCATCACAACACATATTTTTACACAAAAGTAATAATAATAACACAGCTACACAAATAATATTTAGGAGTTTTGAAAATTATGCAGTTATGGTTACAGTTCATGTCTGGGATTGGAAAACTCATGATTCTGCCATGTAAAAACTTGAATCTTTTTTATTTTTTTCGGATAGATTAAAAGTACAGATTAAAAGAAACAGAATAATATAACAAAGGGGGAAAGAAAATCCAACAAGGTCAAACTAGACAATAACTCCTCTGATCATACAGTTCAACATAAGTTATCCAAAATGGGTGATGGCTGAAGCCGCAGCTTATATTGCCCACCCATATTCCATCCAAGAATTCAAAAGAAAAACAAAACAAGAGTGATTACGATTCAGAACAAAGCTAAGACAAAATGTGACAAAAAACTAAGCTACAACACAACACAGACTGGATATGACAATCCTTATGTGATTTTACATGTCATCTTGTATATATGTTTGGAGTATTTCTTCCTTTAGTTTTTCTTTAAATTGTCCAAGCGTTGTACATGATTTTAATTCAGGTCCAAAATCGTTCCATAATCTGAGTCCTTGCACTGAAACACAGTGTTGCTTGGTGGTAGTTCTCACTGAAGGTTTTTGAAAAATACATGTTCCTCTGAAATGATATTGTTTCTCCCTTATTTGGAACAACTTTTGGATATTTGCGGGCAGTGATAGATTCTTCACTTTAAATATTATTACTGCAGTTTTAAAGTCAACCAGATCTTTCAACTTGAGAGCTTTTAATTTAAGAAAAAGTGGGTTTGTTGGTTCCCTGTAAGCAGCTTTGTTTATTATTCTAATAGCTCTCTTCTGAAGCATAAAGACTGGATATATGTTTGTTTTATATGTATTTCCCCATACTTCAGTACAATATGTCATGTATGGGAGTATTAATGAATGATACAAGGTATATAGTGTGGGTTGATTCAGCAAATATTTCACTCTGTGTAGTATTGCAATTGATTTGGATATTTTATTTTATTTTATTTATTTATTTATTTATTTTATTTAATATGGACATAACAAATTACATTAGTACAATCACAAGGAGAGACCAGATGTTTTGCATAGGTATATATAGCACAAGTGCTAATTCTCAACACCAGTCCATAGGTGGCTTATATAGGTCATAAATTAGGCTGTACAAACAAAATTTACAAGTTAATTAAAATTACAAATACATTATAAATTATAAATAGAGCAAGAGATCCATGATCACAACAAACACAATTCAGACTAGACATGCACACATTGCTGGTGGGATTTTAGCCAATCTTTAACGCCTCTGTTGAAGAGGTTGGCATTTGTCTCCAATTTTAAGTGAGTTGGCAGAGAATTCCATAAGTTTGCCCCTTTTCATGCAACATGGCGGCCGGGATGGTCACACTTTTTCAGTGCTGAGACAAAGTTGCTGATTTTGCCACTAAAATAACTAACCAACAGTGATCAGCATTTGTGACGCACACGCACGGGCTGAATTTCCACCTTCGTTGAAATACCCCTTTAATCGCCTTTCACCGGGCACTGTGAGTAAACTGATGAGCGTTTCTTTTTGTGGTTCGCTGCTACGCTTTACCCGAAGCATTTGCTAAGCTAACGCTAGTTGTAGCACCTAACACCGACACAAAGCGACTCTGTCCCCGGTGATTGGGGCTCGCCGGAGGAACTAACCGAGGCAACAGTTGGACGGGAGCCGGATCGGAGTTCGGGTGCAGCGATGGTGGGAGACGGGGACCAGTGGAGGACCACCGGGGCCCCAGCCAGACAAGAGCCTGAGTCGGAGCCCAGTTACAGCGGCGGGGCTCAGCGGAGGAACTACTGAGGCAGACGACGGTAGGTGGCGGGGCTCAGCGGAGGATCTACCGGGACCCCAGCCAGACAGAAGCAGGATCGGAGCTCGGCTACAGCGGCGGTGTGCGGCGGGACTCGGTGGAGGAGCTGCCGGTACCCCGGCTGGACAGGAGCTCGGTTACGGCGGCGGTAAGCAGCGGGACTAGCAGCGGAGGGGGCTAGCTGAGGCCCAGCTGGATTCGAGGTTGGTCGGATCGGATACCGGCGACACCAGCAGAGATTGTTTTACTATCCACAGGTCAGTAAAAATGCCACCAAAGAAGGAGGAAATGGAAGAGATCAAAAAATCTCTGAACTTCTTGTCAGAAGAAGTGACCAAAATGGTTAGCCAGCAGGCCAAAATATTAGGCCTAATGGAAGAAGTCCGAGAATTAAAATGAACAATTCAGGAAAAAGACAAAAAAATTACGGACTTGGAGCGACGCGTCAAGGACCTTGAACAATGTTCTCGTATGGATGATCTAATTATAAGTGGACTAGACATCAAATATCAATCATACGCTCATGCTACAACAGGACTGAGAGGTGAGGAGGCTCCCGCAAGTGAATCAGTCTCCCTGGAAAACCAGGTGCTTCAGTTCCTTGATAGTAGAGATATAAAGGTCGAAGCAAATGCAATTTCAGCCTGTTATGCTTTACCCAGAAAAGATAATAAAACAAAGAAATCAATTGTGATGCGCTTTGTGAACAGAAGGGTAAAGAATGACATACTGAGGCAGGCCAGAAAGCTCCGGGGAACAGAAGTTTACCTACGTCAGATAGGTTCATTTTGTCTTCTTTTAATTATTTATCTTTTGTTCATATGAAAGACAAAAAATAAAATAGAAGGTTGCAGTGCAGTTGAAACATGTAAAGAAGGTAAAGACATCTTTATTTTATTTTTTGTCTTTCATATGAACAAAAGATAAAGAAGTTTACCTAAATGAACACCTAACAAAAACAAATGCTGAAATAGCACGGCAAGCAAGGATGCTGAAAAGACAAAATAAGATACAGGCAACATGGACAAGAAATTGTAGAGTTTGGATCAAACTAAATGGAACACCTGAGCAAGCAAAGAGCATAATGATCAGAGATGTTTGTTTTTTTTCCCACAATATCTTTATTGAACCTTTTTTTTAACAAACATGACACAAACAATCAAACACTAACACTAAAGTACTACAAAAAAAAAATGCACTAAAAACACCAACAACCACCAACAAAATCAAGTCTTCAACAATGCTCCTCTGTTTAGTCTAAACAATCCATTACATAAGTATACATATTATGTTCACCAGTTTGGAATTTACAAGGTCCACACACATCATTCACCTTCTTCTTCAAGAGTTAAGTTTAAATTTTTTACATAATCAATAAAAGGTATGATCAGAGATGTTACTGACTTAAATAAATACAGATGAACACTGATTAAGAAAATAAAGAGACAATGATAATCCATATCCACACACACGGCAAGAATAGTTCTTTTGACATACCATGTCAATGTACTTTAAAAAAAAAATAAGCAAAACAAACAAAAAAACTTATGACTGACTTGAGTAGACATCAATTATCCCCAGTTGGAGGAAGTCATTTGACACAGAGTGAGGAAACTCAAACTCTGAAAATATGCCATTATGCTGAACATAAACTACAAGAGATGGAGAATGATATTGATCCTGATAACCACTTTTTCAATAATATTCATAACCATTGTGAATATTACACTGAAAAGCAATTCAAAAGTCAAGTGCAACTAGATGCACTATCAATAATACACTTCAACAGCAGAAGTCTTAACAAAAACTTTCCACAGATTCAGGACTATTTAAAACAGCTAGACAGAAAATTTACAGCTATCGCAGTCTCTGAAACTTGGCTTAATGAAGAGCAGGCTCCCCTGATGGCAATAGAGGGATATCAGATGTTTCATATTAACAGATCTCAAAAAAAGGGTGGTGGTGTTGCACTGTATATTGATGACCTGTATAGGTGTAAGCTTGTAAATGGAATGTCCTTTGCACTACCAGGGATTTTGGAATGTGTCACTGTTGAGATTGACCAAGATAAAACAAAAAATCTAATTATAAGTTGTATATATAGAACGCTGGGAACTTGCATTGAGACATTCAGAGATAAATTAGTCGAGCTGTACAATGATATTACTAGTAAGAAAATGGTAGTAATTTGTGGAGATTTCAATATTGATCTACTAAATCCATATCAACAAAATGTAATTACAGAGTTCATGAACTGTATGTACAGCATGAGTCTATATTCCACAATAACACATCCCAGTAGAATCACAGTTCACACTGCTACACTTATTGACAACCTGTTTGTCAATGTTCTCGACAAGAAAATAGAAAGTGGATTATTGATAAATGATATAAGTGACCACTTGCCAACCTTTGCACTTATCCATGGCCACACAGGGGCCAATACAGAAAATTTTTTAAAAATCGTTCAGATACAAATCACAAAATGCAATCAGTTCTTTTAAAGAGGACTTGCTGAAGCAAGACTGGACAGAAGTCTATGTATCAGACGTAAATGAAGCCTATGACATATTTATAAACATTGTAACCACTCTTTATGAAAAAAATTGTCCATTAGTAAAGAAAAAGCTTAAACATAAATTTGCCGATAAGCCATGGTTAACCAAAGGATTACAAAAGGCGTGTAAAAAGAAAAATTTATTATATAAAGCTTTCCTAAAGAAAAGGACAAAAGAAGCAGAGCAGCGGTATAAAACATACAAAAATAAGTTAACATATATAATAAGATGTAGAAAGAGAGACTATTACAGTAAAGAACTGGAGAAAAACAGAGACAATATTAAAAATACATGGACTGTGGGCTATATTAATCATATATTCCATAACCTACATATGTTGAAGCATGTGGAAATGTTTGGTAATTACATATGTAAAGCAACTTCACACCTCTGAAAGGACAAAGGCTCTCAACCGCCAAGTGAAGAACAAAGACGTTCCCAGACACTGCGGTGGAGACCGGAGGAGCTACCCTCACCCCCTGGGCGAGGAGAGGAAATACCAAGACAATGGGGGGATTAAGATAATGAGGGATGTCAGCCTTTGTTATGCATGTCTTTTGTTATGTGCAAGTATAAAGTCAGTGAGCCAGAGATATTCGGCCTCTTTTCCTTCTGCTACCTCTGCACTAGAATGAGACTTGTTAGGAGAGCTGATAAATAAACTTTGGTTTATATATCAAATCGCCTCATCATTTCAAGCTCTTCTACACTGGTGACCCCTGACGCGAGTATGGACCTGAGGCGTTCCCCCGCAATCGACTCATCCGTGGCGACCCAGGCAGACGCCAGCGCCCACGCAGACAGGGGAACAGATGGATGTTTTTCCCCCCCCAGCAGAAGGGATTGAGAGGGCTCAACCGAGCACCAGCACCGCTGTGAGAGCCGAAGCAAGGCACTCTCACCCTGCGGACACAGCAGTGATGGTATACACGAATGCCGTCGCTGTCAAGCTGCCAGACTTCTGGAAAGAAGACCCCGCCTCGTGGTTTCAGCAAGCTGAAGCCCAGTTTACACTGGCGGGCATCACGGCTGACGATACCAAATTCTATCATATCGTCTCCAAACTCGACGCCGCCACTTCGAGGTGTGTGTGGAGCATGATCCGGCGGCCGCCGGCCCAAGACAAATATGAAACGCTGAAAGCAACCATCGTGGCAAATTACGTCCCCTCAGCTGAAGAGAGAGCCGAGAAGATCTTGGCGGTCTACGGCCACAGAGGGTGCAAACCTAAAGCCCTCATGGACGATTTGCTGCAGCTTAAAGAAGAAGACAATGACAACTTCCTCCTCCAATTCATATTCCTCAGCACACTGCCGCCACACATGAGAGGGACACTCGCCAACATGAGATGCAGCACCCAGCAAGACTTCCGTGTGCTCGCCAACGAAGCTCAACGGCTCATCAACGCCTGCAAGGAGCAGACACCCACAGCAGCATCCGCAGACCTCAACGCTGATGCCCAGAACCACGAAGAGCCACAACCCACTGAGCAGATCCAGCCCGCGGTGACAGCGACACGGCCAAAATGTAACAGACGGAGCGACGTCTGTTATTATCACCACCGTTTCGCCGAGAAGGCTCACAAATGTGTTCCCCCCTGCAAATTTAAACGCCAAAGCCGAGAGCCGTTAACGGCAGCGGTTCTCGGTGAGAAGAATAAGCTGTTGTATGTGACGGATGGACACACCGGCAAGCAGTTCCTCATCGACACAGGAGCTCAGCTGAGTTTCGTCACGCCCTCCCACGCAGATCGAGCCATGGCCACCCGGGGCAACGGAGCGGTGGCAGCCAACGGCTCTAACATCGACACTTTCGGTGAAAAGAGCCTGCACCTCCACATCCACGGCCGCAACTACAGATGGACATTTGTTGTAGCGGCGGTGAGGTTTAACTTGTTAGGCGCAGATTTTTTGTGTGCACATGGGTTATTAGTGGATCTAGCAAATAGGCGCTTGGTTAATGCACTGTCCTTTGCTTCTATTCCATGCTCAGCTCGAGTTTCTCCACCACCTGTGCAGGCTAACGTCACCACGGCAGGAGGTAAGTTTGAGCAACTCTTCACCCAATTTCCAGCACTCACAATTCCCAAATTCTCAGCCACTGTGGCTAAACACGGGGTTGAACACTTTATTCTCACAACGGGCCCACCCGTATTTGCCAAAGCTCGCCGCTTAGACGCGGCCAAGCTCAACATAGCACGGGACGAGTTTACGACCCTTGAAAAATTGGGCATTGTTAGACGCTCGAAGAGCCCTTGGGCCTCACCACTTCACATGGTTCCGAAATCCGACGGTTCTTGGAGACCGTGCGGAGATTACCGCAGATTAAACAATGCTACAGCGCATGACCGCTACCCAATTCCTCACATTCAAGATTTTTCACTACATCTGGCGGGTGCGCGCATTTTTTCAAAAATAGACTTAGTCCGCGGTTATCATCAAGTCCCAGTCCAAGCGGAGGACATTCCTAAAACAGCTGTAATAACCCCTTTCGGCCTTTTTGAATTTCTGCGAATGCCTTTCGGCCTCAAAGGCGCTGCTCAAACTTTTCAACGAATGATGGACGCGGTCTTACGCGACCTTCCTTTTGTCTTCGTCTACCTCGACGACATGCTGGTAGCCAGCTCGTCTGAGGAAGAACACGAGCAGCACCTCACTACGGTTTTTCAGAGACTAGAAGAGCACGGGCTAATAATCAATCCAGCCAAATGCAAATTCGGCGTGTCACAAATTGATTTTTTAGGACACAAAGTCTCTCCGAAGGGGGCAGTTCCACTTCCAGACAAAGTTCACGCGATAAAAAGTTTCCCACGGTCAAATCGCTACAAGAATTTTTAGGAATGGTTCATTTTTGCAACCGTTTCCTCCCCCACGCAGCTCAGCTCATGCAGCCCCTATATGACGCGCTCAAAAAAAAGAAACCTTCCAACGCGGTTGAATGGACCCCGGAGTGCGAACACGCCTTCGCGGAAGTAAAGAGCGCTCTAGCTAATGCCACATTGTTAGTTCACCCAGATCCCTCGGCCCGCATCGCGCTAACCACAGACGCTTCGGACCTGGCTATAGGGGCAGTTGTAGAACAACATGTCAGCGGGATCTGGCAACCTTTAGCATTCTTTAGCAAATCGCTAAACCAAACTGAGCGTAAATACAGCACTTTTGACAGGGAGCTGCTAGCGCTTCAATTATCCATCCGCCACTTCCAGTTCTGGTTAGAAGGGCGGAGTTTCATGGCTTTTGTAGACCATAAACCGCTCACCTTTGCTCTGGCTAAAATTTCAGAACCATGGTCAGGCAGGCAACAAAGACAGCTGGCTGCGATTTCAGAGTTCACCACAGACATTCGACACGTGGCAGGCAAACTTAACGTAGTAGCAGACTGCCTCTCTCGTGCTGTGACATCACCAGAGTCCGAGGAGACAGATTATACTGCCTCAGCAGCAGAACTCTTCACTAACGCAGACACATACGCAGCACCTATCCATGCAGGGATAGATTATGCAGCCATGGCAGAGGAACAAAGCAGTGACGCGGACGTGCGCGCACTCCTGTCTGGACCAACAGGGTTAAGGCTGGAGAAAAAGGGTTTACGCGACGGCGTACCCCCCCTAATATGCGATGTTTCAACTGGCCGACCTCGCCCGTTAGTATCAGCTACATGGCGCCGCCGTATTTTCAACGCAATTCACTCCGTCACGCACCCAGGTGTGCGCGCCTCGGTTAAAATGGTCGCCGAAAAGTTTGTGTGGCCAGGCCTGCGCAAAAACGTAAAAGAATGGGCAAAAACTTGCATTTCTTGTCAGCGCGCCAAAATACACAGACACACAAAAGCCCCTCTGGAGCCTTTTCCAATCCCTGCTAGAAGGTTCGACCACGTTCATGTCGACCTCGTGGGGCCACTACCTTCCTCCCAAGGGTTCACACACCTGTTAACAATGATAGACCGCACCACACGCTGGCTGGAGGCAGTCCCTCTAGCGGCAACCACAGCGGAGGAAGTCGCTCGGGTCTTTTTGACAAACTGGGTAGCACGTTTCGGCGTCCCATCGGACATCACGTCCGATAGGGGGCCTCAATTTGTCTCAGAGCTTTGGTCAGCCATGTCCAGCAGCTTAGGGGCAACAATTCACCGCACCACCGCTTATCACCCTCAGGCTAATGGGTTATGCGAGCGTTTTCACAGGTCTTTAAAGGCCGCCCTCAGAGCCTCACTAACGGATACATATTGGGTAAATAAACTTCCCTGGGTTTTATTGGGGTTGCGTGCTGCGCCTAAAGAGGATCTAGACGCCTCTCCAGCAGAATTAGTTTTTGCACAGCCGCTCAGGCTCCCAGGTGAATTTTTACCAGAGAACCCAGAGCCAGGGCATCTTCCAGTCCCAAGGTTTTTAGGCAGCAACGGACCGGACTCTCTCCCCGGTCCAGCTCATCACTCCTTTCCACGGGTTTTTGTCCCTCAAGCTTTAAAAAACGCTGAGTTCGTTTTTGTTAGGCATGAAGCTTTAAAACCAAGTTTCCGCCCAGCATACGATGAGCCATTCAGAGTGCTGGAACATGGTGATAAACACTTTGTGCTTGATTTTGGGGATAGAAAAGAAACAGTCAGCATTGACAGACTTAAACCTGCCTTCTTGTTGAAAGACGAGCCTGCACAGTTGGCGAGAGCACCTCGGTGGGGTAGACCCCCCAAGAGAAAAGACTCAGCCCCCCTGCAGGGAACAATTAACCACTCTCCTTCCCACGCTGCAGATTCCTCACAAGAAGGTCCCAGCAGGACGCCTAAACGAACCCACAGCAGTTTTGGGAGAAGATTAAAACCCAGACAGCACAGGGACTGATGCAAACTACTCCACAATTGTTCACTAATTGTGCTGCAACAGTTTAGGACTGACTTATGATTTTACTATGCTGTTATGATTACCACTGAACTCTCTTAGGAGCATGGCTGCTGGAAAGTTTCTTCTGTGGCAAGAGATGTAACACTTAGTATGTCATAGTAATTATCTTAGACTGTGAACCTTTCTATTGTCTTTTCTTAGTCGTTTGGGGGGGGCTGTGGGCTATATTAATCATATATTCCATAACCTACATATGTTGAAGCATGTGGAAATGTTTGGTAATTACATATGTAAAGCAACTTCACACCTCTGAAAGGACAAAGGCTCTCAACCGCCAAGTGAAGAACAAAGACGTTCCCAGACACTGCGGTGGAGACCGGAGGAGCTACCCTCACCCCCTGGGCGAGGAGAGGAAATACCAAGACAATGGGGGGATTAAGATAATGAGGGATGTCAGCCTTTGTTATGCATGTCTTTTGTTATGTGTAAGTATAAAGTCAGTGAGCCGGAGATATTCGGCCTCTTTTCCTTCTGCTACCTCTGCACTAGAATGAGACTTGTTAGGAGAGCTGATAAATAAACTTTGGTTTATATATCAAATTGCCTCATCATTTCAAGCTCTTCTACAGGACAATACTTAACAGTATTCTTGGAAATAAAAACAAAAATACAAGCTACCCAATCAATTTTTCAAAAAATAATAAAACGACTCAGAGTGTGAATGCAGCTTCACCTGCAGATGAATTTAATAACTTTTTTGTTAACATTGGTCCTAATTTGCCTCGAGAAATACCCATTACGGCGCCTACAGGTGATACAATAAGCAAAAACACCGCTATAAAAGATTCCATTTTCATAAAGAACACAGACGAGAGAGAGGTCATTGAAATTGTTAAATCGTTTAAAAGTAAAACATCTACAGATTGTGATGGTATTCAGAATCAGAATCAGAATCAGAATCAGAATCAGAATCAGAATCAGGTTTATTGCCATTGTTCATGTAGTACACAAACTAGGAATTTGTCTCGGTACAATGCTGCAACATTAAACATGATAAGATAAGAGAAATAAACTATACATGTAATAAAGTGTAGGATAAGATTAAGTGATACTGGTCAACAGTTAAAATATATATTAGCCAGCAGCAGATACTGTGGAGAACTATATAGTGCAGTCGGTAATGCAGGAAGAAAACAGTGATGATTGACATGAGTCTGGTTGAGCTGCTGTACATGGTGCACGAGAGTCACTTAGTGTTCAGCAGTCTAATGGCAGAGGGGAAGAAGCTGTTCATGTGACGGGAGGTTTTAGTCTGGATGGACCGAAGTCTTCTACCAGAGGGGAGGGGGGCAAACAGTACATGACCAGGGTGTGAGGGATCGGCTATGATCCGGCCAGCACGCCTCCGGGTCCTGGAGATGTACAGATCCTGGAGAGATGGGAGCTTGCAGCCGATCACCTTCTCAGCAGTGCGCACGACGCGCTGCAGCCTTAGTCTGTCCCTGGCAGTGGCTCCTGCGTACCACACGGTTATGGAGGTGGTGAGGATGGACTCGATGATGGCTGTGTAGAACTGCACTAACATCTTGGTGGGTAGCTTGAGCTTCCTCAGCTGCCGCAGGAAGAACATCCTCTGCTGGGCTTTTTTGATGAGTGAGCTGATGGTCAGCTCCCATTTGAGGTCCCTGGTGATGGTAGTGCCTAGGAAGCGGAAGGAATCAGCAGTGGTGATGGGAGAGCCTGAGAGGGTGAGGGGGGGCAGAGGAGTAGTGACTTTCCTGAAGTCTACAATCATCTCCACTGTCTTCAGAGCGTTCAGCTGCAGGTTGTTATTGCTGCACCAGGACGCCAGCTGGGCCACCTCTCTCCTGTAGGCGGACTCGTCGCCGTTGGAGATGAGCCCGATGAGGGTGGTGTCGTCCGCAAACTTGATCAACTTGACAGACTGGTGGCTGGAGGTGCAGGAGTTGGTGTAAAGGGAGAAGAGTAGGGGGGAAAGTACACAGCCCTGGGGTGATCCGGTGCTGATGCTAGTATAGTCTGAGACAGTCTTTCCCAGCCGCACATGCTGCCTCCGGTCCGTCAGGAAGTCGATGATCCACCTGCAGAGGGAGTCAGGCACGTTGAGCAGGGACAGCTTGTCCCGGAGCAGAGCGGGGCGGATGGTGTTGAATGCGGAGCTGAAGTCCACAAACAGGATCCTGGCGTAGGTTCCCGGGGAGTCCAGGTGCTGCAGGATGGAGTGGAGGGCCAGGTTGACTGCATCGTCTACAGACCTGTTGGCTCGGTAGGCAAACTGCAGCGGGTCCAGGAGAGGGGTGGTGATGGACTTGAGGTGGGACAGGACCAGGCGCTCAAAGGACTTCATGACTACAGAGGTGAGCGCTACAGGTCTGTAGTCATTAAGTCCAGTGATCCGTGGCTTCTTGGGGACAGGGATGATGGTGGAGGATTTGAGGCAGGACGGCACGTGGCATAACTTAAGGGAGGTGTTAAAAATGTCTGTGAATACAGGAGCCAGCTGTTTCGCACAGAGTCTCAGGGTGGAGGGAGACACGCCGTCTGGGCCGGGGGCCTTGCGCGGGTTCAGTCTGGAGAACTGTTTGAGCACATCCTGCTCACATGACATGCTCTTAGTCATGTGCCCTGCTATTGACCCTGCTATTGACATGCTCTTAGTCAAAACTATTATTGAATGCTTAGTGAAACCACTGACGTATATCTGTAACCTGTCTCTCCAAACAGGTATATTTCCTAATGCAATGAAAACAGCTAAAGTAATTCCAATATACAAGACAGGTGACAGAGGGGAATTCTCAAACTATAGACCAATTTCACTATTGCCGCAATTTTCCAAGATACTTGAAAAAATATTCTATGAGAGAATTGACAACTTCATACTGAAGAATAATTTATTGTGTGAGCAGCAATATGGGTTCAGACACAAGAGGACAACTGCATTTGCTCTAATGGAATTTATAGAAAAAATATCACCTGCCATTGAAAATAAAGAGTATTCAGCTGGGGTATTCCTGGATCTTAAAAAAGCATTTGATACAGTGGATCATAATTTATTATTAAAGAAACTACAAAATTGTGGTATTAGAGGGGTAGCACTGTCCTGGTTATGTAGTTACTTAAAGAATAGATATCAGTATGCATGTGTTGGTAACAAAAACTCACAGTTACTGAAGGTTACTTGTGGAGTCCCACAGGGTTCAGTTTTTGGGCCATTGTTATTCAATATGTATATAAATGATATATGTAAAGTTTCAGAAAAAATAGACTTAATATTGTTTGCCGATGACACTAATCTATTATGTAGTGGAAGCAATTTGAAACAACTTTTGGATACACTCGGAAAGGAATTAGAAAAGCTTAAACTGTGGTTTGATTCAAACAAATTAACGCTCAATTTAAGTAAGACAAAATTTATAGTTTTTAACAACCATCACAACAACTTAGTATCTAAACTCAGTGTAAATGGTGTAGAGATTGAAAGGGTATCTGAAACTAAATTTCTTGGAGTAATAATTGATAATAAACTGTGTTGTAAGTCACATATTAATTATATTAAAGGTAAAATATCCAAATCAATTGCAATACTACACAGAGTGAAATATTTGCTGAATCAACCCACACTATATACCTTGTATCATTCATTAATACTCCCATACATGACATATTGTACTGAAGTATGGGGAAATACATATAAAACAAACATATATCCAGTCTTTATGCTTCAGAAGAGAGCTATTAGAATAATAAACAAAGCTGCTTACAGGGAACCAACAAACCCACTTTTTCTTAAATTAAAAGCTCTCAAGTTGAAAGATAAGATAAGATAAGATAAGATAAGATAAGATAAGCCTTTATTAGTCCCACAACGGGGAAATTCCAGGATTGCAACAGCACAGGGATAGCAACACTCAGAGCAACAATCAGAAGGCAAGAAAAAAAACAAGCAAGCAAGAGCAGCTAATAAACATATGTACGTATTACTATAAAATATATATATATACACACACACACAGACACACAGTGCAGAGCATTGTAGCTGGATGGAATAAATATATGAATATATGAACACACAGTGCAGAGCATTGTAGCTAGATGGAATAAATATGTAAATATATAAACACCCACAGTACGGAGCATTGCAGCTAGGTGGAATAAATATGCAAGTATATAAACACACACAGTGCGGAGCAATGTAGCTAGAAGGAATAATATGTAGATATATAAATATATAAACACACCCAGTGCTGAGCATTGTAGCTAGATGGAATAAATATGCAAATATATAAACACACACAGTGCAGAGCATTGTTGCTAGATGGAATGAAACAGCATAACCGTCTACTTAGTTATCCTACATGGTATGATTATGTGCCCATACATATTCTCACCCTCCATAGCGACCGGTATGTTCCTAGTTGTATGCCGGAGGGGACCATTGTGTAAGTCTATTGCATCTTTTGCATTCAAAAAACTATTAGTTTGTTACGTCTTTTTGCTATCTCTGCGAGCAGCCCTGCTTAGGTTGTACAGTCTGACAGCCGTTGGTAGGAAGGACCTACGAAACCTCTCGGTTGTGCACCTGGGATGATGTAGTCTGCTGCTAAATGAGCTCCTCAGTGCATTCAGTATGTCCTGCATAGGGTGGAACTCGGACTCCAGCAGAGATGACAGTTTAGCCACCGTCCTTCTCTCTCCTATCTCCTCCATCGGATCAAGGCGCTGCCCCAGGACAGAGCTAGCTTTCTTAATCAGTTTGTTCAGTCTCTTCCTATCGGCTGCAGTAATGCCACTGCCCCAGCAGACCACTCCAAAAGTGATGGCTGATGCCACCACCGTGTCATAGAATGACTTCAGCAGCGCCCCTTGTACACCAAAAGACCTGAGTCTCCTCAGCAGGAACAGCCTGCGCTGTCCCTTCTTGTAGAGTGCATCAGTATTGTGTGACCAGTCTAGTTTATTGTTCAGATGAATACCCAGGTACTTATAGGATGTCACCATCTCGATGTCTGGTCCCTGTATATTTACTGGTACTGTGAGGGGCTGCCCATGCCTGCGGCAGTCCACCACCAGCTCCTTAGTTTTCCTCGCGTTGATCTGGAGGCAGTTCCGATGGCACCAGTCCACGAAGTCCTGGATAAGCCCTCTGTACTCAGCTTCATCTCCATTGGAGATGAGGCCAACGATCGCAGAGTCATCAGAGAACTTCTGTAGATGGCAGTGTGTTGTGTTGTGTGAGAAGTCCGCAGTATAAAGAGTGAACAGGAAGGGAGCCAGCACCGTTCCCTGGGGGGCCCCCGTGCTACTGATGATCGTGTCGGACACACAGTCCCGGGTTCTCACAAACTGAGGCCGGTTCGTGAGGTAGTCCAGGATCCATGATGACAGGTGCTGGTCCACCCCTGCGCGCAGCAGCTTGTCCTTCAGGATCATTGGTTGGATGGTGTTGAAAGCACTGGAGAAGTCAAAGAACATGATCCTCACCATATTCCCGGGCTTCTCCAGGTGGGACAGAGAACGGTGAAGGAGGAAGATCACCGCATCCTCCACCCCAATGCCATGCTGGTAGGCGAACTGGAGTGGATCCATCGCTGGTTCCACCAGGGGGCGGAGGTGAGCAAGGAGCAGTCTCTCCAGGGTCTTCATCAAGTGGGACGTCAAGGCCACCGGTCTGTAGCTGTTCAGGTCTTTGGGGTGGGAAGTTTTTGGTACAGGTACCACACAAGATGTTTTCCACAGCTGTGGTACCCTCCCCAGTTTCAGGCTCATGTTGAAGATATACGTCACAATCCCACACAGCTGGTCTGCACAGGACTTGAGGAGCTTTGCGCTGATGCCGTCCGGTCCCGGCGCCTTCCTCGCCTTGATCTTCCTCAGCTCCGTCCTCACCTGGGTCCTGGTCAGGGTCAGGATGGGGGGCTGTGTGTTGGGAGTGGGGGGGTGTTGGTGGAGTGGGGAGTGGGCAGCAGGACTTGATTTCTTTAGAGGCAGCAGTGGTTGTTGTGCAGTCAGGGGGGAGGGCGGTTGGTCAAATCTATTGAAAAACAGATTCAGGTTGTTCGCCCACTCCCTGCCCCCTGTGGCCTGGGGGGAGGTATTCTGGAGCCCCGAGATGGTTTTGAGGTTTCTCCAGACCCCGCTGATGTCGCTCTGTTGCAGCTTGTCCTCCATCTTCTTCCTGAAGCTGTCCTTGCCTTCTCTGATCTTTCTCCTCAGCTCCCTCTGTACGGACTTCAGCATCTCCCTGTTCCCTGACCTGAAGATCCTCTTCTTCTCTCTCAGAAGTGTTTTTATCTCAGGGTTGATCCAGGGTTTGTTGTTTGAGTGACGCCGTATGGTCTTGGTGGGAACGGATTTGTCCACACAGAAGCTGAGGTAGCCCGTGAAGGTGTGAATGAGGCCATCGATGTCCTCACCATGTGGATCGCAGAGCTGCTTCCAGGCGGTGGCTTCAAAACAGCCCTTTAGGGTGTCCATTGTCTCCTCAGACCATAACTCCACAGTGTGCATGGCCGGAGGTTGTCTGTGCACTAGGGGTTTGTACACCGGCCGGAGATGAACCAAGCTGTGATCCGATCTCCCTAGTGGGGGGAGTTGTGATGAGGTGTACGCCTCCTTAGTGTTTGCGTAGAATAAATCCAGTGTTTTATTGTCTCTAGTGTGGCATGTGACATACTGGGTGAACGTGGGTAGAATGGGAGACAGTGAAACATGGTTGAAATCGCCTGAGATGAGGAGAAGAGCATCTGGGTGTTCTGTCTGCAGCCTGCTGGTTACTGAATGGATGACGTCACGTGCTGTCCCAGCGTTCGCCGTCGGATTTGCATAAACAACAATGCAGATCACGTGTGAGTGTTCTCTCGGGAGATATGTAGGCCTCATGCTAACAGCTAGCAACTCAATGTCTTTGCTGCAGTGTCGTTGTTTAACAGTGATATGTCCCGGTCTGCACCAGTTGTTGTTAACATACATTATCACTCCACCGCCCCTAGCCTTGCCACTGTCTGGTGTTCGGTCAGCTCGTATCATGTGAAAACCCTCCAGCTCAATGTTAGCATCTGCTGCTAGTTCAGTTAGCCACGTCTCAGTAAACAAAAGGAGAGAGCACTCCCGGTATGTGCTATCATAACGGGAGATAGCCGCTAGCTCATCTAACTTTCCCAGTATCGACCGTACATTTCCCATGACAACAGATGGAAGGGAGGGTCTGTACCTTATATTTTTTGTCCTCCGCCTTACTCCAGCCCGGCAGCCGCGGCGTTTTCGCCTCAGTTCTCTCGGTATGTCGAGTTTTTCCAATGGGACCGGGTGGCGGTTGAATGCTAGCAGCTGTTCTCTGCTGTATCGTATCCTGCTATAGACAGTGGCTCCGTCCACCGGCTCAGGAGACATTTAGGACGATCTGTGTGTCCGTGATATAAGTGGGGTGAAAAAAAAAGACGGATCAAAAGAGAGAGGAAGGGAAAAAGACTCGGAATCGAGCCGCTGTTGCAAAAGGCAGCCGACTCGTGTGGCGCCGAGAGAAAAAAAAAAAAAAAAAAAAAAAAAAAAAAAAAGATCTGGTTGACTTTAAAACTGCAGTAATAATGTTTAAAGTGAAGAAACTATCACTGCCTGCAAATATCCAAAAGTTGTTCCAAATAAGGGAGAAACAATATCATTTCAGAGGAACATGTATATTTCAAAAACCTTCAGTGAGAACTACCACCAAGCAACACTGTATTACAGTGCAAGGAGTCAGATTATGGAACGATTTTGGACCTGAATTAAAATCATGTACAATGCTTGGACAATTTAAAGAAAAACTAAAGGAAGAAATACTCCAAACATATATACAAGATGACATGTAAAATCACATAAGGATTGTCATATCCAGCCTGCGTTGTGTTGTAGCTTAGTTTTTTGTCACATTTTGTCTTAGCTTGTTCTGAATTGTAATCGCTCTTGTTTTGTTTTTCTTTTGAATTCTTGGATGGAATATGGGTGGGCAATATAAGCTGCGGCTTCAGCCATCACCCATTTCGGATAACCTATGTTGAACTGTATAATCAGAGGAGTTATTGTCTAATTTGACCTTGTTGGATTTTCTTTCCCCCTTTGTTATATTATTCAGTTTCTTTTAACCTGTACTTTTAATCTATCCAAAACTAAAGATTCCTTTTATGGAGAAAGCAGACTGACCAAATGAAGTTCTAGACATGGTGACAATGCAGTCACCGTTGATGGAAGCTCGTGTGCATGCTCTGCTAGAGCTCGAGTGTCTAGCCACCAAACCACAGAAAGGAGGTGTAACAAGATTGTATAGACCAGGGGTCTGCAACCTTTGCCAGCCGAAGAGCCGTTTTGCCCGTCTCCGACTAAAACAGACGTGGCTGAGAGCCGCAACGGCCATTTGACCTTTAAAACAAAGATTATGCTGCCTATAAAGTTTTTTATATACTGTACATAGCTCTGAATATTATGTGGCATTAATGAATTCCTACTACAGCAGTGGGAAAAAACTGCTTATAAGATAAGATAAGATAAGATAAGATAAGCCTTTATTAGTCCCACAACGGGGAAATTCCAGGATTGCAACAGCACAGGGATAGCAACACTCAGAGCAACAATCAGAAGGCAAGAAAAAAAAAACAAAAAAAAAAAACAAGCAAGCAAGAGCAGCTAATAGCTTCATTCATGAAATAAATGTTAGATATATATTATAAATTGTTTTGTGCTGAAAAATAAATTTCTGAATATCTGACCATAATTTTTGCATAGTTTTAATTATCAGCACATTCATAAATTGTTTAAATCTGAAAAAATCATCCATCTCCTACTTTCAACAGTGATCACACAGCTTTAGTTTCTGATATTTTCATAAATTAGAGATGAAAGTTTTATTTAGAAGAAGCTACTTTTCATCCTGTTTCCTCATAATGCTCCTTGTTCAAATGTATTAATATAATATAAATCTGTATCCTTCACTTGTTCTCCAGACTCTCAATTTGACAACTAGTGGATTGGTTGTGGGCGGCGCGGTGGCGGAGTGGTTAGCACTGCGGCAGCACAGCAACTCACCCTTGGCCGGGGGATCCTGGGTTCGATCTCAGCCCCCGACCAACAGTGATCTGTGTGGAGTTTGCATATTCTTCCCGTGTCTGCATGGGTTTACTCCGGGATTTCTCCGGTTTCCTCCCACATGCCAAAAACATGCAAGTTAGGTTAATTGGCATCAACTGGGTATGACTGTGAGAGTGAATGGTTGTCTGTCTCTCTGTGTTGGCCCTGCGATGGACTGGCGATCTGTCCAGGGCAGGGGTCAGCAACCTTTACCGCTCAGAGCCATTTGGACCCGTTTCCCACATTTATTTATTTAGCGAATGCAAAGTCCTTAAGCCAAGCAGTTGCCTCCTGGTTTGCTGTATGGAGGGTGTGTAATCCTCCTTCCAGTCTTTGGAGCGGGCAAACCTCTATGATGTGTTCCATTGTTTGCTCCTCTCCACATGCGCACAGTGGGCTAGGGCTACTGCCCCATCTGTGAAGGCTGGCCAAGCAGGGGCCATGTCCAGTCCTGAAGCGATTGAGTGTAGACCACTGTCTCCTTGGGAGGTTGGTGCCCGGGACCTGTTGGTTGGGGTTTATCACCAGCTGTTTGTTTGGGACCTCCTTGGTCTCCCATTCCTCTTGCGAAGCTGTCTGGATGGTAAAGTCAGCTGGGGGAGGGTTTTTCCAAATCGGCCGTCTGGATGAAAGTCGGGCAGTGGGTGGGGTGTAGATATCTGCATGGATTGGCAAGTGAGGAAAATCTTTAACTTTTTGGAGCATCCTTTGAGTTAATGCTGCTCGCCGGATGTGTGGAGGGGCTATGTTTGACAGTACAGAGAGCCAGGGGAGTGGTGTTGAGCGGATTGTTCCAGTTATAGTTCTCATGGTTGAGTTGAGCTGGGTGTCTACATGGTGTGTGTAAGATGACCTGGACCAGACAGGGGCACAATATTCTGCTACAGAGTATGAAAGGGCCAGTGCTGAGGTGCGCAGGGTGGAGACTGCCGCCCCCCCATTTTGCACCAGCGAGCTTGCAGAGCAGGTTGTTTCATACCTTCACCTTAGCAGCCGTCCCCTTTAGATGTTCCTTGAAGGATAAGGTCCTATCAAGGGTCACTCCAAGATAAGTTGGATTTGGGGCATGCTTAAGCTTGAGTCCGCTCAGGTGGATGTTTAGTTCTCTGGCAGCTTTTGCATTGTGGAGATGGAATACACTGGAGACGGTTTTTGCTGGGCTTGGTTTTAGGCGCCAGATTTTGCAGAACTGGTCCAGTTTGGCAAGATCTTCCGTGAGCACCCGTTCCAGTGGTTCAAAGTCTGGTGCTTGGAATGCCAAACAGATGTCGTCTGCATAGATGAATTTGCGGGA
Source organism: Pholidichthys leucotaenia (assembly GCA_020510985.1). Lineage (NCBI taxonomy): Eukaryota > Metazoa > Chordata > Actinopteri > Cichliformes > Pholidichthyidae > Pholidichthys > Pholidichthys leucotaenia. The sequence continues at coordinate 43,932,922 of CM035847.1, read as the reverse complement.
TTTTGTAGTAGGCAGGTCGTTTATGTAGAGGTTGAACAGAGTTGGAGCTAGAACTGAGCCTTGTGGGAGTCCGTTTTTCTGCATTCTCCATGCACTTGTGTTCTGACTGAGGTGGACTCTGAACCTTCGGTTGGTCAGCAGGGTTTTTATAATTGCTGTTGCCCAAGCAGGGATCGCCTTTATAAGTTTCAGGAGGAGGCCTTTGTGCCAGACCGTATCATAGGCGGGGGGCAATGGATCAGCGTTCTCGTCGCGCCCTCCGCCAGTACCCGGGCTCGCCTGGGGAAGCTAATGATCCTACCAGCAGACTAAATTCGAAGAGACGACGCCGCTGTGCCAAGTCAAAGAAGAATCCTAGTCACAGTCCTAAAGCCGAAAGCAAACAGCCCCAAAAGCACTTTGTGGTAGGATCTGCCCTTCGCATATTACAACTAAACGTTGAAGGCCTATCTGCAGCCAAGCGAAGCCTTATTGAAGTCCTCACCTTTCAACATTCGATTGATGTAATCTGCCTCCAAGAGACTCATATTGGCACAAAGGAAGCTGGCCGCTTCACCATCAAAGGCTTTGACCTCCTGTGCTATGTTCTACATGCTAAACATGGACGTGCCACCTATGTGCATTCTGACATAGTTGAAGCAAATCACCTGATAACAACACATTTCTCAGACACCATAATCATTGGTGGCTTCCATATTGTCAATGTGTACAAGCCCCCTAATGCCAACTGGGATCTGCAGGTCTTACCCACCCTACCCCACCCTGCCATCTATGTGGGGGACTTTAACAGCCATCACCCTGACTGGGGGTACCCAGCAGTGGACAGTGATGGGGAGGCACTTTCAGACTGGGCATCCAGAAATGACCTCGCTTTGATATACGACCCCAAACAAAGAGGAACCTTCCACTCTGCTAGGTGGAAGAAGGACTATTCTCCTGACCTGTGTTGGGTCAGCTCTTTGAATGGAGAGCCATATCCTACACAGATCCTCATTCTTGATGATTTTCCACACAGCCAACACCGGCCCCTGCTTGTACACATTGGCTTACAACTTCCAGTCATAAACAGCCCAAGGAAGATGCGCTGGAACTTCCGCAAAGCCAACTGGAAGAAATTCAGTGAAACTCTGGACCGGAGCGTTGTTACCATCCCACTCCACACCATCACTGTAGATGAAGCATACAACCACTTCTGCAGCGCAATCTTCAAGGCTGCCCATACTGCAATCCCACGAGGCTACCGACCCCTCTATGTCCCATGTTTGGACGGAGAAAGTGCTGCCCTCCTACAATCCTATTAAACATCAGGGGACCCAGAGATAGCAGACCATCTCATTGAATTGCTAAATACAGCCCGGCGAAAGAAATGGGAGGAGACAGTTGCTGACCGGAGCTTTACCCACTCTAGCAGGAAATGTTGGAGCCTCATCCGTCGCCTAGGAGCTGCACAGAAGCCCCCTAGCCAAAGCCGAGCATCCGTCACACCCAACCAAGTTGCATCCCACCTACTGACTATCGCCAAAGCACCCCAAGACAAAGACACCAGAAGAGCAGTTACAACTGAGCTAAAAAAACACCAAAAAATGCCTGTAGAGGAAACGAACCCTGAACCCTTCGAGGCTGCTGAACTGGAGAAAGTCCTACAGGGCCTGAAATGTGGAAAGGCAGCAGGATACGATAACATCTTCCCAGAATTCATGAAAAATCTTGGCCCCTGAGCCCTAACCTGGTTGACACAATTCTACACAAGGATCACACAAACAAACTCGATCCCAAAGAAATGGCGGACAGCAAAGGTCATTGCCATCCCAAAACCTGGCAAAGACCACAAACTACCAGCAAGCTACCGCCCAATCTCCCTACTCAGCGTTCCTTCCAAAATCATGGAGCGCCTAATACTGCAACGCATTTCCCCAGAAATAGAGGATATTCTAAGTGTGGATCAAGAAGGTTTCCGCAAGGACCGCAGTACAGGAGAACAAGTACTGGCCCTAACCACCTTCATCGAAAATGGCTTCGAGAGCAGACTGAAGACAGGGGCTGTGTTTCTCGATCTTACTACCGTTTCCCACAGAAAAGAAAACACTGGGAGCTACAAAAACCCTTTTGACACTTAAAATGAAATAACACTGCATATAACTTTTTTTCCCCTTTATGCTATGTATAAACAAACTATAATGTGTTGCATTTATGAAATCAGGGAACTCCTGCAGAGAAAACAAAATTACATTTCTGCATGCAACAAAAACATTTTGAACTCCGAAAAAAAAAAAGACATTGGGTTGAAGGTTGACATTGGGTTGAAAGGAGAGTGCTATTTCTAGCACTGATGACTCCTGATCCTTCGATAAAAATCTCATAATTCCGCTGAAAACAATACCGAAAGCTCAGAATTCCAACACGAACCAGCGATGTGATTTGGAGTTGGGGAAATTATCTGAAAATTCAGCAGGGGGTCTGGGGGACATAGTCCCCCAGCGGGGTCCGGGGTGGGATGGGGGGCAAGGGGGGCAAAGCCCCCCGAAGCTCATGGGCTTTTATGATTTTTAAGTACCAGAACTGTGCTTAAACGGCATAAAACAAACAGGTGAATGCCACTTATTAATGCATAATATTGACTTATGATCCAAGAAGATAGCATTCCTAAAATATTCCAACAAGCATTATCCATCACATGCTTTAACACTTGATCAAATCAAAATCAGTTAATTTTATCTATTCCATAATAGAAATAAAATTCCAACATACCATTACTTTTTATAATTTCAGCATTCATTTCAGATCACCAGTTTCAATCTCTATTGAGTCTTGAGCAGTTCATTTTGCACAATCAGTGATGCAGCCAAGTCTTAGAAATATTCAAAAGTTATGAGTCAATGTCCACTGTGCACTGTCAATTTCAAACTGTTTGGAATCATAAAAGGGGATGGTTAACTTTTATTACCGTTTAATCCCTCGCGCCAGCCCAGCTCATACAGCCGTTGTAGAGTTAATGACTCTCCACCTGGCCATATCGATTACCGGTGGCGTATGGCGTATGGCCACAAGTGGCGTATGGCCACTGCGTTCGTGGACCACAAGCCGCTAATGTACTTAACGTACTTTATCTTCCTGGAAGATAAAATAAAGCGGAATTCGGCGAATTAACAGAAAATCACATCCCTGAGAACACGCCGCCATGACTCTTTGAAAAAGCATACAACGAGCCATTTGATTGGTCCATTCGTTTGCAACTATCCAATCGCAGGGCTGTTTACAATACAGCAGTAGCTTGAACACAACACATCTGGGTTATCGCGGGAGACGACTTCTGACTTCGTGTTGATTTTTCGCTGACGGTGATTAAACTTTAACACGTTTTTTTTTTAGATTTTACAAGATCACCATAATCTTCAAATTTAGAATTACATTTTAAAAACTAATGAACTAAAATAAAATACATTTTAATTAAATACTCATTATTTATTTTCCAAAGCCACAGGGAGCCGCAGCAGAGGGATGAAAGAACCGCATGTGGCTCCGGAGCCGCGGGTTGCCGACCCCTGGTATAGACATTTAAAAACCAGTCTGATATTACAGAAGATAATAAAATTTTCAAAAGTAAGAAGATTGTGCTTGGCTAAAATACCACAGTGATGCCACCGCATTGATTTGCGGTCTAAGATTTTTATAGCCTGTTTATATATTGCAGTTATGGGTTTTAGTGTAATTTGAGATGTATGTTTTACCTTTAATATAATTAATATGTGACTTCCAACACAGTTTATTGTCAATTATTACTCCAAGAAATTTAGTTTTGGATACCATTTCAATCTCTACACCATTTACACTGTGTTTAGATACTAAGTTGTTGTGATGGTTGTTAAAAACTATAAATTTTGTCTTACTTAAATTGAGCGTTAATTTGTTTGTATCAAACCACAGTTTAAGCTTTCCTAATTCCTTTCTGAGTGTATCCAAAAGTTGTTCCAAATTGCTTCCACTGCATAATAAATTACTGTCATCGGCAAACAATATTAAATCCATTTTTTCTGAAACTTTACATATATCATTTATATACATATTGAATAAAGGAGGGAGACACGCTTTGTTTCTACCACCGTCGCTTCGGAGAGAAGGCACGCAGATGTACGCCACCATGCCAGTTCAAGCGCTCGGGAAACGCCAAGCCCGGGGGTCGGTAGCAGCTGCGACCCTCGGGGAGGAGAACAAGCTGCTCTACCTGACGGACGCACGCTCGGGGAGGCATTTCCTCGTGGACACCGGAGCCCAGAAGAGCTTCATCTGGCCGACCTACGCTGACCGGCTGACAAGATCTAGCGGCCCCGAGATGTTGGCGGAAAACGGCTCGGACATTAAGACCTTCGGTGAGAGGACTCCGCTCTTATCTCTACACGGCCATCCATATCAGTGGACTTTTGTCATAGCAGCACTGAATTACCATATACTGGGGGCTGATTTTCTGTGTGCACATGGTTTACTGGTTGATGTTGCTAACAGGCGCCTAGTTAATGCACTGTCCTTCGACTCTCTTCCCTGTATAGCTCGAGTGACCCGGCCAACAGCACAAGCCAACGTCACAGCTACAGGCGATAAGTTCCACACACTGCTCACTCAGTTCCCAGCACTCACGGTCCCGACGTTTTCGGCAGCCATCGCTAAGCACGGGGTGGAGCATTTTATCACCACCACCGGGCCGCCCGTTTTTGCACGACCTCGGCGCTTGGACACAGCTAAACTGGCCATAGCGCGCGAGGAGTTCGCCAACCTGGAAAGGTTAGGCATCATCAGGCGCTCAAACAGCCCATGGGCATCCCCGCTACACATGGTCCCTAAGGCTGAGGGATTGTGGCGACCGTGCGGTGATTTCCGCAGGTTGAACAACGCCATGGCGCACGACCGTTACCTGATTCCCCACATACAGGATTTTTCCGTTTACCTCGCCGGGGCACGCATTTTTTCCAAAATAGACCTGGTCCGCGGTTACTACCAAGTTCCAGTGCGCACTGAGGACGTACCCAAAACAGCGGTAATAACTCCGTTCGGTCTATTTGTGCTCCTGCGCATGCCATTTGGGTTGAAAGGAGCGGCACAGACGTTCCAGCGCATGATGGATGCAGTGCTGCGCGATCTTCCGTTCGTGTTCGTCTACTTGGATGATATCCTGGTAGCCAGCGCGTCCGAAGACGAACATGAAACTCACGTCACAACGGTTTTCTGGAGGTTGGCGGAGCATGGGTTAATAATCAACCCGGTGAAATGCCAGTTCGGCGTAACAGAGATTGATTTTTTGGGGCACCGCGTCTCTCCAGAAGGAGCGGTCCCGCTGCCCGACAAGGTGCGCGCCGTGGCGGATTTTCCCCGGCTTCAAACGGTCAGGGTGCTACAACAATTTTTGGGAATGGTGAATTTTTATAACCGTTTCCTTCCCCGCGCAGCGCAGCTCATGCAACCATTGTATGCCGCGCTCAAAAAACAGAAACCCGCGGATAGGGTCAAATGGACCCTGGAGCAAGAGCGGGCGTTCTCGGAAGTTAAAGCAGCCCTGGCAAACGTCGCATTGCTGGCACATCCAGACCCGACAGCCCGCATAGCGCTCACCACTGACGCTTCAGATGTGGCCATAGGGGCTGTCGTGGAGCAGCGCATCGCCGGGGCTTGGCAGCCGCTCGCCTTTTTCAGCAGGACTTTGCGCGACAGTGAACGTAAATACAGCGCGTTCGACAGAGAGTTGTTGGCTCTCCACCTGGCCACTCGCCACTTCCAGTTCTGGCTGGAAGGGCGCAGTTTCACCGCGTTCGTGGACGACAAGCTGCTAACATTCGCGATGGCCAAGGTTTCAGAACTGTGGTCCGGCCGGCAGCAGAGGCAGCTGGCCGCGATCTCAGAATTTACTACCGATATTCAGCATGTGTCGGGTAAACTGAATGTAGTGGCGGACTGCCTCTCGCGCGCCGTGGTGGCCCCGGTCTGCGTGGGGATAGATTACGCAGCCATGGCCGCGGAGCAGATTAGCGATGCGGACGTGCGCGCGCTCCAGTCTGGACCAACAAGGTTAAGGCTGGAGAGCAGGGTGCTGCAAGACGGCATGGCCCCCCTAATCTGCGATGTCTCCACGGGTCGCCCGCGTCCCGTGGTTCCGGCCGCGTGGCGCCGCCGCGTGTTTAAGTCGGTTCACTCTTTGGCGCACCCGGGAGTGCACGCATCGGTCAAAATGGTAGGAGAGAAATTTGTGTGGCCGAGCCTCCGCAAACAAGTGAAAGAGTGGGCTGCAGCCTGCGTGGCGTGCCAACGAGCCAAAGTACACAGACACACGAAGGCTCCCTTGGAGCTGTTTTGTATTCCGGCTAAGAGGTTCGACCATGTCCACGTGGACCTCGTGGGCCCCCTCCCGCCATCACAGGGGTGCACGCACCTCCTGACTATGGTGGACCGCATCACGCTCTGGCCAGAAGCGGTACCGCTGGTGGCAACCACGTCCGAGGAGGTGGCGCGCGCTTTTTTTAACTGCATGGGTGGCGCATTTTGGAGTCCCGTCGGACATTACGTCTGACAGAGGCCCTCAATTTGTTTCCGAACTCTGGTCCACGATGGCCCACAGCCTGGGTATTACAATTCACCGCACAACCGCGTACAACCCACAGGCTAATGGGTTATGCGAGCGTTTTCATAGATCATTAAAAGCGGCATTCAGGGCTTCATTGACGGATGCAAATTGGGTAGACAGACTACCGTGGGTTTTATTGGGGTTGCGCTCCGCACCTAAAGAGGATCTGGAAGCTTCCCCGGCAGAACTCGTGTTTGCGCAGCCACTTCAGCTGCCCGGGGAATTTCTGCCAGATAATCCCACGCCGGGCAGCTGCCCGTCTCAGCTTTTGCAGCGTAGCGCAGACGCAGGCACGCTGCCGGGCCCTGCCCACCACAGTTTTCCGCGCGTTTTTGTGCCTAAAACTTTGAAGAACGCGAAGTTCGTTTTTGTCAGACACGACGCCCACCGCCCTCCACTGCGCCCACCCTATGATGGACCGTTCAGAGTGCTGGAAACAGGGGATAAGCATTTTTTGCTAGACTTGGGGGGTAGGAGGGAAAAAATTGGCATAGACAGACTCAAACCCGCTTTCGTTGTGGCGGACGAGCAAGTGCTGTTGGCGAGGTCCCCTCGGCGTGGAAGACCCCCACGGAGAGCTCACGATTCACCAGAGCAGCCACACGGACAGACAGAAGAGTTTTCCCCCCAAACAACAGCCCCCCATAGGCACAGCAGCGCCGTTGAGGCAGTGAATTCCGGTTACAGCAGATACAGGAGAAGACTGAAGCCCAAGCAGCATATGGACTGATGTTTAATTGTTCTATCACAGCATGTGGACTGTTATCCTATTGTCCTATCTAAGATGCTGGGTGGGGGGGGGGGGTGGCACCTGGGGAGAGCCTGATTGTGTACCATCTCAGACAGGAGACAGTGGGGACAAAGAGCAGGGGTTTCCTAGTGAGATAACAGGGAGGTGTTAAGGATGAGGGGGTTGAATGTAATGTGACGCAAAGGTCATCTTTTGTGTGTTAGAAAATGCTAGAAGAATGCCATGATATTTAAGAGAGGAGTTTCTGCTGGAATGTCATTCTGTCTATGCTTGAGATGTGAGAGTGTGTAATAAATCGTCTGAGACAAATCTGCCTCTTCATTTACACGCTCCACAATATAATATTTATGTAATTTCATTACAACCACTATCAGTTAATGTTTCTACACATTGTGATGAAGTAGAACAATTCAAAATATTTCTAAAAATATGTGTTGGATTTTCTGAAAAATATCATGACCAAATTTGACTGTAGTTGGAGAATCACCATTTAACAAAATGCAGCGGACTTTATTGGGGTGGAAACATTGATATATCTCAGAGCTTTTATTTGTTTACAGTGTTAGCATCTTGGCAGCGGCGCTAACAAATGGAGCTACTGTCTGCGAAGCCGCTTTTTAAGGTCACCTTCCTATCCGTAGATAGTCGTGGGAAGTGGTATGATTATATTACTCATTTTGAGGTGCAAAAGGCTGTGTTCCCGCGTTTCTGATGCTGAAGTCATTGTTTTTTAACAAGGAAAAGTGCCCCGTTTCAGTAATAACCATACTGTGGAGTGTGTGAATAAAGAGGCAGATTCATGGACAGACGGTTTATTACACACTTCACATCTCACAAGCACAGAACAGACTGAATCATTTCAGCAAGCTCTCCTCTTTTTCCTAACTCACTCTTCACACGTTTCATGGCATTTCTCATCACACAGCATGACATTTACATTACACTGCATTCAACCCCCTAGGTCCCTGACTCCTTCCTGCTATATCTCCAGGAACCCCCTGGGCATTGTTCTCCCATGTTTATTCACTGTCTCTGCCTGAGATGCTACATAACCTGACTCCCCATAATACGTTCTAAACTAGTACCGGAAGGTGCTAGCATAATTCAGGCAAGGCATCATGGGGCCTAGGAATAAGGTGGATTGAGCTATATTTTATGATAATTTAAAAATTAATACATGTTGAAGCTGCTAATATCAAGTCCATATCGTTCCAATGTAGTGCAATGAATGCCAAAAAAAGAAAAACTATTTGATATCGTTCTTAAATTGTTAAGCCTTAGGAAGCAAACTGTTACTACTTTTTTTATTTATTATTTTACTTTATACAGCCTTGCATGTGGAGACATATGTCAGATCTGTGACATTCATATACGTGAAAACATACCTGTTGCTGTTGTGTTTGTATGGAAAGCCAAAAGAGTCAAAAATCATCCAGTTATAACATGAATTTTAATTAGTAGAATGCTACTTAATCTTCACATAAAGAAGATTTCTAAAACAGTAAAAAAAATATTGAATTGCTTTAAATTAATTAGACATTACATACCACACCAAGCAGCCGTACTGTATATGCATTCTATGTTTTTTTCGCATATATCATACTGTCTGACAGTCTGGGCTCAAGCAGCTCCTTCTGTAATAAAACATATAGGTTCATTATATAATCAAACTCTAAAAATCTTGGATAAAAAGCCCATTAGGTGGCATCATTGTTATATTCTAAAAAAATATAATCTACTGAGTTTTGAGAGTTTCATTGACCTCTGTTTTCTGAAATTAATTTTCAAATGTTTCCATAAATCAGCGCCAGAGCCACCTGTTGGATTCATCCAAAGACAGGACAGCAGCAGAGCCACCAGGAGTTGTGTTAACAATAACTGTAAAATATTCCACCACAGAACCACACTTGGACAAACAGCTTTCTCTATAAAGGGCAGTCACATCTGGAACACAATGCCAAATGAAATCAAAATAATAACGGATTTTAAAACATTTACTACAAAGGTTAAAAACTGGCTGAAAAATAAACAAGAATGCACCCATGTATGAAATGATTGTCTGCAGGGTGAGAGTGAAGAAGGGAAGGCACATGTGTAACAGGCATTTTACTGTAACAGGCAAATGTGAATCAGGTTTTTATATTGTGTATTTATAATTTTGTTTGCATTGATGCATGTGGATATTGTTTATACTGTTTTCATTTTGTTTTCTCCTCATCTTTTTCTCCTTTTATCTGTTTCTTTTCTCTAAAGCCCATCCAGGGACAAGAGTTGCAAATTAGCTTAATGCTATACACTCTCAGAACAACACATCAGATTTTTTTTTGTCTCTGTTTATTGCACTGTCCCTGACAAATAAACATATAAATAAATAAATACACCACCTAGCGCAATAATACACCACTTGGTGTATGGTGTAAGAATGGGCCACCTGATGTAAAACACATCATCTCTCATTTTTTTTTAACATATTTTACGATAAAGAGGTACCACCCTGGTTTCCCTGAGCCTGTAGAGTCAAAGACAGCTCATCCAATCAGCACACTCCAAAGGCAGGCAAGACCAGAAGATCCCTGATGAGACAACATGAATCGTTCCTGCACTCCCCTGTACTGCTGTTGGCTTAAGCACGCAGGGTGTTAGTACACTGATCTTGAAGCAAGATGCAAGGTGCAAGATGCTAGATGCAAGATGCTTGATGAACACACGTCTTGCACCTAGTCAAACATGGGTTTGAATCCCTACTTAAGCAATGCAATATTTTAAATGTTGTTTTACAGTTTCATAATGTGTATTCTTAATGTAATATTATACAGCTTATAAAGTACTTATAAATTTAAAGCAGCTATTCCCTGTTGAATATATGCATCCATTTATCCCCACATACAGCTGTGTAATATACATTGTGGGGACATGGTGTGGGGGTTCTTCACCCAGAGAAGGCAGCTGGGGAAGGGGGGAACAATGGACCGAAAGAGGAGGTGTCACCGGGGGGTATCAGACAGGACAGTAAGGACTATGCGCCCTCCGGGGAGAGGAGGAACTGCCGGAGCAGCTGGAAGAGGAAAGGGTGTGAGAGTGGCACTGGCGTTATGTCATGTTAATGTGTCACACAGGTCTTTGTTCCAAACAGCGATGTATTATGGTCAGAAGTTCCGGGTCTCAATGCATGGTATTAAAGATATAAAAAAGGAAGGCACAGAGACCCGGGAGCTCTTTTGCTGTACTGTATGTAGGAGAAAGAATAAAGTTCATTTGTTGTCCACTTGTTGTGTCGCCTGCTTCCTTTCTCCACATTGGTGACCCTAAGACGTGCCATGGAAAGCAAGCCGAGCACCGCCCCGGAGACTACCTGGAAGGAGAGCACCAGCGCCGCGTGCACTGTCTCAGTCAAGCTCTCGGACTTCTGGCTTCACAACCTGACCGCGTGGTTCTTGCACATATAAGCCCAGATCACACTATGCAGGATAACTTGTGGGCTGTTAGTTGATGTTGCTATGTAGCATCATTCCCTTGGCTCTAATCCACGGGTGTCAAACTCCTTCCATGGAGGGCCAAGACCCTGCAGGTTTTACCTCCACCCAGTGTCTTCAACAGGTGATTTCACTGAATTTCTTCCCACTGATTGCTGATCAGTGAAAACACCTGCTGAAGACACTGGGTGGAAGTAAAACCTGCAGGGTCTTGGCCCTCCATGGAATGAGTTTGACACCCCTGCTCTAATCTATAAAATTACTTTTCACCTTGAAGAAACTGTTTCACCCAAAAAGTCTGGTCAAGAATTGTTTTTCTTCATCTAAGGACCACCGTGGAAATACATTCCATGGTAAAAGGTACGAGAGATAAGGATCACATCTCATGCAAGGAATGGATAAGTTTGCTATCATAAATAAACTGGAGCTTCCTCCCAACCAAACAGGTTTATGTGTTAACAATCTTTGATCCATTCCAGAGACTTTGGATTGCCCTCCACGGGTCGCTAGGAATTATTCACAGTTCAACATTACCCCCTGGTGGACGACTCTGGAATATGCTCACTTTTGACTCTACAAGCTGAATGGAGGTTAATGAATGAAATGACTTCCTTTGTGTCATGATTGGTAATGATTGACAGCTCACGTGCAGGGAATGACACCAGAGAAAACACGATGACACAGAGAAGCAGATTTGATTTGAATTTTATTAATGCAAAAAGGAAAGCTTCGCAAAGGAAAAACTCCACTCACCAGAGGAAGACCCAGCCTGTAGGGAGAGACGAGAGCAGGTTAGATAAGGAGGGAGACCGAGAAGGGAAAATAGGACTACATTCATGTGGGAGGAAGAGAGAGCCCAGCAGAAGAACCCAGCACTTACGGTGATGGATCACATCTCATGCAAGGAATGGATAAGTTTGCTATCATAAATAAACTGGAGCTTCCTCCCAACCAAACAGGTTTATGCGTTAACAATCTTTGATCCATTCCAGAGACTTTGGATTGCCCTCCATGGGTCGCTAGGAATTATTCACAGTTCAACATTACCCCCTGGTGGACGACTCTGGAATATGCTTGCTTTTGACTCTACAAGCTGAATGGAGGTTAATGAATGAAATTAATTCCTTTGTGTCATGATTGGTAATGATTGACAGCTCACGTGCAGGGAGTGACACCAGAGAAAACACGATGACACAGAGAAGCAGATTTGATTTAAATTTTATTAATGCAAAAAGGAAAGCTTCGCAAAGGAAAAACGCCACTCACCAGAGGAAGACCCAGCCTGTAGGGAGAGACGAGAGCAGGTTAGATAAGGAGGGAGACCGAGAAGGGAAAATAGGACTACACTCATGTGGGAGGAAGAGAGAGCCCAGCAGAAGAACCCAGCACTTACGGTGATGGTGCTGAGGCAGGTGAGCATACAACAACCCCGGAGACGCACCACAAAGGAGGTAGCAACATGAAGAGGAGAAGATAAAAGGATTAATGGTTTATTCTCCAAAAGGGAGAACCAAACTTACCTGTTGAGACAGGTAGTATACCCAACGAGCTAATGCTGAAGTGTTGAAGAGAAGGTCTATTTAATCATTGGCGAGTCAGAGGTAGCAGGTGCATCTCATCACGCAGGTGAGGATGATTGCCCACGGAGTAGGAGAAAGTTGAGCAGGACGGGAGGGGGAGAGTGCGCTCACCAAAACATGACAGTGCCCCCCCTCAAGGAGCGCCTCCTGGCGGTCCACTGGACTTGTTGGGATATGCCTTGTGAAAAACCCGGACCATCCCCTTGTCATGGAAGTTCGAACCAAGGATCCACGACCTTTCTTCTGGTCCGTAGCCCTTCCAGTGGATGAGATATTGGAGCTCTCAGCCCTGATGGCGAATGTCCAGAATTCTCTGGACCATGTAGGTGGTTTGGCTGTCGATGAGCTGAGGGGGAGGAGGTGGGTTTGGGGGAGGGCAGAGAAGACTGGTGGAGAGGGGCTTGATTTTCAACATGTGAAAGGTGGCGTGTATCCGCATTGCTAGCGGGAGCTTCAAGCAGATCGTGATGTCGTTAATAACCCTAGAGATGGGAAATGGGCCCAGGAAACGAGGAGAGAGCTTCCTGGACTCTGTCTTTAATGGCACTTGGTCCGCTGACAACCACACCTGCTGCCCGATGGAATACTTCAGAGCCGGGGTACGCCTGCTGTCAGTGTACTGGTGATTACGTTCGGCTGAACGGGCAAGGGCAGCACGAGTGGCCTTCCAGAGCCGGCGACAGTGGCGTGTGTGGGCCCCCACCGATGGTACTGCCACATCCCTCTCCACCATCGGTAAGAGAAAGGGGGTGTACCCTGTAGATGCCTCAAATGGGGTCAGTCCGGTGGCTGCTGAGATGGCAGAGTTGTGCGAATACTCCACCCAGGTCAGATGAGTGCTCCACGAACTGGGGTTGCAGGCTGCCACGCACCTAAGAGTGGTCTCCAAGGATTGGTTGGAGCACTCAGCCTGCCCGTTGCTCTGTGGATGGTACCCAAATGTGAGGCTAACGGTGGTGCCTAGGGAGCGGCAGAAGGTCTTCCAGATTTGGGAGGTGAATTGAGGGCCCTGGTCAGACACAATGTCCACAGGAATGGCGTGTAATCGGATGACATGGTTAGTGAGGAGGTTCGCCATTTCTAAAGCAGAGGGTAATTTGGGAAGGGGCACCAGGCGGATCACCTTAGAGAAGCGATCCACACGATTACAGTGTTACCTTGAGAGGGGGGAAGTCCGGTAACAAAGTCCAGGGCAATGTGGGACCAAGGTTGGCAGGGGATGGGGAGTGGATGGAAGAGGCCAGAAGGGGGCGAGGAGTCCAATTTATTGTGACAGCAGACTTGACAGGCGTTGACATAATTCCGGACGTCAGTCCGCAGAGTGGGCCACCAGAACACCCGACGAATGAGACTGATAGTACGAGTGATCCAAGGATGGCATGCAGAAAAGCTGGTGTGACCCCACTTGATGATGTCACTGAGGAGAGCGGCTGGGACAAACAGATGACTGTCAGGGCCCCCTTCTGGTATGGGTTCCGTGGATTGAGCCTGCCGGACCTTCCGCTCAGTGTCCCACATGAGAGCTCCAAGGAAGCAAGAGGGTGGGACAATGGGTTGGGGAAGGGGGGGAGGGGTAGGAGGGTCGCGGCAGAACTGGTGGGAGAGAGCGTCCAGTTTAATATTACGGGAGTCAGGCCTGTAAGTGATGGTAAGATTAAATCTAGCAAAAAATAAGGCCCAGTGGGCCTGCCTGGCATTCAGCCTGCGGGCCGACCGAAGATATTCTAAATTTTTATGGTCAGTCCACACAATTACGGGCTGGGCCACTCCCTCCAGCCAGTGTCTCCACTCCTCGAGGGCCAACTTAATGCAGGGATGAGAATGGGGTTTGGGAAAAAAAAGAGGAAACTAAGCCGGGGGTCTTGAAGCCGGATCCAAGGCGGAGCCTTGTTGGGGGGTCTGGGGGGCAACGCCCCCAGAAGCTAATGAAATCTGGTGTTTTAGAATGCTCAGATGTGGTCTTATATTTAAAGTTAGAAGTAAGTACAAATGCATTTATAGTTTACCTTTTTAATCTGCTGCTGCATCACATGTGTAAATTTATGATATCTGAATGGTATGTTGATGTAATAATACTAAATTATATTTTACTACTATTTAATATGTTTAGAACTGACACAGAATTACATTTACATAGTTCTAGAACAGACAAAATAATTTAACCAAGTAAAATAAATTATAAATATTAACAAAATTCCATCACCAAGTCCATCACCCATTTATTAAAATATACTGACATTCTGCAAACATTTTGATTTATTAATGTGTGCATTTGTTAGTGTTACTAGGAATATAAAAAAAGTTGCATATTAGTATATTTTAATATTTGAAAGATAATCTAAGAAAGTAAGTAAAACCTAAAAGATGTTTAATGTTTTTATGCAATGACCATAAAGAAATTATGTTTACTAATAAAAGCAAAGATATCTTAGGAAAGGCAACCCATCACCACCCATGACAAAAAAACTTGTAACTCCTAACTAACTAACTTGTAACATGTAACTCCTCCTAGTGAAACAAAAAATGATAAATTATATTCAAAATTATTAGATTGCATTTCAAATTGTGAGAAAATATGTAATAACATTTATCTATTAACAATCGATTATCAGCATTCAAATGCAATTAGTGTTTCAAAACAGGCATGACGTCACAACTTACACATGCTATTTCATAACAAATTCATTACGCGAAAATTCTCAAGTACATTACTTATAACGAGAAAAAAAATCTTACCTCGGAATGTGTCTTCCGATCACTAATTGCTGTAATCGGGGCCGATTGTAATGAACTTTGATTGACTGGCATCTGAATTTGACCGTGTCCATCGATCGTTTTGAACACAGCACGAGCGAGTAGTTCGATCTCCTTGTAGCCACAATTTTGAGATGTTTCTGTTTTGAACAGTGCTCAACTAAGGCAACACAACCACGAGATCCATAACTCAAGAAATCATTACAATAAACACACTGGGCTTTCCCTGGTACTTCACATTTCGCTATGAAGTTGGCCATTTTTTCAACCACAACTTTGGTATTTTTACCAATCTTTACAGTCACTGACACAGTTTTTTCGAGCCATTCCCAACAAAACTTGTTCCTTATCCCTTTGTCGATTTCTAAAATTCTTGCTTTGTTGTCTTTCGTGAGTTTTAGGTTTACCATTTTCACGGAATCGGGAAAACTCAGTTGATTGAACTGTCCGCCATTTGCATTTCGCTCCACGTGTTGGATATGACAAAGGAAATCTAACATAATCGCCGATTGGTTGCTTCAATAAGTATCAGCCAATCAGTGGCCTTGTTACATTACATTACTGATCTCGCTGGGTAGCGCATTCTGCGCAGTGGATTTTAGCAGCCGATCGAAAATACGACTCGCCGCTCATAACATACCTCACCCCCCCCTAAAATTTTCTCCTCGAATTTAGACGATTCATGAGAATGACCCTAGACATGATCAAATCCGAGGAATTCCGTGGATCCGCGGAGGATTCTCATCCCTGTTAATGGCCAACAGCTGACAGTCTCCTATGTTGTAATTCCTCTCGGCAGGCGTGAGCCTTAACAAAACGTCATTCTATCCAGAGTCCACCGCGATGACCCAGAACTCCACAGAGTAGTCAGCGGCAGACGGGCTCCCCTGATGGAGTGACATTAATTGGCTCATGATGTTCCCTTCACTTTCTGTACTGTCAAAAGCGCGAGTAAATTCGTCCACAAATCTGTTAAACGAATAATTAGGGCCCTCCGAACTGTCGAGAATGGATTGGGCCCAGCTGAGGGCCCTATCTCGCAGTAGGAGGGTCATAAAGTGAATTTTTGCTGTATCGTCCGGGCACTCACCCCCGACCTGGCCCAAATACAGCTGAACACGGCACAAAAAGCCCTTACATTTCCCCACCTCCCCGCGTACGGAGCAGATGAGGGAAAGGAGGTTGTTTGGCGCACAGTGGAAGAAACTGGGGCAACAGGCGGAGAGGTGGAACCCAGATGGGACAAATGGGCCAAATGTTCGGCAACCGTGCCCAGCTGCTGCATAGTAATTTGCAGCTGCTGTGTAAGCACGGCCACCTGCCTCTCTGCAGCATCCAAACGATTCAAAGCGGAGTGTTCCGCTGATGCTGCTCCCGCTGAACTTACACTAAGGCTGGCTCATTCTGTCATGATTAGTAATGATTGACAGCTCACGTGCAGGGAGTGACACCAGAGAAAACACAATGACACAGAGAAGCAAATTTGATTTGAATTTTATTAATGCAAAAAGGAAAGCTTCGCAAAAGAAAAACACCACTCGCCAGAGGAAGACCCAGCCTGTAGGGAGAGATGAGAGCAGGTTAGATAAGGAGGGAGATTGAGAAGGGAAAATAGGACTACACTCACGTGGGAGGAAGAGAGAGGCCGGCAGAGGAACCCAGCACTTACGGCGAACCTGGAGTAGATGCTGGAAGGCAGGAGTAGAGCTGGGTGAGGTGTCTGACTGGGTGAAGATGGTTGCTGACGTGGTGATGGTGCTGAAGCAGGTGAGCATACAACAACCCCGGAGACGCACCACAAAGGAGGTAGCAACATGAAGAGGAGAAGATAAAAGATATTATTGGTTTATTCTCCAAAAGGGAGAACCAAACTTACTTGTTGAGACAGGTAGTATATCCAACGAGCCAGTGCTGAAGTGTTGAAGAGAATGGTAAATGGTAAATGGCATTCACTTGTATAGTGCTTTTATTCTCATCTCTTGATGACCAAAGCGCTTTACAGATCCTGCTATCCACCCATTCACACACAGATTCACACACTGATGGCGACAAAGGTCTATTTAAGCGCTGGCAAGTCAGAGGTAGCAGATGAGTCTCATCACGCAGGTGAGGATGATTGCCCGTGGAGTAGGGGAAAGTTGAGCAGGACAGGAGGGGGAGAGTGCGTTCACCAGATCATGACACTTTGTTACAAAACTCTCAATTCTCAGATTTTCTTTTTCAGGACACCCTGGAAAATCAAGTGGGACTCTGACATATTCTGGTTTGAAATATTTCATTAATCATTGATTTTGAATGTGTGCATGTTTGAAAAATGCTTAAAATGAGCCTTATTCTAATGCATGTTAATTATAGAAGTACAAAGTTTATAAAATGCATGCTCACTGAAGTTAGTCACGAGTCACTGAAGTTAGCTTAGACTTTATGTTAAGTATATAATAAATTTTCAGAGTTATTAAGATGTGTTTATCCTCTGAGAAAAGTTTCCTCAAGTCATCTGATTGGCTCAGCCAATCACCAGCCAGTTTCTGTTGGGCAATGGCCCCTTTCATTCTATTGGTCGGTTACAGACAAAGAACTGTTTTCTTATTGGCCCAGAGTTCATTCAAACCTCCCACGATGGAAGACCATTGGTTCCCTTTTATGTCAGTCAAGTTTCTCCCTGCAAAACTCATTCAGTTTTATGGGAGATGCCCAGAGGGAGAAAAAAAGGGAGAGAATTGTCTTGTGAAAGTCTGTTTGTCCTGCTTAAAATCCTCTTTTTCTTTAAACGTCTGGGAAATTACTTTTTCTTCATTGAGCTCAAAACCTCTCTTATAGGAGTGAAACTCCTGGTTCACAGACGTTTTGTTTCTTATTTTATTCTGCTAAACTTTGCTACTGATTTTCTTTAAATCCACCGTGTGTTTTAAAAAGGGGATGGATCATGTCCCTCACACTGGAAGATGTTTTGCCAAACCCCACAAAATCTGAAGGACTCGGATTTTGTGGCTTGAATTGTTTTTAGTAATCTTGTCTCTCCAATTCTGTGATTCGGATCAGATTTTGAACTATATCTAATTATTCAGACCCGAGAACACTGCTGAAGGATTCTCGTGTCTGCATGGCATGCAACACATCCATTGAAGCAGACCTCCTGTAAATCTACTGGAGGAAAAGCCCCAGGAAGCAGCTGGCCACCAACACTGCCCGGAAAAGAGCTCCAGCCACTGGCGGAGTGAAGAAGCCTCATTATCACAGTCAGAATCTCAGTTTGTGACAACTGGACTTTGGAAGAATATCTGGGGGCAGATATTCTCTGGCATCATCTCAAATAAAGCTTCAGCTAAGGATTCCGCTGAATAAGAAGACTCCAACGCACCAATGTTCACGTGAGCCGATTTCTTTGTTTCATCTGCTGAATAATGAGATGTCTATAGCCTAAGTATGCCATGATTTGTCTCAGGTTTGGAACTAGTTCATAGATCTGATTGGAGCTATAGAATTAAAGAAAATTAATATGCCCTTTTCATTAAATTCCATTTTATTTTTACAGTAATTTAGAATTTTTTTTTCATATAATTAGTTTTAATTTTCTTCATAAAATTTGCGTCCAATTTTCTTAATATTTTTGTTACAGTTAATTCAGTCTTCCATTTTATCACAGTTACAAATTCATACTAAAGTTTCCGTGGTTCCACAAATGTGATTACACTCTGTTGCTCAATAATCAGTTATAAATTGAATGTGATGCTGAATACTTGGTCATTTGACGTTACCAACAAATCCGCTGAATGTAATGTCATTAAATCTGAACCTGATCATTAAATCTGTAAACAGTATATGAAATTTCTGTTGATTTCTTTTCCTGTGTTTGGTTCTAAAGTCACCCAGTAGAATTCACAAATATTTGAGACTGATTGAAGATATTGGAGCCACACATGTGACTTACATAATGCCTTACATAATGCCTCACATCTTAGATAAGAACAAAGTGCAGAGTTTCCTTGGAGATAACAGGAAGCTGTGAAAGTGTAATCTTTTGTGTGTCAGAAACTGCTTGGAGGATCCTTTGTGTGTCAAAGACTGTGAGGGGGATGCTAAGGGATTAAGGAGGAAATGCAATGTTACCTTTGATGTGAATGCAATGTGACTTGTGAGCTGTGGGGAGACCTGGGTATATAAGGGACGAGTTTTTTCTGAGATGTTCTCTTTCTACTATGCTCATGTTGGAGACGTGTAATAAACTGCCTGAGACAAACCTGCCTCGTCATTTACACACTCCACAATATAAAGATTAATTATTAATAAATTGTCCAAGCTGGACTGGTGCCCCTGTTACGAGTGTTTATCTATTGTTTTGTGAGTGTTTGTGGTGACTGATCAAACTTCCATCCCCACACATACACACCTTTAAAGTCTAAATTAAATGATCTTTGTGTGGCGGTTTGGGAAAACCCCCACAAACAGACTAAGGACAGACAGCTCGCTACTCCTGGTTTTTTCCGCTACACTACTGTGATAATGTTACCTTTCATGCATTGTCTTCATGGGTCCTGTCCTTACTGTGACCTAGAGACTCAGATCAATATGTAGATGTGCCTTTTAACCTCTTTGTTCTGCAGCTGGAGCAGAGTCTAGCAAATCTGCCTATTGTGATGTATGTCTCACAAATGCAAATATCTCATGCCTGTTCTGCAGTCCCTTTGATCAGACCAACTGCTGTGAATCTGCTTTGATGTATTGTTTGAGTTGGGTATAAATACTGCACAGGTTCTGTAACACATTCTCTCACTCTCACTTCAACTGCTGCTGCAGACACGCACTCTGTGTCTTCTTCTCTGAGAGCCAGAGGATCCCGCTCCAGCCTACACACACTTGGGCTGGAACCGGGATCCTGTGACGGCGGTATGATTAATAAAACTCTCCTTAAAACCTCAGCATCGCTGCCTTATTTTATGCCGCCGCACTGGTGACCCGACGCTGAAACGAACACGCTGCCAGCGAACGCAACACCCGGCGGTGATTCTCCGACGACAAGCGAACGCGGCATCCTGACTGATCTGCCTTCCCTTCTGCTTCAGGGAGACCTCAACGCGGAGTTTCCAGGCGAAATTCCCCGGAGAACACCCACGACCGGGAAAGCTGAGCAACGTTTCATGGTGAGATCTGCACGCCTAGATCGGCACATCCACGCTGGACCGGCCGCGCTCACAGCCCCTCCACACGAGAGCGCATTCACCTCGTCCCCTCTCCACGACGGCGATCCCCATGGCCGACGGAGCACACGTGGACCTGAACGCACCATGACCGAGCGAGTGACAGAGCGTCTACTTCCCTTCACCGCTCCAACACACTGAACAGGGATGATCAAGCTCCCTGACCCTGGTTCTCCTCTCCAGCTGGCCCACCCATCACGGAACCCCGGCGCATGCACCGGGAGTTACGAAGACGGCGCACCACGCACGGGACGCATACGGCTCTACAGACCCCCATCATCCTTCGCCGCTGCACACAGAGCCTTCAGGGCTGCTCTCACACCTGGAGGCACGCACGCAGCATGCTCGAAAGATTTGTTAATGGTCTCAGCCACGGCAGACATGGGGAATTCAGCGGTTTTGCGATCCCCGAGGACTTTAGGGCTGCGCCCGCACCTAAAGTCAACATGCCAGTCCCTCTACTTTTATGTTTTTCTTACAGCCGCTCCTGCTTTTCTTCATGGCCACGAGAGGAGTCAGAGACTAATTTTTCTTCTTGTAATCTCCGCACGCGCAACATGACAACCCCTCGACGTCGCGGAGCAGCAAGCAATTTTTGCGTGGCTCGGGACGATTTTACAGCCCCTGCCGGCACTTACTACCCCTCCCCTCCCTCCCCTCCCTCCCCCTCCGCCTGCAGCGAGCTTCTCCCACAGCTCGCTCACACAGATGGATTATCGAGGTCTCGGCCACCTGCCGAGCCCTCTGGGGGGGAGCTGTGGCGGTTTGGGAAAACCCCCATAAACAGACTAAGGACAGACAGCTCGCTACTCCTGGTTTTTTCCGCTACACTACTGTGATAATGTTACCTTTCATGCATTGTGTTCATGCGTCCTGTCCTTACTGTGACCTAGAGACTCAGATCAATATGTAGATGTGCCTTTTAACCTCTTTGTTCTGCAGCTGGAGCAGAGTCTAGCAAATCTGCCTATTGTGATGTATGTCTCACAAATGCAAATATCTCATGCCTGTTCTGCAGTCCCTTTGATCAGACCAACTGCTGTGAATCTGCTTTGATGTATTGTTTGAGTTGGGTATAAATACTGCACAGGTTCTGTAACACATTCTCTCACTCTCACTTCAACTGCTGCTGCAGACACGCACTCTGTGTCTTCTTCTCTGAGAGCCAGAGGATCCCGCTCCAGCCTGCACACACTTGGGCTGGAACCGGGATCCCGTGACGGCGGTATGATAATAAACTTCCTTAAAACCACAGCATCGCTGCCTTTATTTTACCATCCGCCGCACTTTGTATCTTACAATTAAATATTGCTACAGCTAATAGGAGATGGGTGGACACTGTCTCTTTTACCTCACTGCCCTGTACAGCTCGGGGAGCTGGGTCGACAACACTGGCTAACGTTATAGCTCCAGGGGGTAAGTACCAACATTTGCTCACACAGTTTCCAGGACTCATGGTCCCGACTTTTTCAGCTACAATAATGAAACATGGGATCAAACACTTCATAATGACAAATGGTCTGCCAATGTTCACATGACCTCGGCGCTTGGATGCAGCTAAACTGGCCAGCGCGCAGGAGTTTGCCAACTTAGAGCAGTTGGGCATCGTCAGGTCCTCCAACAGCCCGTGGGCATCCCTGCCACACATGGTGCCTAAAGCCGACAGGTTGTAGCGACTGTGCGGCGATTTCCAGCGCTTGAATAATGCCACAGAACATGATCGTTATCCCATTCTGCACATCCAGGATTTTTCTGTGCACCTGGCCAGGGCGCGTGTTTTTTCGAAAGTGGATCTGGTCCGCAGATACCATCAGGCACCGGTGCGCGCAGAAGACATTCCGAAAACAGCGGTAATAACTCCTTTCAGCCTTTTTGAATTTTTATGCATGCTGTTTGGATTAAAAGGCACGGCGTAGACTTTCCAGAGGATGATGGATGCACTGCTTTGCGACATGTCCTTCATTTTCATCTACTTAGACGACATTCTGGTAGCTAGCGCATCTGAGGAGGAGCACATCGCCCATCCCAAGACAGTTTTCCAGAGGTTGGAAGTGCACGGGCTTATAGTGAACCCGGCAAAGTGCCAGTTTGGTGTCCCTGTGATTGATTTTTTTGGGCCACCGCATTTCGCCGGAGGGTACAATTCTGCTACCGGATAAGGTGCACGCCATGTAGGACTTTCTGTGTCTGCAGACCGTGAGAGACCTGCAGGAGTTTTTGGGGATGGTCAATTTTTATAACTGTTTCCTTCCCCAGGCAGCCCAGCTGATACAGCCATTGTATGCCGCGCTGAAAAAAATGAATCCTGTGGAAAATGTCAACTGGACTCCCGAGTGAGTCCAGGCCTTCACAAACGCCAAAACAGTGCTTGCGGATGCTGCTTTGCTAGCTCATCCGGATCTGTCGGCACGGATAGCGCTCACTACGGACGCGTCTGATGTTGCCATAGGAGCAGTAGTAGAGCAGTATGTCTCTGGTTTGTGGCAGCCGCTTGCATTTTTCGGTTGGACTTTGCGTGACAGCAAATGCAAATACAGCACGTTTAACAGAGAGTTGTTGGTTCTACACCTGGCGACGCACCATTTCCAGTTTTGGCTAGAAGGGCGCGAGTTCACCACGTTCGTGGACCAAAAGCCACTGACGTACGCGATGTCCAAGGTGTCAGAACCATGGTCAGCCCAGCAGCAACGACATTTGGCCGCTATCTCAGAGTTTACGACTGACATTCAGCACGTCGCCGGTAAGCTCAACGTCGTGGTCGATTGTCTGTCACACGCGTTAGTCTCCCCGATCTACATGGGAATAGATTTCCCTGCGGTGGCCGTGGAGCAAGCCAGGGATGCAGACATTTGCGCACTCCAGTCTGCACCTACTGGGTTCAGGCTGGAGAGCAGGGTGGTGCAAGAAGGGTGCCCGCCATTGCTCTGCGACGTCTCCACCGGGTGCCGAACTCTTGGCGCCGTCGCGTTTTTGAGTCGGCCCACGCCCTTTCGCATCCGGCAGTGCGCGCTTCGGTGAAGCTAGTGGGGGCGAAATTCACCTGGCTGTGCTTGCGCAAGTACGTGAAGGAGTGGGCTGCAGCTTGTGTCGCATGCCAGCAAGCCAAAGTGCACAAGCACACCAGATCCCCCCTCGAGCCGTTCCTTCCTCGGCCAGGAAGTTCGACCATGTCCACGGGGATTTGGTGGAACCCCTCCCGCCGTCGCAAGGTTTTACGCACCTTTTAACAATCGTGGACCGCACCACACGCTGGACTGAAATGGTCCCGCTGGCTTCTACCACGTCCGCAGAAGTGGCTCGTGCTTTTTTGTTGGCTTGGGTTGCACGGTTCAGATCCCCGTCAAACATCACTTTCGACAGGGGTCCACAATTCATTTCAGAACCCTAGTCCGCGATGGCCCAGAGCCTGGGAGTCAAAATTCACCGCACTACTGCATACAACCCCCAAGCTAACGGGTTTTGCAAGCGTTTTCATAGGTCGCTTAAAGCAGCGCTCAGAGCTTTACTCACGGATACAAATTGGGTCGACCGCCTGCCCTGGGTTCTTTTAGGGTTGTGCTCTGCACCTAAGGAGGATTTGGCAGCCTCCCCGGCAGAACTCAGTTTTTTTCAGCCGCTGCGGATCCCGGGAGAGTTTTTACCGGAAAACTCCGCACCTGGGGCTGAGCCGACCACACAATTTTTGCACAGTACAGAGGCTTTTAATGTACCGGGCCTGGCCCACCATTGTTTTCCTCACACCTTCGTCTCTAAAAGCTTGCAGAATGCCAGTTTTGTTTTTGTCAGGCACGATGAGCACCAGACCCCGCTGCGCCCACCGCATGACGACTGTTCAGGGTGTTGAAACCTGGGGCGGAGCATTTTGTGTTAGACTTGGGGGGACATAGGGAGACTGTCTGCATCAACAGGCTGAAGCCTGCTTTTGTGTTGACAGATGAGCAGGTAGTGTTGGGCCAGGGTTCCCGGCACGGACGCCCACTGTTGGTGGCTCTGCAAGTTGGTGAACCCTCGGCAGGGACCCACACTCGTGAGGCTAATGTGTTTTCTCCCCCTCCCTTTTTCCCTCCACAGACTGACGTGCCCTCCTATACACCTCGCCAGCAGGGCGGTTCGACTGGATCAGCGACCCCCTGCTACAGCTGCTATGGGCGCCGGCTCAAGCCCAAAGGATGGAGGGTTAGGGCCCTTTCTGGGTGTTTGGGGGGGGCTGTGTGGGGACACGGTATGGGGGTTCTCCACCCAGAGAAGGCAGCTGGGGAAGGGGGGAATAATGGACCGAAAGAGGAGGTGTCACCTCCTCTTTTTTGTTTGTTAAAAACAAACAAAAATTCTGTATATATTGCATTTCTTCTAACTGGGTTTTTTTTCTTGCTAAACTTAAGGGGGGGGGGGTCCATTTTGTATATATGTGTTCTTTATGGTGCTTTCACATTTTGTAAAACTGTGGGGGAATGTTGTATAGTGATTTGACCTTTGGGGCTTGACGTAGCTGACACCGGGCAGTCGATGCGGTGACGTCAGGCAGGCTACAGCCAGTATGTACACTACCGTTCAAAAGTTTGGGGTCACTTAGAAATTTCCTTATTTTTGAAAGAAAAACACTTTTTTTCAATGAAGATAACTTTAAACTAATCAGAAATACACTCTATACATTGCTAATGTGGTAAATGACTATTCTAGCTGCAAATGTCTGGTTTTTGGTACAATATCTAGATAGGTGTATAGAGGCCCATTTCCAGCAACTATCACTCCAGTGTTCTAATGGTACAATGTGTTTGCTCATTGCGTCAGAAGGCTAATGGATGATTAGAAAACCCTTGTGCAATCATGTTAGGTCTGCAATGCTGTAATTGCTGCAAATGGAGGATTCTTTGACGAAAGCAAAGTTTGAAGGAAAAAATTATTATTTCAAATACAAATCATTATTTCTAACCTTGTCAATGTCTTGACTATATTTTCTATTCATTTTACAACTCATTTTTGTAAATAAGTGTGACTTTTCATGGAAAACCTTAAATAATTGTCTGGGTGACCCCAAACTTTTGAACGGTAGTGTATATTTAGTGTGAATCCCAATAAAGTTCAGTCCGTTGCTCGGTTCAACATGGCTCAGGTCTCCCGTTATTAGGACGTAACAGATCAACTGATGTCTAGAACTCACAAAGGTTACAGTGTGGAGGAATGAAGTTACGAAACACGAGAGCTGCCAGTTCAGAACTTTATTCAACTCCAACATGAATATACTGAATACTTTGTGCCAAGGTGCATACATTTATGTTCACTGTCTCCACCCCCTTTTCCCCAAGCCTCTGGGTGTGAGTGGAACCTCCGAGTGGTCCACCACAACAGTCACTTTATGGTTGGAGGTTGGAAGAATGTGGGGTGTAGATAAGTATGTACTGAGTTGTGAGTTTTCATGAATAAAGGGCTGACTTGCCAGTCCACAAAAATCTTTAATATTTTTTGGATATATGGCATATTCTTTAAGACATGCATGCCATCTACTGTTGTTAAAGGGGAACTACATGCTGACAAACTCAAAATAGTGTGGCTTGGTCAAAGGTATACTGCTCAAAAAAATAAAGGGAACACTTTTTAATCTAAGTAAGCTGGACTAGCCTGCCACAATTTCTTCACTTTAAGTTTTGGAGTGTTTTCATTTCCATCAAAAGACGTGGCATCTTTTCATTCTTTTTTTGTAACTTAGATTTTTATTCATTTTTCATTATATATATTGCATTCAGATCACAGTCTACATTTAAAAACAAAGGGGCTAGAATAAGAAAGAAAAAAAGGAAAAAAAAAAGGGGGGGGACAAATGTTGGAGCATCAAGTTTTTAGTTTCCATCTCTTAATTCTTCTGGTTTTTCCAGTGTCTCTGGTTATTCTTTCAATTTCTGTCTCGTTGTTGCACTTTGTAGTGTGTCCATTTCCGCCATTTTTTTTTCATATAGTCTTTCTTGCATTCTTTGTCGATATGTTAGTTTTTCCATCATACGTATGTCCTCAACAATGTCAGTCCATTGCTCTTGGTCAGGAAGAACTTCTGATCGCCATTTTTTTGTGATTGTTTTTTTACATGCAATCAACAAGATTTTAACTAGATATCTGTCCTCAGCCTGTATTACATTGTCTCTTTTAAGATCACATAAGTACATCAGGTTACAGTTCATTGGTATATTATATCCTAATATCCTCTGTATTGTCACATGTATAGATTTCCAGAATGATGAGATTTTGCTGCATTTCCAAAACATATGTGAGTGGTCTGCATTTTGAGCCCCACATCCCCTCCAGCATAAAGATTGGGTATTTGTATATTTTCCTTGAATCTGTGGTGTAATGAAAAAGCGAATCAGGTTTTTCCATCCAAATTCCCTCCATGTCCTTGAATTTGTTGATGTGTGTTGTGTTTTCCATATTTCCTGCCAGCTTTCTTCTGTTATGTTTAAATTGAGCTCTTTCTCCCATTTCTCCTTTATATAGTTACTTGAATGTTTGTTTGCCATAAGTTTCTGATATAGCATTGAAATAATTCTTATTTTATTTCCTGCGTATGAGCTTAAAATGAATTGTATAATCTCGCTCACATCTGTTTGGAGGTTATGCCTAATCTTCTTCATATAATAGTCTCTCATCTGCAGATATCTGAAGAATTCCGATCTTTCTAGTTTAAATTTTCTTCTGATGTTTACAAAGCTCCCGAGATCTTTTTTTCCGATATTGCCCCATGCTGTGATTCCCTTGTTCACCAGATTTTTGTATCCCCTATCTTGCTTTGCCGGTTCAAACTGACTGTCAAATGCTACCCATTTCAATAGTTTTATGTCTTCCTTTATATTATACTTTTGTACTATTTTATACCACAGTTCCAAAGTAAATTTAGTGATTGGGTCTATTTGTTTGATTTGCTTATATGCATCTTTATCTCCTATTATGCTTTGTATTGGGAGTCCCTCAATTTCCTTTTCCATTTCTTTCCATTTTGCCTCATATCCTTCGTCGCACCAACATATGATATATCTTATTTGTGCTGAGTAGTAATATTCCTTTAGACTCGGTAGGCCCATGCCTCCTTTCTCTTTTGGTAACTGGAGAGTTTTATATTTCACTCTTGGCTTTTTACCTCCCCAAACAAATCTCGATATCATCCTGTCCCACTTTGAGAACTGGACACCAGGAATCTCTGTCGGTAGAGCCTGGAAGAGGTAAAGTAATCTAGGTTGTATGCTGATTTTGACTGTCTCAATTTTTGAATTCAGATCCATATTTAAGATTGACCATCTATCAATATCTTTTTTTATTTCTTGTTCCAACCTATCATAGTTTGCTTTATAGATTTTGCTTAGATCTTTAGGTATGTTCACTCCAAGGTATTTTATTTCTTTTTGTTTCCAGTTTAGTTTGATCTTATCAGTTATCTGGTTTAGAGGGTTATAGTGGAATGTCAGTATTTGTGTTTTTGTTATGTTTATCTTGTATCCTGATAATTTTACAAAATTTTCTATCAAGTTCATCATTTCCATTATTGATTCATCTGGTTGTTCAAGGTAAACTATAATATCGTCTGCAAATAGCCCAATCTTGTGTTCCGCTCCCTTTATTGTTACACCTTTTAATTTCTTATTTTGTCGTATCGCTTGAGCCAGTGGCTCTATGAACAGAGCAAACAAGGTGGGCGATAAGCAGCATCCCTGCCTGGTTGATCTTTGTATATTTACTTTGTCTGTTAAGCTACCGTTTATCTTGATTCTTGCCACAGGTTCTTGATACAGCGTCCTTATGCATTGTACTGATTTTTCGTTAAATCCAAAGCATTCCAGCACACTATATAGGAATTTCCAGTTAACCCTGTCAAATGCTTTTTCTGCGTCTAAGATAAGATAAGATAAGATAAGCCTTTATTAGTCCCACAACGGGGAAATTCCAGGATTGCAACAGCACAGGGATAGCAACACTCAGAGCAACAATCAGAAGGCAAGAAAAAAAAAACAAAACAAAAAAAAAAACAAGCAAGCAAGAGCAGCTAATATACATATGTACATATTACTATAAAATATATATATACACACACACACACACAGACATCCAAACTTGTCTAAACTCATTATTACTGCGCTTTTCTTTTCTTTATGTATTTGATTAATTATATGTATTGTTCTCCTGATATTGTCATGTGTTTGGCGTCCCTCTATGAAACCAGTTTGATCATCTTCTATCAATTCCGTCAAGAATGTCTTTATTCGTTTACATATAATTGTTGTAAGTGTAACGGATGCCAACTAGTACTGTTCGGCGTAGAACGTTGGTAAACCTCCCTCCCAAAGCCTCATACAGTATCGGTAGCGCTGAGCTACCGGTCGGACCTTTAGCTCAGCACGATCGTGCTGTGTCTCCCATGCTCGAACTGTGTTAGTTGACTGAGAGGTCGCGGGTTCGTGTCCCGTCTGGGGCGAACTGCGCAGGATGATCTCTGTCACACTGGTGCCGTGACCCGGATATGGGAGTGAGGTTTAGGGGGGAGAGTGTAACGGATGCCAACTAGTACTGTTCGGTGTAGAACGTTGGTAAACCTCCCTCCCAAAGCCTCATACAGTATCGGTAGCGCTGAGCTACCGGTCGGACCTTTAGCTCAGCACGATCGTGCTGTGTCTCCCATGCTCGAACTGTGTTAGTTGACTGAGAGGTCGCGGGTTCGTGTCCCGTCTGGGGCGAACTGCGCAGGATGATCTCTGTCACATATATATTTTATAATCCACATTTAATAAAGAGATTGGTCTATAGTTTCCGCATTGTTCTCTATCTTTCCCTGGCTTTAAAATAACTGAAATAATGGCTTCGTTCCATGATGGAGGTATTTTGTTGTTGTTCAACTTCCAATTAAATGACTTTAGGAGCTGTGGCATGAGTTCTTCTATAAACAGTTTATAAAACTCAGACGGGTACCCATCACTACCTGGTGATTTACCGTTTTTAAGTGACTTAATCACATCTCTAATCTCTTGTGTTGTTATTTCTGCTGTTAGCTTTTCATTTTGTTGATTTCCTATTGATGGCAAGTCCAATGTGCATAGAAATTTTTTAATATCCTTAGTATTTGTTTCTTCAGGTTGCGAGTATAGTTCTTGATAGAAATTATGGAATATTTCTTCGATGTTTTCTGGGTTAACTGTGGTTTTATTTGTGATGAGGTCTTAAATCTTGTATACATTATTCACTGTTTGTTGTTTTCTTAACCGTTTTGCCCACAGTTTTGTGGCTTTTGGTCCCGTTTCATAATATTTTTGCTTTAGATATCTATTTTTCCTTTCAATTTCATCTATTTGTGTTTCTTTTATCTTTATTTTTTCTTCTTTAATTTCTTGGTATATTTTTGGGTCATTTGTGCTTTGATGTTTACGTTCTAATTCCCTCAGTCTCTCACATCTTTGTTCATATGTTTCCAGTTTAGACTTATTTGCTTTTCCTGTTTCAACAATTAATTTACCTCTTAACACGGCTTTTAGTGCATCCCATAGTATTGTCGGGTCCACTTCTTCATTGTCATTCTCTTGGATATACTCGTTTATGTTTACTTTTATTCTTTCTTTCATTTTCTCATCATTTAACAGTCCTACATTAAGTTTCCATGTTGTTTGTCGTTTTCTATTGTTTAAATATATTTCCATGTATATAGGATAATGATCTGATATTTCTGCCCCTCCAATCCGACAATTTCTCACCCTGTGTCTGTCACCTTCATTCATAAGGAAGTAATCTATTCTAGAGTGTACTTTATGGACTGCTGAATAATGTGTATTGTGGTATATATTACTCATATATTCCATACCTACATTTGTTAGAGCATGTGGAAATGTTTGGGACAGAATATACAAAGGAATTTCACACCTCTGAAAGGACAAAGGAATCTCACCGCCGTGTGAAGACCAAAGACTCACAGGAAGCTGCGGCAACAGACTTGACACCTTCACCCCTAAGGCGAGGAGAGGTTTTCCCATCACCTCCCAAGACGAAGGGAGGAGTTAACAGGACTAATGGGGGATTTAGATAACGGGGGATTTCAGCTTGTGTTTTGCATGTCTTTGATGTGTGCCTGTATTTAACCAGCGAGCTGGGCAGAATTCTTTCTCTTTTGCCTTCTGCCAAGCTCTGCACCAGATGAGACAAGATAGAAGAGTTGTTCATTAAAGACTCTGTTTTTGATGCAAAACCGCCTCATCATTCCAGCTCTTCTACACTGGTGACCTTGACGCGAGTATGGACCGGAGGCGTTTTCAAGCGACTCATCCGTGGCGACTCTGGCATACGCCACCGACAACGCAGACGAGGGAACAAGCGGACAGCTGTTTCCCCCGGCAGAGGGCACCGAGAGAGCTCAACCGAGCTCCAGCACCGCCGTGAGAGCCGAGGCAACGCACTCTCACCCGGCGGGCACAACAGTGATGATGTGTGCGAATGCCGTCGCTGTCAAACTGCCAGATTTCTGGCGAGAAGACCTGGCCTCTTGGTTTCATCAAGCTGAAGCCCAGTTCATACTGGCGGGCATCACGGCAGACGATACTAAATTCTACCATATCGTCTCCAAACTCGACTCCGCCACTTCGAGGTGTGTGCGGAGCTTGATCCAGCGACCACCGGCCCGGGACAAGTATGAGACACTCAAGGCGACCATCGTGGCGAATTATGTCCCACCAGCGGAGGAAAGAGCCGAAAAGATCCTGGCGGTCTACGGCCACAGAGGGGGCAATCCAAAGACCCTCATGGAGGATTTGCTGCAGCTCAAGGAGGAGGATAATGATAATTTCCTCTTCCAATTTATTTTTCTCAGCACGCTACCACCACACACGAGAGGGACACTCGCCAGGATGAAGTGCAACAATCATCAGGACTTCCGCACACTGGCCAACAAGGCTTATCGGCTCGTCAACGCCTGCAGAGAACTGACACCCACAGCGGCATCTGCAGACCTCAAGACTGACGCCCCGAGCCTTGGAGAGCCAAAACCCACGGAGCAGACTCAACCCACGGTGACAGCGGCACGGCCCAGGCGCAACGAACAGAATGACGTCTGTTATTATCACCACCGCTTCGCCGAGAAAGCCCGAAAATGTGTTCCTCCCTGCAAGTTTACGATGTTGGGAAAACGCCAAAGCCGAGGGCCGTTAACGGCAGCGGTTCTCGGCGAGAAAAACAAGCTGTTATACGTGACAGATGGACACACAGGCAAGCAGTTCCTCATCGACACGGGAACTCAGCTGAGTTTCATCATGCCCTCCCACGCAGATCGAGCCATGGGCACCCGGGGCAATGGAGCAGTGGCAGCCAACGGTTCTGACATCGACACGTTCGGGGAAAAGAGCCTGCACCTCCTCATTCACGGCCGCAGCTACAGATGGACATTTGTTGTAGCGGCGGTGAGTTTTAACTTGTTAGGCGCTGATTTTCTATGTGCACATGGGTTATTAGTTGATCTAGCAAATAGGCGCCTGGTTAATGCATCTTTTGCTTCTATTCCATGCTCAGCTCGAGTCTCTCCACCACCTGTGCAGGCCAACGTCACCACGGCAGGAGGTAAGTTTGAGCAACTCCTCACCCAATTTCCAGCACTCACAACCCCCAAATTTTCAGCCACTGTAGCCAAACACGGGGTTAAACACTTCATTCCAACAACGGGACCTCCCGTTTTTGCCAAAGCTCGCCGCTTAGACGCGGCCAAGCTCAACATAGCAAGGGACGAGTTTGCAGCTCTCGAAAAATTGGGCATTGTTAGACGCTCGAAGAGCCCTTGGGCTTCACCACTTCACATGGTTCCGAAATCCGACGGTTCTTGGAGACCGTGCGGAGATTACCGCAGATTAAACAACGCTACAGCGCATGACCGCTACCCCATCCCTCACATACAGGACTTTTCACTACATTTAGCGGGTGCGCGCATTTTTTCAAAAATAGACTTAGTCCGCGGTTATCACCAAGTCCCAGTCCGAGCTGAAGACATTCCTAAAACAGCGGTTATAACCCCTTTCGGCCTTTTTGAATTCCTGCGAATGCCTTTCGGCCTCAAAGGCGCTGCTCAGACTTTTCAGCGTATGATGGACGCAGTCTTACGCGACCTCCCCTTTGTTTTCGTCTACCTCGACGACATGCTGGTAGCCAGCTCATCGGAGGAAGAGCACGAGCAGCACCTCACTACCGTTTTTCAGAGGCTAGAAGAGCACGGATTAATAATTAATCCAGCCAAATGCAAATTCGGCGTATTGCAAATTGATTTTTTGGGACATAGAGTCTCCCCGAAAGGGGCAGTTCCGCTTCCAGACAAAATTCATGCGATAGAAGGTTTTCCACGGCCCCAAACGGTCAAATCGCTACAGGAATTTTTGGGGATGGTTAATTTTTACAATCGTTTCCTCCCTCATGCAGCTCAGCTCATGCAGCCCCTGTATGACGCGCTCAAAAAAAAGAAAGCTTCCAACGCAGTCGAATGGACCCCGGAACGCGAACGCGCTTTTGTGGAAGTTAAAAACGCCCTAGCTAACGCCACAATGTTAGTCCACCCAGATCCCTCGGCCCGCATTGCTCTAACCACAGATGCTTCAGACTTGGCCATAGGGGCAGTTGTAGAACAACTTGTCAAGGGGGTCTGGCAACCTTTAGCATTCTTTAGCAAATCGCTAAACCCGACGGAACGCAAATACAGCACTTTTGACAGGGAGCTGCTGGCGCTCCATTTGTCCATCCGCCACTTCCAGTTTTGGTTAGAAGGGCAGAGTTTCACGGTTTTTGTGGACCATAAACCGCTCACTTTTGCTATGGCTAAAATTTCAGAACCTTGGTCGGGCAGACAACAAAGACAGTTAGCTGCGATTTCAGAGTTCACCACAGACATTCGACATGTAGCGGGCAAACTTAACGTAGTAGCGGACTGTCTCTCGCGCTGTGGCACCGCCAGAGCACGAGGAGACAGATTACACTGCCTCAGCAGCTGAGCTTTTCTCTAATGCAAACACATATGCAGCACCTATCCATGAAGGGATAGATTATGCAGCCATGGCGGAAGAACAAAGCAGTGATGCGGACGTGCGCGCGCTCCTGTCTGGACCAACAGGGTCAAGGCTGGAGAAAAAAGGGTTGCGCGACGGCGTGCCCCCCCCTAATATGCGATGTTTCAACCGGCCGACCTCGCCCGTTAGTACCAGCTGCTTGGCGCCGCCGTATTTTCGACGCAATTCACTCCCTCGCGCACCCAGGTGTGCGCGCCTCGGTCAAAATGGTTGCCGAAAAGTTTGTGTGGCCAGGCCTGCGCAAAAACGTAAAAGAATGGGCAAAAACTTGCATTCCTTGTCAGCGCGCCAAAGTACACAGACACACAAAAGCCCCTCTCGAGCCTTTTCCCATCCCTGCTAGAAGGTTTGACCACATTCATGTCGACCTCGTGGGGCCACTGCCTTCCTCCCAGGGTTTCACACACCTGCTAACAATGGCAGACCGCACCACGCGCTGGCCAGAGGCAGTCCCTCTAGCGGCAACTACAGCGGAGGAAGTCGCTCGCGTTTTTCTAACAAATTGGGTGGCACGTTTCGGCGTCCCATCAGACGTCACGTCAGATAGGGGGCCTCAATTTGTCTCAGAGCTCTGGTCAGCCATGTCCAACAGTTTAGGGGCAACAATTCACCGTACCACCGCTTATCACCCTCAGGCTAATGGATTATGCGAGCGTTTTCACAGGTCCTTAAAGGCCGCCCTCAGAGCCTCATTAACGGACACAAATTGGGTAAATAAACTTCCCTGGGTTTTATTGGGGTTGCGTGCGGCACCTAAAGAGGATTTAGACGCTTCCCCTGCAGAATTAGTCTTTGTTCAGCCTCTCAGACTACCAGGTGAATTTTTACCAGAAAACCCGGAACCAGGGCACCTCCCAGTCCCAAGGTTTTTAGGCAGTAACGGACCGGACTCTCTCCACGGTCCAGCTCATCACTCCTTTCCACAAGTTTTTGTTCCTCAAACTTTAAAAAACGCTGAGTTTGTTTTTGTTAAGCATGAAGCTCTAAAACCAACGTTACGCCCAGTATACGATGGCCCGTATAGAGTGCTGGAAAATGGTGACAAACACTTTGTGCTTGATTATGGGGATAGAAATGAAACGGTCAGCATTGACAGACTCAAACCTGCCTTCTTGTTGAGAGACGAACCTGCACAGCTGGCTCGAGCACCTCGGCGAGGTAGACCCCCCAAGGGAAAAGTCTCAGCCCCCAGGCTGGGAACAGATAATCTCTCTCCTTCCCACACTGCAGATTCCTCACAACAAGGTCCCAGCAGGACGCCTAAACCAACCTACAGCAGCTTTGGGAGAAGACTAAAACCCAGACAGCACAGGGACTGATCCCACCACTCTGCAAATTTTCGCTAATTGTGCTGCAACAGTTTAGGACTGACTTATGATTATACTATGCTGTTATGTTTTCACTGAACTCTCTTAGGAGCATGTCTGCTTAAAAGTTTCTTCTGTGGCAACAGCTGTAACACCTAGTATGTCTTAGTAATTACCCTAGACTGTGAATCTTTCTGTGTCCTTTCATAGTTGTTTGGGGGGCCTGTGGTATACAGTATATTACTCATATATTCCATACCTACATTTGTTAGAGCATGTGGAAATGTTTGGGACAGAATGTACAAAGGAATTTCACACCTCTGAAAGGACAAAGGAATCTCACCACCGTGTGAAGACCAACGACTCACAGGACTCTGAGGCAACAGACTTGACACCTTCACCCCCTAAGGCGAGGAGAGGTTTTCCCATCACCTCCCAAGACGAAGGGAGGAGTTAACAGGACTAATGGGGGATTTAGATAACGGGGGATTTCAGCTTGTGTTTTGCATGTCTTTGATGTGTGCCTGTATTTAACCAGCGAGCTGGGCAGAATTCTTTCTCTTTTGCCTTCTGCCAAGCTCTGCACCAGATGAGACAAGATAGAAGAGTTGTTCATTAAAGACTCTGTTTTTGATGCAAAACCGCCTCATCATTCCAGCTCTTCTACAGTATAGTCTTTTTCGAGTGGGTGCAGGTCCCTCCATATGTCTACCATACCCATTTCTGCCAGTGAGGTTCTTATGAACTTTGTTACATGTTTTTTGTCTTCTTAACACTTGTTGTGTCAACTTCATGATCCATGACAGCATTTAAGTCTCCTCCACAAATTAGGACTCCTTCACTGTGTGTTGCTATGAGATCAAACAGATGTTGAAAAAAACCCTTGTCACTTTCTGGTGGGGCATAAATGTTCACTAATGTGATCTGCATACCATCTATTCTTCCCTTTATTATTACATACCTGCCTTCTTTAGCCTGGATTTCTTGTTCACATTCAAATTGTATTTTATTTGAAATTAGTATCATAACCCCCCTTTTAGTTCCTCCCTTAAATGAACTGTAGTAGGAGTTCTTATAGCCAAATCTCTTTAGTTTCACATGTTCTGTCTTGCTCAAATGTGTCTCTTGCATAAATGTAATTTCGGCTTTTTCCTTCTTGAATTTTCTTATTATTCTTTCCCTTTTAACAGGTGAGTTCAGACCATTCACGTTTAGTGTCATTATCTTAAGATTTTTACCCATATTCATGTTTTTCCATTTTTTTAACTTGTGCTCCTAGCCCCTTTAACAACAAAAATAACACATATTTATATAAAAACACATTAAAAAATCTCGACCTCCGTACTTTGGGCCTTTCTTCTGCCCACTGGTCCCTGTTGGTGGGTGGAGGGATTGTCCTCACCGAGTGAGGGGCCCTCCCTAGACCTGTAGTTACTATCCAAGTAATAGTCATTAGTCTAGAAATGTCCAACAAAAATCACTTAAACCTCTCCTAGCCGTTTGTTTCTCTTTTACCTTGTCTTCTTGGTCTTCATTTCTTCTGTGCCTTTCTTAATCTTTGTTATAATCTAGGCTTTCAGTTGAAAGCCTTGCAGTTTTTCCTGGGCCTGCTGCTCCACGTCTCTCCCCCTTCTTCTGCCGCTCACTTGTCTCCACTCCGGCTGTCGTGATGCGTTCAGTGCCGCCGCTGCTCCAGCCGCTTCCTCCGGTACGCTCACCACAAAGCCCCGCTCCAACATGTCCCGCGCTGCCTCTCTGGCCGTGTTGTAGGTTTTTACGCCGTCCTCCCAATGAATCCTCATCTTCGTTAGCGGCGTTTGGAATCTAATTTTTTTCTCTTTCAGCGTTTTTTTAATGTTGGCATATTTCTTTCGCTGCTGCACAATTTCTGTCGGGTAGTCATGATCAAAGAATATCTGTTTGTCGCCGATTCGTATCTTTTTTTTTCCACGCTTGTGTCAGGATTCTTTCCTTTACATCATATTTCAGAAAGTTTACCACAACTGACCTGGGTGGAGAGTTTGGTTTTGGGTTCTGTGCCGAGGCTCTGTGCGCTCGTTGAATCTGCAGATCCGCTTCACCGGGCAGCTCAAGCTCTTTTTTTAAGAACTGATCCATGAATTTCGTCATCGAGTTGCCTTCAATGCCCTCCGGGATTC
Organism: Pholidichthys leucotaenia; assembly: GCA_020510985.1. NCBI lineage: Eukaryota > Metazoa > Chordata > Actinopteri > Cichliformes > Pholidichthyidae > Pholidichthys > Pholidichthys leucotaenia. Next base: position 43,896,035 of record CM035847.1, on the reverse strand, counting down.
CGAAGATGCGTATATTGCTCCGTCTGGACCTGCTCTCCAGGTCGGTTATTTTTTCCTGCATCCTCTGTGTTTGTGCCGTCAGGGTCTGCAGCCGCTCGCTTGCCTCGCTCTTCCAGTCTTCCAACTCCGATATTCGGGACTGTGCTTCTGTCATACACGCCCGTTGAGAGCGCAGCTCCTCCATGTTTTCTGCTAGCTTGCGCTCCATTTCTCTTCGGAGGCCCATAATTTCCTCCTTCATCTCTTTTTTCAGCTCCTTCTTAAGAGCCGCTAAATCCTGTTGGAGTTGCCGCTTGAAGTCTTTTAACTCTTTACCTAAATTGGCGATGCCATTGTTCATGGTATCGAGTTTGGCGTCCTCCATTTTCCCTGCTGCAGTCACCTCGTTTTTTTGGGCCTCGTGTTCAGCGATTTCTCCTGCGTTGTTGAAGAGGAATTCTTTAATTTTACCCTGCTATTGTCCGTGTGCCCGGCTCCTTCGTGTTTTCATCCCTTGGTTTATTGATCCGTTTATGTCGAGTTGGCCATTTACCAATGATTTTTAATCCGGCTAGGGAGAGCTCTCTGTTTAAGCGTTATGTCTCTCCGCCATCTTCCCGGAAGTCCCGCATCTTTTCATTCTTAACACATTATCCAGTCCATATCAGTGTAGATATCCAGCTTATTTTTTCCCATTAAAATCTGATGTGTTCTCTTTATTTTTTTGTGCAATATATTTAATCAATATTCCGCTAGTAGCAGACACTACAGTCAAACACACAAAGTTATGAGAGCAAAATAAAAATGCAATTATATTTAATGCAGAGCATAGTATAGCTATTTTTTTTTAATGTTTACATTTTATGATTACAGGATTTTTTTGTATTAGAATTGCTTAACCCCTTGCAATCCGGGCAATTTTCCTAAAAATGCCAAAAAATAACGTGCCCAAAGTAAATCGAAAGCTGTTATTCAGCCCTTTGCAGCATCTTCATGGGGTTGGTCTCATTTAAAAGAACACTTTGAATTTTTTGGCAAAAAAAACATGATCTCTCTACATGCTCCGGCCACTGAGTTACAGTCATCTAAACATACTGAACTTGAAGAAAATAAATTTGGACACAGTGTTTTTTTTGGATACAAATGCTTGCAAATAACACAAAGCTGTCCGATCCGGCTGGAAAATGCAACAGAAATGTAGAACCAAGTGTTATCAAGCTGAGATCCAAATTTGGTAACAATACCACAAAAAATGAATATTTTACACAGCTTTGTTCTCAGGCTGTTCCCAGGCGTTTTGGAACTGTGCCAAATTAGGAGAAACGTCTGTAACTTTTGAATAATTCAATGTAGAATCTTCATTTTAGGCTCTAATGAAAGGTCACACTCAGGGCTGTGTCTATGTGTGTGTGTGTGGGGGGGGTCGTCCCCCCCCGCTACCAAGGACGGAGTTCGGCCCTCGCTACATGACGGATTACACTCGTTGCATGTTTCCACAGCAACGCTGTCACAGCGGCTTCCCCCCCCTCGCTACTGTGTGTGTGTGTGGGGGGGGGGGGGGTTGTCCCCCCCCACTACAGAGGATGGCCATCGCTACATGAAGGAATAGACTCATATGTCTATGTGATGACCGCTGCGCAGTCAGCGCGGCTTCCCCCCGCAGACCGGGGGCGTTCGGACTGTGAAGGCCCCCCACCCCCGCTCCTCTTCTGCAGCGGGGGGGTCGTTCACGGTCCGAACACGGTAAATGAACCGTTTATCGCGGCGCACGAAGTACGAAGTGCGTGCGCCGTACAGTTGTAATTTACCGATCGGTCAAAAGTCATTTTTGGATTACAGTTTTCAGGGAGAAATAATAATTTAGCTTATAACACCTTACCTCTTCACAGCAGCAGAGTCCTGGTGAACTTCTCTTCCCCATTGTCAGACGAACGCGACGCTGCTCCGCTCGTGGATCCCGATCAAAACATAATTCCATTATTGCAGTTTTGGTGAATGATTTACGACCTTCGTCGTCGGTCAATGATGACGGAAGAGAATCCTAAACACTCTGCTGGAATTAAATAAAATAAATAAATAAATCACTGCCTGTGGCTGCTGAAAGTCTCTCTTCACCCAGCTTTAGACAACAGCTCAGCGAACTTCTGTGCTTCAATTGGCTCGCAGCTGTTGGGAGGCGGGTCCTTCTGGCTAGATTTTCATTCATTGGCTCTTCATGGTTTCAGAAACCCAATTCAAGGCTCTTATTAGTCGAATGACAGGTCAATCAGATGAACTAATCTGTTCTGTGTCTGCAGCTTTTTTTTCCCAGTGGCGCTTGGAGGCCAGCACCATCTCCATCTGCACCATCATCAGTATATCATGCGTCATGCGTCCGAGCGCGCACGAGTGCGCTCTTGTGCGCCCTCGTGTGTCCTAGGACGCAGAGACTTGCCCGCCCGCGGAACAACGGAGCGCAAGAATGGCGCAGTGGTTTAGCACTGTGGCAGCACAGTTTTACCCTCGGCCGGGGGATCGCGGGGATCATGAGATCGTGGGTTCGATCCCAGCCCCCGACCAACAGTGAGCTGTGTGGAGTTTGCATGTTCTCCCCGTGTTGCGTGGGTTTACTCCGGGATTTCTCCGATTTCCTCCCGCATACCAAAACATGTAGGTTTAGGGCGCTCGCGCATGCAGTGACCAGCAGCCGGTGGCTTGTCACCAGACTGCAAACCAAGTCTACCTACGGGTACAAATAAGTAACAAAAAAAAAAGAGGTTAAAAATCAATGAGTTGATGTTTGGAACCGAAGATCTTGCCTCAGACCGTGCCACTTTGTGACATTTGGTGGCAGCGGTGGTCCGTTCCCAGGACGTCGTAGCGTTTGGTGGACGGAAGAACTCATGGCCAGAAGGAAGGAGAGGCAGGAGGAGCAGTCTGACCTGGACACAGGTATGGCGGCTGAGGACCCGGGAGTCAGTGGACTGGGCGAGCTCAAGGAGTTAACGGGCCTGGTGAAATCTTTGATGAGTTCGCTGACTCTCAGGGATTGGCAGATGGAGGAAGAAGCCGCTCTTCAGGACCGGAAGTGGCAGACTGTGGAGAGTCATATTCGTCGGATGGAGTCGCAGGTTGCGGAGCTGAGAGAGGAGTATGGGAGCCGGGCTGAGCGTAGTGGTGACGACGGCGCTTCGGGGGAGGACCCCAGGGTGACGGCCAGTCGGGTCGGCTCACAGGAGGATGATTTGCCGCTGCAGGTGCAGCCAAGGAGGCCACGAACGCACCACGAGCCCAGGCTGAATCCTCTCTCTCCCGAAGATGACATCGAGCACTACCTGACGACATTCGAGAGGATCGCTACAGTCTGCCGCTGGCATGAAGAAGAGTGGGCTATCCAGTTAGCTCCTCTGCTTACAGGTAAAGCGCAGAGCGCATATGTACTTATGGATATTGCTGACACGAACAATTATGGGAAAGTCAAGGAAGCAATTTTGAGTAAATATGAAATTACATCTGACACATATAGGAGGAGGTTTCGGTCCCTGGACATTCATCAGGATGAAACCCCTCGTGAATTTTATGTACGTTTAAAAGACCTGTTATGTAAATGGATTAAACCAGAGACCCTAACTATAAAAGACATTATGGAACAATTAATTTTGGAACAGTTTTTGCGCATGGTGAACCCGGAACTGGGAGTCTGGATGCAAGAGCAGGACCCGAAGACTGCAGAGGACGCTGCTCATCTGGCGGAGGTTTTTCTGTCAGCCAGGTCTGGGAGCAGGAGACCTACTTTTGGCCGGGACAGATCTTTCACCACACAGAGTGAGTTTAATGAGGGTGAAAGGGTTGGTCCAGCTCGAAATAGGCAGTATTCCAGGCCCAGTCAGATCACATATAGCAGATATGATAATAGCAAAAAGTCACGTGTTGTTGTAAATAAAGATACACGCTGCTATCAGTGTAATAAAATCGGTCACACCCAGTATTCATGCCCTGCCATAAAGAATGAGAAACCATCATTATTATGTTCAGTTCCTAGACCCACTTTTTCAGCCCCAGTGCACAGTGGAGTATATAAAACCAAGGTGTTGCTTAATGGTCAGTGTGAAGAGGCCCTGTTAGATTCTGGTTGTTTTCAAACGGTTGTGCTGCCTAGTTTGGTCCCTAGGGATTTGTGGAATGAGTCTAAAATAAATATCAGTTGTGTCCTTGGGGATAAAAAACTGTACCTGACCGCTGAGGTTTATTTAACAGTAGGGGGTCAAACTTATCTCCTTCCTGTAGCTCTTGTGCCTGATTTGCCTTATCCAGTTATTCTTGGCAATGACGTTCCAACTTTGCTGGACATCATACAACAGGTTAGAGAGGAACAAACTGAGGGACAGGCAGGTGGCGCTGTTGAGCAGAGAGTAAACACACCTGTGGTGAAAAATTGTAATATGGTGACAACCAGGGCGCAGAGGGCACAGAGGGCTGCCAGTGTTCTTCGGGAGCTACCATTTTATGATTCTGAGATAGAGGCAGGCCCTATTAAGCAACCTAAATCCAAGGCTCAGAGGAGAAGAGATAAGGTGTTAGCGTCAGCAAAGAACATGGGTGAAGAAACACCACAGCTAAATCAGTCAGTAGAGTTTGACATCCCTCCTGACATAGCTGCATTGCAGAAAGCTGACCCAGCACTTAGATCATGGTTTGATAAAGTCTCGGAGATTGAGGGTGTGAAACAGGGTAGAATGGATTGTTTGGCTGAGGCCATATATGTCATTAAAAAGGGCATTTTGTACCAGCAACAAGGTGAAGTTATGGCCATAGCTTTGCCACAGGACCTCACACCAAAGATTATGGAACTGGGACATGTTATCCCTTGGGCAGGTCACCTAGCATTCCATAAAACTTTGCAGAGAATTGCTAGAAGGTTTGTGTGGCCGGGAATGTATACCCAGATAAAGGACTTCTGTACAACATGTCCAATATGTCAGATTACATCACCTAGGGGAGTAGCCCGTGCCCAACTGCAACCATTACCAATCATTGGAACACCTTTTGATAGAATAGGGATGGATGTAGTTGGTCCCCTAGAGAGAAGCTCCTCTGGTAATAAATACATTTTGGTAATTTGTGACTATGCTACTCGGTACCCAGAAGCCTTTCCCCTGAAATCTATCAAGGCTAGGCAGGTTGCCAACTGCCTTATCCAGTTGTTTTCAAGGGTAGGCATTCCTAGAGAAATCCTGACAGACTGTGGAACAAATTTCTTGTCCAAACTGTTGCAGCAGGTATATAAACTGTTGGGTATTAAGGGTATTAAGAGCACCCCATATCACCCTCAGACTGATGGACTAGTGGAACGATTTAACCAGACTTTAAAAAACATGCTGCGGAAATTTGATTCTGAAACGGGCTCAGATTGGGACCAATGGGTACCATACTTATTGTTTGCTTATCGGGAGGTGCCCCAGGCTTCAACAGGGTTCTCACCTTTTGAACTACTGTATGGTCGTCAGGTGAGGGGCCCACTGGACTTATTAAAGGAGCACTGGGAGAGTCCACCGAGTGATCAGGACAATGTGGTCTCTTATGTTATTAAGATGAGAGAGAAACTGGATCGAATGACTGCTTTGGCTCAGGAACACATGAGGACGGCGCAGGCCAAACAAAAAACTTGGTATGACAAGAAGGCCAGAAAAAGGGTTTTTCACCCAGGACAACAGGTTTTGTTATTGCTGCCCTCGTGTGACAGTAAGCTGTTGGCTTGATGGCAGGGGCCATATGAAATTTCTAAGAGACTAAGCTCAGTGACATATGAACTATATATGCCTGACAGGAAGGTAAAATATCAGACCTTCCATATTAACTTATTGAAAGAATTTCAGCAGCCTGGTCATCAGCAGCAGCAACCTGTTTTTCAGGAGACACCACAGCTCTTAATTTGTGCGACGGAAGTGGATGAGGAGAAAGAACAGTCCTTTCCCACAAATGTGTTAGAGCCTTATTTGTTTCAAGTGTCTCATTTGCAGGTGGATCAGCAGAGAGAGTTAGAGGCACTATTGGATCCAGAATTGTTTCAGGAGAGACCTGGTTTCACCACGTTGGTGCATCATAAAGTTTATTTGAAAGAGGAAGCTGTTCCACGTAGAAAATCTTATAGGATCCCGGAGCGATTGGTCCCAAAAATGAAGCAAGAAATTGACTTGATGTTGCAGCTGGGAGTGATCGAGGAGTCAGTCAGTGAGTGGTGTAGCCCGATTGTGCTGGTCCCCAAAAAGGACGGCTCATTAAGATTCTGTATTGATTTTAGATACCTTAATTCAGTATCTAAGTTTGAGTCATACCCCATGCTACGGATTGACGAACTGTTAGAGAAAGTGGGCAGGGCTAGGTTTATTTCTACTCTGGACCTATGCAAGGGGTATTGGCAGGTGGCATTGGCACCGGAAACAAAGGAACTTACAGCCTTTAAAACACCTTATGGCAGTTTTCAGTTTAGGGTCATGCTATTTGGCCTTCAGGGGGCACCTGCAACTTTTCAGCGGCTGATGGACCAAGTGTTAAGGAGAGTATCAAACTTTGCGGCTGCCTATCTGGATGACGTGGTCATCTATAGTCAGACTTGGGAAGAACATTTGATACACCTTAGGCAGGTCCTTCAGTTAATTAAGAGGGCAGGACTGACAATCAATCCACGCAAATGTGCGTTCGGACAGCAGCAGGTGGAGTACCTGGGACATGTGGTTGGTCAGGGGGTTATTAGACCACGAGTAGGTAAAGTGGACGCTATCCGGACCTACCCTGTACCCACCACTAAGAAGAAGGTACGATCGTTCATGGGAATGGTAGGATGGTACAGCAAGTTCATCCCCCACTTTGCTGAAAGAGCCGCAGTTTTGACTGACCTCACTAAGGCTTCGGCACCAAATAAGGTAAAATGGACAGAGGAGTGTGACAGAGCATTTGAGGATCTGAAGAGGGCTATTTCTGGGGAGAAGGTTCTCAACAGTCCAGACTTTGCTCGCCCGTTCATTTTACAGACAGATGCGTCAGGGGTTGGCATTGGAGCAGTACTTCTCCAGGAGGAGAAGGGAGAGAGACACCCAGTGCTGTTCTTGAGCCGTAAGTTGTTGGACCAGGAGACAAGATACTCCACAATAGAAAAAGAATGTCTTGCCATGAAATGGGCAATAGGGTCTCTTAAGTACTATTTATTGGGGCGTCATTTTGTATTGGAGACAGATCATCGGGCCCTACAGTGGTTGGACAGAATGAAGGATGTAAACAGTCATCTCACAGGGTGGTATGTGTCCCTCCAACCTTATAATTTTACTGTTCGGTATGTGGCAGGGAAAACCAACCTTGTAGCTGATAGCCTCTCAAGAGTACATGACTCATAGAGCACTGTACTCTCGGGAAAGGGGGGAGGAAATGTGATGATGGAGTGTCATCGCTGTATGACTTATTGTATGTGTGATTGTGTTGTATTTGTAATATGGTAAATGTTATTATGATTGTTTGTAAAGTGCACACATTATTTTGGGATCTGTCTTTTGTTTAATTTGAATGCCCTTGGGAGATAATTGTATGGTTAAGTATTTGGTAAAATAATTGATAATTTATTTCACATACCTTTGCCAACATGCTTCCTGTGGGTGTTTGGGCAAAAGACTCCGTTAGGGGTTGAGGGCCTTATATAGGACACCAGCAGGAAGGAAGCATGTATGGTAAGTTAGAGGGGTGGTTTAGCTTTGTAAATAAGGGTTTTGAATTATTTATTGAATTATTTACACTACTGTTCAAAAGTTTGGGGTCACCCAGACAATTATTTTGTGTTTTCCATGAAAAGTCACACTTATTTACCACCATGAGTTGTAAAATGAATAGAAAATATAGTCAAGACATTGACAAGGTTAGAAATAATGATTTGTATTTGAAATAATAATTTTTTCCTTCAAACTTTGCTTTCGTCAAAGAATCCTACATTTGCAGCAATTACAGCATTGCAGACCTAACATGATTGCACAGGGGTTTTCTAATCATCCATTAGCCTTCTGACGCAATGAGCAAACACATTGCACCATTAGAACACTGGAGTGATAGTTGCTGGAAATGGGCCTCTATACACCTATGTAGGTATTGCACCAAAAACCAGACATTTGCAGCTAGAATAGTCATTTACCGCATTAGCAATGTATAGAGTGTATTTCTGATTAGTTTAAAGTTATCTTCATTGAAAAAAAGTGCTTTTCTTTCAAAAATAAGGAAATTTCTAAGTGACCCCAAACTTTTGAACGGTAGTGTATATTGTTATTGTTGTTATTGATTGTTATTTATTATATGTTATTTATATTGTATAGTTGGAAAAATATTTATGTATTTTAGAGATTAGTGGGTATGTGTAAACGATGGAAGGTTTATTGTTTACCTGGGATTATGGTAGGGGCTGATCAGCCCTAATTATCTCCAGTTAGTATAAAACAGGTGTGATGATTGATAATGATGTTCGTTTGTTTGTGGATTGTTGCTGAGAATCGTGTCGGATGTTTCTGGAACTATTTACTTGTGAGTTATTGAAAATAAAAATTGACTAATTGGAAACTGAAATCTGGCCTCGCCTCGCAGTTACTTGTGACAATCACTTAACAGCTTCAAGGAACCATCCTTAAACACATTTAATTTAGTTTATTTAATTCTTTAATTTCGATCTGCCATGAAAAAGAGACCCCCCCAATACAATCCAAAAATAAAATGGTGTGGAGAAAGGAGGCAGGCGACAGAAACTTTATTCCATCTCCAAGATGAAGTACAGCAAAACAGCCATCGCTGGTCTCTGTGCATTCCACTTTTATATCTTTACTTCCATGCATCAAGACCTGGAACTTCTGACCGGAACACACTGTAGTTTGAACAAAGGAAAATGTGGCACATTAACATGACATTACTCAGGGGCCGCTCTCACACCCTCCTTTTCCCAGCGGCTGCGGCAGCTCTCACTCTCCCCGGGGGGTGCATAGACCCAACAGTCCCGTCCAATACCCTCCGGTGACACCTCCTCCTTTGGTCCATTGTTCCCCCTTCCCCCTGCTCTCTCTGGGTGGAGAAACCCCACACAGCCCCCCCCCCCCCGAACACCCAGAAGGGGCACTAACCCCCCTGTCTTTTGGGCTTGAGCTGGCGCCCATAGCAGCTGTAGCGGGGGGTTGCCGGTCCAGTTGAACCACCCTGCTGGCGAGGTGTACAGGAGGGCACATCAGTCTGTGGAGGGAAAAAGGGAGGGAGGGGGAAACACATTATCTTCGCAAGCGCAGGTCCCTGCTGAGGGATCACCAACCTGCGGAGCCACCAATGGTGGGTGTCCGTGTTGGGGAACTTGGGCCAACACCACTTGCTTGTCTGCCAACACAAAAGCGGGCTTCAGCCTGTCGATGCAGACGGTCTCCCTACGTCCCCTCAAGTCTAACACAAAATGCTTTGCCCCAGGTTCCAACACCCTGAACAGTCCGTTGTACGGCGGGCGCAGCGGGGTCCAGTGCACATCGTGCCTGACGAAAACAAAACCGGCATTCTGCAAGCTTTTTGGGATGAATGTGCAGGGAAAAAATGGTGTACTGGGCCCGGTACGCCCACAGCCTCTGTACTGTGCAAAAAATTGCGTGGACGGATCAGCCTCGGGCACGGGGTTTTCCGGTAAAAACTCTCCAGAGATCCGCAGCGGTTGAGAAAAAATGAGTTCTGCCAGGGAGGCTGCCAAGTCCTCCTTAGATGCGGAGCGCAACCCTAAAAGAACCCAGGGCAGGCGGTCGACCCAATTTGTGTCCGTGAGCAAAGCTCTGAATGCTTCTTTAAGCAACCTATGAAAATGCTTGCATAACCCGTTAGCCCGGGAGTTGTACACGGTAGTGTAGTGAATTTTGACCCCCAGACTCTGGGCCATCGTGGACGATGAACTGTGGACCCCTGTCGGACGTGATGTCCAATGGAGATCTGAAACGTGCAACCCAAGCTGACAAAAAAGCTGCACGCCACTTCCGAGGACGTGGTAGAAGCCAGCAGGACCACTTCAGGCCAGTGCGTGGTGCAGTCCACGATTGTTAAGAGGTGCATGAAACCTTGCGACAGCAGGAGGGGTCCCACCAAATCCACGTGGATGTGGTCGAACCTCCTGGCCGGGATTTGGAATGGCTCGAGGGGGGCTCTGGTGTGCCTGTGCACTTTTGCCTGCTGGCATGTGATGCAAGCTGGAGCCCACTCTTTCACGTCCTTGTGCAAGCACGGCCAGACGAATTTCGCCCCTACTAGCTTCACCGAAGCGCGCACTCCCAGATGCGAAAGGGAGTGGACTGACTCAATAACGCGACGGCGCCAAGAGTTCGGAACCACCGGGTGCGGGCGGCTGGTGGAGACGTCGCAGAATAAGGGAGGGCACCCTTCTTGCACCACCCTGTTCTCCAGCCTTAACCCAGTTGGTGCAGACTGGAGCGCACAAATGTCCACGTCCCCGGCTTGTTCCGCGGCCATGGCAGGGAAATCAATTCCCATATAGATTGGGGCAATTAACGTGCACGACAGGCAATCGGCCACAACACTGAGCTTACCAGCAACGTGTTGAATGTCGGTAGTAAACTCCGAAATTGCGGCTAAATGGCATTGCTGCTGGGTCGACCACAGCTCTGAGACCTTCGCCATCACGTACGTCAGCGGCTTATGGTGTACAAACGTGGTGAACTCGCACCCCTCCAGCCAACACTGGAAATGGCGCCTCACCAGGTGGAGAGCCAACAATTCTCTATTGAACGTGCTGTATTTGCATTCGTTGTCGCGCAAGGTTCGGCTAAAAAATGCTAACGGCTGCCATGAACCTGAGATGCAATGCTCCACCACTGCCCCTATGGCAACATCAGACGCATCCGTAGTGAGCGCTATCCATGCGGATGGATCCGGGTGGGCTAACAACGCGGCATCCGCCAGCGCTGTTTTGGCGTTTGCAAAAGCCTGGTCTTGCCCGGGAGTCCAGTCAATGGTTTCCGCGGACTTCTTTTTTTTAAGCGCGGCATACAAAGGCTGCATCAGCTGGGCTGCTCGGGGAAGGAAACAGTTATAAAAATTGACCATTCCCAAAAACTCCTGTAGTGCTCTCACGGTCTGCGGACGTGGAAAATCCAACACCGCGCCACATTATCCGGTAATGGGATTGCGCCCTCCGGCGAAATGCAGTGGCCCAAAAAATCAATCACTGGCACACCAAACTGGCACTTCGCCAGGTTGACTATTAGCCCGTGAGCTTCCAACCTCTGTAAAGCTGTCTTGAGATGGGCGATGTGCTCCTCCTTGGACGCACTGGCTACCAGAATGTCGTCTAAGTAGACAAAAATGAAGGACAAGTCATGCAGCACTGCGTCCATCATCTTCTGGAAGGTCTGCGCTGTGCCTTTTAATCCAAACGGCATGCGTAAAAACTCGAAAAGGCCAAAAGGAGTTATTACCGCCATTTTTTGGAACGTCTTCCGTGTGCATCGGGACCTGGTGGTAACCGTGGACCAGATCCACTTTGGAAAAAACACATGCCCCAGCCAGGTGCACGGAAAAGTCCTCGATGTGTGGAATAGGATAGCGATCGTGTTTCGTGGCATTTTTCAAGCGCCGGAAATCGGCACACGGTCGCCATGACCCATTGGCTTTAGGCACCATGTGTAGTGGGGATGCCCTCAGGCTGTTGGAGTGCCTGACGATGCCTAACTGCTCTAAGTTGGCAAACTCCTTGTGCACGCTGGCCAGTTTAGCTGTGTCCAGGCGCCAAGGTCGAGTGAATACCGGTGGCCCTATTGTAGCTATGAAATGTTCGACCCCGTGTTTTGTTATCGTAGCTGAAAACGTCGGGACCGTGAGTGCTGGGAACTGTGGGAAGAACTGTTGGTACTTACCCCCTGGAGCTATAACGTTAGCCAGTGTTGCCAGCCCAGCTCCCCAAGCTGTACAGGGCAGAGAGGGAAAAGAGACAGCATCCACTAATCTCCTCTTACCAACATCAACTAACAACCCATAAGCACATAGAGAATCTGCGCCCAAAATGGGGACGGAACATGCAGCTACCAGAAAGTTCCACTGAAAGTTGCGTCCGTGTAAGCATATCGTCAGTGTCTGCTCGCCAAATGTCCTGATGGTAGATCTGTTAGCAGCCGTAAGCTTGGGATCACTTCCTCCTGCCACCCTGTCTGCGTTGACCAGTAGGATGAGGCTCTTCTGGTTGCCGGAGTCCACCAAAAACCGTCTCCCCAAACCTGTGTCTGTGACATGAAGCAGTCTGTTCCTGTCGCCATCGGTTGCAGCTGCAACTGAATTCCAAACGTGCCGTCTTCCCGGCTCCTTGAATTGGCATGGCCATAGACAGCGTTGGGCATTCCAGGCGAAACGGCAATGATAAAAACAGATCGACCCGTTCCTTTGTTGCCTGGTGTCTGTCCCGGTTACCACCCACGGCTCCTCAACCTCACTGGAGCCCCTCATGGATGCCAGTGCCACTGCCTGCACGCTGAGAGTTCTGGTCGCCAAAAGGATGCGGTCCAGTTCCTGAGCCAGGGCACGATAGTCCTTGGCAACCAGCCGCAGCGAGTTGGCCAGGATCGCCCTAGCTGTAGCCGGTAGGTTCCTGAGGAACAAGTGGACAAACAGGAAGGATTCATCGTCCTTCCCCCTCAACGCCAGCATGCTCTCCATTAGCTCCACTGCTGATCTGTCCCCTAACTCCTAACGTGTTAGGAGTTTCTCTGTCCTCTCACTGTCAGAAAGGGTGTAACGCTGGAGAAGCATCCTCTTGAGTGCTTCATATTTTCCTTGGGCTGGCGGCTCCTGGAGCAGGCTCGTCACCTGTTGCGTGGTGCGCGCATCCAGCACAGTGACCACATAGTAATATTTTGTATCGTCCGTTGTTATCCCACGGAATGCAAACTGAGCTTCCATGTGCAGGAACCACGCAGTCGGGCTGTGAAGCCAGAAGTCTGGGAGCTTGACTGAGACAGCATACGCGGCGCTGGTGCTCTCCCTCCCGGCAGCCTCCGGGGCGACGCTCGGCTCGCTTTCCATGGCACGTCTTAGGGTCACAGCTGTGGAGAAAGGAGGCAGGCGAGGCAACGAGCTGGACGACACAGAAACTTTATTCCATCTCCAACATGAAGTATAGCAAAACAGCCATCACGGGTCTCTGTGCATTCCACTTTTATATCTTTATTTCCATGCATCGAGACCCGAAACTTCCAACCGGAACACATTGTAGTTCGAACAACGGAATGTGTGGCACATTAACATGACATTACTCCGGGGCCGCTCTCACACCCTCCTTCTCCCAGTGGCTGCGAGAACCCAACAGTCCCGTCTGATACCCCCCGGTGACACCTCCTCCTTTGGTCCATTGTTCCCCCTTCCCCCTGCCCTCTCTGGGTGGAGAAAACCCACACCATGCCCCCACAATGGTCAGGTTACAGAAGGAAAGGGTTTGGATTGAAGCAAAAGCTTTTATATGTCTAACCCATTTACTGAAATGATCAAACCACAGCATACAAACTAAACTACATATTTTTTTCATTTTAAATAAAATTAATTATTTTTAACAAATACTCACAAAATTGACTATTTACAAAGCAAAAAAAAAAAATCACAGCAACAGATCAGGTAATAGTATTTGGGGGGTTATGTCAGTTTATTGCTGCATGTTGTAATTAATTAAAGTTTAGGTTCAAATGGCAAGATTTGGTTTAAAATATTCACTTACAATATGTTTTCTAGCATGTGCTTGATAATTACAAAAATCGTAAGGAATAGGGTAAGCTGGGAATTGAACTTGGGACTGGCAGTGCTTACTGTACCGAAAGTAAATGTTTCACCCACTATACTATTTGTCAATAAGTGACAGCCTGGACAGTTTGTTTTATTCACTATCACCAGGCGATGCGCTTGCTTTCAAAATGTTATGTTTATTGTCCATCCATCCATCCATCCATCTTCTTCCACTTAATCCTTTTTGGGTCACAGGGGGGCTGGAGCCTATCCCAGCATCTTTGGGCAAGAGGCAGGGTACACCCTGGACAGATCGCCAGTCCGTCGGCGATGGATGTTTATTGTCATAAAATTTAACCAAGATGACTGCTTTTACATGGCATATTGTTGAAAGGGTGAGCCTAAACCTATGACTGAGGTGCAAATGCAAGTAGAATACATGCTCTTTAGTCATGATCAGGGATCTTTTAGACTTGTCTGCCTTTACAGAGAGCTGATTGGATGAAACACCTTTGAATCTGCTGGCTCCGGAGAAATCAGGCCTGCCTACTTATCATATTTTATCATAAAATACGTATGTAAAAAACGCCGGGTGGCGTGTTTTATGCCAGGTGATGTAAATTACGCCACCTGGCGGAAAACACGTCACATGGTGAAAAAGATATGGTGCTACGTTTTTATGCCAGGTGGCGTAATAAAATGCTGCCTGGCGTTATATAACGTGTTCTACTAATTAAAAATCCTGTTATAACTGGGTGATTTTCGACTCTTTTGGCTTTCCATATATTTGTACCACCAGTCACATGAACAGTCTGTTGTGTTGTTGCTGAGACATATTATTGTGTGACACGAGTGGTGGCTCCACCTTCCCGGTTCCACTACCACCCGGGGTATAAGAGGGCTGTGAGGAAGAGAGGCGGTCTCTTTGGCCTCCTCTCAGCCTGACAGTAGTGCCTGTATTGAGAGAGTGAGTCATCATTAAAGTCGTGTTCAGTTCAACATTCAGTCTTGTCCTTGGTTCTCATTTCACTGACATAACATTTGGCAACAAGGGTAAAAGTATGGACGCGAGGGTTACTACTATTCGGCCATTTTTGGAGTTTCCCAGTGAGCCTCCAGTCCCTTGGGCAAGGTGGTTCGCCACATTTCAAAATTATTTGGTGGCATTGAACCTTGGTAGACTGGAGAAGTTGTGGGCATGGTTACTGTTCGTTCACAACTTGGGAATGGAAGGACAACGTATCCTTAGTACCTTGGGTGACAGTGATAGCTTTGAAGAAGTGGTTGAGCTAATGGTGCGACACTATCACTCCCCGGAAAACGTCATCATCTGGAGGATTCAGTTTTGGCAGCTCTGCCGGCAGACTGGCAAGTCAGTACAGCGGTATGTAGCAGACCTATGTCAGCTGGCCAAGGACTGTCAGTTTGGAGCGTTAGAGGAAGAGATGGTTCACGACCAGTTGGTGGAACATACCCTTTGCCCAGCGACAAGGTTGAAGCTCCTCACACACTCAGGCGAGCTGACGTTAGCCACGTCCATCGAGTTAGCTCAACAGTGTGAAGCAGCAGACAAGCTATCAGGAGAGCTTGGTGAGAGAGCGGCACACCGCCATTTTGAACCACAGTTGACGGCACAGGCAGTGGACCCGGACAGCGACAATGGCGTGGAGGATGATGAGGAACACGTTAACGCTGTGAAGATAAGGTCCGCCCCAGGATCGCCCAGGTGTTTGGGTTGTGGGTCCACCAACCACCGTTATAAGGCTAGAGAGTGTCCGACAAGAGGAAAACGCTGTGGCAAGTGCAGACTCCTGCATCATTTTGCCAGGGCAAGTTAAAGGTTTGAGTGAGGGGACACAAGATGCAAAGAGGACCCCCCTTCCCCTGCTCCAATTCCCACAGTCATTCACACCGTATCCCCGAGTACCAACGGTCGTTCCTATTGTATGGTGGAATTGGACGGGGTAGCAGTGCCGCTACTGATTGACATGAGTGTGGTGAGATCTGTGTTGAATTGGTCTACTGTGAGGAGTTTCTTCCCACATTATCGAGTGAGAGGTCATTCAGCACCACTGTGCAGTTATGGTGGAAGAAGGTTGGCCACAGTGGGATCGGTGGAACTGACAGCTAGGTACAAGTCGGCGGAGGTGTCCAACCTGAAGTTCATCATGACTGCCTGCGGTGAGAATGTTATGGGGTGTGATCTCTTTTATGGATTGGGCTTCACCATCACCAGCAGTGTTGGAGAAGAATAGTCGGGCCGTGGTTTGTGGGACTGGCCGGTTCTGCGAGTGGTGGCCGAAGTTATGTGGGGTGAACCTTTGCCTAGTATTCTGGATGATGAGCAGGACCAACCCCACCCAGGGCCATCGTGGGAGGGTCCTGGTGCCAGTGCCCAAGTAACCCTAGCTGAGGGAACTGGGCGGCATGTTGGGACACCTGTGATGGCGGGTGGAGCCGAATGGATGACCCATTCTACTCCCGGAATTTGGCTGGAAGGTACCGGTGAGCAGGGGGTCACAATAGCTTCACCGGCAGCGAAAATGAAAGAGAACGAGGCAAGACCAGCTGGCACGGTAAAACGACATGCCAAACAGAGACACTGGAAGCCAAGTGGGGCTCCTCTGGGGGTTGCGGATGTGGTCCGACCCAGAGAGGAGGTCTGGTTGAGAGGTTTTCAGGGCAAATGCTGACAAGAAGATGACCGGGGTGGCTGCAGGTGGTGGCTGTTGGGGAGGATGGCTACCTCCAGCTATCTGATGGCTTGTGGAGGCATCCCAATGAGCTGTGGCATGCCAAAGAGGAGAAGGAGGTGTTTGGGCTTTGATGTTGGTCATCCCTGGGAGCAAAGAAAAGAAGGTGCACCGGAAGGGAACCGTCTGACGGTTTTCCGGGGGGTGGTTCTGTAGTGTATTAATTATGATTATTATTGTGTGTTATGGGTGATGGCTACACCTTTCTGGTTCCGCCACCACCCAGAGTATAAAAGGCCTACCCGGAAGAGGCACAGTCTCTTTTCAACCAGCACCTCTGCTTCAACGGAAGCGCCTTAGAGTTCTGTGAGTCTGTTCAATAAAATTCCGTTCGACTGCATCTTCAGCCTCATTATTGAAGTATTGGTTATGGACATAACATTTGGCAATGAGGATAAAGCTATGGAAAAATGAATTTCTAGTATTCGGCACCCAGGCTCCCATTGGAGCTCCCAGGCGAGCCGCCAGTTCCCTGGGCGAGGTGGTTTGCAGCATTCCAAAATTATTTGGTGGCACTAAACCTCGGCAAATTGGAGAAACTACGTGCACGAATGATACTGGTCCATAATCTCGGCATGGAATGGCAACGTATTAGTAGTTTTGAGGATGTGGTTGCGCTAATGGCGCACTACTTTCACGCTCCTGAGAACGTCATCGTCCAGCAGATCCAGTTCCGACAGCGACGCCAGCGGC
This sequence comes from Pholidichthys leucotaenia, assembly GCA_020510985.1. Lineage (NCBI taxonomy): Eukaryota > Metazoa > Chordata > Actinopteri > Cichliformes > Pholidichthyidae > Pholidichthys > Pholidichthys leucotaenia. Next base: position 43,878,867 of record CM035847.1, on the reverse strand, counting down.
CGGGAGAGTCGGTGCAACGGTATGTTGCGAACCTGCGCCAGCTGGCTGGAGAGTGCCAAATTGGGGCTTTGGAGGAAGAAATGGTCCACGATCAGTTGGTGGAGCACACACTGTGTTCTGCGGCATGGTCCAGGCTCCTCACACACTCTGGTGAACTGACATTGACTGCAGCTGTGGAGATAGCTCAACAGTACGAAGCAGCAGATAAACTATCAAAGGACCTTGGTGAGAGAACAACGTTGAGGCAGTCTGACTCACAATCAGCGGCGCAGGCTGTGGAACCGGGTAGCGATGATAGCACAGGAGATAAAGAAGACTACGCTACCGCTATTAAGATTAGGTCCACCCCAGGGTCGCCCAGGTGTTTGGACTGTGGGTCCACCAAGCACCAATGCAAGGCGAGAGAGTGTCCGGCATGGGGCAAATGCTGTGGCAAGTGTGAACTCCTACATCATTTTGCCAGGGCCTGCAAAAAGGTTGAGCGAGTGGAACAGCGACACAGAATGGATTTCCCCACCACAACTCCTACAGTTATTCACACTGTCTCCCCGAGCACAGATGGGTGTATTTATTGTGACATGATGCTGGACAGCGTGGAAGTGCCGTTGTTGGTGGACACGGGTGCAGCGGCATCCGTGTTGAAATGGCCTACTGTGAGGAGTTTGTTCCTGCATTACCGTGTAAGAGGACTGTCGATGCTGTATTGTGGCTATGGAGGTAACAGACTAGCCATTGTGGGGTCGCTGGAGCTGACGGCAAGGTACAAGTTGGCTGTGGTCTCAAATATCCAGTTTGTGGTGACTGTCAAGGGGTCAAATGTAATGGGCTGTGACCTGTTTTACGGACTGGGCTTTACAATCACCAGTGGTATTGGAGAGGAGTGATCGGGCCGTGGTTTGTGGGACCGACTGGCTCCGTGCGCAGTGGACAATGCGGTGTGGGGTGAAGATTGGCCTAGTATTCTGGGAGATGGACAGGACCAATCCCACCCAGGGCCATCATGAGAGGGTTCCGGTGCCAGGGCCCAATTACCCTGGATGTGGGAACTGGGTGGCATGGTGGAACGCCTGTGACTGTGGGTGGAGCTGTGAGGACGGCTTCCTCTGCTTCCAGAACTTGGCCGGGAGGTACCAAGAAGCAAGGGGCTACAACGGCTTCGCTGGCGCTCAGAATGAAAGAGCGGGGCAGGACCGGCTGGCATGGTGGACAAATGTGCCACACAGCAACACTGGAGGCCGAGTCGGGCTTTGCATGGAGTTGGTGTAGTGGTTCAACCCAGAGAGGAAGCCCGGTCTAGACATTGTGAACGTTTGAAGCTGAGTCGAGCTCCCCTGTGGGTCACTGACGTGATTCGACCCAGGGCGGAGGCTCGGCTAAGAGGAGTTCACGGCAAGAGGAAACAATGAGAGGACCACGGATGGCTGCAGGTGGTGGCTGTCCGGGAAGACGGTTATCTTCAGATGTTCGATGGATCGTGGAGACACCCCAACAGGCGTGCCGTTGAGAAGGAGGTGTCGGGGCTCTGACATGGTTCATCTCCGGGGGTGAAGCACAGGAGAAGCTCTGGTCGGTACCCACCGGACGGGTTTCCGGGGGGTGGTCTCCCCATCGAGACTGTATGGTGGCAAGGGGGCGATATGTTTTGGGGTTCACCTATGCTAATGTTTGAAATGTTAATGTGTGCAGTACTGGGGCTGCGTTATTGTTGTGTTGACCTGGCATATGCAAAAAAAGTGGTTGGGTTGAGTGCTCATTTTAGAAAAAAAAAAGAGTGTGGGCTACTTTTATCGGGGGCGGGGGGGGTGCAGAATTTGTTAATAGGTGTGCATTGCCTGAGCCATGGAAGTGATATGTTTCACACTTACTCGCTGTGGGATTGCCCTGTGTGTGTGTGTTTTTTTTAAAAAAAAGGCCCAACACTGTTTGTACCTTTGCATTTACTTGCATGTGTGATATGTGATTTGCCCGAGTTCAGGGGTGAGGGTGTTGGGTGGGGGGCTGGCACAGCGGAGTATGGATGCACATATTGTCTGTTTGTAGAGTGTTTTAAGAAGGTTTGGATTGTACATATTTTTTGGGATTATTTTTGCATGTTATATTAGGAACACGGCAGCCTACTTTGTCCTATGGACTGTTTTATAATAGAGTCGGCAGAATAACCCGTCTGGCCGTGTGGAGGTGAGGCAGTAGTCCACCTGTCCCCCTCTAGTTTTAGTTATTTGTGTGCATGGATAGTATGCATGTATTTACTGTTAGTGTGTGATTTGGGTCAAAATTTGGGTGGGTCTAATGGTGTGTGCCTTGGACTTTTCTATGGGGGGGTGCTGTAGTGTATTAATTATGACTATTATTATTGTGTGTTATGGGTGACGGCTACACCTTTCTGGTTCCACTGCCACCCAAAGTATAAAAGGCTTACCCGGAAGAGGCACAGTCTCTTTTTGACCAGCACCTCTGCCTCGACGGGAGCGCCTTAAAGTTCTGTGAGTCTGTTCAATAAAGTTCCGTTTGACTGCATCTTCAGCCTCATTATTGAAGTATTGGTTATGGACATAACAGGTTCCTCTGCTGGGACAGACTGATGGTTGGGCAATGTATATAATGCATGGTGATGGAATGGGGGATAACTGGGTTGTATATTAGTTCTGTTAATTGTTTAGTATAGACAGCAGAATAATCCGTCTAACTGTGTGTGGGTGGAACGTTAGTCCACCTATTCCCCCTCGCTTTAGTTGTTTTGAGTGAATGTCATAGGCCTTTGAATATTTCTGTTTAGCTTTTAGTGCCTGATTCGGGTTCCAAATTGGAGAGGGTTTCGATTATATGTGTGTGTTTTGGACCAATTTTTGAAGGGGGGGAAGTGTTGTGTTGTTATTGGGCCATATTATTGTGTGACATGGGTGGTGGCAAGGCGGCGCGGTGGCGGAGTGGTTTAGCACTGCGGCAGCACAGTAACTTACCCTTGGCCGGGGGATCCTGGGTTCGATCCCAGCCCCCGACCAACAGTGATCTGTGTGGAGTTTGCATGTTCTCCCCGTGTCTGCGTGGGTTTACTCCGGGATTTCTCCGGTTTCCTCCCATATGCCAAAAAAACATGCAAGTTGGGTTAATTGGCATCAAACTGGGGATTCTAAATTGTCCTTAGGTATGACTGTGAGAGTGAATGGTTGTCTGGCTCTCTGTGTTGGCCCTGCGATGGACTGGCGATCTGTCCAGGGTGGACCCTGCCTCTCGCCCAGAGACGCTGGGATAGACTCCAGCCCCCCCGCGACTCGAAAAAGATTAAGCGGAAGAAGATGAATGAATGAATGAATGAATATTTGTGAGGAGCCTCACACCCTGAACAGCAACAAGTACCAGAACTACGCAAAAACATTAAAAAACATAAAAACTACCAGTGCTGAAATTACCTGCCACTTGACTGGAAAACACATATGTGGACTATACATTAAAACGAATTTGAAACACTTTTAAAAACGCTATTTTAAATGTCCCATTACTCCACTCTTGCTTACTAATTTAACAGTTACCGAAACCGAAAGTTGCCCCCATAATCGTTTCTACAACAGCGCCCTCAGGTGGATAATTATTCATGCTGCAGTTCCCCTCCAGTCCGCTTTGGTCCGCGTGCGCTTTGGACGAGCCTGCACGCACGCGGCACTGTACATATTCACTTTTTTCAGCTCCCCAGGCCAAGCCTTTGACGCATGCGTACAAGCATCATTTGTAGTTTCACTCCTGCCCGATAGGTAGCGCCAATGCGCTGACGCGCCAGGCCTTTCACCAACGGAGAAACGCTGCTTGCTTTCTGCTGCTTGACTTCCCGGTTTTCACTCCTTTTCTTCGAAGATGCTGCTGCTGCTGAAGTATGTATGTATGATTCATGTACGTTTATTCTCGTCTTCTGCTTCCTCGTTGTCTTCTTCGTCTACTTTGTCTTGGTATTCTGTGCGATATCGCCATCTCGTGAATGGGACGTTCAGTCTTGCGCATGCGCTTTTCAACGCGTTCAGATCGTGGACAGGCGGCGCGGTCACAAAATTTGGGCTGCACGCGGTCGTCCGTGGTCGAGCACTGCGGACGCTTGCGGAGTGGAGACGATGACGTAAATTTCGTTACACAAGGTTTCCGGTTACACGTACGCGTACGGCAGAGGTGCAGCATGAATCCAGCTGAGCAACTAGTCAAGAGCGCGCATGCGCCGTTTGATTGGCTATGGGCGGGTAATCGTTAACATGTAGCAGTAGCATTCTTGGATCCGGTTAAGCCGAACGGTTTTCGTTAACAACGTCCAACTCCAGTAAGTAACCATTCATTACGTGTCTTTGTTGACTTATTATCCGTTTGGTTGTTTAGTCTCGCTGTCAGCCGACTGGTGACACCAAAAATTGTTATGTTAGCTGTTTGCGCTGCTCGTTTGAAGTGGCGGTAGCTAACATCGACTGAAGCTCTAAACCAGGGGTTCCTAAACTTTTCATCCCGTGGACCCCCGAAATGGGAACAGGTCAAGTGGGCCACTGACCAAGTGAGCACCCCATGTGAGCACCCCAAGTGGACCCCGGGGTCCAGTCTGTACATGTACGAGTACATTTTCAATACAGTGGTTTACAGACTGAGTCAGAGCTTTCTAAAGCGTCATTCAGAACATTCTTTTCCCACATACCTGTTCTGTGGATTTTCATCTGGGGCCAGCAGCGGTGGAGAAGAAGTGTCTTTTGAAAGCAGAAAACTGAGCCAGAACCTTCTCTGGGTCAGCTCAGTTGTCATCATACATACATTTTTTAAACTTCTTGGTGACCAGGAAAAGCCTTTCTAACAGTTTTACACAAATTCTTGTTGTTGTTCTCCTTCTTGGTGTTTACAAATCACTGGCGGCGCGGTGGAGGAGTGGTTAGCACTGCGGCAGCACAGCAACTCAACCTTGGCCGGGGATCCTGGGTTCGATCCCAGCCCTCGACCAACAGTGATCTGTGTGGAGTTGGCATGTTCTCCCCGTGTCTGCTTTAAGTTAGGTTAATTGGCATCAAAACTGGGGATTCTAAATTGTCCTTAGGTGTGAGAGTGAATGGTTGTGTGTCTCTCTGTGTTGGCCCTGCGATGGACTGGCGATCTGTCCAGGGTGTGCCCTGCCTCTCGCCCAAAGATGCTGGGATAGGCTCCAGCCCCCCCCGCGACCCGAAAAGGATTAAGCGGAAGAAGATGAATGGATTGCGAATGTACTTGTACAGACTTGTACCTGCACAGATTGGATCACGGGGCCCACTTGACCAGTGTCCACAGGAAGCAGTGCCGCTGTCTGACATGACCATATCCCAGCGCGTCACGGACATAAAGTGTCCTATATGCTTCGTAGTTAGATGAATCCACAGATGTATCAAACTGTGCGCACGCTTTCTTATGTATAAGTCACCTCCGGGGATAGCGGGGGTCGCCAGTCGCTGTCACAGTTATTTGGGGGGATACAGGTCAAGTATCCTGCGCCTGTTTATCCCCATGCATTGGAAAAGAAGAAGAACGGTAGAGAGTGAAGCTATAGTCCACAGATGGAGTACACGGATATAGATATAGAGTGATGATACAGAGTGAAGTACATGGCGGTAATGCACCTGTAAGCTGGTTGCCAACCGCCAATCAAATCTAAAAGAAGAAGAAGAAAGATCCCCATGCATTGATCGATTCATAGCGATAGCAGCGGGTTATATTAAGATTTCTCTAATTGTGTGTGGCGTTTTTGTCTGTGCAATTAAATATGCCACCTTTGAGCATTGGTATTGTTGTTGTTTGATTAGTTATGACGTTCTTTTGACCGTGCAATTCTCTCTCCTTTTGGCGGAAAAAAAAATTTGCTGATTTAGCGGCAAGAGATGGGTGCTTAGTTTCCAAGTGTTTGAGCATTTTTACGGGCTTTAAACTCCCATAGACTTACACAATGGTCCTCTCCGGCATACAACTAGGAACATACCGGTCGCTATGGAGGGTGAGAATATGTATGGGCACATAATCATACCATGTAGGATAACTAAATAGACGGTTATGCTGTTTCATCCCACCTAGCAACAATGCTCTGCACTGGTGTGTGTTTATATATTTACATATTTATTCCATCTAGCTACAATGCTCTGCACTGGGTGTGTTTATATTTATATATCTATATATTTATTCCATCTAGCTACAATGCTCCGCACTGTGTTTTTATATATCTACATATTATTCCATCTAGCTACATTGCTCCGCACTGTGTGTGTTTATATACTTGCATATTTATTCCACCTAGCTGCAATGCTCCATACTGTGGGTGTTTATATATTTACATATTTATTCCATCTAGCTACAATGCTCTGCACTGTGTGTTCATATATTCATATATTTATTCCATCCAGCTACAATGCTCTGCACTGTGTGTCTGTGTGTGTGTGTGTGTATATATATATTTTATAGTAATATGTACATATGTATATTAGCTGCTCTTGCTTGCTTGTTTTTTCTTGCCTTCTGATTGTTGCTCTGAGTGTTGCTATCCCTGTGCTGTTGCAATCCTGGAATTTCCCCGTTGTGGGACTAATAAAGGCTTATCTTATCTTATCTTATCTTATCTTATGTGCAAGCACCTCAGTACACACTACACATTGGGGATGTTGTACTTCACTGATAACGATGCCTGAATCCATGCTGAATACAGGTGCATCTCAATAAATTAGAATGTAATTGGAAAGTTGATTTATTTCAGTAATTCAGTTCAAAAAGTGAAACTCATATATCACTCTAAATTCAAGAAATTGTGTGTGTCAGTGTGTCACGGCCATGGGACTCGCTAAAAGGTCATAGGACCGCCTGTGACAGTGTTTCCTCTGGCTTAAAGAGCTTGGCGTGGTGGCAACATATTCCCACACTGTAACATTGCATATGGAACTTACCATTTAAAGTACTGTACAACCGAGGCTTGAATATTGGGCCAGTTGGGGTCCCACCCAGACATCCTGTGTTTAGACTTTTTAGTGGTGTGATCCTTCTCTCCTTCCTCTGCCTGAACACTTTCCTCTCCTTCGCTCCTCTCTTCTGTCTCAGCTACAGTGCTCTGCACTGTGTGTCTGTGTATATATATACTGTATATATATACATATAGTAATATGTACATATGTATATTAGCTGCTCTTGCTTTTTTTTTTTTGTTTTTTCTTGCCTTCTGATTGTTGCTCTGAGTGTTGCTATCCCTGTGCTGTTGCAATCCTGGAATTTCCCCTTTGTGGGACTAATAAAGGCTTATCTTATCTTATCTTATCCAAACAGGTTAGAAAATATCAAGCATCATGTTTTGTCCTGCTGAATTTTTTTTTTGTCATGGTTTACATAAATGACAAAAATATGTGTGTTTTTTGTATTTTTATTCTAGTGTTTTTTTCCATTGAGAGAGTAGGGAAGGGAAAGAAACATTCATAATTTGTTCCTGCTGCTGTCAAAGAGGTGAACAAGTTGTAACAATATATTGCACATAATTGAGGTACCTATTTATTAACTCCATTTTATATTTACTTATTTTTGTAGGATGTTATTTGGGTTCTAAATATTTTATTGGGTTTTAGACCTTCGAGTTTTTAACCTCTTTGACTAGTTTTTAACTTTTTAATATGACCCTTCTCTCTTATCTCTGGTTTTTCTCTCATCTCTTTGTCTTATATCCTGATTGATGGAGCCTTGAGTATTTTTATCATGTTTATAGTCAGCTTCATGTGTGCCTGTGTTTGTGTCTATGTTGAATGTAATTGTGGCTTGTAAATATGGATGTCACCAGACTGCAAAACAAATCTACCTACGGGTACAAATAAAGTAACCTGAACCTGATAATAGTAATGTAATCATGCATACTTAAATTATATGATCAAGTGGGTATAGTAACCAGAAATTCTACTCATGTTAAAGCAGTGCTTTGAAATTAATAATCAAAAGTAGACAACCAAAAATTTCTAGTTAAGGGTACAAAGAGCACCCACTTCAAAACTTGAGTAATGACTTCAGTCTTGAAGGTTTGAGGTTTTTCTCCAAAATTTATAACAATTTTCTTATAGTTTTCTACTTTTCTCTGCAGATCTATCTAAAGTTGAAACCATGTTCCTCAAATTTATGACTTTTCCTGTACATTTGAAACTTTATTATAAATTTGTGATTATTTTATGACTAATTTTTGTCTTTTTTTTTTAAATAAAATTAGTTTTTTTTGTTTGTTTTTTTTAGATAAATTTGAAACATCCTGTGGTAATTTTTTTTTACTTTTTCCTTATAACAATTTACATTTTTGACCATAATTTTGCAGACCAGAACAATAACTGATTACAAAGAAAAAATATTAATAAAATTGTATTTAATGAAATAAATTAACTTAAATGACCAAGGATGCCGTTATTTCTGTTATATTTCTTTGTTTGTTGGTTTTTTTTTTTTTTTTTAAATCTCCTCACCACCCAGACAGCAGCAAAAACCTCCCTTATTTTGAAATCAAATGTTGGCACGTTTAGTTTGTCTGGAGGTTGCTGACGGATTAAAGTCATTGACTTCGTGAATTTTGGTCATCTTAACCTGCCAAGTACATAATAGGGATCTGTAGCAGATTCTAAAGACATAATTCACCACAATATGTGTTCATGTACAGAATGATCTGTTCAGGTGGTTATAGTTGTGCTCTCAGGCTTTCTCATCAGGCACCTCTCTAGGCAGCCGCTGGAGGACCTCAGGTTAGAGTGAAAAGAGCATTTTTAGCTGTTGCTTTTTGTCACTGCCACTGGAGAATAAAAACGGCACGCTTGCTCGTACGAGAAAAGAGAGAAATTGCCAGTCTCTTCATTCCTGCAATTCCTACAGAACATAACTTAATACTGTAGTGGCTGGTGAAATATATCCTCAGCAATTAATTAGTCCCCCTTGCCTTTCCCTTCATATGAAGCCGGCTGCAAATGAATTCTAACCACATCTCTTAGTTAAGCAACTCTTCCATTATTGCTCTCGTTTCCAGCGGGTTATTAAAACCATGATAAATGCCTGCAGTGCTTACATACCTCTTCTGATTTTTTTCCACGTTTAAAGTATTTTAATAAACTCATGTTTCTGTTGGACAGTTGCGGTAAGCGAGACACTGCCTGCTGACTGACTGGAAAACTTGCGTGAGCGGGGTGCTTCTAAACACTGCGGATGACGGCCACGTGCATTGTTCGTGTGCGTGCTTGCGGAAAGTCATTGCTTCATATATTTTTCTTAATCATATCTCCTTGGTGTGACGGTAAAATTTCTGGCGGGGTGGCCTGCCACCGAGAAATATTACCAGAGGAAACCCTGTATGATGTTCCTATGATGTCCTATGATGTTCCTATGTATAAAGAGTACAGAACAACTCTTTATGTGTGAAAAAATTATCCATCCTTGGACTGCATCACTCACAATCATAGGACTTGCTATGACATCGTCAGAGATCAAAGGCAGACATCAGTCACGCTCACTCATGATCATAGGACATAAAAGATCAAAGGCAGCCATCACTCACAGTCATAGGACTCGCTATGACATCATCAAAGATCAAAGGCAGCCATCACTCACAATCATAGGACTCGCTATGACATCAGCAAAGATAAAACACAGGCATCACTCAGAATCATAGGACTTGCTAGGTCCTATGATTCATGTCATCACCTTGACATGAATGATGTGACGGTGGAGGTGTGGCAGAAAGAGCTGATGAAGTTACACAGACCCAGGGCGATCAGCTCATGGTTCCCATCCACACTGTACCCATGCTTCAGGGCGAAGATCTTGGAGAGTGAGATGCACATTGAGAATCCAACGATTGCGATGGCAAAGGATTCCGTGATCAAACTGAGTAACAGAAAGAAGTGCAAAAATGCAGGCATCATAGGAGTCACTATAACATCATCAGCTATGACATCAGCAAAGATCATAGGACTTGCTATGACATCATCAAAGATCAAATGCAGGGATCATAGGAGTTGTTATGACATCATCAAATATCATAGGACTCACTATGACATCATCAAAGATCAAAGGCAGTCCAGTGTTTCCTTTGGCTTAAAGACCTTGGCGCGGTTGCCACGGCCAAGATGTGTGAAGGGATGATATAGACTCTATATCATCCCTTCACAGGTGTGAAGGGACGAAGAAGGAGACGAAGAAGAGTGATGTCATAGGAGATGAAGAAGAGTGATGTCTGAAGATAGAGTTGAGGTTCGATTGGACACAGCAATGATGATAGAAGGACTACAGCTACTACCTGACCAGATAGAGTGATGGTATAGAGTGAAGTACGTGGTGGTAATTCACCTGTAAGCTGGTTGCCAACCGCCAATCAAATCTAAAAGAAGAAGAACAACATATTTTTTGGGGGGTGGGCAGAAAACACATGACACGATTGTAACTGGAAATGTTAATTTTACACTATTTTTATTTTTTTAAATTTTGCACAGTAATATTGCATAATGGAACTTACCATTTGAAGTATTGTTCTACCAAGGCTTGAATGTTGGCATATTGGTCCAGTTGGGGTCCCACCCAGATGTCCTGTGTTTGGACTTTTTGCTGGTGTCATCCTTCTCTTCTCCCTCTGCTCACACCTCTCCTGGGCCCTTTGCCTGAACACTTTCCTCTCCTTGGCTCTTCTCTTCTGTCTCATCTTTCCCTCTCTGAGCCCTGTCAAATTCAGGTTCTCTCTCTGTCTATGGTGATATACAAACAGGCTAGAAAATACCAAGTGTCATGTTTTGTCCTGCAGGATTTTTTTCATGGTTTACATAAATAACCAAAATGTGTATTTTTTATATTTTTATTCTAGTGTTTCTTTTTTTTCCCCATTGACAAAGAATAGGAAAGGGAAGGGGAAAAAAACATTCATAATAGTAATTTAATCATGCATACTTAAATTATATGATCAGAGGTGGGTATAGTAGCCAGAAATTCTACTCATGTAAAAGCAGTGCTTTGAAATTAATTATTAAAAGTAGACAACCAAAAATTTCTAGTTGAGTTTAGGGTACAAAGAGCACCGACTTAAAAACTTGAGTAATGACTTCAGTCTTGAAGGTTTGAGGTTTTTCTCCAAAATTTATAACAATTTTCTTATAGTTTTCTACTTTTCTCTGTAAATTTATCTAAATTTGCAACCATTTTCCTCAAATTTGTAATTTTCTCTTGTAAAATTATGACTTTTCTTGTACATTTGAGACTTATAAATTTGTGGATTATTTTAGGGCTAATGTTTATCTTTTTTTAATCTAATCCAACTTTATTTATAAAGCTCTTTAAAAATGACAGCTGACACTAAGTTCTGTACATCAACGATAAATAAAATATAAAAGCAATAAAATATAGCTAAAGTACAAAACAGCACAAACAAAACAATCATCACACAATAGAGACAATAAAAACAAGTAAAATCACTGTCTCAAACTGGGTCAAAAGCCAGAGAATAAAAACAGGTTTTAAAACTGGACGGTGAAGAGGCCTGTCCGATGGACAAAGGCAGATTATGATAAAATTGCTGTTATTTGTAATAAATTTGAAACAGAATGTAGCAATTTTTGTACTTTTTTCCTCATACAATTTGAAGTTTTGACCATAATTTTGTAGAGCCAGAACAGAACAATAACTCTGAATTCAAAGAAATATAATTATTAAATTTATATTTGTAGTAGTAGTAGATTAGTTTATTTGACAGGGACAGTGCAATAAGAAGAAATAAATGAACTTTAATGACCAAATATGCAGTTATTTGTTATAATATTTCTATGTATTTATAGTTTGTTTTTTTTTAAAAAGAAATCTCACCAACCCGACAGCAGGAAAATCCTCCCTTGTTTTGAAATCCAAATGTTGGCACGTTTAGTTTCTCTGAAGGCTGCTGACGGATTAAAGTCATTGACTTCGTGAATTTCGGTCATCTTAACTTGCCAGGTACATAATAATGAACATAAATTATTAGTTGATATTGTAGTAGCTGGTGAAGTAAATCCTCAGTGATTCATCAGTCACTCTTGCCTTACCCTAAAATGAAGCCTAACCAGACCTGTTAGCTAAGCAGCTCCTCATTGTTCCAGTTACCAGCGGGTTAAAACCACCATAAATGCCTCCACTGCTAATCTCTTGTACTTTTTTCTGCGTTTAAAGTACTTTAATAAGCTCATGCTTCTCTCGGACAGCAACGCTAGAGAGACAAGGTCTGCCTGCAGAAACGGTCACACGGGCACTGGGCGGGCAGGGCGCTTCCGTGCAGATGACAGTCATGCATGTTGTTCGTGTGCGTGCTTGCGGAGCATTTCTTTCATTTAATTTTTCTTAAAAAATTTTCACACAAAAGGAGTCATTCATTATGCATAGGAACATCATAGGACATTTCACACACAAGGAGTTGTTATACATAAGAACATCATATGACATCATGCAGACATCATAGGAACATCATAGGCGGTTCTGTAATCTTTGGTCGTGACACACAGACACACACACAGAGATTGTTGAGTTTATAGAGTGATAGGCGCGGCAGCATACTTCCTTAGGGCGGCGGGCCACCACCCAGAAATGTTACCAAAGGAAACCCTACAGTCATCACTCACGAACATAGGACTCGCTATAACATTGTTAGAATAATTTTGAGCTTAAATTACTCAAAGTCAAATAATCAGGCGGAAAGTTGAATTTATGTCCATTTATTACAAAAATATAAGGAATCACCCCATTGGCCACCTGGGGGAGAGGTTACAAGGCATGACATTCAGACACACCTAGAATCTCTAAAGGATCCATTCTTCTAAGTCTGATATATATAGGTAGGAGAAATGAGAGGGAGGATGAGGATAAGGGAAGGGACAGAACGGGACGGTCCTGATAACTGAGCTTATCCAGGCGGACGTCAGACACTCTGGAGACATGGGTCATGAAGACATGAGATCCATAAAACTAACAGAATGTCCATGAAACACTAATCTATAAGATGAGGAGTTCCTGTGAATTCCTGTGACCCGAAACAGGTTATGTCAAAGAAATTATAATAAATGGCTTAGATCATGTACTGATCCTCAGTCTGAACTCTGAAGTTGCTCACAGAAACAGGCCAAGAATATATAAACTTGTCCTATATGGAATGCACATATAAACATTAAACATGGCATATGAACGGTATGATACTTCTCAAATATAATAATAATACATTATTGATATCAGTAATAGTATAGATAATATGGAATTTTTCTATCAGACATCAAAGATCATAGGACTCGTTATGACACAATCAAGGATCAAAGGCAGGCAGAACGAATGCTGATGTCCTTGCTTACGCTTGCTTTCTATGGGCATGCACAGGTATAATTCAAGAAATCTGTGTGTGTGTCTGTGTGTCACGTTCATCGGACTCACTTCAAGATCATAGGACTCGCTATGACATCATCAAAGATCAAAGGCAGGCATCACTCACGATCATAGGACTCGCGATGACATCATCAAAGATCAAAGGCAGGCATCACTCACGATCATAGTATCACTCACGATCATAGGACTCGCGATGACATCATCAAAGATCAAAGGCAGGTGTCACTCACGATCATAGGACTTGCTATGACATCATCGAAGGTCAAATGACTTGCTATGACATCATCAAAGATCAAATGACTTGCTATGACATCATCTGAGATCATAGGACTCACTATCACATCAAAGATCATAGGACTCCGTAACTTTACGGGCATGCAGAAATGCTTGCTTACACTTGCTTTCTACGGGCATACATGGATTTGCACTAGTTATATAGATTTATTACACACAGTGATATATTTCAGGTGTTTATTTCTTTTAATTTTGATGGTTATGGCTTGCAGTAAATGAAAACCCCAAATTCATTTTCTAAAAAAATTAGAATATTATATAAAATTATTTTTTAAAAAAAAGATTTTTAATAGAAATGTTGACCGATTGAAAAGTATGCCCATGTACACACGCAATACTTGGTCAGGACTCCTTTTGCATAATTACTGCATCAATGCAGCATGGCATGGAGGCGATCAGCTTGTGTTACTGCTGAGGTGTTATGGAAGCCCAGGTTTCTTTGATGGTGCCCTTCAGCTCATCTGCATTATTGGGTCTGGTGTATTTCATCTTCCTCTTGACAATACTCCATAGATTCTTTATGGGATTTAGGTCAGGAGAGTTTGCTGGCTAATCAAGCACAGTGATACCATGGTCATTAAACCAGGTATTTTTACTTTTGGCAGCGTGGGCAGGTGCCATGTCCTGCTGGAAAATGAAATCAGCATCTCCATAACGCTTGTTAGCAGAGGGAAGCATGAAGTGCTCTAAAATTTCCTGTTAGATGGCTGCACTGACATTGAACTTGATTAAACACAGTGGAAAAACACCAGCAGATGACATGGCTCCACATACAGTGGGGCAATAAAGTATTTAGTCAGCCACCAATTGTGCAAGTTCTCTCACTTAAAAGATGAGAGAGGTCTCCAATTTTCATCATAGGTATACCTCAACTATGAGAGACAAAATGAGAAAAAAAATCCAGAAAATCACATTGTCTGATTTTTAAAGAATTTATTTGCAAATTATGGTGGAAAATAAGTATTTGGTCACCTACAAACAAGCAAGATTTCTGGCTCTCACAGACCTGTAACTTCTTCTTTGAGAGGCTCCTCTGTCCCCCACTCGTTACCTGTATTAATGGCACCTGTTTTTTTTTTTTTTTTTTTTTTTTTTTTTTTTTTTTTTGTTACTTATTTGTACCTGTAGGTAGATTTGGTTTGCAGTCTGGTGACAAGCCACCGGCTGCCGGTCGCTGCGTGCGCGAGCGCCCTAAACCTACATGTTTTTGGTATGCGGGAGGAAACCGGAGAAATTCCGGAGTAAATCCACGCAACACGGGGAGAACATGCAAACTCCACACAGCTCACTGTTGGTTGGGGGCTGGGATCGAACCCACGATCTCATGATTCCCGCGATCCCCCGGCCGAGGGTAAACTGTGCTACCACAGTGCTAAACCACTGCGCCACCATGCAGCCCAGCCCAGCCCAGCCTGTTTGAACTCGTTATCAGTATAAAAGACACCTGTCCACAACCTCAAACAGTCAGACTCCAAACTTCACTATGGCCAAGACCAAAGAGCTGTCAAAGGACATCAGAAACAAAATTGTAGACCTGCACCAGGCTGGGAAGACTGAATCTGCGATAGGTAAGCAGCTTGGTGTGAAGAAATCAACTGTGGGAGCAATTATTAGAAAATGGAAGACATACAAGACCACTGATAATCTCCCTTGATCTGGGGCTCCACGCAAGATCTCACCCCGTGGGGTCAAAGTGATCACGAGAACGGTGAGCAAAAATCCCAGAACCACACGGGGGGACCTAGTGAATGACCTGCAGAGAGCTGGGACCAAAGTAACAAAGGCTACTATCAATAACACACTACGCCGCCAGGGACTCAAATCCTGCAGTGCCAGATGTGGCCCCCCGCTTAAGCCAGTACATGTCCAGGCCCGTCTGAAGTTTGCTAGAGAGCATTTGGATGATCCAGAAGAGGACTGGGAGAATGTCATATGGTCAGATGAAACCAAAATAGAACTTTTTGGTAAAAACTCAACTTGTCGTGTTTGGAGGAGAAAGAATGCTGAGTTGCATCCAAAGAACACCATACCTACTGTGAAGCATGGGGGTGGAAACATCATGCTTTGGGGCTGTTTTTCTGCAAAGGTTACCAGGACGACTGATCCGTGTAAAGGAAAGAATGAATGGGGCCATGTATCGTGAGATTTTGAGTGAAAACCTCCTTCCATCAGGAAGGGCATTGAAGATGAAACGTGGCTGGGTCTTTCAGCATGACAGTGATCCCAAACACCCCCCCGGGCAACAAAGGAGTGGCTTTGTAAGAAGCATTTCAAGGTCCTGGAGTGGCCTAGCCAGTCTCCAGATCTCAACCCCATAGAAGATCTTTGGAGGGAGTTGAAAGTCCATGTTGCCCAGCGACAGCCCCAAAACATCACTGCTCTAGAGGAGATCTGCATGGAGGAATGGGCCAAAATACCAGCAACAGTGTGGGAAAACCTTGTGAAGACTTACAGAAAATGTTTGACCTCTGTCATTGCCAACAAAGGGTATACTGTATAACAAACTATTGAGATGAACTTTTGTTATTGACCAAATACTTATTTTCCACCATAATTTGCAAATAAATTCTTTAAAAATCAGACGATGTGATTTTCTGGATTTTTTTTTTTCTCATTTTGTCTCGCATAGTTGAGGTATACCTATGATGAAAATTGGAGACCTCTCTCATCTTTTAAGTGGGAGAACTTGCACAATTGGTGGCTGACTAAATACTTTTTTGCCCCACTGTATCATCATTGACTGTGGAAACTTCACACTGGACCTCAAGCAACTTGAATTCTGTGCCTCTCCACTCTTCGTCCAGACTCTGGGACCTTGATTTCCAAGTGACAGGACTTGGCATCTGATCTGGGGAGCCATGTCATCTGCTGGTGTTAGTCCACTGTGCTTTATCAAGTCCAAAGTCAATGCAGCTGTCTACCAGGACATTTTAGAGCACTTCATGCTTCCCTCTGCTGACAAGGTTTATGGAGATGCTGATTTCATTTTTCAGCAGGACCTGGCACCTGCCCACACTGCTGCCAAAAGTACCAAAGCCTGGTTTAATGACCATGGTATCACCATATTTTACTGGCCAGCAAACTCTCCTGATCTAAACTCCATACAGAATCTATGAAGTATCGTCAACAGGGAGATGAGACACCAGGCCCAACAATGCAGATGAGCTGAAGGCCGCGGTCAAAGCAACCTGGGCCTTCATAACACCTCAGCAGTAACACAGGCTGATCACCTTCATGCCATGCCACAGTGATGCAGTATTAATTCATGCAAAAGGAGCCCTGACCAAGTATTAAGTGTGTGCATGGAAATACTGTGTTGGCCAACATTTCTATTAAAAAAATCAATTTTTTAAAATTGATCTTATGTAATATTTAAATTTTTTGAGAAACTGATTTTTGGGTTTTCATGAGCTGCAAGCCATAACCATCAAAATTAAAAGAAAGAAACACTTAAAATATATCACTCTGTAATGAATCTATATAAAATACGAGTTTAATTTTATGACTTGAATTACTGAAATAAATCAACTTTTTGATGATATTCTAATTTAGTGAGATGCACCTGTATATTCCTCTCGATACTTGTGACACTTGGCAGTAGTGATGTTATGCTTGACACTGCCTACTTCTTCTTCTTTTTTTTTTTTTGGCAGGGGCAGCCAACGTAAAGGCGCCTTACCGCCATCCAGCGTTGGAGTGTGGGCCAGACTTTGCTACCCAGACAAACTCAAGGAGAAACAAAAACAAAACTATATCCTATTAATCAGCCCTGTATCTTTAAGGTAAACAAACGACTTCTTTAACCCAATCCCCAATACCACGCTTAAGTTAACATCTCCCACCCCTAGTTTCCTAATTTCCCTCACTAATATGTCTCGCTCCTGAATATATACTGCTCAAAAAAATAAAAGGAACACTTTGAAAACACATCAGATTTTAATGGGGAAAAAATAAGCTGGATATCTACACTGATATGGACTGGATAATGTGTTAAGAATGAAAAGATGCCACGTCTTTTGATGGAGATGAAAACACTCCAAAACTTAAAGTGAAGAAATTGTAGCAGGCTAGTCCAGCTTACTCAGATTAAAAAGTGTTCCTTTTATTTTTTTGAGCAGTATACTTTTGGCAGTGCAGAATGACCTGCTCAACAGTTTCTTCCGCTCTCTCACAATAATCACACATCCTTGTCTGGTGCTTATTAATTAAATGCATAGTTTTATTTAAAGTAGAACTGAACTCACCTTTTTGCCAAAAAAGTAGAATAGCAGATTAATTCCTTATTACCTATTGTATTTTTCAACACATAAAAGAAATTTTTAGGCCGTGCGATGGCCAAGCTATAAGCCGATAAACTTTTGCCTCTGGCTGGCAGTGCCAAACAAACCGGAAGTAGTGCAGACGACGCTGCGTGACGTCACGAGTGTGACCCTTATCAAAACAACAATGGCAGATGATAGCAGTTCCAGCAGTCAAGAACACCAGAGTTTTCAGAGTGAAGAGGCATTCAGGATCGGTGACAAGACAGAGGAGGATGCAGGAGTGTCAAGTGAACAGGAAGAGAGCGAGGGAGGCATCGAACCGTACAGATTAGAGCCAGAATTTTTGGGGGATTCCAGCACCGACTCAGACCGCAGCAGTGATGGGGAGGAGAGTCGCTTATTGAATACAGAATGGTGAGTCTTTACTTTGGCATGTTTGGGGTGTCAGGATAAGGAAAATTAACAATAAAAAAGAAAGGGGAAAAAAAAACATCAGCATTTTTCCAACTTATTACAGTTATCCCTCACTTATCGCGTTTAATGCGGTCTTCCTTCGCTGGGTATAGGCGCTCGGCAGGGAGCGAAGCTGGGTAAAACGTCTCCGCCAATCAGCTTGCGAGATAAAACGTCTCGGCCAATCAGCTTGCGAGGTAAAACGTCTCGGCCAATCAGCTTGCGAGATTCCCGAGCGGGCTGGGGAGCCGGGGAGAGCGGGCTCTCCGTGTTGATACCTGATGTTCTAATGTAGTCTCCCTGCCTTCTCATTAGAACATCAGGTATCAACACGGAGAGCCCGCACAGCTCAAAATCTACCTCTCTGACCACCGCTCCACTCCTCTCCGCCCACCTCTTCACCGCTCGGGAATTTCGCAAGCTGATTGGCCGAGACGTTTTACCTCGCAAGCTGATTGGCCAAGACGTTTTACCCAGCGAAGGAAGACCGCATTCATTGTTCTTTATCGCTCGTGTTGCTTAGTGGCACTTTTCGCTGTTCTCTTGTGCCTTTTTGTGCAAAATAGTGCTTGTGACGCCCTTGGGGGGGGGGGGGTGACGCTACTTCGCGGTTTTTCACTTTTCGCGGTCGGTTCTGGTCCCCATTAAACGCGATAAGTGAGGGATCACTGTATATCTAGAAACGCATCGCTTCCAGGTCGCTTTTCCTCCCCCTTTCTTTTCTTTCGTCGCCATGACAGCTTTCCTTGGCCACTGAACAGATCTTCCCAGGTGTTGGAAATGTTTTGTAGTCGACTATCACGACAAAATGCACCAAAAACAACCAGTGTCGACGTGCTCGCAATGGTAAACATGAGGACTGGGTCACACTCGTGACGTCACGCGGAACTCCGGCTGCGCTTCGGCGGATTTGTCTGATTTTTCAGGGCGGGAAATTCTAAATCGCGATTTTCTCCAAGATTCCGGGATTTGTGGAGGGGGTGCCAATGATAAATTATCTTGATAATTGTATGTACTATCACCCAGTGCCGTTCAATGCCGTTCAGTTCAGTTCTACTTTAATGTAGTATGACCCAACCTTAGTATAGATAAAATCTTTCCCACCCTCCCCTTTATCCCACCTGTATTCTGGATAGCATACAGGTGACATCCTGTACCTCCTGTGTCCCACCTATGCTGCCAGTCCTGATTACTATACATTTTAATCAATGCTTTTGCCTCAGACTTACTAAATGAGATATTCCAAACCTCCTGATGTCCCAGAGCCTCCTTAGCCAGTGTATCTGCAGTTTCATTGCCCCTTATCCCCTTGTGAGCTGGTATCCACATAAATGATACAACCACATTTTTATTTCTAAGCCTGTACAGAGTCTAATATATTTCATAAACTGTCCTGTCTACTGTCAGATGAGACTGATTATATTGACTTTAAAGCTGCACTGGAATCTGAACAAAGAACAACATTTTTGATTGGACACTGCCCACTCGAGACTGACTCGAGCAATATAACACGGAAGTGTCATAAGCAGAGTGTTGAGCACTGTGTCAACATGCCCACAGTCACGTGACCATAGCAAGCAAGGCCTCACTATGTCGGTCACATCATGTGACTTGAGGCCTCGCAGGAAGTTTGAGAAGGAATTATTTTTTTTTTTTTGTTTGCTTTGTATTGTTTGTTCCTGCCATCCAATTTTGAATAGACCTCGGATGGCCAAATGCTAAAAAAAAAAAGTATTGAGATTTTTTTCAGGTTTTTGAACTCTGATGCAGTTCTGACAGTCAGTCACCAGATGGCAGTTTTTATTAGATGTTTCATAACACTGTCGCTCATGAAGCAACTGTCTCAAAGTTGCTTGTTGTTTTATGAGGCCTCGGTTTTAACATCACTACTTGGCGGCTAGTCTGACTGCTTATGGAGCCCTGTTTGGTGCTGTCCTCCTCCTCCTCCCCCAACGCCACAAGTCGATGGCCTTTCTGACGGCATTTCTCCGCTCTCTGCTGGCGTCTCCGCTGGCCTCTCCATTTCTGTACCTGCCCTTTCTTTCACCTACAGTATATTGTAATTCACATTATGTAGATCAAGCAAACTCATTGCAGGACTGCTGTAGTCCTAAAACTGTCTAGTAGTTCACATTAGGGATGGGCATAATTTACCGATTAACCGATAATTGATCATTAAGAATTTCACCGAGGAAGTTCATTTTCGTCGACAAACCATTTTTTTTTTTTAAACAATCCGAGGCCTAGTGTACGGCCGTCCTCAAACAATGCAATGGCAAAATTTGGGCACCAGGGGGCAACATTACACCATCGCCGTACCCTGGCGTGCCTCAGTTGATACACGCGGGCTTCCGTAGGGCAATCGCCAAATCATTAAGCGGTTACGGCGAAGTGTTGCGTGGGACCATTTCAATTTAAAAAATGACCAGGTGTACTGCAATCACTGCAATGCAGCATACAAATATACCTCATCGACAGGGTCCATGGAACACCCTTATTACGCAAAGAAACCGCCAACAGTGGTTGCGCGCTGAGTAATGGCGGTTGTGAAGATTCTTTTTTTTTTTCAGAAACTTTATTGAGAAGGTCATGAAGATTCGGTGTACACACGTCGAGGGAAGCTGCAGGAGGCGGCGTAGTAGCTCGACGGGAAGACTATTTCGCACAAAATGGCACAAGAGAACAGCAAAAAGTTCTGCGCGGCTAGACTAAGTAACACGAGCGATAGAGCAATGAATGCGGTCTTCGTTTGTTGGGTGGCCGCTCGGCAGGGAGACAAGGTGGGTAAAACGTCTCGGCCAATCAGCTTGCGGGGTGAAACGTCTCGGCCAATCAGCTTGCGAGATTCCCGAGCCGAGCCAACACGAGAACAGAGAGAGGGCTCTCCGTGCACCTGATGTTATAATGTAGTCTACCTGCCTTGTTACGTACCTAAAAATGTTAATGATTAACCGATTATTAATCATTAATTCTCCCGACGATCGGTGAAGAAAATTTCACCGAATGCCTATCCCTAGTTCACATACTGTCATGTTTTAATGCTGTTAGTCTGTGATGACACTTTCTTAGAGACTGTCCTTTTTTACATCAACAAATTGTACTTGACTATAGTAAAAAAAAAGGTCAACACTGACTATGGGGACAACAAAAGCTTTCCAGAGTGTCCTAATCCTGATTTAATTAATTTCTCTATTGCTCTTCCGGATCTGCCCCATGGACCCTGCATCTGGACTGTTTTTTTTAATTTTTTTTTTTTTTTTTTATAAATTTTTGGAGATGCAGTTCTGTTTTTACACAATATTATTTGAAAAAAGATTATTGTTCCACCATAAATTATTGCCAACTTCACTAAGGATTATTGATTATAATGTTATGTATATATCTAATATGTACAGTGTATTTTAGGTTCTTGTTTATCATTACGTTATAAAAAGGCTGAAAATCCTTTAGTTTTGCAGAGGTGAGGTAAACCATTACTTTGTGAATCTGTCATGCTGAATCAGGGATGGCAATTTTCCGCCGATCCGCGGATTTCCGCCGATTTATTTTCAAATTGATAATTTCTGTGAATCGTCTAAATCCGTTGAGAAAATTTTAGGGGGGGGGTAAGGTACCTTATTGTTACCGATTTTAGCGAAAATCAACACGAGTACATAAGCGCTCGGCGCTTCCCCGGAAGTCGTCTCCCGCAATAACCCGGATGTGTTGTGTTCAAGCTACTGCTGTATTGCAGTAGCTTGACAGCCCTGCGATTGGACCAATCAAATGGCTCGTTGTATGCTTTTTCAAAGATTCATGGTGGCGTGTTCTCAGGGATGTGATTTTCTGCTAATTCGCTGAATTCCGCTTTATTTTATCTTCCAGGAAGATAAAGTACGTTAAGTACGTTAGCGGCTTGTGGTCCACGAACGCAGTGAAGGTGCGCCCTTTCAGCCAGAACCGGAAGTGGCGTATGGCCAGGTGGAGAGCTCTCTGTCGAACACGCTGTATTTACGCTCACTGTCGTGCAAAGACCTGCTTAAAAAAAAGGTGAGCGGCTGCCAAGAACCGGCAACGCTTTGCTCCACGACGGCCGCTATGCCCATGTCCGAGGCGTCGGTAATGAGCGCTGTTTTAACCTCAGAACGCCTGCTCCCGTTCAGGAGTCCAGTCGACTCTGCCCGCCGGTTTCCATTTGAGTGCAGCGTACAACGGCTGCATGAGCTGGGCTGCGCGGGGGAGGAAAATGAGCTGCTCAAGACTCAATGGAGATTGAAACTGGTGATCTGAAATGAATGCTGAAATTATAAAAAGTAATGGTGTGTTGGAATTTTATTTCTATCATGGAATAGGTAAAATTAACTGATTTTGATTTGATCAAGTGTTAAAGCATGTGATGGATAATGCTTGTTGGAATATTTACCTCCGCCAAGGAGGTTATGTTTTCATCGGCGTTGGCTTGTCTGTCTGTCTGTTTGTTAGCAAGGAAAAGTTATGGACGGATTTTCATGAAATTTTCAGGAAAGGTGTGTAATGGCACGGGGAACAGATGATTAGATTTTGGTGATGATCTGAGAGTGCATACCTCCACCAAGGGCTTTTTTGTATTTGTGCAGCAGGATTACACAAAAACTACTGGATGGATTTGGATGGAATTTTCACCAGAGGTGGTTCTTGGGCTAGAGAGGAATCCATTATATTTTGGTGATGATCTGAGAATTCATACCTCAGCCAAGGCGCTTATCTTCTTACAGTGTGTTAGCAACAATACTCCAAAACTGATGGACAGACTTTGATGCAATTTTCACCACAAGTGGCTATAGGCCTACACACAAACCCATTACATTTTGGAGGTGATCCATGACAAACGGAAGGAGCCTTGGCGGAGGTATGCGCTCTGAGTGCTTTTCTAGTTTAGGAATGCTATCTTCTTGGAACATAAGTCTATATTATACAGTAATAAGTGGCATTCAGCTGTTTGTTTTATGTCATGTAAGCACAGTTCTGGTACTTAAAAATCGTAAAAACCCATGAGCTTCGGGGGGCGAAGTGACAGTAAAGGTGAAAATTGGCTCAAAGTTCAATGAGGTAACAGAAACACTCGGACAGTTTCTGAAGAAACCAGAAAAGGAGATGAAGTTCAAAGTTCAGAGACTGACACAGCTTGCTGCCAAAAGGAAGAAAGTTTCACATTAGAAGTGACTTGGTGACCAGTGTAAATAGTGTAAATAGTGTAATAAACTCTTATAGAACTGTTAAATATGTTGGACTAAAGGCAGTGAGACAACATTGAAGAAAAAGTAAGTTAACTTTTCATTAAATTTAATGATTTATCTAAGTCTAGTATTTCATTTTTTTAAATCATTTTTTTCAGTCTAAATTACTTCTGTTTTACTGAAAACCTCCCAGCTTCAGGGGGGCTGCGCCCCCCGGCCCCCCCATAAGTCAATCGACCAAATTAGATTTCAGCTGAAATCAGAATTTCCTGTTGCCATCCCTGAACAATAGATTTCATCTTCTACAGTAACTGAAAGGGCACAAATGAATTCAGGCATCCAACGTTTCACATTTATTTATATGTTTTAAAACTAAAAACAAAACACATTTACAACCTAAAATGAACTGGAACTGACATAAATAACTGCTGGAACGTAATAGCAACAGCTGTTTTTTTTTTTTTTTTTTAGCATGCGTAGCTAAAACAGATGAATTTAAAAACACCATAAAAGTGTGATTCAGCATATTTACCGAAACCACAGCAACAACTAACAGCAGTCAAAGTCCTTACAATCTGATCTAAAGTGTTGACATAATTACGTGGTCAAAACTAGAGAGCTATCCAGTTTGATCACAGCTGTGCTACATTAGCGTAACTGTCAATAACACTATACAATATAGTTATTTAAAAAATGTTTACCGGAGATGCGCATCAGAGAGGATTATGTTAAATTCACAATTCTATATCACAAGAGTCCTCGCTTGGCTTGCTGTCTGGCTCATAATAACCAAAAATCTGAGATGTTAGCAGTCTGCAGTATATTGATGTTAAGCCTCCAGGAAGTGCTGTTTATCTCTCTACCTGGCAACCAGTACGAGATTATAGTGAGTCAACAGCGTGTGCGACAACTACTGGCCAAGAGGTCAGAATCCTTTATATTGCACCTTTACAGCGTAGTGTATTGATTTGAGCTGTTCAGACAAAATCTACT
The DNA here is from genome assembly GCA_020510985.1 of Pholidichthys leucotaenia. Taxonomy (NCBI): domain Eukaryota; kingdom Metazoa; phylum Chordata; class Actinopteri; order Cichliformes; family Pholidichthyidae; genus Pholidichthys; species Pholidichthys leucotaenia. The sequence continues at coordinate 43,854,314 of CM035847.1, read as the reverse complement.
GGTGCACACTGACCTGTAGGTGACCTGTGACATTTACTGTGGTACAGTTAAAGTGACATGTCACCTGTGTAATCACCTCAGGAGGATTCTGAAAATCATCTTGTGCCCCCCCCCCCCCCCCGGTGTATCGGGACTAGGGATGGGCATAATTTACCGATTAACTGATAATTGATCATTAAGAATTTCACCGAGGAAGTTCATTTTCGTCGACAAACCGTTTTCTTTTTTTAAACAATCCGAGGTTTTTAGGCCTAGTGCACGGCCGTCCTCAAACAATGCATGCAATGGCAAAATTTGGGCACCAGGGGGCAACATTACACCATCGCCATACCCTGGCGTGCCTCAGTTGATACATGCGCGCTTCCGTAGGGCAATCGCCAAATCATGAAGCGGTTACAGCGAAGTGTTGCGTGGGACCATTTCAGTTTAAAAAATGACCAGGTGTACTGCAATCACTGCAATGCAGCATACAAATATACCTCATCGACAGGGTCCATGGAACACCCTTATTACGCGAAGAAACCGCCAACAGTGGTTGCGCGCTGAGTAATGGCGGTCGTGAAGATTCTTTTTTTTTTTTTCAGAAACTTTATTGAGAAGGTCATGAAGATTCGGTAGAAGACACACACACACGCGCGTGTGTGTGTGTGTGTGTGTGTGTGTGTGTGTAAGTGTACATACATACGTAGATGTAAATAAAGTGTACATAAATATGTTTTTAGAACTCTTTTATTCTTATAACAAGATACGTAACTCAAGATGAAAATGATTTACTGCACAGGTTAATGAGAGCTTTACTGCTCCTCAGGTGCTAGAGGCGCAGAATCGTCGAGAGAAGCAGCAGGAGGCGGCGTAGTGGCTCGACGGGAAGACTATTTCGCACAAAATAGCACAAGAGAACAGCAAAAAGTTCCGCGCGGCTAGACTAAGTAACACGAGCGATAGAGCAATGAATGCGGTCTTCGTTTGTTGGGTGGCGAGCGGCACAGAAGCTGGGTAAAACGTCTCGGCCAATCAGCTTGCGGGGTGAAACGTCTCGGCCAATCAGCTTGCGAGATTCCCGAGCGAGCCAACACGAGAACAGCGAACAGAGAGAGAGAGATTTGAGAGAGAGAGGTGGATTTGAGTTGTGCGGCTCTCCGTGCACCTGATGTTCTAATGTAGTCTACCTGCCTTGTTACGTACCTAAAAATGTTAATGATTAACCGATTATTAATCATTAATTCTCCCGACGATCGGTGAAGAAAATTTCACCGAATGCCCATCCCTAATCGGGACCCCCACTTTTTGAATGTCTGCTCTAAACGACCAAAGAAGTTAAATGTCGGGTAATTAAAAATCAAGCCACTAGCACATAAGTGTCTTCTTTTAGCTGTTTTAAAGAAGAGAGCGCACTGTTGATTTGAGTGTGCGTTAACGTCAGCAGGTAATCAACGTCAGCTGCTGTGACTGACGATAAACATCGTCACTGAGGTGTTGTGATTTAGTGAAAAAGCAATATGTTAATAGAGGAGGGCTTATTTATTGTAGAGCTTTGGCTTTTGATGGTGATGTAATCTAATTGTTTACAGTCACGTGTGGCTTATCCTACCTGCTTCAGACACTCGCTACTCCGTACGAAAATCGTCACAAAACTTATGTTTAATAGCATTTATTGTACGAAAACCTAGTCAAGTGGATTTTTTTAAAATTCTGAAATGTTTCATCATTCATTTAAATGGCTTCGTCCAGAATGAATGCACAGAAGGATACAAACAGACATGTAGCGGGAATACACTAGAAAACTCTTGGCAGTTACCATAGTAACCCAGGGCTGAGCACAGTGTTGCCAGATGGGAAATGTTGAAGTGTCATATTTTGAGGAAAATTATTGTACACACCGTTTTTATTCTGATGTGGCTCAGGACCATCTGCTTCAGTAACACATTATCACAGATCGTGCATATTATGGCCTATAACGCAGTTTTACCTTTAAATAATCTAACAGATCGGTTGAAAAAAGTGCCTCTTGCAGATCAACACCTCAACCTGTGTGGAGTACAGGATGAGCCCCTGGTTTGCACTGAACAGCCCAGAATATCAGTCATACTTAACTATCTTCTATATGGCTTCTGTTGAATCATCATGTATCAAGGTCTTGCCTCATAAATATTTTTGATAAGTAATATATTTATGCATTAGGAATAAACGTCAATCAATCTGCCTAAACTACTACTAAAATGCCTCTGATAGCTGAAGCAGAAACCTGTTTTACAGTTTTATAGAGAACCACAATCTGGTGATATTTTTGCACAAACATTTGCACACTGCAGCAGCAACAGAAAGCTTTAGTGCTAATGCCAACAACAGGTTTGAACCACCCAGTAAAACTGGGGTCTGTTTCCCCCCATTCATTTCTCAACCTGCCCGTAATGTTGCTTGTTGAGTCTGCCCTGCCTGCATTAGTGCTGTAACATACGTGAACGATTCGATCAAGTGGACTAGTTTTTATTTGTGGATGGACTTTTTTTTTTTTTTTGACTTATTTTGTACCCGTAGGTAGATTTGTTCTGCAGCTGGTGGCTTGTCACCGGTCGCTGCGTGTGCAAGTGCCCCTTAACTAACTGTACGGACTAACGGACTGTACTGAATCACTCACCAGAACTGTAGTGAAAGCCAGGGCTCAGCAGCTGAATCATCCACCTGAGCAGCAAACGAGCCCTGCCTGCTGTGTTCAGCTGACTCTCATGGTAGACTGTTGGAGCTTCTGTACAGCACTGAGTGATCTGGTATACCACTGTTTCTCATGGATCTTTTTAGCTTAACTCGGTATGTTTCAGTGAACTGTGGATCCCATCAGTAGCCTCCATCAGAGGCCGCCTCTCTGCTACTGCCAGGCGTGTCTTCTGTCTCTTTCCACGCAGCCCGCACACATGAGACAATGTGTACAAGCAAGCGTATGTATGCTCAGTTTGCGCGGGATCTGTATCCCGGCTGTGCTTGCTAATGTATTAACTTAGCCACGTTGAAGGGGTCAAATTGTCATACATTATGGGATTTTTGAAATTACTGATCGTACATCCTACAGAGGGCAAAATTATCGTACAAATACGATAATTATTGTACGTCTGGCAACACTGGCTGAGTAGCAGCTGCAAAACATAAAAATCATCACGCCCCCTCTACTTCCTCATATGGGACCTTAAATTGAAAAAATTCTCCACAGAAATGAATGGCAAGAGCGAAATTATCTTTTGATCCCAGTCAAATTTTGCCACGAGTTACACATATGATGTTTGTCAATTTAAAAGATAATTTTCCACATAATTAAAGTTGTCGGCTATAAGAGTAATATTTAGTTTTTATTTCAATGATTAGCGGACAACGACTCCCATCATCCCACATCACTAAACATGAGCATGGCGGGAGATTACTACAGCCTCACCTCCTGTTTACTGACCGATGAAAGAAGGATCCAAAGAGGAGAAAAACAACACAAAGGAATTGTTTTATATTGTGAAAGCTGCAGCTGATCTAGAGGACTGTTAAGGCCCTTTTCCACTAGCCCCGCTCAGCCCCGATTTGAAAACCCGGCTCTACTCACTTCAGTTCGGTTCGGCCTCAGTTGCTTTTCAACTACTGCTGGCGCACCTGCTGGCACACCTGCTGTGGGTGGGATTTGTTGAACAGCAGGTGGCGCCACACCCTCGTGACGTGAAACACACGCTACTGAATCCTCCACAACAAACATGGCTGATGACGAGGAGAGAAGGAAGGAGGAATGACTGTGACATGAAACTGGTTAAATCTATGGTGCTGACTTGTTGTGCTCTGCACAATCTGTGTGAGAGTCATGGAGAGACGTTTGACACTACATTGGATGATGCAGTAGATGAACCAGTGGTGGCAGCGGCACAGAGAGCAGAGGAGCAGGGTGGTGATATTGTAGCGAACTCAATATAAGCACCCTACTTGGCTTGACAAGTGGGTTGACCCTATTGGCGACACAGGTAGAGCGCGGGACTCCGGAGCGAGAGGCGTGAGTTCAAACCTCCCGGTGGGACGTCGCCATGTCAAGCTGCACGTTACAATATAACACGAGATGCTGTGATACAATACTTGTCTATTTCATCCACATCTATGTGCATACATATTTCAAAAATGTTTTTTGTAAATAAAATGTTGTGCATGGTCCATCTACCTGTCCTCTTGTTCATAACGTTTATCTGTTAAGAAGGTGCAAAGCCATAAGCCTAATGATGAGTCCACACTTCTGTTGTGATAATTGCTCACGCTGAGCGCTCTGACAGCCCCGTACGCTGTGCGGGTCACACACGACGTGTTCCTCCCCACACTCTCAAATTTTTTTCCCGTATATTTTTCTCTTTGGCGTACAGAAATGGCAATACGCCCGTATTTGCTAAAATTGCATTTTCCCCATATTAAAATAGGGCGAAACCGTATCACTTGACAGGTATGTAATTACATGCAGAAACACCGCACAGGCCATCTTCACAAAAATCCAGCTCGACAAGCCACTTTTGCTTAGGTGGAAATGCAAATTGAACTATAAATCATGTGCTGATACATGTCATATTTCCCCATGTAAAGGTCTCCCACTTTTACTTACAAATTGATTTTTAATTTTTGGGAAAAGGGAATATAAATTTTGTACTTGTTGGTAACAACAGTTGTGTGCAACAAAAACACAGTTGTGTATCCTTGTCCGATCTGTCTACTGTTAATAGTGCCAAATTTTTGCTAGATTCCTTCTTAATTTATTAAATTTTGACTGGCGATGCAACATTCAACTTACATGTACTTACCGTTATCAGTGTCTACAAGTTCAAGCACACCTGTACAACTGCTTATAACCTAAAAAATGTACCCGTTCAAGAGAAATGGATTCAGCATTGCAAATTTGTTAAAAATTAAAAAAAAAAAAACTACCAAGACATTACGTTTCGTTGTGTTGTTAAAAATTAAATTACCATTAGAAGGCTATACACCTGACCTGATGAACAGCAGCATGTGGAGTGAACAGAGAATGGAATGTGTATGTAATTATTGGCTTTTCTCATACGGTGTCATAACAGATAAACCAGACTTTTGATGCAAACAATACAATTTTATTCCCAAAGCAAAATTTACAAACAAAAAAACAGACTGGGCGATGACATCTCTGCGAGCTCTTCCCTTCGTAACGCAGCGTCCTGTTCCAGGGCTTCATGCGCATCTGCCCGCACATCTGCGGCCACCTGTCGCAAATGCTGCATGTACTCCTGATTCTTGCCACTGGTCATGTTGCCGTTCCAAGAGCCGCATCTCTTCGTCATGCATGTTGACCATCGCTAATGTAAGGTCAGCGATGGGAGTTGTCTGTTTTCGTCTTGCCTAGATGGAAAGACAGATACATATATTATGGAATTACACAGGTGAAAGTTTGTGGTGGAATGTCACTATTATATTATGCTCCATTGCTGTATATAAGCTGAGCTGTCATGTTGCTGCCCCTCAGTAGAGCAGATTTTGCAACACGCAGGGTGCTGTCTTCGGCTGCAGCCCCCCTGCAAAACTAAAAAGGATTAAGATTAAGAATATGGATGGATGGATGGGTAATGTTTAAACTAGTTGCTTGTAGTGTGGCCGCAGAAATCTGAATGGGTTAATACAGTCAGCTGACGCGAAGCATTTCAATGAAGCATGTTGATTTCAACGGCAGTTCATGAGCTTTAGTTGTTTTTATAAAACAGGAGTTACAACAGCACCAATCACCACACCTAAAAATGGTTGTGGAACACCGATAAGTGAAGACCAAAGAAGAACCTTTTTGTACATTTAAAAAGACATTTTCAATTAATTAATATGCAGCTACAGGAAATTGCATTAATCAATTTGGTACATAACTTGTTAGGCTCCAGCCCCCCGCGACCTGTAAAGGATTAAGCAGTAGAAGATGGATGGATGGATGGATTTTCGACCCTGGTTTCCGCTGCTGGACCTGTTTCAACCAAAAAAAAAAAATCGTGGTTATTGTGCCTTACCGGCACTTGAACGTGATCCAGATGGAGCTGGTGATGTGGAGTCGATCCAGCTGGTGCTCAGCCAGACGCACACACAGACGCAGCGCCAGGAGAGTCCGCTGTGTCAGTCATCTCCACTGAGGTGGACCCCTGTGATATGAAATGCGATTCTAGAAAGAAAATGCACGCAATTTAAAACTTAACACCAAAGTGCAACATGTACACAACACTCTCAAGTTTTTAACCGGAATACAATAAGCGTAATTCAGCGTTTTGTTCGCGCTAATACTTAACACAAAGCAAGCGTGAATCTGCAGTTGGCTGCAAAACAATACGCAAGCCCCAGTAACAACCATTACCCACAATCTAACAACCTTCCTATTTCTTAAAAACAGTGAGCTTGGCACAGAAAGGATCAAGTTGCGAACAGATGTGCAATATCAAATAAACACTCACCATCCACGGTTTCCAAGGGCCGTGACCGTGACGGTGGCCGTGACTGTGACCGTGTGGAGCCCAATGTCTCTCAGCGAACCACTTCCACTCCTTCCATCTGCTGAACTTCGAGCAATGTGGTCCTTCACTGCTCGGTAATCGCTTTTCAGCTTTTTCAGCTTCTCCTGACACTGTTAGGCAGTACGGATGTGCCCTTGGGAAGCCATCTGCTCTGACACCTGCATTTCAAGTAGATCCGTCCAACTCGCGCTGGATGCGATCGTCGCCTAATATAGAAAGAAAATTGCGCACCTCCTAATATATAATATTAGGAGTATATTATTATATAAGTATATTATACAGTATATTAATATAATATACCGTATTAAAGGGGCGCACTGTGTTCACTGCTGAACAATTACAAATGGCGGTCGTGGAGTAAATTCAGCAGAAAAAGTCGCTTTCATGACGTTACAACCTGACCAATCAGCGGCGACCAGTCTCTTAAAGTCATATCACAGCCCTACTCAGCCCTACTCAGCCCGGTTAGACCCTGCCCTGGATCAGGTACGAAAAAAGTACCTGCTAACCGGTGCTGGGGCTAATGGAAAAGCGCCTAAAGCAGGCTGAGTGGTGCGGTGTAGGGCCAAGTGAGGCTAGTGGAAAAGGGTCTTTAGTTACTTCACCCTGGGCTTGCTTTGAAAAGATGATGTAAGCTCCGTCCATCTGTGTTTGTAGTTTTTTCATTTACGTATTTTCATAACCTTATACCTTAGCAGTTAGACAACAACTTACACCGTTATTTATGTGGAAAATTATGTTTTAAATTGACAAACATCATATGTGTAACTCATGGCAAAATTCGATCGGGATCAAAAGATAATTTTGCTCTTGCCATTCATTCAGTCCGATCCATATTTTATATATTTTTTATGGACCTTGAATCGGCAAATAAAAGCTTACTTACTTATTTCAATGGAGAATTTTTCTGATTGAAGGTCCCATATGTGGAAGTAGAGGGGGCGTGACTTAGGCTCTCTATTCACAGCAGTTCACATAAGGCCCCCTTTAAAAAAACAAAAAAAAAATCAACTTCATATGTTAATACCACACTGTTTACTTGACTGTAGTGAAGTAATGTGTGGGTAGTAAGTGATTGGTGGCGATGTTGGCTATCCCTTCCCTGTCTGCCATGGGGTCAAACAGGGCTGTGTCCTTGCGCCAATACTTTTTATGATATACCTGGCTGCTGTACTTGAAACCATGAGTGGCAATCTTACCAAAGGAGTTTACATCTGCACTCATCTGAATGGTAAACTTTTCAACTTAGCAAGACTGGAAGCATCCAGCAAGACTAGAGAGGTATGTGTTTAGAGAACTTCTGTTTGCAGATGATTCAGCACTAGTAGCCACAAGCCTGGCTCACATCCAAGATATAACCAACCGTTTTGCTGCAGCTGCTACTCAGTTTGGTCTGAAGATAAACACTGCAAAAACAGAACTATTATTCCAGCCATCAGCACTGGAGAACAATCCACAGTAACCATAAGTACAAGTCAGTGGGGAGATTCTAAAATGTTCCCGCAACTTTACATACCTTGACAGCACTGTTACCAGTAGCAATTCATCTGATGTGGAGGTTGACCGGCGTATCAACTCTGCTTCCAGAGCTTTTGGATCCCTTCATGAATGACTCTGGTCACGTCATGACATTAAGCAAAGTACAAAGATAAAGGTCTACAATACAACAGTATTACTTGCACTGCTGTACACGACAGAGACCATGCTCTTGTACAGAAGGCACATAAAACTACTTACCAGAACACAGCTAAGTCATCTTGGACAAATCATGAAAATAAAGTGGCAGGATGGAGTTCCAGACACACAATTTTTACACTGAGCTGGATTGGTCAGTGTTGAAGCTCTAATCACTGCCTCACAGCTTAGATGGGCAGGACTTGTGTGACGAATGCCTGACCATCGAGTGCCAAAGCTGGTCTTTTATGGTGAGCTGGCCCAAGGGGAGTGGAAGAGGGGCAGACAGAGACTCCGATTTAAGGATGTCATCAAGAGACATACGAAAGTAGCTGAAGTTGACCTCCATACTTGGGAAGATTAAGCCTGGAGATGCGTGGTGCACAAATCCAGACACGCAGTAAAACACAAGCGCTTAGAAGACTACAACAGGGCTCATGATCGTCGGCATAATCTGCCCACAGCAAGTCATGATAGTGTGACCTGCCCACGTTGCAACAGAGTGTGTAGATCCTGAGCAGGTCTCGCAGCACACACAAGAGCCTGCAAAGCTTAAACTCCACATCCAAACCTTCAACTCAGTCATCATCGAAATTGATGGACTGCCGGAGGGGGGAGGGGGTCTGAGCTGAGTCATGGGTTCGATCCCACCCCCTGACCATCGGTGACCCTTCTGTGTGGAGTTTGCATGTTCTCCCCGTGTCTGTGTGGGTTTTCTCCGGGTACTCCAATTTCCTCCCACAGGCCAAAGACATACAGGTTAGGTTAATTGGCATCAAACTGGGGATTCTAAATTGTCCTTAGGTATGACTGTGAGAGTGAATGGTTGTCTGTCTCTCTGTGTGTTGGCCCTGCGATGGACTGGCGATCTGTCCATGGTGTACCCTGCCTCTTGCCCAAAGATGCTGGGATAGGCTCCAGCCCCCCTGCAACCTGAAAAGGATTAAGCAGTAGAAGATGGATAGATGGATGGTTCTGAGCCTTTAGTTATTTATCTGTTTTTTTTGCCAATTAATGCAAGATGGAATGATTAGCTTTCAGCAGTGCTGACAGGTACTGTGCGCTGCTGTGACTGAATACTGTGTGTGCTTTTTGCGTTTTACTGCATACACCTTATCACTGTTGTTCATTTTTGCCACTAGGTGTTTGACTGCCATCAGTTCTGTTCTGTGACATCATGTGCAGTCCCTCTATAATAAATTTCAGAATAAAAAAATACTTGACCTTGCCAGTTGACTTGACTTGGCTTTCATACAGAATACTTTTCCACCTGGATGGCTGAGAATCTTCATCAAAGTATGCAACACCATTATTACATACATACTACCATTCTTTTAAAATTAATTTAAAATCATGGTTAAAACACAATCAAATATGTGACCATTCTATGTAATTTGTCTGTTCTGAAGTGTCTATTGTTTTTTTTTATTTGTTTTTTTTACTGTTTTACTGTTGTCTTGTTTTTTATGTAGGTGCTGTCCTTTTTTTAATGTGTTCAGTTACATGTACAGTGTTGATGTCCCTTGAATTTATGTGTTACCTGCCCAGGGACTGCAGCTGAAAATTAGCCAATTGGCTAAACTGGCACATTTACAGAGATGTTTACCAATGTGCATTGTACCTGTAAAATTAAAACTTTAAAATAAATAAATACATAAACAGGATAATATTTCACTGTACACACTTGGAGCTATATCCAAAATTCTCACAATCTTTAAAGTGATCTCACTGTTTACAGCTATGTTAGCAACAATGTTGGTGCAGAATGTGACTGTTTTTGCACCATTAAATACACAGATGCAAAGTAAAGAGCCAAAACACAAATGGACAAAAATGAGAACCAGCCGTACAGACAGAAACTAGAAGATCCACAGAAGATTCTAACCTGTACAACACCACCACAAAACCTTGTCTCCATACAGAACGGCAGCTGGACAACTTTATATCATAACTTAAAAACCAGACCGTCAATGATGGAGTAGCTCATTCCGGCCTGACGAAGTCACGCTGCGAGTGCTCAGATCTCTGACCCTGACCTTAAACACTACCTAGAATCAGAGGAGTAACGTTTTTCGTGAAAGCATAAGTGCTGAGATCTCCTGACCTTTGACAGTGACTTTGGCCTCAACCTGGATGCAGACCTACATGATGATCCTTGTGAGTGAGTTTGGTGAGAATTGGGGCGAATGCCCAGGAGGACTAGTGATTCCTGTGAAATATGGATGGATGCCGCTTTGCCAGAATGAGCTAACAATTGCAGTGAACATAACCCAGAGAAACTGCATAAAAGGTTGTGATAAACAGCCAGTGGATTGACTCATTTATAAAAAGTGTCATATAAAAATTAAAGTGAGATATTGTTCTTATTTGTTTAACGCTATCTTTTGCTGGTGAATCAAACTTTGGTTACCAAACTCTGTCATCTGTTCCAAGATCATTCACTACTCGGCTGTTTGTGTCATTAAATTCAATTATTAAAGCCATCTCAACAGCCAAGGCTTTATTTGCAGTTTGTTTGTTTGCTAACGAATAAGACAGTCAAAAGTTACCATTACAGATGTGGAGGTTTGTCAGGAAATGATGATGAACTGATGCCAGTGAAGCAGCTGTATTCAGGTGTGCTTTATTTACTTTATAACATAGAGAAAAATCCATCCATGCCTCTGTTTTCTTAACCACTTAACCCTTTCTGGTCCCTGAGGGACTGGAGCCTGTCCCAGTGTCTTTGGGGTACACACTCTGGACAGATTGCTAGTCCATCGCAGGGTGAGCACGTGGAGACAGATAACCGTTCACTCTCAGGTTTATACCTAAACCCAACATGCATGTCTTTGGATTGTGGGAGGAAACTGGAGTACCACCCAGACACGTGGAGAACATACAAACTCCACACTGAAAGGCCTTCAGGGTTTGAACCCAGGACCTTTTTGCTTTGAGGCGACAGCACCACTGAGCTTCTCCAAAAGAGGAAAAAACACAAATGCATTTGGAAATCAGTGAGCGTATGTGTTTTCGTTTATACTGAAAAGGTTAGATTGTACAAAATAAATAAAAATAGGAAAAAAATGGATGTAAAATTGAATGTAGAATTATGGTGCTGGAGCCACTGAGATTGAGTTGACTCTCCATGGTGCAGTGTGTAATAATTAGTGTTATCTAGCCTAGGTTTGGCATTTCACCCAGCCTTAGCAGGACAGATTTTCCTCATATTCAGCTGACAGCACGCTGATAATTTGGTTTCAGAGGGCAGAGGCTGTTCTTTTCCATTCTGTTTTCCATTCATGTTATGTACCATATGTATGTTTTTAAATTAGGTTCTTTGATATGTTTTATATGTATGGTTGTGCTTGCTTATTCTGCTGCAAACCAAATTGCCCTTCTGGGACATTTAATAAAATGAATCTGAATCTGCAGAGCTGAGACACCTGCTGCTCGGTTTATTGAAATGACACTAGTCTTGACAGTAATTGAAATCAGTCTGGAGCAGTTGGTGATGTGTTAAAAACTTTGGTTTCTGCCACAGGCTGGTCTGGGTCATCAGAGCTGTGACCTTAGCAGAGGAAGATGGCACCGGTATTAGAGGTGGAGTTGGAGATGCCCTCTGTGTCAGACGGGACGAGGGAGAGAAAAGAGAACAAGGAGAAGGAGGGAGGGAGAAAAGCAGAAGAGCTCTCTCGAGAAAACTGCCTTTGTCCAATCTGTCTGGAAATCTTCTTGGAGCCAGTGACACTTCCCTGTTCACACAGCTTCTGCAAGGTAACTCGCACACATGTGCATTACAATTCAGAGAACACAGGGTGATGGCGAAGATCAGCTGTTGGGAGGTACTATGACAGTAGTTTTTGTGTTTTTTGGGGCTGAGTGATGAATTGTACGTTCAGGAGCAATAACAGACATATTCTTGCCCATGTTGGTTATTTAGGGTTTTTTTTTTTTTTTTTTTAAACTTACCTCTCTCCTCTGTTTTTTTGTATGTGTGTGTGTTGCTTTCATTTACCGCTCCTTTAAAATGTCTGCTGCCTACAACTTGAAAGCAGCAACGGTAGGAAACTTAAAGCAGCTTACCAAAAAGAAATACAGTGTCCGTTATTTTGGGATATTGTGGCTTCAGCAAAGATAACCCTGAGCAAAAGTAAGTTAAATGTGGACACTGGAAACCGTCTCAATTGCTAAAGGTAATATGACTTAGGGCTGAGGAGTGGGCAATATACTGATTCATTTAGTGTCATCTTCTTCTTTCAGTTGCTCCCTTTAGGGGTCGCCACAGCAGCTCATCTGCCTCCGTTTCTTGGATCTTCCTCTATATGCCCGCTCTCTGCTGTGTGCGTGTATGAGAGAGCTTTTCACGTATTGCCCCTTTAAGATGTGCCCACGGAATTATAGGCATGTAACCCTGGAAGCAGCGCAGTCAGCAGGCGGAACAATTAAAGACAGCTTGTAACAAAAATAAACACGGTCTTCATCTACATAGTCTGATGACTGACTTTATTTCATCTGAAGATGCCAAGAAAATATGAGCGAAGTACGCTTATATGAACACTAAAAGGAACAGAAGCAAAGTCTCTGTTAGCCTTTGATGGCTATCCATGTCATCTCAACTGTTTTAAAGAGGGAATGGATAAGCTAAGACTGCATTTAAGAACTCGAGAGACTCATAATCACTATGTGGTAGTAACACAGTCTACAACAGAATAACAATAATGCATAACAGACTCCCTCAACACAGCTAACAAGCTAATTAGCTGCCACACATGAGACATGACCCACAACCTCTCAAGAGGTATGCGTTGTAAACACTGGAAATGTTTATTTTGAGTGTGAAATGACAGTAGGCCTGTTCTTTATTATATTATGCTCATTTACGTACTACGGCACCACAATGATGTGATACTACACTCTTGTGTAATGACGCTTAATTATGAGTCTTATCAGTAAGAAGGAGGGAGGAAGCTGGAACAGGGGACGAAAACACACATGAAAGGGTCAGTTAACCATGATGCTGATTTAAGGTCAAATTGCCTAGCCCTGTTCTGACCTTTTCTATACTTCTACATCAACACTCGTAAAGCAAACATTGCATCTGTAGTACTCTTTCTTGGCATGAAACCATACTGCTGCTCACTGATTGTCACCTCTCCTCTTAACCTGGCTTTAACAACTCTTTCCCATATCTTCATAGTGTTGCAGATCAACCATATACCTCTGTAGTTACTATAGTTCTGAGCATCGCTGTTGTTCTTGAAAATTGGTACCACAACACTTCTCCACTCCTCAGGCATCCTCTCGCTCTCCAAGATTGTGTTAAACAATCCGCTGCCATCTCTTCTATACATCTCCATACCTCCACAGGTATGTCATCTGGACCACATTTCATAGCTGCCCTTGCTTCCACTTTGTAATCCTCTGTTCACAAACTTTCCTTCATCCATCAGGTCCTCAAAGTTCTCCTTACACCTTCTCAACACACTCTCACTCTCATTAGTACATTACAATCTGTCTTTAATCAACCTAACTTGTTGCACATCATTTCCAGCTTGATCTCTCTGTTGAGCCAATCAATACAAGTCCTTTTCTCCTTCCTTAAGCTACATGTCCAGCTAGGTGTGTGTTTTCACGCTTCAAATTCGTTGTCTGTGTAACGTGGCCCACATACATTCTGGTAGCATTGCGTCAAAAATCTCGGGCCATCGTGTGGAGGTGGCCGCTCTTCATTTCCATGAATCCCCACTCTCGTCCCTTTTACGCAAATGAGGAGCGAGCGATCACTTCCTGGAACTCGTGCTGAACTTTTAAAATAGCGCTTGTTAGTAATCAGGTAAATGGAGAGGAGTTGGAGGAGATCAAACTCTCATTAAATTTCATGACTGAAGAAATATCCAAGATAGCAAAACAACAAACTTTGCTTATTGGCCTTATGGATCAAGTGCGTGAATTAAAGGCTGAAGTCATGGAAAAAGACAAGAAAATTGAATGGATGATGTCATTGTGAGTGGTCTTAACACCAGACACCGCTCCTATGCACGTGTGACAGCTGGAGTTGGTAACCAGGGTGGGGAGGATGAGACATTGGCAGAATCACACACTCTTGAACAGCAGGTGTTAACCTTTTTCAACTCTAAAAACATTGTTGTGGACAATAAGACTATTTCAGCTTGCCACACGTTACCTAGAAAAGACAGTAAAGGAAAACCAGTGATCATCATCCGATTTGTCAGCAGGAAAGCAAAAACCGATCTTCTGTGACAAGCAAAAAAACTGAGAGGAACGGCTGTCTATATAAACGAACATTTAACAAAAAAGAACTCTGAAATAGCTAGACAAGCCAGGGCTCTCAGAAAACAGGGAAAAATACAATCAGCATGGACAAAGAACTGTAAGGTGTGGATAAAACTGCTTGGCACTCCAGAAGAAGCTAAAATAATGATTAGAGAAATGGAGGAATTAGACAAATTTAAACCTTAGCCCTGATGCAAGAATAACAGTGCAGTAAGATCATGAGTGGAGATTTTTGTGTTCTTTTTCCTTTTTTTTCTTTTGGTGTACATTGTTGACATAATTTATGATTAGTACTTTAACTAATCATCCTTCCTCATTTAATAATGAAAGTGTATTAGGGCAAATTGAAGCTGGAATGTTAGTCAATACTGAACAGCAGCCACATGACATTTTAGGAGATATTGACCCAGACAATAACTATTTTAATCATATTCATAATAAGTGTGTTAATTATGATGAACAACAATTAAATGGAATTATGAATTTGGATCAGACATTGACAATAATACATATTAATAGTAGGAGTCTCTATGCAAACTTTGATAGTATTAAGGAGTTTTTAAATCAATTTAACACACCATTTAGGATTATTGCAATAAGTGAAACATGAACTAATGAAAAAGATGTAAATTTTGAACTATATGGATATGAGATGTACACACAAAATAGGAAATGTAAAAGTGGTGGCGGGGTAGCACTGTATGTTGATAGAAAATTAAAAAGTAAAAAAAGTGAACAGCATGACATCAACAGAGAATGAAAGTATGGAATGTTTAACAATTGAGATTACGATAGAAAAAAGAAAAAACATAATAGTAAGTTGTATATATAGAGCACCGGGATCTGATATGGAAAAATTTAGAAATGGGATGGAAAAGATGTATACAAAAATAAGACAAAAAGATATCTTTATTTGTGGTGACTTTAATATAGATTTAATGAAAACAAAACAACACAAACCAACTGAAGATTTCTTAGATACAGTGTATAGCTTAACCTTATTTCCAAAGATTACAAAACCTACGAGAATAACGACACACTGTGCTACCCTGATGGACAACATTTTTACCAGTGTTATTGAATATAATATGGTGAGTGGTATACTAATAAATGATATTAGTGACCACTTGCCTGTATTTGTTTCTTTAGATGTTAATTATGGGGCTAATGAGACTAAGAATAATAATAAACCATGTAAAAAGATTATCTATAAAAGAATACGAACAGAAGATAGAATCAGTGATTTAAAAAAAGACTTAACGTTACAGAATTGGGATGTTGTCTATAGAGAGAAAAAAGTGGACTTGGCATATGATAAGTTTATTGATATTTAAATCATTATATGATTAAAAACTGTCCAATTAAAGAAATTAATAAAAACATATATACAAAAATTGCCCGTGGTTAACCAAGGGGCTACAAAATGCTTGTAAAAAGAAAAATTATCTCTATAAAAATTTCATTAAATTAAGAACCAAAGAATCTGAAAAAAAGATATAAAACATATAAAAATAAATTAACTGGAATAATACGAACTAGTAAAAAATTATACTATAGTAAAATGTTAAATGAAAATAAAAATAATATAAAAGGAGTCTGGGATATATTAAATAAATTAAGGAAAAATGGAACTAAGAAAATGATATATCCAGAGTATTTTACTGATAATTGTGGTGATAATTATGAGAACAATATGGTAGTAAATAAAATGAATAAATTTTTTGTAAATGTTGGACCAGAGTTGGCAGCAAAAATTCCAAACCAAGGAAGAGACACCGTGAGTGAGACATTGATTGGAAATAACCCTTGGTCAGTCTTTCTTACAGCGGTGGATGAATTAGAGGTAAAATCTGTTGTTGAAAAGTGTAAAAATAAATTATCTACTGATTGTGATGGTATTGATATGGCACTAGCAAAAAGAACTGTTGATGGCATATTAAAACCATTCACATATATTTGTAATCTATCATTTCAAACTGGCTCATTCCCGCAGAAAATGAGAATAGCAAAAGTAATACCATTATTCAAGCAAGGAAATAAACACCAATACACAAACTACAGACCAGTATCACTTCTCCCACAATTTTCAAAGATTCTGGAAAAACTTATCAACAACAGATTAGAAAACTTTTTAAATAAACACGATGTGCTTAATCAGAACCAATATGGATTTAGAGCCAAGAGTACAACATCGATGGCGATAATGGAAGGAACAGAGGAAATAATAAATGCATTAGATCAAGGAGAATATGCAATTGGTGTATTTATAAATTTTAGAAAAGCATTTGATACAATAAATCATTCAATACTTCTTAATATGTAAACTGCAAATGTATGGTATTAGGGTAATGGCTCTGAATTGGGTTACAAGTTATCTATCTGAGAGACAACAGTTCGGGAAGATGGGAGAATATCTGTCTGGGTGTATGGGAATTGCCTGTGGGGTCCCCCAGGGGTCAGTATTGGGCCCCATATTATTTAACATACTGTATATAAATGATATATTCCAAGTTTCTAAATTATTAAAAATAATATTATTTGCCGATGATACTAATATATTTTATTCTGGAAGTAATTATAATCAACTAATCCATACTCTAAATAATGAATTAAATAAGCTTAAAAAAATGGATGGATTGTAATAAATTATCATTAAATATAGATAAAACTAAGGTAATGATATTTGGTAATTGTAAAAATAAAGAAGATATACATATTCATATAGATAATGTGATTATTGAAAAAGTTAAGGATATCAAGTTTTTGGGTGTAATACTAGATGATAAAATTAGTTGGAAACCACACGTCAGATACATACAAAACAAAGTTGCAAAAAATATTGCAATTATAAATAAAATTAAGCAGGTCCTAGATTACAAATCACTTCATATCTTGTATTGCTCATTAGTACTTCCATACTTGACCTATTGTATAGAGGTCTGGGGTAACAATTATAAAAGTAAACTTAATTCATTTCTAATATTACAAAAAAAAGGGCAGTCCGTGTTATACACAAAGTCGGGTATCTTGAACATACTAATTTCTTGTTTTTACATTCAAAGTTATTGAAATTACGGGATCTGGTTCATTATTATACAGCACAATTAATGTTTAAAGTCAGTAAAAACCTTTTGCCACACAATATACAAAATCTTTTCAGTGAGAGAGAAAGGAAATATAATTTACGGGGGAACACAAAATTTAAAATGCACTTCGTAAGATCTGCTAGGAAGGGATTTTGTGTGTCTGTGTGGGGGGTAAAATTGTGGAATGGGTTGGGGGAGAAACATAGGCAATGTCCCAACATCCATATATTTAAATCAACATATAAAGAAATGATTTTTGAGCAGTATGAAAATGAAGGGCAGTGATGTTACAATGTGTCTTCAGTGAGGGAAGGTTTTTGTTGTGTGTGTTATTGTGTTATGGTGATTGTGATGGTAATGGTGTTGTCTGTGTTTGTGTTGAACATGCCAGAAGTGTTTGTTTATTGTTGTTGCAATATTATTGGATGTTGGTATTGTTGTCAATGTGGACTGTCGTCGTTGTGTCATTTCTGTTGTATAATTTGACTATGGGGTGTATTATGGTGAATGTGGTTGTGGGACATTGGACAGCAGCTCAAGACAGCTCAAGGCGGGTGGTGGGATGAATGATGATTAAGAGTGATACTGTAATTTGTTGGGTATGGAAAAGGGGTGGGACTATATAAGCGCTGGCTTCTTCCCACTCCTTTTGAACATTTTTTTTTTGGCTTGTTTTTTGTTTTGTTTTAAATTCCTTTTTTTTTCCTTTTTCAGAATGTTCAAATAAATAAAATCAGTCAATCAATCAATCAATCAATCAATTAGTAAAAAGTAACCACGTATTTGTCAACTATGCCACTTATTTCTCGCCTCAGTAGTTTTCACAAACATGTTTCTGTTCCGAAAGCTGTTAAGCCAGGGGTGGGAGTGGGAATAAGCTCCTACTTTCTACAAAATGCCCCTACGGTGCGCGTCTCAAAGAGCCTCTGACAGCCAAGCCCAACTCCTGGCCTTCTCGTATGGCATACACCCTATGCCGGGCGGAACTGTTACTACTGACAGGAGAAGGGGTGAGAGCGAGTTACTGGCACCCCAAAACCAGTGCTTCAGGTAGATGGGACTTGTTAGCTGAGGAGACAACCCATCTAGGAGAAGGAAAACTCTGATCTCAAACCTCCACTGCCTTGTGGCAAGACCCAATATGGGAAGGGCTTGGGGAGATAACCCTGAAGAAAAATCCGGAGTTGGAGTCCCGAAGGCAGTTTGACGTTGTGCTCAACCTCAATCTGGCAACTCCTGTGACACACCGATACCAAGCAGTACTGGCCTTTGCCTTTCCCTTGGATCCTACCGGTGTTGTGGAGAGGGGGAACCTACTGCATGGGCAACCGCGAATCCTCCATACACATTGCCCAGGCCTGCGCCCTGGAGAGGACACTCCAGCGTCATGTCACGCGACGGAAAAACACGGGAAACAACAGTTCACCGGTTATAAGCCTCCGCTCAATTGGCATAGAGCTGGGTGCCAGGGGTTTTTTTTGACGGTGGGAGAGGTCATAGTATCTCACTGGACAGCTACCGCCCACCTCAAGCTGGGCAGCCCCCAGCCAGTTGGGTGCTGTTCCGCCACAGTCTGTCCGCCCTACTGGGTGCGTGGGGCTCAGGAATACTTATGTTCTGAGTCATGGACTGTAAACCCTGCACCAAACAAAAACAAAGTATCAACTAACAAAAAACCAGCACTCAAATTCGGCTGCTGGAACGTCAGAACCCTACTTCTGGGCTTCTCAAATGATCACCGAGAGATAGAGGACGCACGCAAGACAGCGGTAATAAACAACGAACTGCTGAAGCTCAAGGTGGACATCGCCACACTCCAAGAAACGCAACTACCAGACAGAGGCTCGTTACGTGAATGTGATTATACCTTTTACTGGCAGGGTAAGAGTGCAGAAGAAACAAGGGAGCACGGAGTTGGCTTTGCAGTGGAAAAACTCTCTGCTGAAGATGGTGGATCTTGCCGAAGGAGGAACAGAAAGGATGCTCTCTCTTCGACTGCACACCTCAGACGGACCGGTCAACCTAATCAGTGTCTATGCACCCACCTTGTACTCCAGGCAGGACATGGAAAATGAATTCTACAACCAGCTTTCATCGATGATACAAAAGATACCTTCCAGAGAACACCTGATCTTATTGGGAGGTTTCAACACTAGAGTGGGTGCTGACTCAGGATCCCGGCCAACATGTATGGGGAAGCACGGAACCAGTAAGATGAATGAAAATGGACAACGCCTGCTAGAACTGTGCTCACTCCAAGGACTCTGCATAACGAACACCTACTTTCAGCTAAAGCAACAGCATAAAGTTTCTTAGATGCACCCGTGCTCTAAGCACTGGCACCAACTGGACTTGATACTGACACGTCAACACCATCTGCGGAATGTACAGATCACCCGCTCGTACCAGAGTGCTGACTGTGACACAGATCACTCACTGGTATGCTGTAAGGTCAGACTTGTTCCCAAGGCCCTGCATTACAACAAACCTCCTGGAAGACAGCGCATTGATGCCAGGATGACGCAACAACCAGACAAAGTTATCGAATTCACCGAAAATCTCAAGAAGTCCATCACAACCTCACCTGAAGCAGATGCCGCAGAGAGATGGAACACCCTCAGAGATCACATCCACAGTGTTGTTCTCCGTACATTTGTTAAAAAACGAGGAAACACACCTGATTGGTTCGAGGCGAACTCCAGCGAGCTGGCCGCCATCCTCACAGAAAAGAGAGCTGCTCTAATGAAATACAAGGATTGCCCCACCCGCAAATCACAGGAAGCTCTGCAGGCAGCCAGGAGCAAGACTCAACGGACAGCCAGATGCTGCGGTCGGTGCAGTCTGCGGCCAGCTATGTCTGTTCTCCTAACTCGACAGGGAATGAGGCTACAGTCTCAACAGATTACTGGTTGAAACTCTGTGAGAGTATCCAAATGGTAGCCGGCACAGGAGACATACGTGGAATGTACGACAGGATCAAGAAAGGTCACAAACCAAATGGAGTAGATGGAGAGGTGGGTAGAGCACTACTCTGAACTATACTCCCAAGACAGCTCGATTTCGGAGGAAGCACTGAATAATTTGGAGGACCTACTGATCCTGGAAGAGCTGGACTCACCTCCAGCCATGGAGGAATTGGAAGAAGCACTAGACTCTCTGCCAATTGGGAAAGCGCCTGGCCTCGATGAGATCCCAGCAGAAGTTATAAAGTGCTCAAAGGATGTCATCCTTCAACAATTACATGAGATCCTATCTTGCTGCTGGGAGGAAGGAGAGGTGCCTCAAGACATGAAGGACTGCAAAATAGTGACGCTGTATAAAAACAAAGGTAGCCGAAGCGACTGCAACAGTTATCGAGGGATATCATTGCTTAGTGTCACCAGAAAGGCATTCGTGCGTGTGGTTCTCAGCCGTCTTCAGAAACAAGTGGAAAGAATTTATCCTGAATCTCAAAGTGGTTTCAGATCCGGGCGCTCCACGATTGATATGATCTTTTCTCTCAGACAGCTACAGGAGAAATGCAGGGAGCAAAATAAACCACTTTATGTCACACTCATCGACCTGACAAAAGCCTTCGATACAGTTAGCTGTGAAGGACTGTTCCAAGTTCTCAAGAAGATTGGGTGTCCCCCCCAACTGCTGCAAATTATTAAATCCTTCCATACCAACATGAAAGCTATTATCCAGTTTGATGGGAGCTTTTCATAATCATTCAACATCCGCTGTGGAGTAAAACAGGGCTGTGTGCTTGCTCCTACCCTGTTCAACGTATACTTTGCCGTCATGCTAAAGTATGCATTTGGTACTCTGAACGATGGTGTCTGCTTCCACACAAGGTCTGATGGCAAACTGTTCAACCTGTCACGACTGAGTGCAAAATCCAAGATCTGAAAAGTATCCATCAGTGAGATGCTGTTTGCTGACGATGCAGCGCTAATAGCTCAGTCGGAACTGGAATTACAATCAATAATCAACACACTCAATAAAGCCTGCGACGACTTCAGTCTGACCATCAGTCAGCAGAAGACCAAAGTAATGGGCCAAGGTGTCTCGAACCCTCCTACGATAAATATCGAAAACCACCCACTGGATGTGGTTCATGAGCTTACATACCTCGGATCCAAAATATCGGACAATCACTCACTCGACAACGAGCTCAGTAGAAGAATCGGCCTTGCTGCAACGACCTTTGGAAAATTATCACAGAAGGTATGGCTGAACCAAAAACTGTCGAGGCACACGAAGATCACTGTTTATAGGGCATGCGTCCTCAGTACCTTGGTATATGGCAGTGAGACATGGTGTCTATACGCCTCGCAAGAGCGACGGCTCAACGCCATTCATCTCCACATGCTGAGAAGTATTCTTAATGTTAAATGGAGCGACCGTATCACAAACAATGAGATACTCTCCCGCGCGAGCTTACCAAGCCTGTTCACCTTGCTTCGCGAACGTCGTCTCTGCTGGTTGGGACGTGTCCATTGGATGCCGGATGGGAGAATACCGAAAGACATTCTGTACGGAGAGCTTGCATCCAGCAAACGAACTTGAGGTCAACCGCATCTCCGTTTCAAGGATTTATGCAAAAGAGACATGAAAACACTGGGCATGGACGTGATCAACTGGGAGGATACTGCAGACGACCGAAACCGATGGAGACATGCGCTGAAAGACGGACTCAGAAGGGGAGAAGAGCACCTTTGCCAGTCTGCTGACGAAAAATGATCATCTTGAAAGGATGCATTGAAAAAGACACCACAACCAAGCACCTACATCTGCAACCGTGACTGTCACTCGCGTATCGGCTTACACAGCCACAAGCAATGCTGCTGTTACCCCGTTACTCCAACTCAAGGTGCAGATCCATAGTCTCCCGAGACTGAAGGATGCCAACAACAATTTGGCAACTACGCCACTTATTTCTCGCCTCAGTAGTTTTCAGAAACATGTTTCGCTGTTTGCTTCTGAAGATAGAGCTGAAAGTTGAACGCGCCGATGCGTCCTGAGTCCAGGAGTCACGTTGACCAATGACATGCAGGCTGTGCAGGAAGGGGAGGGCAGAAGAAGCTCATCAAATTGCACTTTTGTAGCCGAAAATGCTGCTTGAGCACCGGCTGAAGGTCTCTGACCAGGTGATGATACTCGCCGTGCAGTTTGCAGCTCCAAAGTATTGGACTGGTGACTCTCGTCTCGTTACACCCCATTCTCATCAACAGACTCCTAGGTGGACGTAGCTTTAGTGTTCAGCTCCTCATACAACTCACTATACGCTTTTGTCTTTGCTGCCTCTCTCTTTGCCATATGCCGAGACTCTTAAGTACTCTTTCTTTCTTCGTGTCCCTGATTATCCCACTTTTTCTTTACCAACCTCTTCCTTTTAATACTTTCCTGTACCTCCTCATTCCACCACCATGGCCCCTTGTCTTCTTTCTTCTGTCCAGAGGATACAATGTTAAAATGAACACTGGCGGGGGGGGGCGGGGGGGGCACAGGTATTGAGAGTTGTTTGCACTGTGAAAAGTTTTAAAAACTACAAGCAAATTTCTTCATTTGAGGTTAATGCACCCCATGCATCCCAAGCATTTGTTGCCACTTGGTAGATTAGGTGTTTTGTTGGGGTTTTTCCCTCTTCTCCATACCTTGTCATTTAAACCTCTGCTCTCTGTGTGTCCAGGACTGTTTCTTGGAGTCGGTGCATAAAGCGACACTCTGCTGCCCGATATGCCGGAAGAGAGTCTCCACCTGGGTCAGACTGAACACCAGGAAAAAGACGCTGGTCAACCAGCAGCTGTGGGAGCAGATCCAGTCCTGCTTCCCTCAGCAGTGCCAGCATCGCCGCAACGGGCTGGACACCAGCGGCGACAACCTTTCAGGTACCGTTCAGGAACCCTGACGCACAGGCAGGTGGTGGGGAGGCAGTCCCATGGATGTCAGCAGACACAGCGTTTCCTCTGGTTTAAAGACCTTGGCGTGGTGGCAACATATTTTCCGGGGGGGGGGGGGCAGAAAACACATGACACTACTGTAACTGGAATATGTTAATTTTATGCTGTTTTTCTTTTTTTAAATTTTGCACAGTAACTTTGCATATGGAACTTACCATTTGAAGTGTTGTACATCTGAGGCTTGAATGTTGGAATATTGGTCTAGTTGGGGTCCCACCCACACGTTCTGTGTTTGGACTTTTTACTGGTGTCATCCTTCTCTCCTCCCTCTGCTCTCACCTCTCCTGGACCCTCTTGCCTGAACACTTTCCTCTCTTTGGCTCCTCTCTTCTGTCTCATCTTGCCCTCTCTGAGCACCGTTCAGGTTCTTTCTCTGTCTATGGTGGTATACTTACAGGTTAGAAAATATCAAGTGTCAGGTAAATTAAAAGTAGACAACCAAAAATTTCAATTTAAGGGTACAAAGAGCACCCACTTAAAAACTTGAGTAATGACTTCAGTCTTGAAGGTTTGAGGTTTTTCTCCAAAATTTATAACAATTTTCTTATAGTTTTCTACTTTTCTCTGTAGATTTATCTGAATTTGAAACCATTTTCCTCAAATTTGTAATTTTCTCTTTTAAAATGGACTTTTCTTGTACATTTGAGACTTTATTATAAATTTGTGGATTATTTTATGGTTAATTTTTGTCTATTTTTTAAAATAAAATTACTGTTTTTTTTTTTTAATAAATTTGAACCAGACTGGTCATTTTTTTCATTTTTCCTTTTAACAATTTACATTTTGACCATAATTGTGCAGAGCCAGAACAGAACAATAATTTAACTCTGATTTCAAAGAAAAAAAAATTGATAAAAATGTATTTAATGAAATAATCTTAAATGACCAAAGATGCAATTATTTCTGTAATAATAGTTCTATATATTTATAGTTTTTTTTTTTTTTTAGAACTCTCCTCACCACCCAGACAGCAGGAAAAACCTCCCTTATTTTGAAATCCAAATGTTGGTATGTTTAGTTTGTCTGAAGGTTGCTGACGGATTAAAGTCATTGACTTCGTGAATTTCAGTCATCTGAACTTGTCAGGTACATAATAATGAACGTAACTTAGTTAATTAATATTAACTAAGGTAAAGGTTAAAACATGTAATTTTTATTCTTGTTTGAAATAAGAAAAACAAAAAACTAACCACATCTGTTAGCTAAGCGACTCTTCCATTATTGCTGCTGTTACCTGTGGGTTAAAACCATGATAAATGCCTCCACTGCTTACATACCTCTTCTGATTTTTTCCGTGTTTAAAGTACTTTAACAAGCTCGTGTTTCTCTTGAACAGTAACGCTCATAGCGAGACGCTCTGCTTGATGACTGGAACATGCAGGCAGGGCGCTTCTGAACTTCAAGTGGGTGACGGTCATGCGCGTTGTTCGTGCTTCATATAATTTTCTTAAAATTATATCCTCATAGAGTGGCGGAAATTTTTCAGGCGTGGCGAGCCGCCACCCAGAAATATTACCAGAGGAAACCCTGCGACATTAGTGCACGTGTTTATACCCAGGCTGAGGGCAGTGGGAACAGAAAGTAAATGCTGCTGCTAGAAGCCAATAACCAGCTTTGTGTGTCTGTGTGTTGTTGCAGCGTCGCCGTTTTTTCCCAGAGTTTCTGAGCCCGGAGAGCTGAAGCAGGAATTTGACGAGCAGATCAATAAAGTAAGTGTTGTCAGTGTTTCTGATTGAGAGGTGGGCTGCTGTGGTGGGATCACCATAGGTGTAAATGGAGCGGGGGGCATGTTCCCCCATCCATCCATCCATCTTCTACTGCTTACTCCTTTTTGGATCATGGGGGGGCTGCAGCATATCCCAGCATCTTTGGGTGAGAGGCAGGGTACACCCTGGACAGATCGCCAGTCCATCGCAGAGCCAACACAGACAGACAACCATTCACTGTCACATTCATACCTAAGGACAATTTAGAATCCCCAATTGATGCCTGTTAACCTAGCCTGCATGTTGTTGGCCTGTGGATGGAAACCCGAGTAAACCCGTGCAGAGACGGGGAGAACTTGTAGACTCCACACCGATCGGTGGTGGGACGAGTGGCTCTATCTGCTTTAGTTTTTGAGATGATCGATCCCCATCTAGAGAGTAGCTGAGTTTCACTGATAGGCTAACTCATATTTTTCAAAACATGAATCTGTTTGTTGGCAGGTTAAGTATGTGCATATTTTTTATGAAAATTAAACTTTAGTTACGAAACCTGATAAGGCGGCTGTGAGGCGATCACTAAGGCCCTCTATATGTTTAACCAATCAAAACAGCGCTCCATGATCACTTGACATGAGTTCGACCAATGAGCTGCGTCATTGTCGGAAGTAACCGTAAAGAAAGATGGGCTGACGAGGCTGCAGTTTCATCAGCCAGGTAAGCACAATAATGATATATTTATGGGCCTGTATTTTCTTTTCATGTTACAGATCTCCATAGTTAATATTACAACCAAGTGCTGCTCCTCATTGTCCCTCGTCTTGTGTAGCATATCACTAAATAAAGTTACACATCCTTTGCGTTGTCCTGCTGTTAAAGAAGCCCTGCTGGAAAAAAAAAAAAAAAAACTGCATACAACAGCATCAGACCAGCACCAATAAATAATAGTTTGGTATTGTAAATAGTAGTTTTAGTATTGTTTGTGAGCGTTTTTGAGTGTTTATTATTTTTATTACGTGTTTTGTCGTGCTTTTGGAGCAGCATCTTTTTTCATGTTGTTCGTGTTTTTTCACTTCTTGTTTTTATTCATTCATTCATCTTTTTCTGCTTAATCTTTTTCTTGTTTTTATAGATTTTTAAAGTAATAATTTGTAAATAGCTTAGCCAGAAATGTTGAGGAGCTCAGCTAGAAAGAAGAAAGCCCCGTGGAAGAGGAGGAAATCTCAGGACAAGTGTCCCAATCTCAACCACAGTGATGCAGTTTGTATCACTGGATATTTATTCCCAGCTTTCTTACAATATTTTTTTCAATATCGATTTATATTATTTCTGTTTTTTTTAATATCTAGTGTATTTTTTTCTTATTAGCTTTGTTTCAAATTGCTTTGTCGTTGTTATATTTATTAGTTATTTGTATACTGCTGAACATTTGTTCTTGAAACACAAGTTTCTTTTGGATAAATCTTATCTAATCTTATGCTATATATTTGTATTTTTAGAGGTTGTTCAGATGAAGAACCATCCACCAGGACCACCAGTGGAACAAGAACAGCTGGACAGGAACTGATTCCTGGACTACCACAGAGCTAAGAAAACGCCTCAACATGGACACATAAAACAGCCTGTAAACTGGACACTGTAAGTTCTGGGCAGACAAAAATATTTGAGAACATGTATAAGGGGTTCGTTTAATTTTTGCTATTGCAAAACTTTAGTTCATGTACATTTGAAATATTTATAAAGAGAAAACCGGTGAAAATTCAAATCTGTTTTTTTTGTTATTACACACCATTTTAAGCATTTAAAACATAATATTGACACATACTTGCCAGATTTTGAAATGTACACTTCTCCTGAAAAACAGGGCAAAATATTTTACACAAAGGACATTTTATGACACATTTATTGGAAAAAAAAAAAAAAGAAAGAAGCACCAGGCAAACTATTATAATTATAGCACTAAAAGGCTTTAAAGCATTCCAGCCAGTTTCCAGCCAATGTGAAATGTTCCACGGGTGGAACACCGGAATTTTAAGAGGTTAAAGATTAAATATTCAGCATTTCAAACAGAAATAGCTCATTTTTCTAAATTAGCTTTAGCATTTTTGTTGGTATTATAATCATCACAAAATCACCAACAAAGAACAAGTGAAGCACAAGAAAACTTACTGCAACATACCACACCCAAAAGTACATACAGAACACACAGGGTGTGTCTATGTGGCCTAGTCAGAAATGTTCTCACAGTCCAAGCAGTAACACATGTCTGTGCATGAAAGCTTGTTCTGTCTGCACATGCATCTCCCTTTCACACATTTTTTTTTTTTTTACAGGAGCAGTATACAAGCTCCAAAATGCTGACAGGTGCAGGGGAAGAGTCGTCCAGTTGATCTCAAAGGAGTCTCCCTCAATCTTCCAACCATGGGTCACTGGTGGAGGTATGTCTGGCTGACTCTGCACGCATCTTCTATAGATGGCTGCCTGCTAGTTTGTTCACTGAATGTGTTTATGCAGTGAGTCTCTGTTTGGTGGAAGACTTCTGTCTGTGCACTTGCCACTCTAAAGGTGCGTTCTCACCAAACGCAAATGGGCAAATTTTTCACGTGGCATGATTACATTATGACGCAATGTAAACACGCGAACAGACATGAATTCCCCGTCTGAACAAGATGCAGACAGGCGAAGTTGCCTTTAAAACTGCTGCAGCTGTGTTCAACCTGCTGTGGAAATTCCCAAAATAACGTCATGCTTATGTTTACATTATCCGACTGGAGACTTACCTGAAGATGTTGTCTCAAGCCTCCAAAACTTCACAAGATGATGGGTGTTTATGTTGCTAGCTTGCTAGCACGTCCGTGACAGGAAACTGTGGGTAAATAACTCTGAAAGCCCAATTCAGCTGAAGAGTTCCCGGTCCTCCTGTTTCCAGGTGAGTGAGTTAAATTTTCAAGCTACTTTACTCTGCAATGGTGACACCTTTACTCTGGTGACGGCAGAATCTCAAAGCTAGCAGCTAGCTAGCCTGGGATGTGAACGTGCGACTGCACAGTTTCACGTGTACTTGCCTCTTCTCATTCACTTTGTATGGATTTGCGCCACCCGTTCGCGTTTGGTCTGAATGCACTCTTAAACAGTTGGCATCTTGTGTAATTAACATCTTTGCAGCCTTTGAGGTCATACAGAACACAAGTTAATTTTTCATTGGCCTCATACTGTTCTGGGAGTAGTTGAAAAGCTTTTCCCACTGTCTTTAATGATACGCAGTGTTCTTTGTTGGACAGTAGTATTTTCATTGCTTGCTTCTCTCTTAGCCTCTTTTGATTATTTTTTTGAGTTGTATACTTTTCCCTTCTGCATATGATGCATTGCCTTGGGAGCAGATGTGGTGCTCTTCTTTGGTGGACTGGAACCTCTGTTTTTGTTGACCGGAGAACCCGGTTTGGTTGGGGATTTGTAGTGGAAGTATGTGGTTCTTCATCTAAAATATTGTAAGGGAGACAAAATTGGGTGGGACGCTTCATTTGGGACAACTATATACTGTATTTACTGCATAAGTGTTCATTCTAAATATAACTACATTGTGTTAACATTGTCTGTTCTGTTCTACAGGTAACTCCAGCTGCTCAGACATTCCTGACACACTCCTGGACATAGTGATGGGACGGCAGGCTCCGGAGCTTCGAGGGTGCTCCGAGCTTGTCCAGGAAATATTTGGCAAAGCGCGTTTTGAGGCCTGTATTGCTGACGTCGTACCACGTGACTGGGTCAGGAAGCCATTCATGATTTTGCACGCAGCATGAAATAAAGTGAGCAGCGATACACAATGGAAATCCCCATCCCTCACGTTTTGTGTTGTCGATGTTTGTGTATGGGATTTGTCACAGCCGATTTTCAGATGGAGCCAGCACCAAAAACACGGACTTCTCCTGTTTGGGAACAGTTTGATGTCATTTCTCCCATTGATACATTTTTCAAAAATAGTGGATATTTATTGTAACTGAAGTGACGGCCTAGCGGTAAAGCATCTGCCCCGCAACTGGGAGGCTGGGGTTCAAGTCCCAGCTAGGCCGTTCTTGTAATTTTATTTTTATTTGCAAGGTGAAGTGTCTGTTGTGTTTCAAATAGCTTGGATCATTATGCTGAAGCACTATAGAGGGCATGCGCATGATGTCACAATCCAGGATGTTATGGTGTTTTCTCAGCACTGATTGGTAAAAACAATGTGTGCCACCATTGGTTTGAATCATTTGAATGCAGGAAAAAAACACCTAAAATGAGGATGGGCTGGTTTAATCAACTTTTGAGGCAACGTGTTTGAAATCTTGTGTATGCTCTAATTTTTTTTAAATTTTTGATGTTTTTTTTTAAAATAATTTTTTTAGTGGCTAACCATGCATTAGCCTAGCTTAACGTAGCTTTCTGGCACAGTCGGTAGCACTGACCTGAGGAGAGGGCTCAACTGTGAGCACTTCAAGTGAGCACCCCAAGTGGACCTCGGGATCCAATCTGTACATGTACAAGTACATTCTCAATCCAGTGATTTGTAAATGCAAAGAAGGAGAACAGTGTCAGGTCACCCACAAAATCTGGTTTTGTTAGCGGCTAACCATTTGTTAGCCTAGCTTAACGTAGCTTCCCGGCACAGTCGGTAACACCGGCCTGAGGAGGAGACTTTCCTGCCTTTTAATGCCTTCAAAGCACATCTGAAATGGAGAAGAGCTGTTCTGCTGAGTTCAAATAGATTCTGCAAGAAGTCTGAGCTATTCTTTTACAGACTGCCAAAAACTAAAGAAAGGAGAAGCAAATGGGTTGCTGCAATCTGCAGAAGCAACTGGAATCCATGCACCAAAACCTGGCTTTGTTCTTCTCATTTTGTTACAGGTATGTTGGATTGGTTTACTGTAAAGAGGATGGTAGTTTATTAGCTTATTAAAGCCATTCACTGGCTGTGTTTTACCTGCACAATTAATGAGTAACTGTTAGATGTGGGGCAAAACATGAAACGATAGCTAGCTAATGCTAGGTTAGCTAATGGTAGCAACATTTAAAAAAAAACAAAAAACCATAATATCCATAGGTGTCTTCGTTACTTTAATTTTGCCTACAAATCCAGCCTTGAAGTATGACCAAGCATCCAGGCTTTTAAATGCTTTCAGGCTCTGCTTTGTATAAGATAAGATAAGATAAGATAAGCCTTTATTAGTCCCACAACGGGGAAATTCCAGGATTGCAACAGCACAGGGATAGCAACACTCAGAGCAACAATCAGAAGGCAAGAAAAAACAAGCAAGCAAGAGCAGCTAATATACATATGTACATATTACTATAAAATATATATATACACACACACACACACAGACACACAGTGCAGAGCATTGTAGCTGGATGGAATAAATATATGAATATATGAACACACAGTGCAGAGCATTGTAGCTAGATGGAATAAATATGTAAATATATAAACACCCACAGTATGGAGCATTGCAGCTAGGTGGAACAAATATGCAAGTATATAAACACACACAGTGCGGAGCAATGTAGCTAGATGGAATAATATGTAGATATATAAAAACACAGTGCGGAGCATTGTAGCTAGATGGAATAAATATATAGATATATAAATATAAACACACCCAGTGCAGAGCATTGTAGCTAGATGGAATAAATATGTAAATATATAAACTGGTAGTTTCCTTAATTTCCTGGTGCCGAAATTAAGTACATATAAATATCAGGAAACCCAATTTCTGGCCACATGTGGATATTAATGGACCACTGATTCTTTTGAAAGCTATGAGGGTCGCTGTTGAGTCCAACTGCCTTCAGTTTGAACATAGAATCATTTGCATTCCTTGCTGTATTGGTGTTTTTACTGCTACACATAGCCATCTTTGATTTGTTTTGCCACTCAGTCCGGAAGGAGGGGGGCATGGCTGTAAGCAAAGTGTCGTCATTGCATGCCCTCTATTGTGCCCTGCAAGACAACAAGGACAGAGGTGAATGTACTGGGAGAGACAGAAACTTGTCTATCCTACACTGTACAAACTTGCAGTAGCCTTCCTTTGCACACTTGCATCCTCTGTGCTCAGAGTATTCTCCAAAGCTGGAGAAATAGTCTAAAAAAAAAAAAAAAGAAGAGATCGCCTTAGTCCAAAAACTGTTGAAAAGTAATTTCTTAATAAAAATGGATAAGTAGCACAAGCTCATTGACTGTAGTCACCCGAGTTTTATTTCTTTTTTCTCTTATGATCATTGATATTTCTTAAAACAGTGCATTTATTGAAATGGAAAAAATACACATTAAACGAATACCATTGTAAAAATCTGCATGTTGTATATGTGTTGTCCACTAGATGGCCTAGTAGAGGAAGTGAAGTTTCACATGAGGCCTCGTCTATATGAGCCATTTTGATGAAAGGCCTCAAGTCCTCTAGAAAGCCTCATCTGGCCATCACTACCTGGACGTGTCTGGATCGTTCTGTTTTGTCTTAAATTGACTCTTAATGTTTACACTCATTAATGTACATGATCAGTTCAGCGGGAGTTCATCAGATTAAAAATGAATACTCACCATCACTTGCATGTACTGATTTTTGTGTCCTTTCTTGGGCTCTTTCAATATTTCTTGTGTTAGCATACTGCATGTAGCATTGTCTATAATAGCCTATGTTAACTGGCACATCTGAAGGGTGGGTATTATGCAAATTATATTTTTCTATTGCTTTTTCAGCTATTTTTCTTTCCTTTGTATTAAGATTTACCTACTCTATTGAACACTGCACACATTTTTTTCCAACTCCTGTCTGAAAATTGAATTATATTTTCTAAAGAGCTTGTAATATGCACACAGCACTCCATACCTGTGCCTGATAGTCACACTAGCTAATGAAAGCATGTGTCAGACTTGACATAATTGACATGTTATAAATAAAGATTGGCCCATACCAAAGCAAGAAGTTGAGCAGCAGACATAAGGGTGGGACAAACTAGTTTATTTTAACATTCTGAACAGATCTAAATATAAGAAGTGATGCTGGTGTAGTAGTATATTAGCAATAAATATCAAATTTCCTAAGGATGTTGTGATACATTGTACTTAATGGTATATATTTTGTTTACAGAATAAACCTGAAAGTGTATGTGATAATCTGTGAGGTAATGAACCAAGGCTTATAAATATATTATGCTTTATAATTTTGCACTTGTCTGGTTGTTTATTTCAACAATCAATACATGTTTTTTTGGAAGCTAGTTAATTTCTTTGGGCGGCGCGGTGGAGGAGTGGTTAGCACTGCGGCAGCACAGCAACTCACCCTTGGCCGGGGGATCCTGGGTTCAATCCCAGCCCCCGACCAACAGTGATCTGTGTGGAGTTTGCATGTTCTCCCCGTGTCTGTGTGGGTTTACTGCGGGATTTCTCCGGTTTCCTCCCACATGCCAAAAACATGCATGTTAGGTTAACTGACATCAAAACTGGGGATTCTAAATTGTCCTTAGGTATGACTGTGAGAGTGAATGGTTGTGTGTCTCTCTGTGTTGGCCCTGTGATGGACTAGCGATCTGTCCAGGGTGTACCCTGCCTCTCGCCCAAAGATGCTGGGATAGGCTCCAGCCACCCCGCGACCCAAAAAGTATTAAGCGGAAGAAGATGGATGGATGGATGGATAGTTAATTTCTTGAAAATGAATATTCATGTCAGACCCGCTGCATTTTGATTTTTTTTTTTTTTTTTTTTACCCTGGAGGTGGGGGAAGTGGGGGGGGGGGGTGTCCTGATTAAGTCGAACGTGATTGGTGTATGTGGTTGCCTCCCGCAACCTGATTGGTTCGTCAGCTAAAGCAGTTCTGAGAGATGCCGGAGAGGACTGACGATAAAAATGTACGTTTATGAAAAAAATGCGGGCAAACCGAGGCCGCCAACAAATTTTCTCAGATTTACCAAAAATAGAGAAGACTATATTTTAAAAATGTCTGTACTCTGCCGATGCGGATCGATCAATGAAACGAAAAACGCACTTGGCCCACCACCTAAGAAGGATCACCGATGGTCAGAGGGTGGGATTGAACCCACGATGGTCAAGGGTGGAATTGATCCTGCAACCCTCCTGCTCTGAACTACCACCACCGAACTGCTCCCCCCAATCTGGGAACCCCCCCCCCCCCACTCCCCCCAATGTCATAATAAACCTTTAATGTCATGTTACTGAAGACTTTGAAGCACCAATGCTAAATGCAAAAACAAAAGCTTGCAGATTTGGAGGATTTCTCATAAATTTGCAAGTTCTTTCTTTTAAATCTACAACTTTTTTCTCGTAAATTTGCAACTTTTTCCATTTAATTCTCCAACTTTTCCGTTAAATCTGCAACTGTTTCCTTTAAATCTGCAATGTTTTTCTCATAAATCTGCAAGGTTTTTCTTGTGCAATTTTTTTCTCACAAATTTGCAACTTTTTTCTTTTCAATCTGCTTTTTCACATAAATCTGCAACTTTTTTGCATACTGAAACTTTTTAATTTTAAATTTGCAATGTTTTTTCATATTCTTTTTTGTTGTAACGTTCCAACTTTTTATCAAATTGTGGCTTTTTTCTTGTAAATTTTCAGCTTTTTTTTCTTGTAAACATGCAACTTTTGTCCTCGTGAATTCACTGTTTTTTTTTCATCATAAATCTGCAACTTTTTTGTGGTTAATTTGTGACTTTTTTTCTTTTAAATTTGCAGCATTCATCTGAATGCTGGTTAAGTTTTTATTCTATGAAATGCCTCACATTTTCTTTCTCCATCAAGACAGTGACTCAGGTTTTTGTTTTAAAGGGTTTAAACTGATCCCTATTACAAAAATAGGGGCCCCTAAACACAGTCTTGCACCGGGCCCCGACTACCTATAGCAGGGGTGTCAAACTCATTTTAGCTCGGTGGCTGTATACCACCGGATTTAATGTCAGGTGGGCTGGACCAGTAAAATAATGGCAAAACAACCTAATGGCAGCTCCAAATTTAGTACAAAGAAGTACAAATACATTATGAAATGTTTACATTTATTGAACCATTGATCTTTTACAAAACATGAACAACTTGAATGATGAATCTTCATCAAAGTATGAACAACCTGAATTTTTTTCTTTTCTGGTCGGTTTTGAACTGAAGCTGCTGACGAACAGTATCTTAATCATGATAAAAACAAATGGCATTTAAGGAACCAGATATCGTATTGCTGCCATCTGTTTAGTCCTGGAACTTGTTTGTGTTCTGAACAATGACCCCGACTACATGGTCACAATAAGCCGATTACTGTCAATAACTTGATAATGCCAATGATCAGTTTTCTCATGTTGCACTAAATAAACAGATTACTGGAAGATATACTTCTTGAGTTAATGACCCCAGTTACATGGCCTTTATTGACTTATTCTATTTACATGGTCACTTGAATAATCAGATAACTACAGAAATCCAATCATAACCGATTTATTAGTGTGCATGTAAACAGGATCATTGACCATGTTTACATGCACATGAATAAACTGGTTATGATTGGATTTCTGCAGTTTCAATCCAGATTAAGACCCTTAATCAGTTTTTGGCAGGTAAAATACAGAATTATTGTCCTTTGAGACTGTTTCAAAGGACAATAATTCTGTATTTCCTTTGAGACTGTTTCAGGGGCAGCACGGTGGCGGAGTGGTTAGCACCGCAGCAGCACAGCAACTCACCCTCGGCCAGGGGATCCTGGGTTCGATCCCAGCCCCCGACCAGCAGTGATCTGTGTGGAGTTTGCATGTTCTCCCCGTGTCTGCGTGGGTTTACCCCGGGATTTCTCCGGTTTCCTCCCACATGCCAAAAACATGCAAGTTAGATTAATTGGCATCAAACTGGGGATTCTAAATTGTCCTTAGGTATGACTGTGTGAGTGAATGGTTGTCTGTCTCTCCGTGTTGGCCCTGTGATGGACTGGCGATCTGTCCAGGGTGGACCCTGCCTCTCGCCCAAAGATGCTGGGATAGGCTTCACCCCCCCGCGACCCGAAAAGAATTAAGTGGAAGAAGATGGATGGATGGAGACTGTTTCACAAGTGCGAGAGAGCAAGTTACAGTATTATATTCACAATTTAATCCTGAACCAAACAAAATAATTTTTAAAGCATGCAAACTGTTTCAGTCAACATTAAGACCTTTAATCAATTTTTGACAGGTGAAATAACATATTTATAAGCTGTAACAGCCTTTTGAGACTGTTCACAAGTGTGACAGAGGAAGTTATGTTATTATTATATTCACAATTTAACCCTGAAGAACCAAATCAAGTCATTTTTTTGGTAGATAAAATATTTAAATCCAAATTGGGAGCCTTAATGAAATTTTGGCAGATGAAGCACACATTTTATGGATTCTGCTTACAATATATAATTATTGGAGGTAAATAATGCACAAACACTAGTATTCAAGGGAAAGAAAAGCTTTATTGACTTTTACATCGTTATATACAGATTTTGTTAGTTTCAGCACATTTTCTTAAAGTGACACTCTGGCAAAAATCAAGTTTTTTCTGTTGTTAACATGTCTGTAACATGTTTTTTGTGACTTACAAGACATCAAGAGCAAAATTTCACCACAGTCCCAAGTCTGTGTTTTTCTGTTGTGAATTTCCAGTTTGGTAATGTGCCCATCGAACGAGCGAGTTTGGACAGATCATTTCTAGTAGGGCTATGAATCTTTAGAAGTCACACAATTCAGTTCAGTTCCGATTTTTGGGGTCACTATTGGATTCAGAATCAATTTTAGGTTCTAAACAATTTTCGCTTCACATTTGGCTCTCAGTTCAGTACAAAAACCACTAATCTCAGAAAAAGTCTGCTGCACTAGTTCAAATGGAAAGCAAGGACAACAGAATATAGAGTGATAGGTATCAGTTAAGTACGTGGCAGTAATGCACCTGTAAGTTGGTTGCCAACCGCCAATCAAATCTAAAAGAAGTAGAAGAAAAAATGCTGAGGTAAGCTTGAAAGCAGAGTACAGTGTGTTGTTTTGGGTTTTTTTTTTTTTTTTTTTTTTTTTTTTTTTAAATTACATCAACTGATTTGCAATAAAATCATGTTAAATGAAAAAAGTAGGCTTAGCTTAGTAACTGCTTTTTATTTCTTGAAAACTTGTGAGTTTCAAAAATGAAATTGTACACAAGTGAAATAAATTTTGAAAATTTTCCTTTTCAGGGTATCACAATTCCTAACAGCTTTTACACAGCGTGTAGGTTTGGTCAACCTCCAGCATTCTAGAAGTATAGGCTGTTCATTAAAAACAAAAGTAAATTCTATCACAAATACTTTGAACATCTATTTAAACAGCAGTGCTACCAGACTGTATGCAGTCAGTGTACAGTTCCCTATACAGTAACTTAATGCAGTGAACAAATTCAATAAGAACTGAATGCAATTGATGCATAAGATAAGGAACATTATTTTAAACCTGCACAAACATAAACTTAAGTATCGAAATTCTTCAGAGACTTAAAAAACAAATTGAAGTTATAAAACAAAATAAAGTGCTGTTACAAGATTTCATGATGTTTTTGCCCATTCAGAATTTACTGGCAGTCTGCTAAAGTGGTGCAGTGTGCGTTGTTCAGCAGGAGGACCAACAACTTTTTCCACTTCTTTCAACTCTGGGTGATGGCAGTTAATGTGAGCCCCGGCGTTTGTGATGTTACCAAAGTACTTGACTCGTTTTGCAAACTTTACATATTACATGTGTCATGTCTAACGTTTTCTTTCCCCGAATGTTGTAGAAACAAAAATGTGTCCACACATTTGCCTTCATTGAAAATGGGACTGGCTGAATTTCTTGCTGCTCAAGTTTTTCTTTATTCTGACTGTTTCATCCGGCTGCTAGCTAATAAGCTACTCTGCATGGTTCTCCTATGTCTGCTGCATCAGTGTGTAATTGCGTGTCACGACGTGGCAATATATATCACGTGACAGGACACCGGCACCACTGCAAAAAAAAAAAAAAAATTCTTTATTTTTGTGAATCGATTCTGGATCATGTAAACTGAGAATCTTGATTCTTGTGTGAATCCATTTTTCCCAACACCCCTAGTTTCTAGCTACGTATTAGCCTGGCTGGTTATAACATTAACCAATCAGACGGATCCTCTTGGCTACCTCGGGGGAAGAGGGAGGAGTTGAGGAGCAGCAGGATTGAGGGGGCTGAAAGCGTCCATTTTGCATAACAATTAGCAAAGGAGGGGAGGAGGGACCCGGCTTGAAGAAGTGTCATGAACAGACTAGCAGCCCACCCACCAGGAGTCACGGTGACCAATCATGTACAAGCCCTGCAGGCCATTAGAGTATTTGTAGATCTGTGCATACTTAAGATGAGATGAGCCTTTATTAGTCCCACAATGGGGAAATTCCAGGATTGCAACAGCACAGGGATAGCAACACTCAGAGCAATAATTTAGAAGATAAGAAAATAAGAGCAGTGAATATACATATGTACACATAAATATATATACACAGTGCGGAGCATTGTAGCTAGATGCAATAAACAGCATATAACCATCTATTTAGTTATCCTACATAGTATGAATATGTACCCATGCATATTGTCACCCTCCGTAGCAATTGATATTGTCCTAGTTGTATACTGGAGGGGACCATTTGTGTAAGTCTGTTGCGTCTTTTGCATTCAATACTATTAGGTTGTAATGTTTTTTTGCTATCTCTGCGAGCAGCCCTGCTTAGGTTATAAAGTCTGACAACCGTAGGTAGGAAGGACCTGCGAAACCTCTCGGTCGCGCACCTAGGATGATGTAGCCTACTGCTAAATGAGCTCCTCAGTGCGTTCAGTATGTCCTGCATAGGGTGGGACTCGGACTCCAGCAGAGATGACAGCTTAGCCACCATCCTTCTCTCTTCTATCTCCTCCACTGGGTGAAGGCGCTGCCCCAGGACAGAGCTAGCTTTCTTGATCAGTTTGTTCAGTCTCTTCCTATCGGTTGCTGTGATGCTGCTGCCCCAGCAGACCACTCCAAAAGTGATGGCTGATGCCACCACCGAATCATAGAAGGTCTTCAGGAGCACCCTTTGTACACCAAAAGACCTGAGCCTCCTCAGTAGGAACAGCCTGCGCTGTCCCTTCTTGTAGAGTGCGTCGGTATTGTGTGACCAGTCTAGGTTATTGTTCAAATGAACACCCAGATACTTCTAGGATGTCACCATCTCAATGTCTGTTCCCTGGATGTTTACTGGTGCTGTGAGGGGTTGTCCTTGCCTGCAGCAGTCCACCACCAGCTCCTTAGTTTTCCTCGCGTTGATCTGGAGGCAGTTCCGATGGCACCAGTCCACGAAGTCCTGGATAAGTCCTCTGTACTCAGCTTCATCTCTGTTGGAGATGAGGCCGACGATCGCAGAGTCGTCAGAGAATTTCTGTAGATGGCAGTGTATAGTGTTGTGTGAGAAGTCCGCAGTATAAAGGGTGAACAGGAAGGAAGCCAAAAGTACTTAAGTAGGTGAAAGATTTAAAAGCTCTTTCCAAGCAATTCTAAGGCAATGAAAGTTTTTTTTGTGGGTAAAAAAGCCACAATATACTATTTTGGGCTATACATATTTGTTTTTGAAGTGTTTTTCGAGCTGCCAGAGTGCATCTTTAACATGTAAGGCAAAACGTTAAAAGCTGCTACAGGATAAAATGTCATATCCGATTATTCTAACACAAAACTCATGGGTCTAAAATTATAACTAATCCTTCATCGCATTAAATATTCACAGACATACCTTCGCTAATTGCATGGACAAAATGTTATGTCCTCTTTGCTCAAAAGCAGCGTTTGGCCTCAGAATCAGAAAAGAAATGGCTCTAGCCAATTGAGGCGTGCTCACGCAGCAAACCGATCATTTCTGGCCGTCATTAACACTTTCTGGCACGACACCTGCAGCTTCTCTCGCTTTGAACATGTTCAAAAAAAATTTTGTGACAAGAAAAACTGGTTCTGACCGTAAAAACATCGGTCAAAAGGCAGCGAACTGACGCCCCCCAGCACCCGCCGAGCTGTGAGACATGGGGGTAAATGTATTTTTAAAGAACAGTTATTAAATACAGTAAATACCGTGACATTTCAGTGTGCTGGATTGTGTCTGCTACTCTTGTGCGACCCCAAATGGACAAATTGGGAATAGTAGTTGCTTTATTATTATTACCTCTGCCAAGGAGGTTATGTAATCAGGGTGGTTTGTCTGTCCGTTTGCTTAATTTTCACACTTGGCAAACTCATCCCGTGGGCTGGCTTGGACTCTCTGGCGGGCCAGTTTTGGCCCGCGGGCCGTACATTTGACACCCCTGACCTATAGTGGTCCCCCTCAATCTGTACCCTGGAGAAAATGTTCTGTTTATTCGCCCATGGGGCTCACTCATGCTTAATAAAGTTTGGCTTCTTTTGCCAGATGACGGAAGAGAAGCGGATGCTGGACGAGGAGCAGAGGAGGGCCAGCGAGGAGTACATCAGGAGACTCATGGATGAGGAGGCGGAGGAGAAGAGGAGGAGGGAGGAGGAGGATGAGCAGGTGGCCAGGCTGCTCAGTGACCAGCTGGTCAGTTGTAAAGTTTCCTGTTAGGCCTTCCTAGCCTTGACTTTTATTATAATGTCTAAAATGTTTGTGGAATTTAACATGTGTTAGTAATTTGTAGTAACAGTCGGGTCAGCAGTAACTAGTTAACATTTATTCATATACATGTGATCTGTTTGGGGAAGTAGGTGGCAACTTCTTATACTGAGCCCCCCAAAAAGAGAGGATTTTAAAAAAGTACATATACTCAACTTCTTCTCATGATTGTACTTTACCGAGTAGTTCTTATTGCAGGTTACTGTTGACTGTACTCATTTACTTTTGAATTGAGTGCAGGTCACGTTTTGTTTTTCTTTCCAACAGTTTAATGTCATTGTTCTAATCACACTCAGATAATATTAGATCAGTTATTTTTCTTTGTGATTTGGATTATATTAGATGGTGCAAATTAATAAGTAATGTTTTATTTTTTTCAGACTAACACATTTATGATAAATTCTCAATTATTGAGCAGAAATGGATTAAAAAACTGCATCTTTTTTCTCATAAATGTTGGATTTTCTTCCTCATAAAGTTGCTGCGTTTTTAAGTAATTTTGCTTTTTTTCTGTTTTTGAAGTGTAATAACAGTAGGAGTGAGATTCCCAGGGGACCTCACGATACTACGATTCCCTAAAGGCTGACTTCGATGGATGTACATCCCCTATAAAAACAAATCTACATTGCCTAAAATGGTACCTCATGCCCTTTTTCTACAAAACCGCCCCCAAAACTTTCATTGTCTTAGTTTACTGTCTAAATCTTTTCACTTTTCCTCCTCCCTCAAACGCCAGAATCTGTGAATAGGCCCACCCACATCCTACAAGGCTAACAGTAGCTAGCGCTACATTAAACAGACTAAATCCTGTGATAAAAAGACTTACCGGTTCTCCCTTTTCTCCTCACCTGCAGAACGCTTCGTCTGAGTCCAAGGAACCCTCCTCCCTCATTGCCAAGGACACTCCAGCTAAAACGAAGAACGGCTTCATGGGACAGATTGAGAAGTGAGTCGAGTTTTTTGTGTCATCACCAAAACAACAGCTGACGCTGCCACTGAAAACATTGCATGTTCCTGTGGTTACCGTGTAGTGCCGTTTCTGGCTAGAAAGCAGAGTACGCACATGCTACAGCCCCCCTCAGCTAATAGAGGGGCTCTCAAGCTACAAATTCATCCTCAACATTTTTTGGAGGGGAGAATTAAAATTGTCTCCAGCTTTTATCTCTTAAACTTGCAGCTTGGTCTTCAGAACAAATTATTTTCTGTGTTCCGTGTGAATCGTTCTAAAATACATTGAACTACTGGCTGCTCACAGCGCATTCCGGGAATTGTCCTAGATGGGATTTTCCCACTCAGCTGGCCGCTGTGACTCCCCCCGACATCAGGTTTCAGACTGTATAAGCCAAGTGCTCGACACCATACTCACATCAAATCTGACCCACTTCCTGTTTTTGTCTCTTCAGATTCCTGTGTCCCCGTACAGTTTCGACAGGCTCAAGCTGCACCCAGTCCTCCAACCTGGTGTCTAATAAGGTCAGTTTGACCTTCCTGTAGATTTAGGTGGAAACTCAAAGTTCACAGTGGCAGAGAAAATTAGAGAAATTAGTAGAGAAATTACTTTTGAAATTATTTTTGCTGATCCACGAGGCTGACACTGTTTCTAATGACCAACTGAGCAAAACTGGACAGTATTTAAAGAAGTCCCAACAGCCAATCACAAGGTACTTAGTTATGTGCGGCTGAAGTTGTGCCCTGTGATTGGCTGTTGGGACTGTGGTCCAGTCTCCATAGTTGTAGTTTTTTAGTGATCCTACCAAGAAAAGAGCTGTTGCAGCCAACACAGGCTCATTCAGGCTATGGGGAAAGTGACATTCACCTGGTGAAAGGCTGATGTAGCATCAAAACATTATCATTATTATTTTTGTGTTTTTTTTTATTGAGCATCAATATTACAGGTTGTGTATATACACATACAGTAACAATCAGAGAAGTCCCTCGGAACAGTGCTGACGTATTATCATTATTTTTTCCCCGCAATAATTCCATCCCCCTCCCCTCCAAGAACATGCAGAACACCACTCAAAACAAAACAAAACAAACAAAAAAAAGGAAAGCATATACATAGGTTCACCACTGCTGAAGATGTGCACTGTACACTATGGTTCACATGAACACACACACAAGTGCAAATGCACGAGGGCTGCTAAGTGGGCACGGTTTTAAGTTTACTCAAATATGTCAACGCTGGGTCCCACACAGAAAAGAATTTGTCCCTGGATCCCCAGAGAGTGTATTTTACTTTCTCTAACTGTATGAATTGCATTCGGTCACTAAACCACAGAGACACGTTTGGTGGGTTTTTAGATTTCCAATGTAATAATATTCTTCTCCGTGCAAGCAGCGTTGTAAAAGCAATGATGTTTTTATGTCTTGTCCTCATTGTAGAATGTCTTCTATCTGTGGTACCGAATATAGCCATTGCTGCACTGGGTTGGAGAGCAATATTAAGTGCCTCTGACAATGTTTTAAAAATTGTAGACCAGTATGTTGTCAGGACTGGGCGTGACCAAAACATATGGGTTAAGTCAGCAGGAGTGTTTTGACACCTGTCACAGCTGGCATCTGTGTTAGGATATATTTTAGCCAGTCTTGCTTTAGAGAAATGGATGCCATGCAAAATCTTGAATTGTATTATGCTTAGTTTGGCACAGGAAGTACTGTCATTCACTCTTTGTAGAGCGCTGTCCCAAATGTTCTCCTCCAAGTCGCCCCCCAATTCATCCACCCAGTCTGCCTTGACCTTTTCAAGGGCTGTGTTTTTAAAAGAAGTTATACAGTTATTAATTCTTGAAATGAGTCTTTTAGAGTTGAAAGGATTTTCAAACAGATCGTCTAAGCCAGAAATTGATGATATAGTGTTGCAAAAAAGTATT
This sequence comes from Pholidichthys leucotaenia, assembly GCA_020510985.1. Classification (NCBI taxonomy): domain Eukaryota; kingdom Metazoa; phylum Chordata; class Actinopteri; order Cichliformes; family Pholidichthyidae; genus Pholidichthys; species Pholidichthys leucotaenia. Next base: position 43,811,585 of record CM035847.1, on the reverse strand, counting down.
TAGTCAGCCACCAACTGTGCAAGTTCTCCCACTTAAAAGATGAGAGAGGTCTCCAATTTTCATCATAGGTATACCTCAACTATGAGAGACAAAATGAGAAAAAAAAATCCAGAAAATCACATTGAAGGATTTTTAATGAATTAATTGGTAAATTACTCTGTAAAATAAGTATTTGGTCAATCCCAAATTTCATCTCAATACTTTGTTATATACCCTTTGTTGGCAATGACAGAGGTCAAACGTTTTCTGTAAGTCTTCACAAGGTTTTCCCACACTGTTGCTGGTATTTTGGCCCATTCCTCCATGCAGATCTCCTCTAGAGCAGTGATGTTTTGGGGCTGTCGCTGGGCAACACGGACTTTCAACTCCCTCCAAAGATTTTCTATGCGGTTGAGATCTGGAGACTGGCTAGGCCACTCCAGGACCTTGAAATGCTTCTTATGAAGCCACTCCTTCGTTGCCCGGGCGGTGTGTTTAGGATCATTGTCATGCTGAAAGACCCAGCCACGTTTCATCTTCAATGCCCTTGCTGATGGAAGGAGGTTTTCACTCAAAATCTTACGATACATGGCCCCATTGATTCTTTCCTTTACACGGATCAGTCGTCCTGGTCCCTTTGCAGAAAAACAGTCCCAAAGTATGATGTTTCCACCCCCATGCTTCACAGTAGGTATGGTGTTCTTTCTCCTCCAAACACGACAAGTTGAGTTTTCATCAAAAAGTTCTATTTTGGTTTCATCTGACCATATGACATTCTCCCAATCCTCTTCTATTACAGGATTATCTATTACAGGATAGAAACCCTCTATTACAGGATTAAACGACTACAGACCTGTTGCCCTGACCTCTGTGGTCATGAAATCCTTGGAGAGATTGGTGCTGAACCACCTGAAGGTCATCACAGGCCCCCTGATGGACCCACTGCAGTTTACCTACCGGTCAAACAGGTCAGTGGATGATGCAGTGAATATGGGACTACATTACATCCTGCAACACCTCGACTCCCCAGGGACGTACGCCAGGATCCTGTTTGTCGACTTCAGCTCAGCGTTCAACACCATCATCCCAGGCATTCTTCATCAGAAACTCCTCCAGCTCAAGGTGCCCCCCTCACCTGCCAGTGGATCTCCAGCTTTCTGACTGACAGGTGGCAACAGGTGAAGCTAGGGAGATTTACATCCAGCTCCCGAAAAATTAGTACTGGCGCCCCCCAAGGATGTGTCCTTTCCCCACTGCTCTTCTTCCTCTACTCCAACGACTGCACCTCAAAGGACCCTTCGGTGAAGCTCCTGAAGTTTGCGGACGACACCACAGTCATCGGTTTGATCCGGGATGATGATGAGTCTGCATACAGGCGGGAGGTGGAGCAGCTGATCCTCTGGTGCAGCCAGAACCATCTTGAACTTAACCCAGCCAAAACGGTGGAGATGACTGTGGATTTCAGGCGACACCCCCCTTCATTCCCCCCCACTCACCATCCTCAACAGCACAGTGTCCACTGTGGACTCCTTCAAGTTTCTGGGTACCACAATCTCCCGGAACCTGAAGTGGTCCTCCCATATTGACACTGTCCGGAAAAAGGCCCAGCAGAGGTTGTTTTTTCTGCGTCAGCTCAAGAAGTTTGATTTGCCTCAGGAGCTGCTGGTTGTCTTCTACACCGCCATCATCCAATCTGTCCTCTGCTTTTCCATCACTGTCTGGTTTGGATCTGCCACTAAACAGGACAAGACCAGACTGCAGCGGATCATTAAGTCTGCGGAGAGGATCATTGGTACCGACCCTCCTTTGAGAACTTATATCGGTCCATAACCAGGAAATGGGCGGGAAACATCTGTGCTGACCCATCACACCCCGGCCACAAACTGTTTGAACTTCTATCTTCTGGTCGTCGTTACAGATCACTGAAGGTCAAAACCACCCGTCACAGGAACAGTTTCTTTCCTCAAGCCATCACTCTGATGAACTCCTAACATTCACCTAGTCCTACCTGTTTGCTGTACTCATGACTTTTCATCCATTATTACATTGCACATAACTCTCACACTGCTTTTTACTTCATTCACATTATATCACTGAATCTGAGTCCACATTGAAATACTGTGTGATTGTATATTTTTTCATATATTTCTGCAAAGTGTGGTTAGTCCGAGTAAATAACTGCATATATTCCTGTATATATTTGCATCCTTTTATAGAAACGTGGACAGACTGTAATTTACTGTACATACTCTGGTTGTCATTGAATCCTTATTTAAATCCTTCACCTGAACAACGAGAGCAAGTTTTTAGCCAAAGTCAAATTCCTTGTATGTGTTGTGCATACTTGGCCAATAAAGCTGATTCTGATTCTGATTCTGATTCTGATTCTGGATCATCCAAATGCTCTCTAGCAAACTTCAGACGGGCCTGGACATGTACTGGCTTAAGCAGGGGGACATGTCTGGCACTGCAGGATTTGAGTCCCTGGCGGCGTAGTGTGTTACTGATGTAGCCTTTGTTACTTTGGTCCCAGCTCTGCAGGTCATTCACTAGGTCCCCCCATGTGGTTCTGGGATTTTTGCTCACCGTTCTCGTGATCATTTTGACCCCACGGGGTGAGATCTTGTGTGGAGACCCAGATGGAGGGAGATTATCAGTGGTCTTGTATGTCTTCCATTTTCTAATAATTGCTCCCACAGTTGATTTCTTCACACCAAGCTGCTTACCTATTGCAGATTCAGTCTTCCCAGCCTGGTGCAGGTCTACAATTTTGTTTCTGGTGTCCTTTGACAGCTCTTTGGTCTTGGCCATAGTGGAGTTTGGAGTCTGACTGTTTGAGGTTGTGGACAGGTGTCTTTTATACTGATAACGAGTTCAAACAGGTGCCATTAATACAGGTAATGAGTGGAGGACAGAGAAGCCTCTCAAAGAAGAAGTTACAGGTCTGTGAGAGCCAGAAATCTTGCTTATTTGTAGGTGACCAAATACTTATTTTACCCAGGAATTTACCAATTAATTCATTAAAAATCCTTCAATGTGATTTTCTGGATTTTTTTTCCCTTATTTTGTCTCTCATAGTTGAGGTATACCTATGATGAAAACTGGAGACCTCTCTCATCTTTTAAGTGGGAGAACTTGCACAGTTGGTGGCTGACTAAATACTTTTTTGCCCCACTGTATATGGAAAGTTGGGATAATGATGCTGAAGGAAATGACAAACGTGGAAATATCGAAATAAGCTGGACTGAGGAATGCCAAATTTTTGAGATAAATCATCAAAGCTTGCAAAAATATTGTTTATATACAAATGTTTAAATTTATAAATGCCTTGTCTTTGCCAAAGAGCAAATTCAGAATCTAATCTAGCTGGGGGAAAAGGTGGATATTGTGTATAGGACTTAGGTGAAGAAGATTTTTGAACCCAAAGTTCTGTCTAAATTGAAACCATATTTTAAGGGTATTTATCACAACTGGATTATTAGTACAGGGATGGCAATTTTTCGCCGATCTGCGGATTTCCGCCGATTTATTTTCAAATTGATCATTTCTGTGAATCATCTAAATCCGTTGAGAAAATTTTAGGGGGGGTAAGGTACCTTATTGTTACCGATTTTAACGAAAATCAACACGATTACGTAAGCGCTCGGCGCTTCCCCTGGTCAAGTCTCCTGTGATAACCCGGATGTTATGTACTCAAGCTACTGCTGTATTGTAAACAGCCCTGCGATTGGATAGTTGCAAACGATTGGACCAATCAAATGGCTCGTTGTATGCTTTGTCAAAAATTCATGGCGGCTTGTTCTCAGGGATGTGATTTTTCCGGTAATTCGCCGAATTCCACTTTATTTTATCTTCCAGGAAGATAAAGTACGCTAAGTACGTTAGCGGCTTGTGGTCCACGAACGCAGTGAAGGTGCGCCCTTTCATGCAGAACTGGAAGGGGCGTATGGCCAGGTGGAGAGCCATTAACTCTCTGTCGAACACGCTGTATTTACGCTCACTGTCGTGCAAAGACCTGCTAAAAAAAAAAGGTGAGCGGCTGCCAAGAACCGGCAACGCATTGCTCCACGACGGCCGCTATGCCCATGTCCGAGGCGTCGGTAGTGAGCGCTATCCGAGCCTCCGGGTCTGGGTGTGCCAGTGTTTGCCAGAGCTGTTTTAACCTCAGAACGCCTGCTGCTGTTCAGAAGTCCAGTCGACTCTGTCCGCCGGTTTCCATTTCTTGAGTGTGGCGTACAACGGCTGTATGAGCTGGGCTGCGCGGGGGAGGAAACGGTTATAAAAGTTAACCATCCCCCAAAACTCATGCAGCGCCCTGACATTGATGGTGAGGAGAAAAAAATAGCAAAACAATTTAGTTACATTACTTTTATGATTCCAAACCGTTTGAAATTGACAGTGCACAGTGGATATTGACTCATAACTTTTGAATATTTCTAAGACTTGGCTGCATCAGTGATTGTGCAAAATGAACTGCTCAAGACTCAATGGAGATTGAAACTGGTGATCTGAAATGAATGCTGAAATTATAAAAAGTAATGGTGTGTTGGAATTTTATTTCTATTATGGAATAGATAAAATTAACTGATTTTGATTTGATCAAGTGTTAAAGCATGTGATGGATAATGCTTGTTGGAATATTTTAGGAATGCTATCTTCTTGGAACATAATCAATATTATACAGTAATAAGTGGAATTCAGCTGTTTGTTTTATGTCATTTAAGCACAGTTCTGGTACTTAAAAAATCATAAAAACCCAGGAGCTTCGGGGGGCTTCGCCCCCCTTGCCCCTGACCTCACTGGGGGACTGCGTGGGGTCAGGGGGGTCCCCCAGACCCCCTGCTAAATTTTCAGATAATTTCCCCAACCCCAAATCACATCCCTGGTTCGTGTTGGAATTCTGAACTTTCGGTATTGTTTTCAGCGGAATTATGAGATTTTTATCGAAGGATCAGGAGTCATCAGTGCTAGAAATAGACAAAAGTGTCAAAAATAAGTTCCGATGGAATTGGCTTGAGAGAAAAGTGACGGTAAAGGTGAAAATTGGCTCAAAGTTCGACGAGGTAACAGAAACACTCAGACAGTTTCTGAAGAAACCAGAAAAGGGGATGAAGTTCAAAGTTCAGAGACTGACACAGCTTGCTGCCAAAAGGAAGAAAGTTTCACATTAGAAGTGACTTGGTGACCAGTGTAAATAGTGTAATAAACTCTTATAGAACTGTTAAATATGTTGGACTAAAGACAGTGAGACAACATTGAAGAAAAAGTAAGTTAACTTTTCATTAAATTTAATGATTTATCTAAGTCTAGTATTTCATTTTTTTTAATCATTTTTTTTTTCCAGTCTAAATTACTTCTGTTTTACTGAAAACCTCCCAGCTTCAGGGGGCTGCGCCCCCTGACCCCCCCATAAGTCAATCGACCAAATTAGATTTCAGCTGAAATCAGAATTTCCTGTTGCCATCCCTGTTAGTATATTGTGAGACAGAGAGGGGAAGACTGGAGGTAACCAGGGCTCTGAAGAGATGTTGAAATGCAAGATGCAGCTTCAGAGTGACACCAGTCTGTACCAGGAGAGTGAAGCCAATGCATGATTTTCTGAATGTTTGAGGCCCAATAATAATAACAAAAATTTGGAAGAGCTAAGCCACCTTGCATTTTAGGCCGCTGTAACAGTTCTAGCCATGCTCTAGGGCTCTTCCCATCCCATATAAATGAAATAAGGACTTTATCAATGGATTTAAAGAAATATTTAGGGAGATAAAGTGGGATACACTGAAACAGAGAAATTTGGGAAGAACATTCATTTTGATGCAATTTCACATTTCCTGCTAAGGATAGGTGAAGTATTTTCCATTTCTTCAGGTCTAATTTGATTTTCTCAAATAGCAGACAAGTTTTCCTGATAAAGCCCTTGCATATTCCTTGTAATATTAATCCCCAAGTATTTAAAGCCATTTCTGGACATTTGGAACGGTAGGGCATCGTCCTGTATTTGAAGAGCCAGATCATTAAGAGGATAACATTAGCTTTTACTAAAGTTCAAAATCAAAATCTATTCAAAGCCTGGATAATATGAGGAGCACTTAAAACGGGGTCTGATACGTACATTAATAAATCGTCTGCGTATAGAGATACTCTGCCCCCCCCCCCCCGTAGATTCCACCCACTGATGGCAATGATTTGAGTGTAATGGATAAAGGCTCTCTGGCTAGGGTGAATAGTAATGGGCTGATACAGACGTGGACAAAATTGTTGGTACCCCTCTGTTAATGAAAGAAAAACCCACAGTGGTCACAGAAATAACTTGAATCTGACAAAAGTGGTAATAAATAAAACTTCTATGAAAATTAACCAATGAAAATCAGTCAGTGCTTTTGAATTGTGGTTCAACAGAATTATTTTAAGAAACAAACTCATGAAACATGCCTGGACAAAAATGATGGTACCCTTGACTTAATATTTTGTTGCACAACCTTTTGAGGCAATCACTGCAATCAAATGATTTCTGTAACTGTCAATGATACTTCTGCACCTCTCAGCAGATATTTTGGCCCACTCCTCATGAGCAAACTGCTCCAGTTGTCTCAGGTTTGAAGGTGCCTTCTCCAGACGGCATGTTTCAGCTCCTTCCACAGATGTTCAATAGGATTTAGATCAGGGCTCATAGAAGGCCACTTTAGAATAGTCCAATGTTTGGCTCTTGGCCATTCTTGGGTGTTTTTAGCTGTGTGTTTTGGGTCATTATCCTGTGGTAAGACCCATGACCTGCGACTGAGACCAAGCTGTCTGACACTGGGCAGCACATTTCTCTCTAGAATACCTTGATAGTCTTGAGATTTCATTGTACCCTGCACAGATTCAAGACACCCTGTGCCAGATGCAGCAAAGCAGCCCCAGAACATAACAGAATCTCCTCCATGTTTCACAATAGGGACAGTGTTCTTTTCTTGGTATGCATATATTTATATATGTATATACATATATATGTATATATATACTGTATATATATATATATTTATATATATATGCATATATTTGCATCTGTGAACATAGAGCTGATGTGCCTTGCCAAAAAGTTCCAGTTTTGTCTCGTCTGTCCATAGGATATTCTCCCAGAAGCTTTGTGGCTTGTCAACATGCAGTTTGGCAAATTCCAGTCTGGCTTTTTTATGATTTGTTTTCAACAGTGGTGTCCTCCTAGGTTGTCTCCCATGAAGTCCACTTTGGCTCAAACAACGATGGATGGTGCGATCTGACACTGATGTACCTTGACCTTGGAGTTCACCATGAATGTGTTTAGAGGTTTTTCTGGGCTCTTTTTTTTTTTTTTTGTTACTTATTTGTACTCGTAGGTAGACTTGGTTTGCAGTCTGGTGACAAGCCACCGGCTGCTGGTCGCTGCGTGCGTGAGCGCCCTAAACCTACATGTTTTTGGTGTGCGGGAGGAAACCGGAGAAATCCCGGAGTAAACCCGCGCAACACGGGGAGAACATGCAAACTCCACACAGCTCACTGTTGGTCGGGGGCTGGGATCGAACCCACGATCTCATGATCCCCGCAATCCCCCGGCCGAGGGTAAAACTGTGCTGCCACAGTGCTAAACCACTGCGCCACTGTGCAGCCATTGCAGTCCTTTTGTTACCATTCGTATTATCCGTCTCCTCCTGCAGCCACGTCCAGGGAGGTTGGCTACAGTCCCGTGGATCTTAAAGGGCCTATATCATGCAAAATCGACTTTTTTGAGCTTTTAAGCATGTTATAATGTTAATTCCTCACCAAAAACACCCCCAAAGTGGTATTTTGCTCCATTCACGCATCTCTGAGTATTCCTCCTCAACCCTGCTCTCTGAGCTGCTGCTCCGCCCTGCCCCTGATAATGATTGGGTCCCTACGTTCATACGTATGAACGTGGGTGAGCTGCCCACTCCAGGAAGTGCCTGTGCTGCCAGCACCGCCCCCAGGCTAACGCACACACCCACTTTCTCTGCGCAGCTAACGGAGCAGTGATCGGCAAAACTCTTTCACTTTAGCATTGACGCTGTGAAGAAGTAGTTCCTCTCGCACCTAATCTGCTCAGTGACAACTGTTTGCTTTTTTACGTAAGACAATGTCTTCTAAGTGGCGTAAATGTGTCTTTGGCTGTGAGAGATTTAGGAGTTTGTTCAGCCTTCCTAAAGAAGAGCCTACTCGTCAGAAATGGTTGGGAGTTTATTATCGTCATGAAATGGGCGGCAGCCACAAGAAGGAGAGGCGGAGCCTCAGAGATCGAGGCATCTTACTTCCGGGTTGGAAAAGTAGCTCGTGAAAATAACTCATATTTCATAAGAAATTCATTCTCCAGTGTACCAAAGGTAATATACTATCACATACATGCATATAGTTTACTCTGAAAGGCTTAAAATAGCATGATATAGGCCCTTTAAATTTCTGAATAATATGTGCAACTGTAGTCACAGGAACATCAAGCTGCTTGGAGATGGTCTGATAGCCTTTACCTTTAACATGCTTGTCTATAATTTTCTTTCTAATCTCCTGAGACAACTCTCTCCTTTGCTTCCTCTGGTCCATGTTTAGTGTGGTACACACCACGTCACCAAACAGCACAGTGACTACTTGTCACCCTTTAAATAGGCCAACTGACTGATTACAAGTTTGTAGACGCCTGTGATGTTTATTACCTGTGATGTCCCTATGGTCACATTATTTTCAATCTTTTCTAGGGGTACCATCATTTTTGTCCAGGACTGTTTCATGAGTTTGTTTTTTAAAGTAATTCTGTTGAACCACAATTCAAAAGCACTGTCTGATTTTCATTGGTTAATTTTCATAGAATTTTTATTTATTACCACTTTTGTCAGATTCAAGTTATTTCTGTGACCATTGTGGGTTTTTCTTTCATTAACAGAGGGGTACCAACAATTTTGTCCACGGCTGTAGGGCATCCCTGACGGGTGCCCCTTGACAGCTGGAGATACTGTGAATGCTTACCTTTTGTAATTACAGAGGCTTTGGGTGAGGTATATAAGAGTTTAATCCATGAGATGAAGTTAGGGCCATAACCGAATTTCTTAAAACATGCAAATAAATATCCCCATTCTACCCTGTCAAATGCTTTTTCTGCGTCCAGTGCAATAACCACCTCAGGTACTACACTGGACCCAGGCGAGTGAATAACATTAAGAAGCCGGCGAATATTTGTAAATGAATGACGCCCCCAAATAAAACCAGTCTGGTCAGCTAAAATCACGTCATGCATTGTGGTTTCTAGGCGCAAGGCAAGGGCTTTGGCTAAGATCTTCACGTCACTGTTTAGGAGGGAGATGGGTTGATATGAGCCACATTCTGTGTTATCTTTACCTGATTTAAGCAAGAGAGTAATTGACGCTTCAGTCAGTGTCAGCGGAAGTGACCCATGGGACAAAGAGTCATTAAACATATCAAGTAAGATATTAGATAATTTATTAGAGAACTTTTTGAAGAACTCTATAGGATACCCATCGGGGCTGGGCGCCTTGCCATTCTGCATTGCCTTTATTGCATTAATGATTTCTATACATTTTAGTGGAATCTCAGTCTCAGTTCTATGTAATGTATTTATAGAAGGAGCCCGGAGATTATTGAAGAAAAGTTCCATGTTTGTACTGTCACTTGTCATCTCTGACATATATAGATTTGAATAAAACAAAGTGAATGTTTCATTAATTTCTTCTGGGTCAATAGTTAGTTCCCCATCATCTTTCCGTATTTGAAGGATCTGTTGAGAGACCGAGCAGCACTTGAGTTGGTGTGCTAACAAACGGCCAGCTTTGTCGCTATGTTCATAGACATAACCCCGTGATTTTAACAGGAGACGTTCCGTCTTTTCAGTTGATAATAAATTATACTGTGTTTGGAGGTCCAACTTTCTTTTATATTGTTCAGGGGAGGGAGAGACCGAGTACTGATCATTCACCATGGATATTGATTTAATGAGTTCCTCTTGTTTAATTCTTTTCATCTTATTTATCTTAGCAGAGTACGCTATAATCTCACCTCTGATAACAGCTTTTAGTGTTTCCCAGAGGAGGGAAGGGGAAATGTTATCCCTTTTGTTGAATTCAGTAAAGTCATCATTTTTTTGGGATATCACTTCACAAAAGGCCTCATCAGCCAAAAGACCCCTGTCTAATTTCCAAAAGGGGTGTTCCAAATTGTAAAGCGGAAATGCAAGGTCTGATAGTACAGGGGCATGATCTGATTCAGTTATAGTTGAGTATTCAGCTTTTTTGGCAAAGGGGAGAAGAGTCTGGTCAATAAAGAAATAATCTATTCTACTATATGATTGATGTACAGAGGAAAAAAAAGAAAAGGATTTACTGTGCGGAAATAAAAAACGCCAAGGATCAACGCTTCCTATCCGGTCCATGTAATCTGACAGTAGCTTGGCCTTTTTGGAAAGGTTTATAGATTTAGGATTAGAGTGGTCTAATGTTGGATTTATGACACAGTTTAAATCTTCAGCAAAAATCAATTGTTGTGAGTTCGGATCTGGAATTAATGAGATTATTTTCCTCATAAATTTATCATCATCCCAGTTTGGGGCATAGATATTGGCCAAAACCACAGGCTTATGGTTGAGGAGCCCAGAGACCATTACAAATCTTCCTTGTGAATCTGAGATGACAGTGTTTGCGTTAAACTGGATTTTTTTTTATAACTCAAAATGGCAGTTCCACATGTTTTAGAATTAAGATTAGAATAGAATACATTACCCACCCATCCTTTTCTAAGTCTGACTTGATCTTTGACCCGCAGGTGGGTTTCCTGAAGAAATGTGACATCACATTTTAAGTACTTAAGATGATTGAATATTCTGGCTCTTTTAACAGGTCCATTTAAACCTTTTACATTCCAACTAATGAACCGTATAGCAGCCCTCTTTGCAGCAATACCATGCTCCATGTTTAACTAAAAAGAGTGAATTGAAAAAGTAAAAAAGTAAAAGTAGAAATGAAATAAGACTACAATTGTGATAAAGTGTATAGCTTTGTTTGTTTCTTCTCTAAAGTGAACAAAGGTGGACATATGTTGCAAAACTGTGGTGGTGTCCCCTTCCCTAACCCTGTCCCACATACAGAACAAGAACAGAACTGAAACTGAAACTAAGCCTATACTTGTCCCTCTCTCTGAGGCAAGCTCCAGGCTAAACACTATTTCCAAAAACTTCTGGTAATACATTCATCTTGATACTTCTGCCCAAGAAAGCTCCCAGCGACTGGTGATGTGTTAAAGCCTGTTAACACTAAGGTAGAAACTAAAATAAAATAGTAGAATAATATCACGTCTATGAAACAGATAAGCATATATACATATACACATAAACACATACAGTATATGTATATGAAAATATACAAAGCAGAAACATTGAATGGAAACAAAAGTCATCTGTTTGTTGGAAGGATATGTACTTGTATACAACAAAGTACTGGCTAACCCAGCAGTAACATCAGTAAGTGTCTATACCTTGGGTCCGAGGACCGCTGGTTACCTCAAAACATTATTTTAAGATGAAAATCTTACATAGTGTTACTTCAGTGGTTACCACTAAAAATCTGGTAGCAATCAGCATTCATTCAACATTCCCAAATCCAACAGTGAGACTAGATTAAAGCTCACCACAATTTTAGTCTGTCATCACATATGGATAAATTTACATGATTTTTTTTTCCCCCCAGTGTTTCCCCTACCATTATAGTCTCTCTCTCTCTCTCTCTCTCTCTCTCTCTCTCTCTCTCTCTCTCTCTCTCTCTCTCTCTCTCTCTCTCTCTCTCTCTCTCTCTCTCTCTCTCTCTCTCTCTCTCTCTCTCTCTCTCTCTCTCTCTCTCTCTCTCTCTCTCTCTCTCTCTCTCTCTCTCTCTCTCTCTCTCTCTCTGTGTGTGTGTGTGTGTGTTCCTCACATATCTGTCAAACCGTTCATCAGACTGACCTCAGATTTCCAAAGTGCTTTGCTGAGGTTACGGGGGTGTGCATCCCCGAGTATGGAGTTGTTCAGTCAAAATATGTAATTTTTATCAATAACAGTTTAGCCACCGCTCTGTCTTCTCATGCCCTGGCTTCAGGAAGTGTGGGCGAGGTTTTGGATTGACTCCATATTGATTGGATAATACGCTGCATTGCAACCAGTCACTAGAGCGCTCTGTGAACAAAACAAGGAAGTGAAAAGTGACAAATTTGACTAGAAAAAGATTATACTGAAGATTTAATGATTAAAAAATTATACCATAAAGTTGCCGTAATTGCGTAGGTCTAAAGGATAATTCGGCATATTAGGACACGAGGCACGCGAGCAGACTGGTAGGAGCACCAGCGGGGACCTGGGTCTGACAAAGAACACCAGTGTAACCAACACAGGACACGCCGGAGAAGCAGCAGCCCGACCCATGGACCGCGGTCCTTCGCAGGGAGGCACGCCCATTGCTGTGTATCAAATTATAGCATTCTCACTAATTTCCATCTGTAGTCCCATTCAGCAGTAGACGGGAGTCCCGCCTGCTACTTCACCCGTGTGCTACCACTGTCCTTTGCAGGACCATGAGTACCCAGTGGCGCTCCTCCCACGCAAGTATCTAAAAATTAAAAACTTAATAGTAATACTGCCATGATTGTGGAGCGGAATGGCCGGAATAATTTAACAAACAGGACACAAAAACAACCAAATAACAAATCATTTTTAGTTAAATATTTACTGACAAATGGGCAACACTTGTTGGCAACGGTTGCAGTCAAACGGGTCCTTCTGCTGTGTATAATAATAATGTTGGGTGTTTTTCAGTTAATTTGATTGATTACAGTTTAAAAAACTTTTTAATAACAAAATATTGCTAAAATATAAAATGATGCACTACAATGGGTCTCAAATATTTGTAAATGTGTCCTGTTATAGTACTACATGAGTTTAATGACGATACATAGAAGAAATTCAATATTACACTGAACTCCCATCACTGAACAGCGATATAAACTAAAATAATTATAATTAAAGCTGCAAGCAGCTGTAAGCGGACACTCGCCCACAGACCCCGCTGCCCGTCGGACCCAGCTGGCCCGGAAAATTTCCCATCGTCTTGGCAAGCGCTGTGTGAATAACAAAGAAAACCGTTTGGCGCAGTACTTCCCGTGAGCAGTAGGTGGTGCTCTAAGTTTTGTCAACCATTTTTACGTAGGAGCGCGCGGAGTCGGACTATTATCCATCGTAGAAAATTTGGTGAAAATTGGATGAAGTTTGTCCAAGTTGCAACTTTTCATTGTTCCATGGCGAGGAGTCAGCCTTCGCCATGGTAACACTTACCTATCAGTTATGTGTTGCTGACCCATATAGGACTACAGATGACGGTCACCTCTACCTATGTTCCAAATTTCATGACAGCAGGACCTTCCCAACCCTCCCAACAAGCTTACGGATTGAATGGTGAGGAGGGTGTGTCCATGGTAAGAAGAGTGACGTCATCCTAAAGTTGATGTGCAGTGATGATCATCCCTGTGGTCTGATGTTCATTCATTCATCTTCTTTCACCTAATCCTTTTCGGGTCGCGGGGGGGTTGGAGCCTATCCCAGCATCTTTGGGCGAGAGGCAGGGTACACCCTGGACAGATCGCCAGTCCATCACAGGGCCAACACAGAGAGACAGACAACCATTCACTCTCATAGTCATACTTAAGGACAATTTAGAATCCCCAGTTTGATGCCAATTAACCTAACTTGCATGTTTTTGGCATGTGGGAGGAAACCGGAGAAATCCCAGAGTAAACCCACGCAGACACGGGGAGAACATGCAAACTCCACACAGATCACTGTTGGTCGGGGGCTGGGATCAAACCCAGGATCCCCTAGCCAAGGGCGAGTTGCTGTGCTGCCGCAGTGCTAACCACTCCGCCACCGTGCCGCCCGATGTATGTCAGAAAATTTCACATCATTCTGGCAAGTGGTGCATGAGTTATAAATAAAACAGTTTTCAGCAATTCTTCCTTTAACCACTAGGTGGTGCTATATCTTTTGTCAGTTATTTTTATATAGATGCTTTCGAGGCGGGACTTTTTTTCATCATGGAAACTTTGGTGGACATCGGATGAGTTTTGCTCGAGTTACAGCTGTTTGATGTTGTAAGGGGAGGAGTCAAACTTCGCCATGGTGCCCTGGCCAGACCTTTTGAGATTGCGACTTACATTTGATAACTTAATGGCCATTGCCTATAGATGCCGCCATGTGAAAATGAGCTCAGTCGGAGCAGGCCCCTAGGAGGAATTCGTTCAAATGCGAGGGGTGGGTTTTGGCCGAATTGGAGGTGAGGGGACTTTGAGACAAGATGGCGGCCTTCCTGTTGGTGGTGGGTAAGAGCCACAATTATGTTTTTTGCATGTCTTGAGGTGATGCACAGCTCACCCAAATTTTGTGTCTCTACGGCAAAGTTTATGGTTGCCAGTGTCCATAGACCTTGTATATTTGGCCCCGCCCACAAAAATTGCTTGTGGGGGGGAGGCACATATTTTTTCCAGTTTATCAAATTTTTCACCGGGCCTGAGGGGTTTGCGAAAAAAAATTGCATTTTGGTTAACATTCAAAGGGTGTAAAATGAGATTGTTTAGGTGGAATAATAGTAATAATAATAAGAAACAGCACAATTACAATAAACGACTTTTGCATTACGAGTGCGCATGTACGGACTATGCGACCCGACATCCGGTTCAAAGGTCAGGACTACCAAACATTCCGCTAGCCGCCTTGCTTTTGTATAGAGACAGTACTGTCACACCTGAACAATTGCCGTTTAAAGTCTGCTTCAAGCTTTAAATCGCCGTTATGCCAGGTGCACATTGTGCCGTAGTGAAGTGTGGGAACGGCATGTATCATCTAGAGCAGTGGAAAAAGCAAACTTGCAGCATATATACGTGTAACTTCGGGACCAGCGTGTGCACATGTCTGCCGCCATTCACGTTATATACATTCCCCACAGAGCTAAAGGATCCGGACGGACGTAATTGTTGGATTAAAACAGTAAGTCTATATTATAACATAATTAAATAGTGTTGTGTATTGTTCAAGTTCTAGCCTAATTGACACGAGTCTAAACCCTGAAGTAGTAGGTACGGACAGGTAGGCCTGGATCTAGGATATAGTTCTTTGTATATTGATAATGAAGCTTGATCTACACACACATGTAATTAAGGTCATTGATAGGTAGGCTGGTATAAAATAAAATTGCAAATCACTGAAAACGTGTGGTACTTAAACTACAGTAGTATCGACCTATAGATCTAAGTAAGCAGGCTATGCCTTGTAGTGAAATTTACTGAAAATGACAAAACCAAAGTTGAGCTGTCAAACCACTCGCTTACCTTCTTTGTAGTCGTTTCAGAGTCTCGCAAGTAAGGGTGCTTGGTCCTTTGACAACAAAAAATCTGCTATGTCAGCGTACATACAGGGGGGCCATTTTGGCCAATTTCTGCAACGTGGCCGCGAATGCAAGCGCAATTAGTTCATCCTTGTGTTTCCATAAATTACAACTTTCCATAAATTACAGTTAGGCCCAGAAATATTTGGACAGTGACACAATCTTCATGATTTGGGCTCTGCATGCCACCACATTGGATTTGAAATGAAACAACTGCAACGGAATTGAAGTGCAGACTTAAAGGTTTAATTCAAGGGGTTGAACAAAAATATATGATTAAACATGTAGGAATTGTAGCTATTTTTATACAAACATTCCCCATTTCAGGGGCTCAAAAGTAATTGGACAAATAAACATAACCCTAAGTAAAATGTTACTTTTCAATATTGTGTTGAGAATCCTTTGCAGGCAATGACTGCCTGAAGTCTGGAACCCATGGACATCACCAAACGCTGGGTTTCCTCCTTTGTGATGCTTTGCCAGGCCTTTACTGCAGCTGTCTTCAGTTGTTGCTTGTTTGTGGGTCTTTCTGCCTTAAGTTTTGTCTTGAGCAAGTGAAATGCATGCTCGATTGGGTTGAAATCTGGTGATTGACTCAGCCATTGCAGAATATTCCACTTCTTTGCTTTAAAAAACTCCTGGGTTGCTTTTGCGGTATGTTTTGGATCATTGTCCATCTGTACTGTGAAGCGCCGTCCAATCAACTTTGCTGCATTTGGCTGAATCTGAGCAGAAAGTATATTCCTATACACTTCAGAATTCATCCGGCTGCTTCTGTCTTTTTCACATCATCAATAAACACAAATGACCCAGTGCCATTGGAAGCCACGCATGCCCATGCCATCACACTGCCTCCACCATGTTTTACAGAAGGTGTGGTGTGCTTTGGATCATGAGCTGTTCCAATTCTTCTCCAAACTTTCTTCTTCCCATCATTCTGGTACAGGTTGATCTTAGTCTCATCTGTCCAAAGAATGCTGTTCCAGAACTGGGCTGGCTTCTTCAGATGTTTTTTGGCAAAGTCAATTCTGGCCTTTCTATTTTTGAGGCTGATTAATGGTTTGCACCTTGTGGTGAATCCTTTGTATTTACTCTCATGAAGTCTTCTCTTTATGGTAGACTTAGATACTGATACACCTACTTCCTGGACAGTGTTCTTCACTTGAGTGGATGTTGTGAAGGGGTTGTTCTTCACCATGGAAAGGATTCTGCGATCATCCACCACTGTTGTCTTCTGTGGACGTCCAGGCCTTTTGAGTTCCCAAGCTCACCAGTGCACTCTTTTTTTTCTCAGAATGTACCAAACTGTTGATTTGGCCACTCCTAACATTTCTGCTATCTCTCTGATGGATTTCTTATTTTTTTTCAGCCTCAGGATGGTCTGTTTCACCTCCATTGAGAGCTCCTTTGACCGCATGTTGTGTGTTCACAGCAACAGCTTCCAAATGCAAACGCCACACCTGGAATCAACTCCAGACCTTTTAACTGCTTAATTGATGACAGGTTAACGAGGGAAGAGCCCATGCAGCCTTGTTATTTTTTTTCTTTTGCAGCCTTCTGAGTCAATTGTCCAATTACTTTTGGTCCCTTGAAAAAGAGGCGGCTACATATTAAAGAGCTGTAATTCCTAAACCCTTGCTCCAATTTGGATGTGAATGCTCTCAAATTACAGCTGAGAGTCTGCACTTTAAGCCCATATTGATTATATAATTGTAGCCTGAATATGTTTTTGTAAACAGCTAAAATAACAAAACTTGTGTTACTGTCCAAATATTTTTTGGCCTAACTGTAAATGTATTGATAGAGCATGTTTGGTAGCCATGTTCCCATGATGCTTTGTGTGAGCCGAGGTGCGAAAGTCGCTTATAGTGTAATTATATAACTTATAATGATGACTGAACAACTGCCATTCCCCAAAGTGCAAGATACACTATTATGAATATAAGTGATAAAAGATGAGACAAGTAAGTGATCTGACAAACACATAAACAAGGGATCTGAAACAGTCGCTAATATTGGATGTCCCAATTATTTTCAATAATTAGGCATTCTGTAATTAATATTCACACAATCAAATAAATCTTAGTGCCCTTTCATATTTGTCAAAGTCTTAACGTGTGATTGCCTACATATAGGCTACACCTCTTTATTTGTATTCCACTTTCAAACATAGCCTGCATTTGGGCCTGTAAAGCCCAGTTAGTATACCTTCAGACAGGAGTATTTACGTTCTATGGGCAGTGCACTAGTTTTATTTAATTTTGTTTTTCTATATAGCACCAGAACACCAGGATTCCTTTAAGAGTTTGTCGCTGTCGACCTTCACACTGTTTTCTTTCTGTGCTGCCACAGTGCTAACCACTGCTCCACCGAGCTGCCCTGCCAGAATTGCTAACTGTCCTCTGCTACCACTGATAAACGATAATGACGACACACTTGGGATGCTAGCCGACAACTTTTATTCACGACCGCCACATTGCAGAACAACCACAGAAGAAGAACATATCCGCTCGCTTCACTTCCGCTCGCTTTCACAATAAAAGCCTTGCGGATAACAGTATAACAAACATTTGATAAATGACATGTTGTATCTGAAACTTAACATTGAAAAGTTTAAAACTGCTCTCCGTCACTAAGTATTGGGATCTTCAAAGAGAACGGAGGTGGGGCTGCTGCACTCTCCTCAGAGCGCTCTTGTTCTTGTAGATTTGAAACTTTTCTTTTAACCTCCTATCTTTCCAGCCAGTTTCTCTAAATTTAGCATACACAAAGAAAATGAAATTCTTTCTTCACTGAGTGGCAGTAGAAAATTTGAAACGTCCCACTAGCGGAACACTGGAACTTTAAGGGGTTAAATTTGTTCAGTCATATAAAATATTCAACCCAGTTTCAAGTTACTTCAGAGGTAGTCGTGTTTTTGCTGAAGGGTACCAATAAATTTGTTCACGTCTGTAGATGTTCTGTTTGTTGTCGTCTCTCACGTTAAACTTCTTGTTTCAGGAGAATATTTTCCTGTCTGGACAGGCACAGCAGCCAGAGCTCTCCCCACCTAAACTGGACTATTACGGACTGCAGACCACCATCCACCCAGCGTCCGAGGAGGAGAAGGAGCGGCAGCTTCAGCTGATTAGACCGCTGTCAGCCAAGAGAAAAAGCTCAGAGCTGGACACGGAGGAGAAGACGGAGAGTTTGTGGTGTGATTTTGACCTAATCTCCATGCCGGAGTACGCCAAGAGGGAGGAGGAGCTGCGGTGCAGACAGCAGCAGGAGGAGGAGGACTGGCGGCTGGCTCTGCAGCTGCAAAAGGAGCTGAACAAGGAGGAGAAGAAGGCGGCCACGGACAGAAGGAAAGGATCCGTCGACGCCTACCTGCTCCGCCAGGACCAAAGAGAGCAAAGCTGGCCCACATTCGGCAGAGCCAGCCGGAACACCTCCAGCACCTCCTCCACCTCCAGGCCTTCAGCCGCTCCCACAAAGTCTGCAAAGAAGTTCAAGTTGCCCTCCTCCTCCTCTACGTCCTCCACCAGCAAACAGACGACTCTGACAGAGATGTTCTTCAGTCTGAACAGCTGAGCCTCCTCTCCCTCCGTCTCCTGCTGTGCCCCGGTGTCCCCCCACCATCACAGTCAGGACCTCAGCCCTCAGACTCGCTGCCTGCACCACTTTACCTCTTCAGCATTTGCATAAGTAAGAGGAAAAACAACGGTTGTAAGAGACAACGCTCCCACAGAAATGTGATGTTACCGTTGAACGCCAAAACCAAAATTTAGTGGACATCTCATTACGTTCAATTAAAGATCATTTTTGTGACAAATTAGTCAACTAATTTATTTGATTTTTCTCCCCTCAAAACTTGACACATTCTTTAATTCCTCTGACAAGTTTTTCTTAAAAATATTCTTCAGAAATTTGTGATTTCTTTTTCCTTGTAAATTTGTAGCTTGTCTCAAAGTTCGGCGATTTTGTTTTTGTAAATTTGCAACTTTTCCTTTTCTTGTCTAATAAATGTTTTTCTGAAACATTTCTGTTTTTGTGACTTAAAATCAGCGTAATTAGGCTGTGACACCCTCCCCCCTTCATATAAGTTTGCAATATATTTCTCAGCTTTTTGTTAGCAATTTAATTTTTTCACATAAATTTGCATCTTTTTCTTCGAAAATGTGATGTTATTTAATTTTTTTAATATAAAATACAACTTTTTGTAAGATTTTTTTTCATAAAGTTGAAACTTTTTGTTAACAAATTAGATTTTTTTTCTCAGTAATTTCAAACTTTGTAAAGGAATTTTTTTTTCCTCAAATCTACAACTTTTTCTTAGGAAATTAAAAAAAATGTCATAAATTTGGAACTTTTTGTTAAGCGATTTGATTTTTTTCCCCTCGTAAATCTGCAACTTTTTGTAATGGAAATTAATTTTTTCCTTCCTAAATCTGCAAGTTTTTGTTAGAAAATTCTTTTGTTTCCTCATTAATTTGAAACTTTCCCCTGTGATGATTCCCACTCATTCCCCCCCCCCCCCGTTATCTTGTATTATTTCTCCAAAATTTGTGATCGTTCCCATTATAAATTGATTTTTTTTCCACAAAAGTTAACTTTTTCTTTGGAAATTGATCATCTGTTCATTGGAGTACTAGTTTAAGGTTCTGTGTCCATCAGCCTTTAGCACAGCTCACTCATCAAAAATTTAAACATCTAATAAGTAAAGGGGCACCCATATAGTTGGGAATAAGTGGGTGCAGTTAGGTTGAGTGTTCACCAGAAGGTGCTGTTTGCCTTGACGTTTCCTGTTGTATTTATTGTTGCTGCTATAGAGTGATTGCTGCTGCTGATTCTCCCTTACAGCCAGAGTTCACTGACGGGAAGATGAACACGGTTCAAACAAGACTCATTCGTTTAACGATGCCTTTTTGTGATTTCATGCCTGTTAGTGACAGTGTGGCCAACACTGGATTTTTTCCTCTTCTGTTTTCATTTAAAAACACAAATCGACTGCATGGTGCCTTCATTTGTGCTTTAAAAAAAGAAACCCACATACATCAGTCTAGTTTTTGACTCTTCACTGATAACTCCCAGGGATCCAAAAGTTTCTGTTTTTGCTCAGTGACGTTCCTGCAGATTTTTAAAATCTCTTTGTTTCACTGTTGTAACTGATATGTTAAGAGGAATAAAGTATTAAACTGGTTGGATCAAAGTTCAGTTTTTTAAAATTTCAGTGTTTTTAAAATGACATACAGTGGATATAAAAAGTCTACACACCCTTGTTCAAATTAATTTTTTTTTCTTTTAATTTTGTATACTTTATTGATCCCCAGAGGGGAAAATGAGGGCATCCACCTGGATGAATGAAGCAGCCAAGGTATGGCGCTATCTCTTAACCATTCACACACACATTCACACCTAGGGCCACTTTAGAGTCTCCAATTAACCTAACCTACATGTTTTTGGCCTGTGGGAGGAAACCGGAGAAATCCCGGAATAAACCCACGCAGATATGGGAGAACATGCAAACTCCACACAGATCACTGTTGGTCAGGGGCTGGGATCGAACCAGGGATCCCATGGCCAAGGGTGAGTTGCTGTGCTGGTGCAGTGCTAACCACTGCGCCACCGCACTGCTCAAATGCCAGGTTTTTGTGATGTTAAAAAATGAGACCAAAACAAATCATTTCAAAACTTTTTCCACCATTAATGTAACCTACAGACGTGGACAAAATTGTTGGTACCCCTCTGTTAATGAAAGAAAAACCCACAATGGTCACAGAAATAACTTGAATCTGACAAAAGTGGTAATAAATAAAACTTCTATGAAAATTAACCAATGAAAATCAGACGATGTTTTTGAATTGTGGTTCAACAGAATTATTTAAAAAAACAAACTCATGAAACAGGCCTGGACAAAAATGATGGTCCCCTTAACTTAGTATTTTGTTGCACAACCTTTTGAGGCAATCACTGCAATCAAACGATTTCTGTAACTGTCAGTTTATTTTTATTTTATTTATTTATTTATTTTACCTTTATTTAACCAGGAAAAAAACCCGTTGAGATTAAAAACCTCTTTTTCAAGGGAGTCCTGGCCAAGAGGCAGCAAAAAAAAAAAAATCACAAATACACTTAAAATGACATACAAATCATATAAAACAGTTACAAATTAGTGAGGCCGTCTCAAGTGTTCTCAAACTGGATTTAAAGTCGTTCAATGAAACAAGTTCCATTAATTTCCAGTCTTTTTGCAACATGTTCCATGTAGAGGGGGCTGACAACATGAAAGCTCTTTTTCCCAGCTCAGTACGGGCAAATGGAACAGAAAGCAACAAATAATCATTAGAACACAGACCATAAGAATCAACACTTCTCAGTGTGATCAAATTACAAATGTAAGGGGACAACAGTCCAAGCATGGCCTTGTAAATAAAAATGTACCAGTGAGTCGACCTCCTGGTGGACAAAGAGGGCCATCCCACTCTAGAATACAGTTCACAGTGATGGGTCAAGGCTCTGCAATTTGTAACAAACCTCAAAACAGCATGATATACAGAGTCAATCTTACTCAGACACTGAGCTGAAGCGTTCATATACAAGAGGTCTCCGTAATCTAAAATAGATAAAAAAGTTGCAGTAACAAGACACTTTTTAACCTCAAAAGAAAAACATTTATTTCGAAATAAAAAACCCAGTTTCAGTTTAAGTTTCTTCACAAGATTTTCAACATGGGGCTTAAAAGTCAGAGCGTCATCAAGCAAGATACCAAGATACTTATACAAGTGAACCACCTCAATTTCATTTCCCTCAAAAGTGGACACTGTGGGAAAAAGTGAGACTTCTGCACCTCTCAGCAGATATTTTGGCCCACTCCTCATGAGCAAACTGCTCCATTTGTCTCAGGTTTGAAGGGTGCTTTCTCCAGACGGCATGTTTCAGCTCCTTCCACAGATATTCAATAGGATTTAGATCAGGGCTCATAGAAGGCCACTTTAGAATAATCCAATGTTTGGCTCTTAGCCATTCTTGGGTGTTTTTAGCTGTGTGTTTTGGGTCATTATCCTGTGGCAAGACCCGTGACCTGCGACTGAGACCAAGCTGTGTGACACTGGGCAGCACATTTCTCTCTAGAATACCTTGATAGTCTTGAGATTTCATTGTACCCTGCACAGATTCAAGACACCCTGTGCCAGATGCAGCAAAGCAGCCACAGAACATCACAGAACCTCCTCCATGTTTCACAGTAGGGACGGTGTTCTTTTCTTGGCATGCTTCATTTTTGCATCTGTGAACATAGAGCTGATGTGTCTTGCCATAAAGTTCCAGTTTTGTCTCGTCTGTCCATAGGACATTCTCCCAGAAGCTTTGTGGCTTGTCAACATGCAGTTTGGCAAATTCCAGTCTGGCTTTTTTATGATTTGTTTTCAACAGTGGTGTCCTCCTTGGTCATCTCCCATGAAGTCTACTTTGGCTCAAACAACAACGGATGGTGCGATCTGACACTGATGTACCTTGACCTTGGAGTTCACCATGAATGTGTTTAGAGGTTGTTCTGGGCTCTTTTGTTACCATTTGTATTATCCATCTCCTGCGGCCACGTCTAGGGAGGTTGGCTACAGTCCCGTGGATCTTAAATTTCTGAATAATATGTGCAACTATAGTCAAAGGAACATCAGGCTGCTTGGAGATGGTCTTATAGCCTTTACCTTTAACATGCTTGTCTATAATTTTCTTTCTAATCTCCTGAGACAACTCTCTCCTTTGCTTCCTCTGGTCCATGTTTAGTGTGATACACACCATGTCACCAAACAGCACAGTGACTACTTGTCACCCTTTAAATAGGCCGACTGACTGATTACAAGTTTGTAGACAGCTGTGATGTTAATTAGAGGACACATCTTGGTTGAACATGTCCCTATGGTCACATTATTTTCAATCTTTTCTAGGGGTACCATCATGTTTGTCCAGGCCTGTTTCATGAGTTTGTTTTTTAAAATAATTCTGTTGAACCACAATTCAAAAGCATCGTCTGATTTTCATTGGTTAGTTTTGATAGAATTTTTATTTATTACCACTTTTGTCAGATTCAAGTTATTTCTGTGACCATTGTGGGTTTTTCTTTCATTAACAGAGGGGTACCAACAATTTTGTCCACGTCTGTATAACCTGTACAACCCAACAGAAAAACAAACTGAAACCGGAGTGGTGGCTCAGTTGGTAGAGCATCCGCCCCACACCTGGGAGGCAGGGGTTCAAATCCTGGCCGGGTCATGCCGAAGACCATATAAAAGCGGAACTTCCTGCCGTCCAGCTTGGTGCTCAGCAATAATCGAATGGAGGAGGGAAATCTGTGGCGGCGCCTTGCATAGCAGCGGCCCCTCTGATTCTATATATGAGGGTGTGTGGGATTAACACTGTAGATAAGAGAAACACAATTTCATTCTACTGTACATGATTGGTTGTATGGATTGAATGACAATAAAGGGTGATTTAATTTAAAAATCTTTCAAGGGGAAAAAATAAAAAAATTAATTTACAGTAACCTGGTTGCATAAATATGCACACCTTTAAACTAATACTTTGTTGCAGCACTTTTGGATTTTCTTACAGCACTCAGTGTTTTTGGGTAGGAGTCTTATCAGTGTGGCACATCTTGATGTGGCAATATTTGCCCACTCTTCTTTGCAAAAACGCTCCAAATCTGTCAGATTGTGAGGGCATCTCCTGTGCACAGCCCTCTTCAGATCACCCCACAGATGTTCATTCAGATTCAGGTCTGGACTGTGGTTGGACAATTCCAAAACCTTAATCTTCTGGTGAACTCATTCTTTTGTTGATTTGGATGTGTGCTTTGGGTCGTTGTCGTGCTGAAAGATGAAGTTCCTCTTCAGCTTTCTAGCAGAAGCCTGAAGGTTTTGTGTCAACACTACTGGTATTTGGAACTGTTCATAATTCCCTCCACCTTGACTAAGGCCCCAGTTCCAGCTGAAGAAAAACAGCCCCAAGGCATGATGCTGCCACCACCATGCTTCAGTGGAGGTATGGTGTTCTTTTGGTAATGAGCAGTGTTGTGTTTGCGCCAAATATACCTTTTGGAATTATGGCCAAAAAGTTCAACCTTGGTTTCATTGGACCATAACACATTTTCTGACATGCATTTGGGAGAGTTCAAATGTGTTTTTGCAAAATGTGGCTGAGCTTGGATGTTTTTCTTCATAAGTTAAGGCTTTCGTCTTGCTACCCCAGACGGGAGATTGTTGTCACGTACTAAACAGCCAGTACTTGCCAGAAATTCCTGCAGCTCCTTCAATGTTGCTGTCGGCCTCTTGGCAGCCTCCCTGACCAGTTTTTTCTTGTCTTTTCATCAGTTTTGGAGGGAAGTCCAGTTCTTGGTAATGTCACTGTTGTGCCATATTTTCTCCACTTGATGGACTGTCTTCACTATGTTACATGGTAGATTTACTGCCTTGGAAATTCTTTTGTACCCTTCTCCTGACTGATACCTTTGAACAATGAGATCCCTCTGATGCTTGGGAAGCTCTCTGTGGACCATGGCTTGTGCTGTAAGATGTGACTACAAAAATGTCAGGAAAAGCCTACTAACATCCCCAGTTACAGTGGTGTGAAAAAGTGTTTGCCCCTTCCTGATTTGTCATTTTTTTGTGTGTTTGTCACACTTAAATGTTTCAGATCATCAAGCAAATTTAAATATTAGACAAAGATAGCACAAAATGCAGTATTAAAATGAAGGTGTTCATTATTAAGGGAAAAAAATTCCAAACCTACATGGCCCTGTGTGGAAAAAGTGATCGCCCCTTAAACCTAATAACTGGTTGGGCCACCCTTAGCAGCAACAACTGCAATCAAGCCTTTGCCATAACTGGCAATGAGTCTTTTACAGTGCTGTGGGGGAATTTTGGCCCACTCATCTTTGCAGAATTGTTGTAATTCAGCCACATTGGAGGGTTTTCGAGCATGGACCACCTTTTTTAAGGTCATGCCACAGCATCTCAGTCAGTTCAGGACTTTGACTAGGCCACTCCAAAGTCTTCAATTTGTTTTTCTTAAGCCATTCAGAGGTGGATTTGCTGGTGTGTTTTGGATCATTGTCCTGCTGCAGAACCCAAGTGTGCTTCAGCTTGAGATCAGGAACAGATGGCCGGACAGCAGAATTCATGGTTCCATTTACCACAGCAAGTCTTCCAGGTCCTGAAGCAGCAACATAGCCCCAGACCATCACACTACCACCACCATATTTTACTGTTGGTATGATGTTCCTTTTCTGAAATGCTGCGTTACTTTTACACCAGATGTAAAGGGACACACACCTTCCAAAAAGTTCAACTTTTGTCTCATCAGTCCACAGAGTATTTTCCCAAAAGTCTTGGGGATCATCAAGATGTTTTCTGGCAAAACTGAGACGAGCCTTTATGTTCTTTTTGCTCAGCAGTGGTTTTCATCTTGGAACTCTTTTTTTTTTTTTTTTTTTTTTTTTAATTATTTGTACCCGTAGGTAGATTTGGTTTGCAGTCTGGTGACAAGCCACCGGCTGCCGGTCGCTGTGTGCGCGAGCGCCCTAAACCTACATGTTTTTGGTATGCGGGAGGAAACCGGAGAAATCCCGGAGTAAACCCACGCAACACGGGGAGAACATGCAAACTCCACACAGCTCACTGTTGGTTGGGGGCTGGGATCGAACCCACGATCTCATGATCCCCGCGATCCCCCGGCCGAGGGTAAAACTGTGCTGCCACAGTGCTAAACCACTGCGCCACCGTGCAGCCGGTGGCGCACGGTGGCGCACGGTGAACTCTGCCATGCAGGCCATTTTTGCCCAGTCTCTTTCTTATGGTGGAGTCATAAACACTGACCTTAACTGAGGCAAGTGAGGCCTGCAGCTCTTTGGATGTTGTTGTGGGGTCTTTTGTGACTTCTTGGATGACTCGTTGCTGCACTCTTGGGGTAATTTTGGGTCAGCTGGCCACTCATGGGAAGGTTCACCACTGTTCCATGTTTTCGCCATTTGTGAATAATGGCTGTCAATGTGGTTTGCTGGAGTCCCAAAGCTTTAGAAATGGCTTTATAACCTTTTCCAGACTGATCGATCTCAATTACTTTGTTTCTCATTTGTTCCTGAATTTCTTTGGATCGCAGCCTGATGTCTAGCTTTTGAGGATCTTTTGGTCTACTTCACTTTGTCAGGCAGGTCCTATTTAAGTGATTTCTTGATTGGAACAGGTGTGGCAGTAATCAGGCATGGGTGTGGTGAGAAAAATTGAACTCAGCTTTCCAATAAAGCGATAACCCACAGTTAATTTATGTTTTAACAGGAGGGGGCAATCACTTTTTCCACACAGGGCTGTGTAGGTTTGGATTTTTTTTTTTTTTTTGCTTAATAAACACCATTTAAAAACTGCATTTTGTGTTTACTTGTGTTATCTTTTCTAATATTTAAATTTGTTTGATGATCTGAGACATTTAAGTGTGACAAACGCAAAAAAAAAGAGAAATCAGGAAGGGGGCAAACACTTTTTCACACCACTGTATAAGTGCGTGTGCATATTTATGCAAACAGGTTATTGTAAGTTTTTTATTTTTCCCCTTAAAAGATTTCAGTTTGTTTTTCAATTGGTTGTACAGGTTATAGGTCACATTAATGGTGGAAAAAGTTTTGAAATGTTTTATCTTGGTCTCATTTTTTTTACATCACAAAAACTGACATTTGAGCAGGGGTGTGTAGACTTTTTATATCCACTGTATGTAACACAAAAAGGGCCACCCCTGGATGGGGGGGGGGCATCGGCCAGCCCTGGTCCCTGCCACTGGACAGTCTTAAGATAATTTTATAACTTGTTTTTCTGTGTTGTAGAGGATTGATCAGATGAGACACGAGCAGCTGCAGACACACTTTATTGCTCTAACAAGCAGAACAGACTGACCTCCGGGTGCCAACGTGGATCTATTTCTACAACTTCATTCCCTTCCCTGGCACTCTGAGTACACACATTAACACACATGACTACAGAGCATAACTCAGCGCAGTACTTTCACGCCTGGCATCCCAGGTGTGAAAACGCATCTTCAACCCAACACAATACAGTCACGCCTGGCATTCCAGCAGCGACGGTGCATCTTCATTTGGGTTTTTACCCCCCCCCCCCCCCGGCGCTCTGGCGCCTGTCGTTGCCTCCTCTACTTTCTTCTCCTCATTTCCATCTTTCACCCTCCTCCCCCTATTCCCCAAAGTCACTGGATGGAGTATGATCTCCCGTTGTGTCACCACAATGTCATATTTTACATGTAGTAGATCTTTAAGAATAATTGATGATGTGTGCTGTATATTATTAACAACTAGAGGGCACTCAGAGAGTGCATACCTCTGCCAAGGCTCTGTCTGTCCCTCCCTTTGTCCTCCCCTCTGTCCCTTTGTCTGTCCATTTCACCATCCAACTGTACATTGCGAGATAGGACCTTGGTGGAGGTATGCACTCACGGATCACCTCCAACATCTAATGAGTTCATCTTTGGGCCAAGAACCACCTCTGGTGAAAATTTCATCCAAATCCACCCAGTAGTTTTGGAGTGTTGTTGCTAACACTCTGTGGGAAGGTATGAGCCTTGGTGGAGGTATGCATTTTGAGATCATCACCAAAATCTAATCATGTGTTCAGTGTGCCATTATACACCTTTAGTGAAAATTTGAATCAAAGGCACTATATAAATGAAATCCATTATTATTATTATTATTATATTAACAGACTGAGAAATGACAGAAAAAACAATATGACTACATTATAATTATAACAATAATAAGACTGTCATAACTGTATTGACCATACATTGGGGTTGGGCAATTCCACCTTAAATCAAAATCATGGTTTACTGAATCTTTCAGATCAGTTTTCGTTTTTTTTTCTTCCTTACATTTTACTGATAAGGTTCATATTTATTAAGCAATATTACACAACAGTTCGGGATCATACCATTTTTTTGCAGTTATCAGCTACAAATTCACATAGTATCAATATTATCTACCACAACAAACCTGTAAGAAATATGACCATGACAAAGGCACAAACACTCACCTTTCATGCTGACTGATGCAGACATGTTCCTCCAAGCGTTTGCTTTCAAATTTTGATCATGATATCCTTTTAGTGTCAGATCAAAGAGTACCGGGTAGTTTGATGCAGCAAAGTTCAGCCTCCACCTCCTCCACCGTCACCTCCCATTCTCGTCTTCCTGTACTGGTGTCCTAGGTCCCGGCCTTCCTTAATTCTGATTGACTGCTTAGTCTGACATTGACGAGCACAGCTGTACAGTAGTCTGACAAGTTGAACATTTTTCAGCCCTGAGCACCGAGACAATTAATTAAATTAAAAATTAAATCACCCTTTATTGTCATTCAACCATACAACCAATCATGTACAGTAGAACAAAATTGTGCTTTATCCTATCTACAGTGTAAATCACACACACCCCATAGTAGAATCAGAAGGGCTGCTGCCATGCAAGACGCCGCCACAGATTTCCCTCCTCCATTCCATTA
This sequence comes from Pholidichthys leucotaenia, assembly GCA_020510985.1. Lineage (NCBI taxonomy): Eukaryota > Metazoa > Chordata > Actinopteri > Cichliformes > Pholidichthyidae > Pholidichthys > Pholidichthys leucotaenia. Next base: position 43,782,644 of record CM035847.1, on the reverse strand, counting down.
TTGCTGAGCACCAAGCTGGACGGCAGGAAGTTCTGCTTTTATATGGTCTTTGGCATGACCCAGCTGGGATTTGAACCCTTGCCTTCCGGGTGTGGGGCAGATGCTCTACCAACTGAGCCACCACTCCAGTCACAGTTGAACTGCTTGCTAGATACTTTGCTACATCTGACAACGTGATGGCATGACGAATTCAATTCCGCCAGAGGCGACAGGGAGTTGGTGAGTCCATACAACAATTCGTCGCTGACCTCAGACATTTGGCTAGCATGTGCCATTTTGGACTGTTGGAAGATGAGATGGTGCGGGACCAGTTAGCTGAGCACACGTGTAACCTGAGGCTAAGAGCTAAGGTGCTAACAGCGCCAAATGACATGACGGTAGCTAGCACAATAGAGTTAGCGTTCCAGCTTGAGGCAGTGGAGAGGTTAGCAACGGAGCTAAGTGGGTGCCAAGCACAGAAGCTACCCGGACAGACGACGCTAGCTAATGCGGTGGGCACAGAGGAATATGAGGACACAGCAGAAGAGTATGAGATGAACGCTGTTAGCCAAAGGACCACTCCGAGAGGCCCCATCTGTGGTAGCTGTGGGTCCCTGAACAGACAGGACAGAGCACGTTTTTACCCGGCAAGAGGACAGCGGTGTAACAAGTGTGGACGCTTAAACCATTTTGCCAGAGTGTGCCGGTCGCCGACACCGTGGAGCCTGCCAAGTAAGCCAAGCTACCCGCCACCAACAGCCATTCATGCGGTAAGCCCCGACAGCAACGGTTATTCATACGGCATGGCTGAGTTAGACGGGGTAACTGTACCGCTACTGCTCGACACGGCGGTGGTCAGGTCAATGTTAAACTGGGCCACGGTGAAGAAGTTTTTCCCCAACCACAAGATTAAGAAGAACCCAACGGCATTGTACAGATACAGCAGTCAGACTGTGCAATGTGGGAAAGGTTGAGCTGACGGTCTACTGCAAGTCTAAGATTGTGTACGACTTCATGTTCCAGGTGGCAGCACACGGTAACAACATTGTGGGATGTGACCTCCTCTACAGACTGGGCTTCACTATCCGAGACAGTGCTGGGTTTGAATAGTCTGGGTGCGGCAACTGGGGCACGGCGGACCTTGATGACAACAGTGTGGTGTGGGAAGAGGTAATTCAGAACGGCACTGACACCAAAGCATCCGCCCCGTGCTCTCAGGAGAGCTGCCCGGGAGTGGGGCGGCAGCCGGACTCGCCTGCGTTCCTCGCTCAGCCAGAACTGGAGCTGCAGGAGAGGGAGCCTGAGCACGCAGAAAGCCCCAAAGCACAACAACAATGACCGGGCACAAAAACTGCTCACGACGCGACACAGAAGAGCACTTCAGACAGGAGAGAGGAGTGTAACCCAGTGTTAAAAACGTGGATGGAATTATGAATGTCGATACCACTTTAAGAAGAAGGGGGGACACTCATTTCACAATGGGAATAGATATTTTGAAGATGAGTATATAAATACAATATAAGTTCATAAAATATGTTCATAAATAGTTAAGAACATTTTCTGGAAAGTTTTGATAAAGTTCCAAATGTTTTTATTTAGTATTTTGAGCAACCAATGGCTGCGCCGTTGCTTGGCAACGCCAGCCAATGGGTTAAGCGCTCTCTCTCCCTGGGTCTGGGTATGACTTGCATTTTTTGGCTCAGTCACGCCAGACACCGAAAGACACAGACCAGAGAGAGAGACAGTCCTTGATGATATGGCGACGTAGCAGCCTTTGTCTCGGATAAAACCTGAGATTGATAAGCCTAAACAAACACCTGCAATGAGACATTGCTGTATTATCAAATTCTAATACAGTGATCCCTCGCTACTTCGCGTTTCACCTTTCGCGCCCTCAGTGCATCGCGGATTTTTCAAAAATATTCATCAAAAATTCAAAATTGAGAAAAAATGGCACGAAAGTTGCCCGGGCACTAGCAAAAGGCAGGGAGAGTACATTAGAACATCAGGTATCAACACGGAGAGCCTGCACAACTCAAAATCCACCTCTCTGACCTCCGCTCCACTCCTCTCCGCCCACCTCTTCACCGCTCGGGAATCTTGCAAGCTGATTGGCCGAGACGTTTTACCTCACAAGCTGATTGGCTGAGACGTTTTACCCAGCTTCTCTCCCTGCAGAGCGCCCATACCCAGCGAAGGAAGACCGCATTCATTGTTCTTTATCGCTCGTGTTGCTTAGTGGCACTTTTCGCTGTTCTCTTGTGCCTTTTTGTGCAAAATAGTGCTTGTGACGCCCTTGGGGGGGGGGGACGCTACTTCGCGGTTTTTCACTTTTCGCGGTCGGTTCTGGTCCCCATTAAACGCGATAAGTGAGGGATCACTGTACCCCGTTTGTTAAATTTTAAGATTTGGATCCAAAGGCTGTTAACGCCGTTGAGCGCGGGAACCCCATGACGCACGTGTCACTTAGCTTGGTAAGTGCCATTTAGTGTGTATGGGAATGCTAATCGCTAGCTTGAAATGCTAACCGCCGATGCTAGTTTCGGCTAGTTTTTTCATCAGAAAAAGCTATTTTTCAAAGCTGTAACGGTTAGCAAAGGTCCCAGTTCCCTGGCCATTGCTACTTGGTGATGAATGTTGAACCTGTGGTTGATATGTGTTTTAAAGTGCAAAATTAGTGATAAATTGTTGCACTAGCTTAACATGCTAAACCTCCGATGCTAAATCTGGCTAGGTTTTACATAGGAGGAGGTTGTTTTTAGAGCTGTAATGATTAGCAAAGGTTTTATTTCATTTACTATGGACTGTATTTAAGAATGAATAATACATCTATGGTTTAAAGGTGTTTAAAAATATTGTTTGTTATATAACCTGAAATGTTATGTGATAAGCTTAGAGCATAGCTTATTTTTTTTATGTTCTGACCTATTTTATAGGTCAGGTTTTTTTTCTTTGGACTGGTTTGACCAGAACATGGATTCTCCAGATCTGGATGGCGAGCCGAAGCCTGAACCCTATTAACGGCTAGAGGTGATTCAACAGGTCACCTGGAACGGACACTAGAGAACTGTGAATCTTGTAAATATATTTTGGGGTATTATTGTGACAAGTGTGTGGTTTTTTTTTTTGATTAAATGTACATATTTGTAAATAATACACATTTGTAAAAAGAAGATAAGATAAGATAAGATAAGCCTTTATTAGTCCCACAATGGGGAAATTCCAGGATTGCAACAACACAGGGATAGCAACACTCAGAGCAACAATCAGAAGGCAAGAAAAAACAAGAGCAGCTTGTATACATATGTTGTGGAAATGGGAAAATGACGAGGCAGAGTTTATCTCACGAGTCAGGTTTATTCACATCTTCCAACATCAGCAAAGCAGAAAGAGGAAAAACACAGACATTCGTCCTTTATATATCCAGGACCTTCAAAGCTCACAGTCACATTGCATTTAATCACAAGTAACAATGTATCTTCTCTTAAATCCTATAACATCCTCCTCATAGTCTCTGGCAGACCAGGAAATCCCCCAAGGCCGTCTCTTGCATACCAAAGACTAGATTTTCACATCCTCCTGTTATCTCCAAGGAGACCCAGCTCTTTGTTCTCTCTGAGATGTGAAGCTTAAAGTGATACATATGTGCGTCCCACATAACCCCCCCCCCAAACATCTAAGATGGAACAACAGAATAACAGTCTGCATGTCATGATAAAATCATTACACATTAACCCACGTGCTGCTTGGGCCTCAGTCTCCTCCCGTATCTGCTGTAAGCGGGCTTCGCCACTTCTGCGGCGCCATCCTGCTGGGGAGCTGCTGTCTGGGGGTGGGAACTGTTTGCCACTCCCTGTGGGTGTTCTGGGGAATGTCTCCGAGGGGGTCTGCCGCGCCGAGGAGCCCTGGCCAACAGCACATCCTCCTCCGCCACCACAAAGGCGGGTTTGAGCCTGTTTATGCCAATCTTTTCCTTCCTGCCCCCCAAATCTAGCAAAAAATGCTTGTCCCCTGTTTCCAGCACTCTAAAAGGTCCATCATAAGGTGGTCACAGCGGTGGGCGATGGGCATTGTGTCTGACAAAAACAAACTCCGCGTTTTTCAAAGCCTTAGGCACAAAAACGCGCGGAAAACTGTGGTGAACGGGGCCAGGCAGCGTGCCCGATTCCGTGCCACGCTGCAACCGCTGAGATGGGGAGCTATCTGGCGCAGGATTATCTGGGAGAAACTCCCCGGGCAGCTGAAGTGGCTGCACAAAAACTAGCTCAGCCGGGGAGGCTTCTAAGTCCTCTTTAGGTGCAGAACGCAACCCCAATAAAACCCACGGTAGCCTGTCCACCCAATTTGCATCCGTCAGTGACACTCTTGAGAGCCGTTTTCAATGACCTATGAAAACGTTCGCATAATCCATTAGCCTGCGGATTGTACGCGGTTGTGCGGTGGATCGTTACCCCCAGGCTGCGGGCCATTGCTGACCAAAGTTCGGAAACAAATTGAGGATCTCTGTCGGACGTAATGTCCGACGGGACTCCAAAGCGCGCTACCCATGCTGTTAAAAACGCACGCGCCACCTCCTCGACTGTGGTTGACGCCAGTGGGACCACTTCCAGCCAGCGCGTGGTGCGGTCCACCATTGTCAGAAGGTGTGTGCACCCCTGTGACGGCGGGAGGGGGCCTACGAGGTCCACATGAACATGATCGAACCTCTTAGCCGGGATGTGAAACGGCTCCAAGGGAGCTCTCGTGTGTCTGTGTACCTTGGCTTGTTGACAAGCCATGCAGGCTGTTGCCCACTCCTTAACTTGTTTGCGCAGGCTCGGCCATACAAATTTCTCTCCTACCATTTTGACCGACGCGCGCACTCCCGGGTGCGCCAGAGAATGAATCGAGTCAAAAACGCGGCGGCGCCACGCGGCCGGTACCACAGGACGCGGTCGCCCAGTGGAGACATCGCGGATTGGGGGGGCATACCGTCTTGCAGCACCCTGTTCTCCAGCCTTAACCCTGTTGGTCCAGACTGGAGCGCGCGCACGTCCGTGTCACTAACCTGATCCGCGGCCATGGCTGCATAATCTATCCCTACGCGGACTGGGGCCGCCACGGTGCGCGAGAGACAGTCTGCCACTACATTCAGTTTACCTGCCACGTGCTGAATATCGGTAGTAAACTCTGAGATGGCAGCCAGCTGTCTTTGCTGCCGGCCTGACCTCGGTTCTGAAACCTTGGCCATCGCGAATGTCAGCTGCTTGTGGTCAACGAACGCGGTGAAACGGCGTCCCTCCAGCCAGAACTGGAAGTGGTGAATGGCCAAGTGGAGAGCCAACAACTCCCTGTCGAGTGCACTGTATTTTTGTTCACTATCGCGCAAAGTCCTGCTGAAAAAGGCAAGCGGCTGCCAAGCCCCGGCTACATGCTGCTCCACGACCGCCCCTATGGCCACATCTGACGCGTCAGTAGTGATCGCTATGCGGGCCATTGGGTCTGGATGAGCTAACAACGCAGCGTTTGCTAGGGCTGTTTTGACCTCCGAGAATGCTCGCTCTCGCTCCGGAGACCATTCGATCTTATTTGTGGGTTTTTGTTTTTTGAGTGCGGCATACAATGGTTGCATGAGCTGCGCTGCGCGGGGGAGGAAACGGTTATAAAAATTCACCATTCCCAAAAACTCCTGTAACGCCTTGACCGTTTGTGGCTGGGGAAAATTTGCTACCGCGTGCACTTTGTCAGGCAGCGGAACCGCTCCTTCTGGAGAGACGCGATGCCCCAAAAAATCAATCTGTGTCACCCCGAACTGACACTTCGCTGGGTTGATTATTAAACCGTGCTCTCCCAACCTCCGGAAAACTGCCGTGAGGTGGTTTTTGTGTTCGTCTTCGGACGCGCTGGCTACTAAGATGTCGTCCAGGTAGACGAATACGAAGGGGAGATCGTGCAACACCGCGCCCATCATGCGTTGGAACGTCTGCGCAGTGCCTTTAAGCCCAAATGGCATGCGCAAAAACTCGAATAGACCGAACGGAGTTATTACTGCTGTTTTGGGTATGTCCTCAGCGCGCACTGGGACTTGGTGGTAACCGCGGACCAAGTCTATCTTAGAAAAAACGCGCGCCCCCGCCAAATGAACGGAAAAATCTTGGATATGCGGGATTGAGTAGCGGTCGTGCGCTGTGGCGTTGTTCAACCTGCGGAAATCTCCGCAAGGTCGCCACGAGCCGTCAGCTTTGGGGACCATGTGAAGCGGGGAAGCCCATGGGCTGTTCGAACGCCTGATGATGCCCAACCTTTCCAGGTTGGCGAACTCCTCACGTGCTATGGTCAGTTTAGCTGAATCCAAGCGCCGAGCTTTTGCAAAAACGGGCGGTCTGGTGGTAGTAATAAAATGTTCCACCCCGTGTTTAGCGACGGCTGCTGAAAATGTGGGAAGCGTGAGTGCTGGGAACTGAGTGAGCAGTGTGTGGAACTTACCGCTTGCAGCTGTGACGTTGGCTTGTGCTGTTGGCGGGGCCACTCGGGCTGTACAGGGAATAGAATAAAAAGAAAGTGCATTAACCAGGCGCCTGTTAGCAAGATCAACCAACAAACCATGTGAGCACAGAAAATCAGCCCCCAACATATTGAAATTCACTGCAGCTATGACAAAAGTCCACTCAAATGTACGGCCGTGTAGGGACAGAAGCAGAGTCCTCTCACCAAAGGTCTTAATCTCCGAGCCGTTCGCTGCTGACACCCTGGGACCTCCAGAAACCGCCAGCCGGTCAGCGGAGGAAGGTGTGATGAAACTCAACTGGGAGCCTGTGTCCACAAGGAAATGCCTCCCCGAGCGCGCATCCTTCAAGTAGAGCAGCTTGTTCTCCTCCCCGAGGGCCGCCGCTGCTACCGACCTCCAGTCTTGGCGTTTCCCGAGCGCTTGAACTGGCACGGTGGTATACATTTGCGTGCCTTCTCTGCAAAGCGGCGATGGTAGAAACAGAGGGTGTCTCCTCCGCGATCCTTGGCCCCCGCCGCCGCTGTCGTCGGTGGTACTGCTACCGCCGTCTCTGGCCCCCCGCCATCTCCGGCCGTCGCGTCGAACTCCGTCACTGCTGCGGTGGCTGCGCGCTGTTTGCTGGCGTTGAGAATCCGGTGCGCCTCCTGGGCCAGCGCGCGGAAGTCCCGCTTGGCCAACAACGGCGAACTGGCCAGGGTCGCTCTCGTGGCCGACAGTAGGGTCCTGAGGAAAATGTGGGTGAAGATGAAGTCGTCGTTGTCTGAGCCCCTCAACCTCAGCATGTTCTCCATTAGGTCAATGGGCGTGCCATCTCCCAAGTCGTTCAGAGCCAGGAGCCTCTCCGCTCTCTCCTCGACTGAGAGAGTGAAATGCTGGATAAGCGCAGCCTTCAACCCGCCGTATTTGTCGTTGGCCGGTGGCCGCGCCAATAGGCTCTGCACATGCCGAGCCGTGCGGTTGTCGAGCTTTGCAATCACATGGTAGAACTTCGTGTCATCTACCGTTATCCCCCGGAGGGCAAACTGTGCTTCGACCAAGTGGAACCAGGAGCACGGGTTGTCTTGCCAAAAGTCCGGTAGCTGGACGGTAGCGGCATACGCTTGGCTGGGAGCTCCTGACTCGGCTGGCCCGGGGGAATTTCTTTCATCCATGATACGTCTTAGGGTCACCAGTGTGGAAATGTGAAAATGACGAGGCAGAGTTTATCTCACGAGTCAGGTTTATTCACATCTTCCAACATCAGCAAAGCAGAAAGAGGAAAAACACAGACATTCGTCCTTTATATATCCAGGACCTTCAAAGCTCACAGTCACATTGCATTTAATCACAAGTAACAATGCCTCTTCTCTTAAATCCTATAACATCCTCCTCATAGTCTCTGGCAGACCAGGAAATCCCCCAAGGCAGTCTCTTGCATACCAAAGACTAGATTTTCACATCCTCCTGTTATCTCCAAGGAGACCCAGTTCTTTGTTCTCTCTGAGATGTGAAGCTTAAAGTGATACATATGTGCGTCCCACAATGTACATATTAATATAAATATATATATATAGACACACAGTGCGGAGCATTGTGGTTGGTGGATGTGCAGCAGAAAGTCTACGCTCTCTCTCCGCGGATGGGGCGGGCCAGCTGGATGTCTTTGGGCATGATGGTGACCCTCTTGGCGTGGATGGCGCACAGATTGGTGTCCTCAAGGAGACCCACCAGGTAGGCCTCGCTGGCCTCCTGCAGAGCCATGACGGCGGAGCTCTGGAAGCACAGGTCGGTCTTGAAGTCCTGAGCGATCTCCCTCACCAGGCGCTGGAAGGGCAGCTTACGGATGAGCAGCTCCGTGGATTTCTGGTAGCGACGGATCTCTCTCAGAGCCACGGTACCGGGCCTGTAACGGTGAGGCTTCTTCACTCCGCTGGTGGCTGGAGCACTTTTCCGAGCAGCCTTGGTGGCCAGCTGCTTCCTGGGGGCTTTTTCCTCCAGTAGATTTACGGGCGGTCTGCTTGGTTCTTGCCATCGCTCTTTATTATTCTGTCTTATATTTCTTGCACGCCGCCTAAACTCCAGCCCGGCACCCTCGTCATTTTCACTTCAGTTCCCCGGTATGTCGAGTTTCTCCGTTAGCACCGGGTGGCGGTTGAGTGCTAGCTAGCTCTTCCCTGCTGTATCGTCTCCTGCTGTAAACAGAGGCTCCATCCGCTGACTCGGGAGACCTTTGGGGCGATCTGTGTGTCCGTGATATATATAGAGTGAAAGGTGTGCCGGATCAGAAAGTTATCACCGGATCAGAAAGAAGAAGGAAAATAAAAAGACTCAGAATTGAGCCGCTGTTGCAAAAGGCAGCCGACTCGTGTGGCACCGGAAGTAAAAAAAAAAAAATAAATAAATAAAAAAAATAATAATTAAAAAAAAAAATATATATATATATATATATATACTGTATATAGTTGCAAGTTCCATACATCGCGTGTGTGAGTCTTCTATTGTTGTGTCCTCGGGGCTCCTACGAACCTAGGGTCTACCTAATCCGGCCCAATTGATTCCGCCAGTGTTACGTAGTGTCCGTAGAATTGACCAAGTGCATTCTGGGTAGGGTAGGAACCGTTAGTTCGCTGAGATCACGTCAACGTAGGAGACATCGTCACAAAGCAGCTGTGTTTTAAATTGTAATAGTCGTTCTCACAACCGCCGTGGAGAAAAGGTAAACCACGGAATAGGCTTTTATCGTTTTCCAGCATGGAAGAAGAACAGCACAGCACACGTTTCGGATGTAACTAAGAGGCGACGCCTGGCCTGGATTGCAGCAGTCAGAAGACCCAACATAACTTTCAAACACAGACCTGTATCGATGGTGGTGTGCTCAAAGCATTTTCATAAAGGTACGTTATGATTTATTTATCTGTTGTTAAAACTTGCTTGTGTTGTGGTTAAGACTTGCTTGGTCATAGCTTTTACCCTACGTCAGCAGTGCTAAGCTAAACAGAGCTAAGCTAAAGAAAGACTCCGATATCCAAGTAACTAGAGAAAGTTACCACTCACACACCTGTGTGAGCGGGTTTAATTTGTTCTACTCCAAAGTATTTTCTTACCGTTTCCTTTGCTTTAACAGGCAGACCAGCTTCTGAAATGCTAGACTGTGATCCTGACTGGGCACCTTCTCTAAACCTTGGGCATGCAGAGCTTCCAGCTACCACTCCTGACAGGTTTAACCGCTTATGCAGACGGGCGAGATTATGGCAAAAAGAATCGGCAGGGCATGCAAGTGACCCCCCCCAGCACAGACCCCCAACACCACTGGCCCCGTGACTGAGATGGATAATGTAGCTCCTTCAGGTAGTCTTTTTTTACCTATGTTTTTCTTTCTAAAATGTGTCTTGGGATTCCTTTTGATTACAAAATATATTAACTACAGTTGTTTATTGTCCTGATCAGCAGCAGATAACACCACACCTCTGGCTGAGATGGAGGAGACAACATCTGATGAAGCAGCACTGATCTGTCAGGCTGATGATGCTCCAGAGGAAAATGTGCAAGAACTACAGAACTGCAGCATGTATCACCTTAGACTTAAAGAAATTTTACTCTTGCAAGAGCAGAACAGAAAGTTAAAGGGAGAGCTCTCCAGAAATACTCTGGATGAGAATTTCCTCAAAGATAATGACTCAAAGGTGAAATACTACACTGGGCTTCCATCTTTCAGTTTAACGGCTCTGCTGATGCAATTTTTTCCCAGCCTACCAAAGACAGAAAAAATTCCCATTTTCAAATTCTCCTTTTAACTATGATGCGTTTGCAGCTTAATTTGCCTCTTGAACATATTGCACACCTTTTTGACATAAGCAGACAAACCGCATCCATCCTGTTCTGCGACACCATAAATGTGCTCCATGCACACCTCAGCCCTTTGGTGTGCTGGCCAAAGAGACCTTGTTTGCAGGCTAGCATGCCACATCAGTACGTTGAAATGTTTGGCAATAAGGTCACAGTTATTATTGACTGCTTTGAACTTTTTAGTTTTAGAATGTAGGCCATGACATGTTTTTGGTGTGGTTTAGCCCTTTTGACATCATGTCTTTAACTGTGTCAATAATATTGAAGCAGTTAAAGCAGCACCTCTTCAATTTTTCTTATTGCTCAAACATTTTACTTTCTTTCCTCTTTTTATATATGTAAATCACACTGAGTTGCCCTTGTGTATGAAATGTGCTATATACAGTGGGGTAAAAAAGTATTTAGTCAGCCACCAATTGTGCAAGTTCTCCCACTTAAAAGATGAGAGGTCTCCAAGTTTCATCATAGGTATACCTCAACTATGAGAGACAAAATAAGAAAAAAAAATCCAGAAAATCACATTGAAGGATTTTTAATGAATTAATTGGTAAATTCCTCGGTAAAATAAGTATTTGGTCAATAAAAGTTCATCTCAATACTTTGTTATATACCCTTTGTTGGCAATGACAGAGGTCAAACGTTTTCTGTAAGTTTTCACAAGGTTTTCACACACTGTTGCTGGTATTCTGGCCCATTCCTCCATGCAGATCTCCTCTAGAGCAGTGATGTTTTGGGGCTGTCGCTGGGCAACACAAACTTTCAACTCCCTCCAAAGATTTTCTATGGGGTTGAGATCTGGAGACTGGCTAGGCCACTCCAGGACCTTGAAATGCTTCTTACGAAGCCACATCCTTCGTTGCCCGGGCGGTATGTTTGGGATCATTGTCATGCTGAAAGACCCAGCCATGTTTCATCTTCAATGCCCTTGCTGATGGAAGGAGGTTTTCACTCAAAATCTCACGATACATGGCCCCATTCATTCTTTCCTTTACACGGATCAGTCGTCCTGGTCCCTTTGCAGAAAAAACAGCCCCAAAGTATGATGTTTCCACCCCCATGCTTCACAGTAGGTATGGTGTTCTTTCTCCTCCAAACACGACAAGTTGAGTTTTTACCAAAAAGTTCTATTTTGGTTTCATCTGACCATATGACATTCTCCCAATCCTCTTCTGGATCATCCAAATGCTCTCTAGCAAACTTCAGACGGGCCTGGACATGTACTGGCTTAAGCAGGGGGACACGTCTGGCACTGCAGGATTTGAGTCCCTGGTGGCGTAGTGTGTTTCTGATGTAGCCTTTGTTACTTTGGACCCAGCCCTCTGCAGGTCATTCACTAGGTCCCCCCATGTGGTTCTGGGATTTTTGCTCACCATTCTCGTGATAATTTTGACCCCACGGAGTGAGATCTTGCTTGGAGCCCCAGATCGAGGGAGATTATCAGTGGTCTTGTATGTCTTCCATTTTCTAATAATTGCTCCCACAGTTGATTTCTTCACACCAAGCTGCTTACCTATTGCAGATTCAGTCTTCCCAGCCTGGTGCAGGTCTACAATTTTGTTTCTGGTGTCCTTTGACAGCTCTTTGGTCTTGGCCATAGTGGAGTTTGGAGTCTGACTGTTTGAGGTTGTGGACAGGTGTCTTTTATACTGATAACGAGTTCAAACAGGTGCCATTAATACAGGTAACGAGTGGAGGACAGAGGAGCCTCTCAAAGAAGAAGTTACAGGTCTGTGAGAGCCAGAAATCTTGCTTGTTTGTAGGTGACCAAATATTTATTTTACTGAGGAATTTACCAATTAATTCATTAAAAATCCTTCAATGTGATTTTCTGGATTTTTTTTTCTCATTTTGTCTCTCATAGTTGAGGTATACCTATGATGAAAATTGGAGACCTCTCTCATCTTTTAAGTGGGAGAACTTGCACAATTGGTGGCTGACTAAATACTTTTTTGCCCCACTGTAAATACACTTGCTTGCTTATTTCAAAGATGCAAAACTGTAACCATAACCATGACACAATACAAGAATATAAATTGACATGCATGATTGACATGTATCATTGTTCGCACAACGTTATAGCACATAACTGTCTTATGCTACAGCACTACTCTAATGTGCACGTCGCAAAACCACGGCTGCTGTGGGGTTGGTGCTTCAGAGTCCCACACATCCTAAATGGAACCACTGAATTTCACAGTTTTGGTTATCACAGGCAACCATGTCATCCAGCTCTTCTGGCTGCCTGCAAGTCCACCACACTTCTGCTGTGTTATGTGCCTGTCTTTTGGGATTGTGTGTGGGACCTGGCTGTAATGCAGTTAGACGTCGTCTTTTGGGCTTCTGGGTGGGTTTATCAGCTGCAGCTTTCCTCTTGTGTTGTGGGGTCAGAGTCAGTAAAGTGACGGGCAACAAGCTCAGGTAGGAAAACTTTATAAAAAAAAAAAGTTCTGGGCCACTGGTAAAATTATTTGCTCCCACAGGTCAGAATCTGGTGTGACGTGTACAACAACACAACTTTTTGTGGTCCAAACAACAAAGTCACAGAAATGTGAGCCTGTCACAAAGATTTGCGTTTGTACCTGCTTTTAGTACTTGTGACTGTGCTTGAGTTCTAGTCTCCCATCAGAGAGTTTCAGGTAAAAATCCTTGTCTGCACAGGCCTCAGGCATCAGGGGTTGCACCAACTTCAGGAAAGGAGGGGTTGATTATAAAATATTATAAGCACACTTTCACATGTATATTGGGTGCATAATTCAATTTATGGCATGCACTTATTTTATTTAGTAAATAAATACTTGTAATCAAGACAAGAAATTAAAAAAAACACCTTTGTGAGCACAACTGTCTTCAAGTCTACCTTGTACATCTACAAGTCATGCACCTATCCGTCTGTGAACTGCACTTTCGCTTGCTTCAAAGACCTAAAGTTACTAAAAACTTCATGTGTGCATGGACTTATGCTTAAAGTCATATAATTATAAATGAAGGCATGGTCGAAGTTTGGCAGAATGTTTATATCCGAACTCCATGTGATATGTTGGTAGAGGTCTAGTCCATTAACCCCTTCAAGCTTCGCCAAATAGCGTGCCTTTGCAGTCCCATTCAATTTGGCGGAGTACGGTCCCTTTAAATTTTCCTTCATGGTCCATTTTGTGATTTTTTTTTTTCCGTTTATTCACAAGAAATGCCGAGGTGCTGTGTGTTTGCAGTCCGTTTACAATTGCTGAACCTACCCCGCCCAGAATGCATTGCGCGTTTGTCACGTGGGCTGGCGAGGTTAATTGTCCCTTCCATCCAGGTAGTAGAGTTAAAGGTAACTACACTGCCATAACCCAATACTACCACAAGGGTACAAGATTGTACATCCTAAAGTAGTATTACACACCTAAGGTGCTACAAAGAGGTGTTACCCAATTACAGTGGTATTATACAAAAATCTGGCGAGCACAGTAGGTGTTACACACAACTGGGGTGTTACAGGAGGAACTGGACTGCTTCCGTACCCACGCTCAACAAGCTACGGAGGTTACGACCAAGCTGACAGGTGAAGAGTCCGCTTCAACGAGCGACACTGGAGAGACACCGGACATTTTCCGTACCCACAACGAGCTTCAATCTACGGCAACGACGGTGGTGGCGGCAGCAATGGGTGAAGGGTCCACAACAAACATGGTGATGACAGAACCGCCACAGCGCGACAGAGGTCCCAAGCCGGATAAGCACGCAGAGCCACCGGGATCACAACAACGTTTGAAACTGAGCAAGGCGCCATTCCAAGTTATGGACTGGATTCAGGTTCGCACCGGCGAAAGACCAGGACAGCCACTGACTGGACCACAGCCAACAAGACAATGGACGCAGCTGAGGATCGTGGCGAAACTGGGATCAGCATGCTTTCGACTAACAGACGGTTCGGTTTGGCATGCAAACCAACTACAGCGTGTCCAGGTTGCTGCTCCAGACAGCGAGGCTTCATGGGAGTCAGCTGCCGCTGTGTGGGACCCAGGCCCCAGCGTCATGAAGATTGGCCCTGGCCCTGGGGGTCCGACAGCTCCAGGGATGCGTCTGCCATGGGCCCGCTACAAAGCCCCTCTGGCAGAACTACTTTCCCCGTGGAAGACTGTAAAAAAAAAAAGAGAGAGACTGTTCAGGCAGGAGCGCGGCTGAAATGGTGGCAGAATAACCCACTCAGCCGCGTTGGGTCCAGCGGTGGTCTACCCACAGACCCTAGTTCTTAGTGTTGGTTCTCTGTTCTGTAAAAAAGAAAGTGTTCTTTAAAAAAACAATAAAAGAAAAAAGGTAGTGTTGTGTTCCTGAACAATAATGTTTAATGTATGATATAATAATGCTTAAAGAAATGTGTGTTTATTTGATAATTCATGTTGATAATGGGGAATTTCAGTATGCTAAATTGGGGAGGGCTGATTTGCCATTTTCTATATTGTGTTCTGCATTTTGCAAAGGGGGGTGGAAGAGGGACACATTCGGAGTGGGACACGACCTGTGGCTGACGTCACCCCCGATATACAGTATATTGAGCGGTCCGCCATCTCACTAGGAGTTGTTGGAGGTGGTCAGTTGGTTGGTTAGAGGTGAGAGTTAGAGTGGGAGATATTACTGAGTGTTCACACATGCTTGTACTAAACAGTTCTGTAATCAAGTCCGGTTCAGCTACAGCATCCTCGTCCGTCATCATTGCCAGGTTTGTGGACATACATGGGCACACTGGCAGGGATGGGGTTAGTTATATTAATTATAATGTACAGAATTATAATTTATCAGGTCCAGTGTATGCCACAGCTTTCATCTACAGTCGTGAAAAAATTAGGACACCCTGTATAAGCCTGTTTTGTTTTTGATTTTTTTTAACATATTTGGACATACGGATATTTAATATCAATGTTAAAAAATACTGGGAGATTCATGTAATAAAACTAAACAATTAAAAATGAATTAGTTTTTTCAAATTTTCTCTAAAATGTAATTCTAAACAAATGGTGAGGAATAAATTAGGACACCCCCCCATCTTTTGTAGGACATTCCCACATTCATTCCTACTTATAATGGATAAAATAAATGTTAAAAAAATGCAAATAAAAATAAAAACAAGATTAGATATAGATATGTGAACATTTCTTAGTAAAGAACTGAATATTTAAAGGGGTATCAAAATTTTTTCACATGACTGTATGCTGTTTATCAGCCTAATGGTTACTAAAATGAGGAACTACATCATGTGGGCCAGAGTGTGACATTGTACAGGGCATGGCAACACTTACATATCAGTTATGTGTTGGTACCCCTCTGTTAATGAAAGAAAAACCCACAGTGGTCACAGAAATAACTTGAATCTGACAAAAGTGGTAATAAATAAAAATTCTATGAAAATTAACCAATGAAAATCAGACAGTTCTTTTGAATTGTGGTTCAACAGAATTACTTTAAAAAACAAACTCATGAAACAGGCCTGGACAAACATGATGGTACCCCTAGAAAAGATTGAAAATAATGTGACCATAGGGACATGTTCAACCAAGATATGTCCTCTAATTAACATCACAGGTGTCTACAAACTTGTAATCAGTCAGTCGGCCTATTTAAAGGGTGACAAGTAGTCACTGTGCTGTTTGGTGACATGGTGTGTACCACACTAAACATGGACCAGAGGAAGCAAAGGAGAGAGTTGTGTCAGGAGATTAGAAAGAAAATTGTAGACAAGCATGTTAAAGGTGAAGGCTATCAGACCATCTCCAAGCAGCTTGATGTTCCTGTCACTACAGTTGCACATATTATTCAGAAATTTAAGATCCACGGGACTGTAGCCAACCTCCCTGGATGTGGCTGCAGGAGGAGACGGATAATACGAATGGTAACAAAAGAGCCCAGAACAACCTCTAAACACATTCATGGTGACCTCCAAGGTCAAGGTACATCAGTGTCAGATCGCACCATCCGTTGTTGTTTGTGCCAAAGTGGACTTCATGGGAGACGACCAAGGACGACACCACTGTTGAAAACAAATCATAAAAAAGCCAGACTGGAATTTGCCAAACTGCATGTTGACAAGCCACAAAGCTTCTGGGAGAATATCCTATGGACAGACGAGACAAAACTGGAACTTTTTGGCAAGGCACATCAGCTCTATGTTCACAGACGCAAAAATGAAGCATACCAAGAAAAGAACACTGTCCCTACTGTGAAACATGGAGGAGGTTCTGTTATGTTCTGGGGCTGCTTTGCTGCATCTGGCACAGGGTGTCTTAAATCTGTGCAGGGTACAATGAAATCTCAAGACTATCAAGGTATTCTAGAGAGAAATGTGCTGCCCAGTGTCAGACAGCTTGGTCTCAGTCGCAGGTCACGGGTCTTGCAACAGGATAATGAGCCAAAACACACAGCTAAAAACACCCAAGAATGGCTAAGAGCGAAACATTGGACTATTCTAAAGTGGCCTTCTATGAGCCCTGATCTAAATCCTATTGAAGATCTGTGGAAGGAGCTGAAATATGCCGTCTGGAGAAGACACCCTTCAAACCTGAGACAACTGGAGCAGTTTGCTCATGAGGAGTGGGCCAAAATACCTGCTGAGAGGTGCAGAAGTCTCATTGACAGTTACAGAAATCGTTTGATTGCAGTGATTGCCTCAAAAGGTTGTGCAACAAAATATTAAGTTAAGGGTACCATCATTTTTGTCCAGGCCTGTTTCATGAGTTTGTTTTTTAAAATAATTCTGTTGAACCACAATTCAAAAGCATTGTCTGATTTTCATTGGTTAATTTTCATAGAATTTGTATTTATTACCACTTGTGCCTTCTGGTTGCGTCATCACACTGCCCTATATACAGGGCGTCCCCCATTTGGGCTTCCTCTTTGCCCAGGACGACTCCGCATGCTGTGCATTTGCTGTATAGTGACCAGCTTGTTAACAAAGTGTAGTTCCAGTGCAACCCCTTCGTCTGCCTCCTTTATACCAGGTTTTTTTTTTTTAATTTTATTTTTTTATTACTTATTTTGTACCCGTAGGTAGATTTGTTTTGCAGACTGGTGACAAACCACCAGCTGCCGGTCGCTGCGTGCGCAAGCGCCCCTTAACTCCCTAACCTTCATGTTTTTGGCATGTGGGAGGAAACCGGAGAAATCCCGGAGTAAACCCACGCAAACACGGGGAGAACATGCAAACTCCACACAGATCACTGTTGGCCGGGGGCAGAGATCGAACCCATGATCTCACGGTCCCCGCGATCCCCCGGCCGAGGGTAAAACTGTGCTGCCACAGTGCTAACCACTGCGCCACCGTGCAGCCCAAAAAGGTTTGTGGACTTAACATTTGGCCACTGAGGATTAAACCATGGAGGCATGTGTTACACCACTGTGACCTTTCCTGGAGCTTCCCGGCGAACCACCGGTGTCATGGCCTCGCTGGTTGGAGGCTTTTGAGATCTACATCACGGCCCTGGACCTTGGGAAGTTAGACAAGGTGAGGATGTGAGCACTCCCTGTCAGCGCAGCGGACACATACAAGGACGTCGTGGAGCTACTAGCTAATCACTTTACCATGCCGGACAGTGTGATGGTGCGACGAATTCGTTTTCACCAGAGTCGCCAAAGGGTCAGTGAGCCAATTCAACAGTTTGTCGCTGACCTCAGACCGTTAGCTAGTGTGTGCTGTTTTGGGCCATTGGAGAACGAGATGGTGCAGGACCAATTGGCCGAGCACACGTGTAACGCTGGGCTACATGCTAGGTTGCTAACGGTGCCTAATGACTTAATGTTAGCTAGAGCAGTCGAGCTAGCTCTCCAGTTGGAAGCCACAGATAAGCTAGCTTTGGAGCTAAACTGGCACCAGTCACAAAAGCTGCTGGAGACAACGATGACGTCAGCGAATGTGTTGGACCCGGAGGATGATGAAAGCATGGACAAGGACTATGAGGCTTTTGCCATGAGCCAAAGGTCTGCCCCGAGAGGCCCCGTTTGTGGGGGTTGTGGGTCCTTAGCGCATCAGTTTAAAGCGAGGGTGTGCCTGGGAAGAGGGAAGCGATGCAGTAAGTGTGGGCCCTTAAACCATTTCGCCAGAGTGTGCCTGTTTCCAGCGCCATGGAGCCCACCAAGGGAGTCAGCCCGCCCGCCTACAACGACCATTCACTCGATGAGTCCCAGCACCAATGGTTATTCTTATTGTACGGTGGAGTTGGACGGTGTGGCTTTGCTGTTACTGCTTGACACAGCGGCGGTGCAGTTGATGCTGAATTGGGCCATGTTGAAAAAGTTCTTCCCACATCACAGGATCAGGAGTAACCCAGCGCCATTGTACGGCTACGGCGGGAATAGACTGTGCAATGTCGGGACTGTGGAGTTGACTGTTCGGTACAAAAATGAAGTGAGGCACAGCTTCACATTCCAGGTGGAGGTGCATGGCAATAACATTATGGGGTGTGACCTGTTCTACGGACTAGGTTTTGTCATCAGGGACAGCGCTGGGTCTGAATGGTCTGAGTGTGGACGCTGGAATTCGCCGACCCCGGTGGATGATGACGTTGTGGTTTGGGATGAGGTACTTTCAGACAGTGCTGGCACCAGAGCACTCACTCCTTGTACAGTGGAGGAACCAGACGGCTTCAGTACTCACGCTCAGCCGGAGGTAGTGGGGGGGGCGGGGGCTGAGTGGGCGGTTGAGGCATCCGGCCTGACGAGTGACATCAGGGAGGCACCGGACACTTTTAGTGGCCATGTAGGGCTTTGGCCAGAAACGGGTCTGCTGCTACGGAGGTGACTGCTGCATCGCCACGGTGTAATGATGGAACCAGACAAAAGGTAAACATGGAGCTGCTGCAGACACAGCAGCATGTCAAACCAAGCAAAGTGCCGCTCCAGTTCATGGACACGGCTCAATCCGCCATGCAAACAAGCTGCAGCGTGTCTGGGTGGACACTCCGGGTGGCAGGGCTATGCAGGAGTCGGCGAAGGTGGTGTGGGATCCAGGCTTCTGTGTCTCAAAGATTGGACCTTGCCCTGGGGGCCTGCTGCCTCCAGGGGTGCTTCTGCTCCCCCCACCCGACCCACCATCACCATGGGGGACTGTGTGGAAAAAAAAAAGTGAACTGAACATTGTTAGTTGGGAGCACGGCTGCCCTGCTGAAGGTGACAGAATAAACCACAGTGTGGACCCTGTGGCAGTCTACCCACCGGTCCTAGCTTCAGTTTGTTTTGTGTTCTTTATGATTTTATGTTTACTTTATTTGATGTGTTTGTTTGGGGTTTGTGTTCCAAATTTGGGTGGGTTTAATTGGATGTGTTTTCTATTTTGTAAAGGGGGGAGAATGTGGGATCGGGATTTATTGTGAAGTGCAGTGTGATGACTCCGCCTTCCGGTTGCGTCATCACACCGCCTTATATACAGGGTGTCCACCATTCGGGCTTCCTCTTGGCCCAGGACAACTGCACATGCTGTGCGTTTGCTGTATAGTGACCAGCCTGTTAATAAAGTGTAGTTCCAGTGCAACCCCTTCGTCCGCCTCCTTTATACCAGGTTTGTGGACATAACACAGTACATGAAAAGCACCAGATTAATATATACAGTAATATTCAAAAAAATTCCTGCATCCACATCGTGATCTGAATCACGATCTGAATCACCACCTAAATCTAATCATCTGTTCCCCGTGACATTACTCACCTTTGGTGAAAATTTCATCAAAATCCGTTCATAACTTTTTGAGTTATGTTGCTAACAGACAAACCAACCAATCAACAGACAAATCAACAAACCAGTGCCACTAAAAACATTACCTCTGTCCTCCCTTGGTGGAGGTAAATATTAACAAAATACAGCAAACTAGCACAGATCATACTTCCACACTCTGAACCTGTTGTTCCCTTCTGACCGTGTCTACAGTCAGGACGCTGTTTCCTCGGAAAACCGTTGCAGCTGAGGTGAAGGACTTATTCAGTTATGGCCACATCAGAATCTGTATGGTAGGGACGGTCAATTTTTCTGTGCGGTACGGCCCCAAGGCTGTTCAGTTGTTCGCCTTCCAGGTGATGTGTCATGGTGCTGATCTGATGGGCATCGACCTGATCAGCAAACTGGGTTTCTCCATCACTGACCCAAGGGGCGACACCGTTCTGGTGGTCACCTCATCCTGGCAGCACCGCTGGCCAATGCTTTTCACGGGGCTGGGATGCCTCACCTCTTTCAACCACCGACCGCTCATTGACATGACGGAGCCTCAGAAAGTTCAGCCTCTGTGCCGGCTACCCCTTACACTATGAGATGATGTCACGACAGAGTTGCAGAGGCTGTTGGACGCTGGCATCATCGAGCGGATCAACGCATCCCCCTGGATCTCAAACCTGGTGATAGTAAAGAAGAAGACGGGCGGCCTACGACTATGTATCAACCTCAGAATGGTAAACAAAACAGTGAGCCCTGACAAATATCCCATGCCCACGACAGAGAAGCTGATGGCAGCGTTCCATGGCTCAAAGGTTTTTTCCAAACTAGACCTCCACCAAGTCTACCTACAGGTTCCCCTCCACCCGGACAGCTGCAACATGACAGCCTTCATCACCCACATGGGCGTATTCAGGTACACCTGCATGCCCTTTGGCTTTAGCTCTGCCCCAAGTTGTTTTCAAAAGATCATGGCCACCATCTTTGCGGGTCTCCCAGGGATGGTGGTGTACTTGGACTTGCACGGCGTAACAGTGGCTTCCCATGATGCCCGTCTTGATAAAGTCATGGAGGTATTAGCAAAACACGGCTTCACACTCAACGGGGAGAAATGCATCTTTGGAGCAATGATCGTGGAGTTCGTAGTTTCCGCCTGACTGCTGAGGGTCTGAGTCCCCTGCACTTGAACGTCGAGGCGATACTCCAGCTGCCTGAACCATCATGCCCCGCACAGCTCTCGTCCTTCTTAGGCATGGTGAATTTTTATTGGCGTTTTATCCCTCGGCACCCAGAGATGATAGACCCGCTACGTGCCCTCCTGAAGCAGGATGCAACCTGGGTTTGGACCCCAGCGTGTTCTGCTGCCATCAGTGAATTAAAGATGTGCCTCACCTTCCCATCAGTACTCGTCCACTTTAACCCACTAAACCCCACGTTCGTGACATATAACGCTTCCAACACAGCAGTGGGAGCCGTTTTATCTCAGCTGCAACAAGGAACCGAGTGTCCAGTGGCGTTTGCCTCAAGGTCACTCACCTCGGCCGAGCAGAAGTACTCAGTGGGAGAAAGGGAGGCACTGGCGTGCATTTGGCCGTACGAAAGCTGGCACATGTACCTACAGTGGGGCAAAAAAGTATTTAGTCAGCCACCAATTGTGCAAGTTCTCTCACTTAAAAGATGAGAGAGGTCTCCAATTTTCATCATAGGTATACCTCAAATATGAGAGACAAAATGAGAAAAAAAAATCCAGAAAATCACATTGAAGGATTTTTAATGAATTAATTGGTAAATTCCTCTGTAAAATAAGTATTTGGTCACCTACAAACAAGCAAGATTTCTGGCGCTCACAGACCTGTAACTTCTTTACGAGGCTCCTCTGTCCTCCACTCGTTACCTGTATTAATGGCACCTGTTTGAACTCGTTATCAGTATAAAAGACACCTGTCCACAACCTCAAACAGTCAGACTCCAAACTCCACTATGGCCAAGACCAAAGAGCTGTCAAAGGACACCAGAAACAAAATTGTAGACCTGCACCAGGCTGGGAAGACTGAATCTGCAATAGGTAAGCAGCTTGGTGTAAAGAAATCAACTGTGGGAGCGATTATTAGAAAATGGAAGACATACAAGACCACTGATAATCTCCCTCGATCTGGGGCTCCAAGCAAGATCTCACTCCGTGGGGTCAAAATTATCACGAGAACGGTGAGCAAAAATCCCAGAACCACATGGGGGGACCTAGTGAATGACCTGCAGAGAGCTGGGACCAAAGTAATAAAGGCTACATCAGAAACACACTACGCCCCCAGGGACTCAAATCCTGTAGTGCCAGACGTGTCCCCCTGCTTAAGCCAGTACATGTCCAGGCCCATCTGAAGTTTGCTAGAGAGCATTTGGATGATCCAGAAGAGGATTGGGAGAATGTCATATGGTCAGATGAAACCAAAATAGAACTTTTTGGTAAAAACTCAACTTGTCATGTTTGGAGGAGAAAGAACACCATACCTACTGTGAAGCATGGGGGTGGAAACATCATACTTTGGGGCTGTTTTTCTGCAAAGGGACCAGGACGACTGATCCGTGTAAAGGAAAGAATGAATGGGGCCATGTATCGTGAGATTTTGAGTGAAAACCTCCTTCCACCAGCAAGGGCATTGAAGATGAAACGTGGCTGGGTCTTTCAGCATGACAATGATACCAAACACACCACCCGGGCAACGAAGGAGTGGCTTCGTAAGAAGCATTTCAAGGTCCTGGAGTGGCCTAGCCAGTCTCCAGATCTCAACCCCATAAAAATCTTTGGAGGGAGTCGAAAGTCTGTGTTGCCCAGCGACAGCCCCAAAACATCACTGCTCTAGAGGAGATCTGCATGGAGGAATGGGCCAAAATACCATCAACAGTGTGTGAAAACCCTGTGAAAACTTACAGAAAACGTTAGACCTCTGTCATTGCCAACAAAGGGTATATAACAAAGTATTGAGATGAACTTTTGTTATTGACCAAATACTTATTTTACCGAGGAATTTACCAATTAATTCATTAAAAATCCTTCAATGTGATTTTCTGGATTTTTTTTTCCTCATTTTGTCTCTCACAGTTGAGGTATGCCTATGATGAAAATTGGAGACCTCTCTCATCTTTTAAGTGGGAGAACTTGCACAATTGGTGGCTGACTAAATACTTTTTTACCCCACTGTATATGGACAACGCTTCACGCTGCGAACAGACCACAGAGCCCTCATGGTACTGCTAGAAACATCGGGGTTGGGACACAGAGCCCTGCACATCTACAGGTGGACAGAAAGACTACAGGCGTACAACTTTGACACTCAGTTCACACCAGCAGAGAAAATGTGGTGGCGGACCTCCTGTCCCGGGCCACACCTCACCCCACTCCAAATGATGACAGAGATCTCCTGCAGCCAGAACTGATTCACATGCTACATGGGCCACTCCAAAATGCCATCTCCCTACAAGAGCTCCAGGAGGTGTCTGAACAGGACCCAACACTGACCCAGTTACGTGCATTCATTCGCGAGGGCTGGCCAGCCAAGGTGCCAGAGGAATTGGCACCCTTCCACAGAGTCAGGGACAATTTATCATGCTGGAACGACGTCTGTGTGGCAAGGGGGCACTGCACGGTGATTCCGGAGGCACTAAAAGGCCGGATCCTGACCATGCTACACAAGGGTCACCTGGGCATCGTCAGGGTTAAACAACGGTGTAGAGGCTCAGTATGGTGGTCAGGGATTGACAAGGATGAGGAGGTCATAGTGAAAGACTGCACCCTGCCTGGCCAGCGAGAAAACTGGCATGCCACCACCCCCACCCCTGCAACCCCTGCCATGGCCGTTAGCCCCATAGAAACACGTCCAATTGGACATATGCGGCAAACTGCATAACGCCCTCCAGCACTGGCACTTTCTATTGGTGGCCTACGACCTCCCCTCGAAATTGCCCCAGGTGTGGCCCTCCGGCTCAGTCACCACTGAAGTAGTCACCGACTTCCTCACCTCCCTTTTTGCCTGCTGGGGTGTGCCAGATGCAATCACAACGAACAACAGACTGCAGTTCACCTCGGCGGATTTCAAGGCCTTCATGAAAGGAAGGGGCATCAAACATAAAAACCACCTGATACCACCCTCAGGTGAATGGGAAGGGTGGAGAGATTCAACCAGACCCTCAAGAATGGTTTCAGGGCACATCTAGAGGATGGGCTGCCATTTTCAGCCACACTACAGAGCACCCTACTACATTATAGAGCAACACCTCATGCCATGACGGGCAGCTCCCCGGCATCATTGATGCTGGGACGCAAGATGAGCCTTTCCCTGGACTGACTGCCCCCCCCCCCCAGTGGCTGACACATCGCCAAAGATGCCCTCACCTAGAGGGAGGGTGGCTGAACAACAGTGGATGAAGCAAAGGTTCGACAAGAAACACAGGGGGAGGGAATCTGGACTCGCAGTGCTGGATTGGGTTCGGATCTGATGCCCCAACCGTGCCCACAAGTTGCAGTCATTTTGGACAACACAGATGCAGATCACAAAGCAGTTGGGTCTAGACACTTTTCGTCTCACTGATGGGTCACGGTGGAACGCCAGCCGCCTCAATAAAATGACACCAACTGTGGCCCCGGACCAGAAGACAGCCACGGACACGACGAGACCAGGCTGCAATTTTGACAACACAAGACCCTCAACCCCCGACGGACGTCGACCGGAGCCGGCGACAGTGGCGCGACCCGAGCACCGCGCAGCCCGGGTCAAACAGAGACCCCGCTACCTTAGGGACTTTGTAACTAAATAATGGACTCTTGAGTGTAGCCAGGAAGTGATTGATAACAGTGGCAGAATAACCCACTTGGTCATGCAGGCATACCGGTAGTCCACCCGGGTGCCCAGGTAGCTGTATATAGTTCTTTGGGTTTTTCAAGGGGGGGATAAATGTAGTGTTTGGACGTGGTGGCTCGCTGTAGGTGACGTCATCACGTGGCGAACTGGCTGTGGTACAATACAGCGCCACCCTTCTGTATAGAGTTCAGTTGCATATTGAATAAAGAAGAGTGCAGTTCATGCCCGCTGTTGGCGTCTATTTTTTTAGACATTACATTATCCAGAACTGTAACGTTTGCCAGAAACTTTGATAAATTACAGGAAAAAAAGAGATGTTCTCCTTTCTCAATGATGGAATCATAGAATGTACAGGAATTTCTATTAATATTAATCTTTCGATTGAAAAAGTCTCAAGAATACATTTTTAAGAATCTTAAAATGATGTGTCTTTGTCATCCTACTGCTGTTGTTGATGTTGCTTTTTGATGTGGTTTTGAAACAAATAATGCAAAGAAAAGTTCATGTTCAGTCTTAAACACTACAATACTTCAGTTTTAACTTAGGAAGAACTCAAATCTCTATTTGTGAAATAGCGCTGTGTTTTTTATTCATGGCTGGGATTTCATGCATCTTACCATGTTTAGGTGATCAACTAATCAGTACCTCCTTAAGTAGATTGAGGTGTTCTTGTCTGTTTATATTTTCAAAAATCTTAAGTATTTGGGGCAGTCACTTACACACATTTTTTTTAATGGTTGCTGTAGGATTTGTTTGACTTGATTGTAAATGGGTTAAAAAGTTAAATATTTATACTACATAATGTGACTGACTCTGTGTTGTTCTTTCCCTATTTAACACTGGTGTTACATTGCTTTGATCTGTGGAAAGACAAGCATACTGACACTGCATCCAGTCACAGCTTAAGTAAGGTCATTTCTGCATGTTTCCCTCTGTGTAAAGCTGTATTATAATTTGTTCAGGAAAATGCGCAGCAGCCTGTTTCCTGTAAATGATTGTCTTCAGCCAGTCCTTCAATTTAAAGGTAACTAGTCTATATGAAGAGCAGCAAATCATCTGGTACCTTTATGTACAGTACAAGTAGTGTGTTGTGGCGCTCAAAATTTTGATTGTACTGCTTTTAGTCTATGCATATCAATCGTAAAAGGTACTACTAGTAATTACAGTTTTCAACTAGTGTAAATAAGCCTATGACAACACAGTAACAACCACCTGGGGGCGCCACTGACAACACCATTAGAGAATTTCTGGACTTGAGTTTTGGCTTTTGATTTTGATGTGCCTCCCCGAGACTGTCAGTGGCCCCCATGTGGCCCCCCCATGAAACATTTCTGGAGGCGCCCCTGTACACAAAGAGCCACTGTGAGTGATTTTTGTATAAAAAAGTCTGCATGGTGCCAGAAAAGTCTGTGAGTCTGAAAACTGAGTTAAACCAGCAGAATTCCAACTACACTCTGACCTGACAACATCACCATTCAGAGGCTTCTTTTCTGATAAATTTGCTGCTTTTTTCAATTGTAAATTTGTTACCTTTATTCCTTACAAAATTGCATTTTTTCTGAAAAATTTTTCATTGTTTGCAAAAAGTTTTCTTTTTTTTTCCTGCAAAATTGAGCAAGTGTTTTCCTGATTAGACAGTTTTAGTTTTTTTCAGAATTTGTTTCATTTTTGGCATAAATGTTTTATTTTTTGCTAAATTTGGCATATTTTTCTTTGCAAATTGAATACCTTAATTGAGTAAAACTGAAACCTTAGGTGTAAAGTTGTGACATTTTTCCCAATAAAATTTATTATTACATTACATTTAGTGTATAAGCTTTTTTCATAAATTTTGATGTTTTGTGCAAAAATTTCTGTTTTTCTCATAAGATTGTCTTATGTGATTGGTCCTTTTTTAAGGTAAAAATGCTGTTTTAAATTTGCAACCACTTTCTAATAAAATTGTAACTTTTTCTGGTAAATTCGTCACTTTTTTTCTTGCTAATTTTCCCCTCTTAAAATTATAACATTTTCCCTAAAATGCAAGAATATTTTTTCTTCAGCTGTTATATATTTGTTATATTTTTACATAAATTTGTTACATTTTAACTCCAACCTTTTCCAGTAAATTTTATTTCTTTTTCCAGAAATTTTGACTTTTTTTCCTTGCAAATGTGTGGGCATGTTTTCCAAGAAAACTGCACAATTTTTCCCTAAATTTTTGAGGTTTATTTATTTTTTGCATAAATTTTCAGGTTTACTCGTTTTCTGTTTTTTTTGTTTTTTCGAATATTTTTCTTGTGAATGTGCAACCTTTTTTCTTGCAAATGCATTGCTTCTTTCCTTGTAAATTTATGAGTTATTGTTTTTTTCCTTAAGGCCTCAGGGAGCCATTATCTATGGGCAAAAAAAGCCACATGTGGCCCCAGAGCCACAGGTTGCAGCAAAAAAAAAAAATCCAGATGTATGAAACCGTCCGTACGCAGAAATCCAAGCACATTTCCTTTGTACATTTCAATCTGCTTGAAATTGAACACGTGAGGAAATACCGGACTCCTCCCTTGACACGCTTCCATTTGAATATGCAATTATATGCAAATAGGTATGCAGATAGACATATACAAGCACTGCATGTTTGATTCTCCTGTATCCATGATCAAAAATAATGGATTTAATGGAATTTCATGGAATGTGAGTTGGAGGTGCTTCTGAATGAGGTAGTGGCATGTAAAAGCATTTTGTTTGGCACGCTGTCCTCCGGCATTAGCGCCGGATACAGGTAATTCAATAGCCTGCTCACAGCCCTATAAGATTAGTTTATTGTTTCCTTTATTCAGACAAGGCTAAGAAGGAGATATTTTTAACTTTGATATGTTTAGACTGACATCTGCAGTCATCCTCAGAAGTGTCAGCTGATCACTGTGATTTGGAGTGTGTATAGCTCAGTGGTTATAGTGCTAGATTTTAGGCTGCGTGTCCACCAAATGCGTTTTTTCCTCTCTGGGCGGCTATTTTCCATTCACTCTCTATGTAGTTCAGCGTTTACGAAACGCTCTCGGCGGTGGCCGTTTTTTTCGTGGCGTTCAGGGCACTCAGAGTTCAAAGAAGTTCAGCTTTTCAGAGCCTGCAGCTGAGCTTGTCAGTGTCAGACCTAAGCAGCCAATCAGAACTGCTGCGTGGGCGGGACATAGGACGCCGGTACTAGTGTGTACTCAGACTCCTGCTTTCCGTGTCATCATATTTCACATCCAGAGCTGCTAAAACACATTTTCTGTCCGTTGTTATTTAGAGACTGCTATTAAAACATCAGCAGAAAGTCTGACCACAGGAAAGTAGAAGTGCTAAGCTGAGAGTGACAAGCTGTTGCAGGGATACAGGGCACAGACTTTTTCTTCCCTCAGAGCGCAGTGTACAAACGCTGAAAAAAAAATGCTCAGGGTGGTCAGGCAACAAAAAACCCATTTGGTGGACACGCAGCCTTAAAGCAGAAGGTTCCAGGTACGCAACCAACTGCAACCTCTTTTAGGGACCACAATGGAAATAAGTGTGCACACTTTCTTGTGTTATTCCATTGTTTTTAAATGTATATTGTATCTTTTATACAATGGTATTTTAAACGATTAATGAATGAATGAATCAATCAATCAATCAATCAATTTGTGACCAGCCGGGTGGATCAGCTGGTTGAATTAAAGGAAAACAGTCACGAAAAAGGAGACAATATGAACCTATTTAGTGGGTAGCCATGGTCATCTGTCAGTTAAAAACAGATTATATTAGACTCGGCAACTACATATTTTATGTCCAAAATGCAAATCTCATCCTTTATAGTTATACACAACTTACATGGATTACACACACCATCCATCCATCTTCTACTGCTTTTCCGGAGGTCCGGGTCGCAGAGACAGCAGTTCAAGCAGAGAAGCCCAGACTTCCCTCTCCCCAGCCACCTACTCCAGCTCTTCAGAGAGGATACCAAGGCATTCCCAGACCAGCTGGGAGACATAGTCTCTCCACCAAGTCCTGGGTCTGCCCCGGGGTCTCCTCCCAGTGGGACGTGCCCGAAACACCTCAAGTGGGAGGCGTCCAGGAGGCATCCTAATCAGATGCCCATACCACCTCAACTGACTCCTTTCAATGTGGAGGAGCAGCGGTTCCACTCTGAGCCTCTCCCGGATGACTGAGCTCCTCACCCTATCTCTGAGGGTGAGTCCAGTAATCCTATGGAGAAAGCTCATTTCAGCCGCTTGTATCCACGATCTTGTTCTTTCGGTCATTACCCAAAGCTCGTGACCATAGGTGAGAGTAGGAACGTAGATTGACTGGTAAATCGACAGCTTTGCCTTAGAACTAAGCTCCCTCTTTACCACAATAGACCGGTACAACGTCTGCATCATTGCAGATGCTGCTCCAATCCGTCTGTCAATCTCTCGCTCCATTTTCCCCTCACTCGTGAACAAGACCCCAAGATACTTAAACTCCTCCACTTGGGGCAGGAGCCTGTCCCCAACCCAGAGAGGACAATCCACCTTTTTCTGGCTGAGGACCATGGATTCGGACTTGGAGGTGCTGATTCTCATCCCAGCCGCTTCACACTCAGCGGCAAACCATCCCAGCAAGAGCTGTAGGTCATTGCTGGATGAAGCCAACAGGACAACATCATCTGCAAACAACAGAGATGAGATCCTGTGGTCACCAAGCATGACACCCTCCATTCCCTGGCTGCGCCTAGAAATCCTGTCCATAAAAATTATGAACAGGATTGGTGACAAAGGGCAGCCCTGGTGGAGTCCAACTCTCACTGGGAATGGCTCCGACCGAGTGTTGGCAATACGAACCAAACTCTCACAACGGTCGTACAGAGACCGAATAGCTCGTAACAACAAGCCCGATACCCCATACTCCTGAAGCACTCCCCACAAAAAAACCACGAGGGACGCGGTCAAATGCCTTCTCCAAGTCCACAAAACACATGTAAACTGGTTGGGCAAACTCCCACGAACCGTCGAGGATTCTCAAGAGGGTAAAGAGCTGGTCCGATGTGCCATGGCCAGGACGAAAACCACATTGCTCCTCCTGAATCCGAGGTTCGACCAGCGGCCGGACTCTCCTCTCCAGTACCTTGGCATAGACCTTCCCAGGGAGGCTGAGGAGTGTGATCCCTCTAAAGTTGGAGCACACCCTCCGGTCCCCTTTTTTGAAGAGAGGAACCACCACCCCGGTTTGCCATGTCAAAGGCACTGCCCCCGACCTCCACGCAATGTTGCAGAGGTGTGTCAGCCATGACAGCCCAACAACATCCAGGGCCTTGAGGTACTCAGGGCGAATCTCGTCCACCCCCGGGGCCCGGCCACCAAGGAGATTTTTAACCACCTTGGCGACCTCAGCCCCTGTGATAGGCAAGTCATCCCCCTCATCCCCAAACCCTGCTTCCTCTGTGGAAGGCGTATCAGTGGGACTGAGGAGATCCTCGAAGTATTCCTTCCACCGCCCGACGATATCCCCAGTCGAAGTCAACAGTGTCCCATCCGCACCATACACAGTGTGGACAGAGAGCTGCTTTCCCCTCCTGAGCCGCTGGACAGTTTGCCAGAATCTCTTCGAGGCCGACCGAAAGTCTTGTTCCATGGCCTCACCAAACTCCTCCCATACCCGGGTTTTTGCTTCAGCAACCACCCAAGCTGCACTCCGCTTGGCCTGCTTCGGGAGTCCCACAAGCCAACCAAGCTTGATGGGACTCCTCCTTCAACTCCACCACTTGGTTCGGGGGTTGCCACCACGAGATGCACCGACCACCTTGCGGCCGCAGCTCTGTGCCGCCGCTTCAACAACAGAGGTGGAGAACATGGCCCATTCAGACTCCATGTCTCCAGACTCCCTCGGAATGCGGTTGAAGTTCTTCTGGAGGTGGGAGTTGAAGACCTCCCGGACAGGGGCCTCAGCCAGACGTTCCCAGCACACCCTTACTATACATTTGGGTCTACCAGGTCTGAATGGCTTCCTTCCCTGCCATCGGATCCAACTCACCACCAGGTGGTGATCAATTGACAGCTCTGCACCTCCCTTTACCTGGGTTTCCAAGACATACGGTCGCAGGTCTGATGACACGATAACAAAATCGATCATCGACCTGCTACCTAGGGTGTCCTGGTGCCAGGTTCACATATGGACACCCTTATGCTTTAACATGGTGTTCGTTATGGACAAACTGTGGTTAGCACAGAAGTCCAATAACTGAACACCACTCGGGTTCAGATTGGGCAGGCCATTCCTCCCAATCACCCCCCTCCAGGTTTCACTGTCATTGCCCACGTGCGCATTGAAGTCCCCCAGTAGGACAATGGAGTCTCCAAGAGGAGCACCCTCCAGCACCCCAGTCACAGACTCCAAAAAAGGTGGGTGCTCTGAAACATCATTTGGTGCATAGGCACAAATGATGGTCAGGACCCGTTTCCCAACCCAAAGGCGCAGGGAAGCAACCCTTTCGTCCACCGGGGAAAACTCCAATATAGAGGCAGCAAGGTGGGGGGATACAAGAATTCCCACCCCTGCTCATCACCTCTCACCCGGGGCAACTCCAGAAAAGGCCAAGCTCCAGCCCCTCTCCAGGAGACTGGTTCCGGAACCAGAGCTGTGTGTTGAGGTGAGGCTGACTATATCTAGCCGGTATCTCTCAACCTCGTACACCAGCTCAGGCTCCTTCCCCACCAGAGAGGTGACATTCCACGTACCAAAAGCCAGTTTAGGAAGCTTGGGATCAGTCCACCAAGGTCTCCGCCTTTGACCGCCACCTAATCCACATAGCACCGGACCCCCATGATCCCTCCTGCAGGTGGTGAGCCCACTGGAGGGCGGACCCATGTAACTCCTTCGGGCTGAGCCCGGCCGGGTCCCATGGGTGGAAACCCGGCCACCAGACGCTAGCCTTCGAGCCCCTCCCCCAGGCCTGGCTCCAGGGTGGGGCCCCGGTAACCCCATACCGGGCGGGGTACACTGAATCCTTGATATAGAATATATCATGAGAGTCTGCTGGATCGTTCTTAGTCTGGCCCTTCACCCAGGACCAGTTTGTCTTGGGTGACCCTATCAGAGGCAAATTGCCCCGGACAACATAGCTCCTGGGATCACTGGAGCACGCAAACCCCCCCCACCACGATAAGGTGACGATCCATGAGGGGGGATTACACACACTACTATTGTAAATGAATGAAGTGCACCAGGGAAAGGGTGACACTGTTGCATTTCAAACTTTACGCATGTGTTTATTGACATAACTACTGCACACACAGAGGCAGTTGGGGGCTTGGTAGAATGCTGTCAAACTGTAGTTTAATCAGCAAAAAAGGAAAGTCACTTACTAAACCCACTGACTTGTAATGAAGCCTTGAAGACAGGGTGATATTTGGGGGCACACAGATGTGTTGCGCATGAGATGGATTATTATTAGGACAATTACATGAATTTACTCACCAAGAAGCCACCCATCCACACAGTGCCAGCTTGTAGTTTGTTCCCAACAACGCTGTTCATCAGAATCATTAGGAAAACCAGCTCTCACTGCAAATTTCACTTTGATGTTGACTTGTACAGCTGCATTGTATGGGAATATGATGTACCTGGGTGACAGCCGGATAATGCCATCCCACACAGCTGGCATAGCTCGGCTCAGGGTTGACTGGAAAATTCCCGATTGGTCTGCCAGCTCCCTCTGGCATGCCTCTGTTTCCAGAAACCTCAGATTGTCAGAACCTGCACTGGGAGGGGCAGCGCACGGCTTTTTGCCGTGTCGCGCTCCAAGAGTGGCCGTAGCTCTGAGCAGAGTTCCACAAGGACTGCCCATGGAAACCTAAACTGGCTGACAAGCCAGTCATCATCCTGAGCCAGAAAATCTTCCGTTTCTAAATACCATTTCTCTTCTTACTGCGCAATTTACAATATCCTCTAATCTTCTGTTGTTAGAGGCATTTTCTGCACTTCTTTGCGCTTGCTTTTATATCCACTCAACTAATTGCGCACACTTGGATGTTTGTTCATCATGTGCCTCTGGTGTGTACATTAGTTTTCACATCATTATCAGTCTCCCAACATCACCTCTAAGTGTCACCACAACAGTAGAAACGTACGTACGCCAGCCATGAAGTTGGCGTGGGGCTGCACATATTTCCACGGTCATTTCATTCTTGATACATATGAAATTTTCTGTGGAAAAGGATGTACGCCATGTTTTTGTGCGTGAGTACCTTTTGTTCATGAGGCCCCTGGTCTCTCAGTAATCTCTCCTGGTCTTTCAGTGATAGATCTTTCAAAGATCTCTATAGATTACCATGAAAGTTGACGAAAATTGAGTTTTTGATCTCCCTGTGGGGGAGCTAGTTGTTAGACTCTCCACCCAGAGAGTAATGGCCCAGGAGAAGAGAGGCTGACGGGTGGTCCAGACAGAGCAGCAGAGGTGGAATACCCCCCGGGGAGAAGTGGAGACGCTGGCTACCTGCAGAAGGAAGTAGTGCGGCACCAGTGTACTGTTATGTTAATGCACCGTACAGGCTTTGTCTTGTAACATGTATGATGTCTGAGCCCCAGGCCACAATGCAAATGATTAAAGGTATAAAAGGGAGATGCACTGTGGCCTGGGAGCTCTTCTTGTGAATTCAACTTGCTAGAGAGACTAAAGTCTATGCTGATTCAGCTCGTTGCCTCGTCTGGTTCATTCTGTCTACACTGGTGACCCTTGACGTGCAATGGAAGATGAGGCGAGCACCCTGGAGACAAGCCGGAGAGGAAGCGCCAGCGCTGCATGCGCTGTTTCAGTCAAGCTCCCGGACTTTTGGCTGCACAACCCGACAGCGTGGTTCCTTCACACAGAGCCCCAGTTCACTCTCCACGGGGTAACGGCAGACGAGACCAGATATTACTACGTGGTTGTCGTGCTGGACGCACGGACAACACAGCAGGTGGCAAGCCTGCTCCAAGAGCCGCCGGCCCACGGTAAATATGAGGGGCTCAAGTAAGACGCTGACCCAGCGCTACACGCTCTCAGACTGCGAGAGAGCGGAAAGGCTCCTGATGCGCTCTGAGTTAGGGGACAGGTCAACAGTCGAGTTGATGGAGAACATGTTGGTGTTAATGGGCAGAGATGGTGAGCCGTTGGTGTTCGCCCACCTGTTCCTCAGAAACCTCCCGGAAGTGGCGAGAGCGATCCTGGCAAACTCACTGCTGCTGGTGACAAAGAACTATCACGCACTAGTGCAAGAAGTGGACCGGATCATCCTGGTGACCAGAACCTTCGCCGTGAACGCAGCGGCGTCAGAGCCCAGAGAGACAACCAGCGAGGGCGAGGAGCCGCACCGTCGTTTTGGAGCAGACGCACGGCAATGCATGCCACCGTGCCAGTTCAAGCAGTCGGGAAACGTCAAGACCGGCAGTCGATAGCAGCTGCGACCACTGGTGAGGGAGATAAGCTGCTCTACGTCACAGACTCATGTTCGGGGACATGGTTCCTGGTGGACTCCGGCTCCCAGATGAGCCTCATCCTGCCGTTTAACTTGGACAGGGTGGTTGGAAGTAGCGGTCCCAAGCTGGCAGCCACCAACGGCTCTGACATTAAGACATTTGGTAAGAGGACCTAACTATATGTTTGCATGGGTGTAACATCCAGTGGACCTTCAGCATAGCGACATGTAACTCCCCCATTTTAGGTGCAGACTTTCTAAGTATGTGTGCACGGTTTATTAGTTGATGTTGCTTTTGATTCTCTGCCCTGTACAGCTCGAGGAGCCGGGTCGACAACACTTGCCAACGTCACAGCTCCAGAGGGTAAGTTCCAACAGTTACTCGCCCAGTTCCCAGCACTCACGGTTCCAATGTTTTCAGCACCCGTAACCAAGCATGGGGTCGAGCACTTTATTACCACCAGGGGACCGCCCATTTTCGCACGACCTCAGCGCCTTGATGCAGCTAAACTGGCCAGCGCGCGTGAGGAGTTCACCAACTTGGAGAGGTTAGGCATCATCAGGCGCTCAAACAGCCCGTGGGCATCCCTGCTGCACATGGTGCCTAAAGCAGACGGGTCGTGGCGACCATGCGGCGATTTCCGGCGATTAAACAACGCTACAACACACGATCGCTACCCGATCCCCCAGATCCAGGATTTTTCCGGCCCCGGGGCACGCGTTTTTTCCAAGGTGGACCTGGTCCACGGTTACCACCAGGTCCCAGTGCGCACAGAAGATGTACCCAAAACAGCACTGATAACTCCGTTCGGCCTTATCGAATTTCTGCGCATGCCATTTGGGTTAAAAGGCGCAGTGCAGACTTTCCAACGGATGATGGACGCGGTGCTGCGCGATCTGCCTTTTGTTGATGTTATTTTAGGTTATTTTGTGGCAATAACCTTGTGTGTATAAGCTGGTTTTATTTATTTAGCGCTCAGTATGTTTTATTATTGCTATGTACATATTGTATTTAACTTTTTAGGTATTATTGTTTTAAGCATTATTTATTGTTGTAATTATGAGAATGTTAAATGCATGAGTGAACTGTGAGTGTGATAATTTGTTTTAGGGAGCAGTATCTCAGTTTCGTTGTATTGTTTTTTTAGCAATGGAATGACAATAAAGGCACTTTGTTTTCATCTACCTGGATGACATCCTGGTGGCCAGCGCGTCCGAGGACAAGCACATCGCCCACCTCAGGACGGTTTTCCAGAGGTTGGAAGCGCACGGTTTAATAATCAACCCTGCAAAGTGCCAATTCGGGGCGACAGCGATTGACTTTTTAACCCCTTGCACTCCGGGCAATTTTCCTAAAAATGCCAAAAAATAACGTGCCCAAAGTAAATCGAAAGCTGTTATTCAACCCTTTGCAGCATCTTCATGGGGTTGGTCTCATTTAAAAGAAAACACTTTGAATTTTTTGGCAAAAAAAACATAATCTCTCTACGTGCTCCGGCCACTGAGTTACAGTCATCTAAACATACGGAACTTGAAGAAAATAAATTTGGACACAGTGTTTTTTTGGATACAAATGCTTGCAAATAACACACAGCTGTCCGATCCGGCTGGAAAATGCAACAGAAATGTAGAACCAAGTGTTATCAAGCTGAGATCCAAATTTGGTAACAATACCACAAAAAATGAATATTTTACGCAGCTTTGTTCTCAGGCTGTTCCCAGGCGTTTTGGAACTGTGCCAAATTGTGCCAAATGGCACAGTTTGGAAAAACATCTGTAACTTTTGAATAATTCAATGTAGAATCTTCATTTTGGGCTGTAATGAAAGGTCACACTCAGGGCTGTGTCTGTGTGTGCGTGTGTGGGGGGGGGGCCCGCTAAAAAAGACGGAGTTCGGCCCTCGCTACATGATGGATTACACTCCTTGCATGTTTTCACAGCACCCCGCCCCTCGCTACTGTGTGTGTGTGGGGGGGGGGTTGTCGTCCCCCCCCCTCGCTGCAGAAGACGGCCATCACATGAAGGAATAGACTCATATGCTTCCCCCCGCGGACCGGGGGCGTTCGGACCGTGAACGCCCCCCCCCGCTCCTCTTCTGCAGCGGGGGGGGGGGGGGGCGGCGTTCACGGTCCGAACACGGCAAATGAACCGTTTATCGTGGCGCACGCACTTCGTACTTCGTGCACAGTACAGTTGTAATTTACTGATCGGTCAAAAGTCATTTTTGTATTACAGTTTTCAGGGATAAATAATAATTTAGCTTATAACACCTTACCTCTTCACAGCAGCAGAGTCGTGGCGAACTTCTCTTCCCCATTGTAAGACGAACGCGACGCTGCTCGGCTCGTGGATCCCGATCAAAACATAATTCCATTATTGCGGTTTTGGTGAATGATTTACGACCTTTGTCGTCGGCCTCCGTCGGTCTATGATGACGGAAGAGAATCCTAAACGTCTATTCTGCTGGAATGAGTGCAGGTCCCACTTGTGGGTGTTCTCCATGCTGCGGGGTCTGGAGCAGATTCGTCCAGCGTCCTTTGTTTTCATCTGCTGCAGCAGTAAATCTCTCTTCACCCAGCCTGAATTTCTGTGCTTCAATTGGCTCCTGCGTTCACAGTAGGCGGGTCCTCCTTCCTAGGTTTTCATTCATTGGCTCTTCAAGGTTTCAGAAACCCAATTCAAGGCTCTTATTAGTCGAATGAGAGGTCAATCAGATGAACTAATCTGTTCGTGGCTGTCTCTGCAGTCTTTTTTTTTTAGTGGCGCTTGGACGCCACTACATCACCATCATCACCTACATCACCACAATCTGGTCTATGCGTCAGAGTGCGCACGAGTGCGCCCTCGTGCATCTTAGGACGCAGAGACTTGCCCGCCCGCGGAACAACGGAGCGCAAGTGGTTAAGATAAGCCTTTATTAGTCCCACAATGGGGAAATTCCAGATTTTTGGGCCACTGCATCTCGGCGGAGGGCGTGATCCCGTTACCGGACAAGGTGCGCACGGTGGCAGATTTTCTGCATCCTCAGACGGTAAGGGCACTTCAGGAGTTTTTAGGGATGGTTAATTTTTACAACCGTTTCCTCCCCCACGCAGCTCAGCTGATGCAGCCGTTGTACGCCACGATTAAAAAAAAGAGACCCGCGGACAGCATCGACTGGACTCCCGAGTGGGGTCAGGATTTTTCAGATGCCAAAACAGCGCTGGCGAAGGCCGCATTACTGGCGCACCCAGATCTGTTGGCACGGATAGCGCTCACTACGGACTCATCAGACGTGGCCATAGGGGCTGTAGTGGAGCAGTGCGTCGCAGGTTCTTGGCAGCTGTTTGCATTTTTCAGCAGGTCTTTGCGCGACAACGAGCGCAAATACAGCGCATTCGACAGAGAGTTGCTGGCTCTCCACCTGGCGATATGCCATTTCCAGTTCTGGCTGGAAGGGCGCAACTTCACCGTGTCTGTGAACCACAAGCCGCTAATGTACGCCATGGCCAAGGTTTTGGAACTGTGGTCGGCCTGGCAGCAACGACAACTGGCTGCAATCTTGGAGTTTATGACCGACATTCAGCATGTGGCTGGTAAACTCAACGTGGTAGCAGACTGCCTCTTGCGCGCATTGGTGGCCCCGGTCTACGTGGGAATAGATTACATCGCCATGGCCACAGAGCAAGCCGGGGATGCAGACATTTGCGCACTCCAGTCCGGACCAACAGGGTTAAGGCTGGAGAGCAGGGTACTGCAAGAAGGGGGCCCTCCTCTACTCTGTGACATCTCCACAGGCCACCTGCGCCCGGTGGTCCCGCATGCTTGGCGCCGTCGAATTTTCAAGTCGGTCCACTCCCTTGCGCACCTGGGAGTGCACACTTCAGTCAAACTGGTGGGGGCGAATTTCGTCTGGCCGCGTTTGCGTAAAGGGGTGAAAGAGTGGGCAGCAGCTTGCATCGCATGCCAACGAGCCAAGGTGCACAGACACACAAAGGCTCCCCTCGAACCGTTCCACATCCCGAATAAGAGGTTTGACCATGTCCACGTGGACCTGGTGGGGCCCCTTCCACCATCGCAGGAGTTTACGCATCTCTTGACAGTCGTGAACCACACCACGTGCTGGCCCGAAGCGATGCTGCTAGCTTCTACCATGTCCGTGGAATTAGCACGTGCTTTTTTGTCAACTTGGGTGGCAGGCTTCGGAGCTCCGTCAGTCATCACGTCCGACGGGTCCACAGTTCGTTTCCGACCTCTGGTCCATGATGGCCCGGAGCCTGGGGGTCAACATTCACCGCATTACCGCGTACAACCCCCAGGCCAACGGGCTATGCGAGCGTTTTCACAGGTCACTTAAGGCAGCGCTCAGGGCTTCGCTTATGGACGCAAATTGGGTAGACCGTCTGCCGTGGATTCTTTTAGGGCTGCATTCTGCACTGAAGGAGAATTTGGCAGCCTCCCCGGCAGAACTCGTCTTTTCTCAACTGCGTCAGACACAATGCACACCGGACCCCGTTGTGCCCACCATACGACAGGCCATTCAGAGTGTTGGAACCTGGGGTGAAACATTTCGTGTTAGACTTGGGGGGACGCAGAGAAACCGTATGCATTGACAGGCTCAAGCCCACTTTTGTGTTGGCAGACGAACAGGTGGCGTTGGCCCGAGCTCCCCGGCATGGACGCCCCCCGTTGGAGGCTCTGCAAGTTAGTGACTCATCAGCAGGGACAGGAATTCTTACTGAGGATGTGTTTTCTCCCCTTTCCCTTTTCCCCCACAGACAGACGTGCCTCCCGGGGTACCTCATCAGTAGAGCAGTGCCACTGAGCCGGCGACCCCCCGTTACAGCCGCTATGGACGTCGGCTGAAGCCCAAAGGACAGGGGGGTTAAGGCCCATTCTGGGTGTTGGGGGAGTGGGTGCGGTGTGGGGGAGCTAGGTGTTAGACTCTCCACCCAGAAAGTAATGGCCCAGGAGAAGAGAGGCTGACCGGGGGGGAGAGGGGGTCCAGACAGAGCAGCAGAGGTGGACTACCCCCCGGGGAGAAGTGGAGACGCTGGCTGCCTGCAGAAGGAAGTAGTGCGGCACCAGCGTACTGTTATATTAATGCACCGTACGGGCTTTGTCTTGTAACATGTATGATGTCTGAGCCCCAGGCCACAATGCAAATGATTAAAGGTAGAAAAGGGAGATACACTGTGGCCTGGGAGCTCTTCTTGTGAATTCAACTTGCTGGAGAGAATAAAGTCTGTGCTGATTCAGCTCGTTGCCTCGTCTGGTTCATTCTCTCTACATCCCAAACATTTACACAGAAACCACGTTTTCCATGTTTCATGAGATCGTTGAGTGATCAGGCCAATTTTTGATCTCTCAATGGTCACCCAAAGAACTCCTTGCTGTGTATGGGGCTCCTAAGAACCATCTGAAAATGGCCTGAACTAGCAACATGAACCATATTACACGTACACGGTGTGAGAAAATAAAGACAGTCTACAGAGGTGGACACATCTGAACCAAAATACAATGCAGCTGTGATCAGTGTGTTTAGTTGATGCCTTAAGGTGCCTTCACACCAAATACAAACGGGCAAATTCTTCTCTCAGCACAATTACATTATAACTCAATGTAAATATATGACTAGACATGAATTCACCATTTGAGTGAGATGCAGACAGGCGAAGTTGCCTTTATAACTTCTGCAGCAGTGTTCATTCAACCTACTGTGGAAATCCCCAAAATAACATCATGCTTAGGTTTATATTATCTGACGGGGGGCTCACCTGAAAAAGTTGTCCCTGTTTCCCAAACTTTACAAGATGATGAGTGTTTCTGTTGCTAGCTTGCTGGCCTTGTTAGCACGTCCATGGCAGGAATTTGTGGGTAAATAACTGACATCCCAATTCAGCTGAAGCGCTCCCAGTCCTTCTGTCTCCAGGTGAGTGGCAGTGTCATTTTCAAACTTGTTTACTCTCCAATGTTGATACTTTTACTCATGTGACAGCAGAATCTCAAAGCTAGTGTTATCTCTTGGACGTGACTGCGCAAATGCGTGATTTTGCGCGTGCTCGCCTCTTTTCATTGACTTTGTATGGATTCGCGCCGCCCATTCACATTTGGTGTGAAGTTGTATCTCACTGGGCTGAGACAACTCGCAACTAGTTGTGGAGGTAAAAAAAAAACAAAAAACAGACAAATCTGTGACAATTTTCACTTGGAATTACACTGTCTTATGACTGTTACAATAATGTTGCACAAACTCCCAGCGAGTTTTTGCCCAAAGTTCTCTCGGTGTTTGCATACATGTCATGCAAGTGTTGCAGAACATTCTCACAACATGTGCAAGACTAAATTTAGGGTTTTTTTGCACCAATGATGACAGTCCCACAATGGCTGCCCAACACTCGAGATGAGGTTAAGGTGGGTTTGAGACTATTTTGAGAGAAAGCTGTGGCACAAATTTTTTGAACATGTTCAAAATTCCTGCGAGACGAGGGCGAGACCCTGCAACTCAAGAGAGGAAAATGAGAACTGTTGAGAACGTTTGGAGACATTTTGGAAACTAACTTCAGAATGCCGTTCTCCAACTGGTCTCCAACTGTCTCAGCCCAGTCAGATTAAGTGAGGAAATGAAGAGAACAACTTTTAAAAATTCCATTGCAGTCTTTAAACTAAAAATTTATAGTTTCCTTATGATCTTTTCTCCCAATGTGACAAACAGTACGGTAACTTGTCAGAAAATCTTCAGTTCCGACCCACATTCTTAAAAAAACTATATCTTCAGAATGAAACCTGTGATCCCACGCTTTGAGATTAAATGGTTCTTCACCTCAGTTCATCAGTCTAGCCTCTGTCTTCAGGGTGACTGAGCAATCAGAGGAAGTCTCCTCACCACAATGAAGTTCCTGTGGTTTTCCTTTGGTCATGTGACCCTGATGACTGATTGCTGATGCTTGAAGCCGGCCCCATCAGACCAAAC
Organism: Pholidichthys leucotaenia; assembly: GCA_020510985.1. Taxonomy (NCBI): domain Eukaryota; kingdom Metazoa; phylum Chordata; class Actinopteri; order Cichliformes; family Pholidichthyidae; genus Pholidichthys; species Pholidichthys leucotaenia. The sequence continues at coordinate 43,741,447 of CM035847.1, read as the reverse complement.
CTCATCCTCGAGGAACACGAGTGTCATAGTTTTACATTGAATTGTCCTGTGTTTGTAGAATGACTCCAGAGTGGTGTGAAGTCACCTGAAACCCAGTAACTTAAGAACCGATTGAGGAAGACTGTTTAAATGTAACTTGGAAGCGGGGAAACTGAATAAAACTTATTGAAAGTTAGACAGTTTTTCCAGAAATATTGGTAGAACACAAAAAGGAAGTGCTCAACAGAAGTTTTATTATTTCCCATGACATCAAACATGGCAGTGCGGTGGAGGAGTGGTTAGCACAGCAACTCACCCTTGGCCGGGGGATCCTGGGTTCGATCCCAGCCCCCAACCAACAGTGATCTGTGTGGAGTTTGCATGTTCTCCCCATGTCTGCATGGGTTTACTCCGGGATTTCTCCATTTTCCTCCCACATGCCAAAAACATGCAAGTTAGGTTAACTGGCATCAAAACTGGGGATTCGAAATTGTCCTTAGGTATGACTGTGAGAGTGAATGGTTGTCTGCCTCTCTGTGTTGGCCCTGCGATGGACTGGCAATCAGTCCAGGGTGTACCCTGCCTCTCGCCCAAAGATGCTGGGATAGGCTCCAGACCCCCCGCAACCCAAAAAGGATTAAGTGGAAGAAGATGGATGGATGGATGGACATCAAACATCACATTCTATTCCCACTATGTTTCTGTCTGCTTTTGAATTTCGTCATCATGTCAGATGCCCTTTAGTGTTGGTGCTTTTATCCATCAGGCTGGTGTGTTTTCATTGTTTTATTATGCTATATCTAAGCAATGTTACACGAGAGGGAGTGTGGTATCAATGAATATAGTAACCACAGTGATTTGTCATAAGCCCTCCACTAAGGCTGTGAATCTTTAGAAGTCACACGGTTTGATTCGATTCCGATTTTTTGGGTCACGATTCGATTCAGAATCGATTTTCGATTCAAAGCAATTTTATATTTACATTTGGCTCTCGGTTCACTACAAAAATCATTAATCTCAGGAAAAAAGTCCACTGCACTGCAAAAAATGCTGAGGTAAGCTTGAAAGCAGAGTACAGTGTTGATGTTTTGGGGGTTATATTTTTTAAAAAAATTACATCAACTGATTTGCAATAAAATATTGTTAAATGAAAAAAATTAGGCTTGGGTTAACAACTGCTTTTTTATTTCTTGAAAACTTGTGAGTTTCAAAAATGAAATTGTACACAAGTGAAATAAATTTTGAAACTTTTCCTTATCAGCGTATTACAATTCCGAACAGCTTTTGCACAGAGTGTAGGTTTGGTCGCCCTCCAGCATTCTAGAAATATAGGCTATTCATTTAAAAACAAAAGTAAATTCTGTCCCAAATACTTTGAACATCCATTTACAGTAGTGTGAAAAAGTGTTTGCCCCCTTCCTGATTTCTCATTTTTTTTGTATGTTTGCCACACTTAAATGTTTCAGACCATCAAACTAATTTAAATATTAGACAAAGATAACACAAGTAAATACAAAATGCAGTTTCTAAATGAAGGTGTTTATTATTAAGGGAAAAAAATCCAAACCTACATGACCCTGTGTGAAAAAGTGATTGCCCCTTAAACCTAATAATTGGTTGGGCCACCCTTAGCAGCAACTGCAATCAAGCATTTGTGATAACTGGCAATGAGTCTTTTACAGCACTGTAGAGGAATTTTGGCCCACTCATCTTTGCAGAATTGTAATTCAGCCACACTGGAGGGTTTCAAGCATGAACCACCTTTTTAGGGTCATGCCACAGCATCTCAATCGGATTCAGGTCAGGACTTTGACTAGGTCACTCCAAAGTCTTCATTTTGTTTTTCTTAAGCCATTGAGAGGTGGACTTGCTGGTGTGTTTTGGATCATTGTCCTGCTGCAGAATCCAAATGCGCTTCAGCTTGAGGTCACGAACAGATGGCCGGACATTCTCCTTCAGGATTTTTTGGTAGACAGCAGAATTCATGGTTCCATTTACCACAGCAAGTCTTCCAGGTCCTGCAACAGCAAAACCGCCCCAGACCATCACACTGCCACCACCATATTTTGCTGTTGGTATGACGTTCCTTTTCTGAAATGCTGTGTTACTTTTACGCCAGATGTACTGAGACACACACCTTCCTAAAAGTTAAACTTTTGTCTCATCAGTCCACAGAGTATTTTCCCAAAAGTCTTGGGGATCATCAAGATGTTTTCTGGCAAAACTGAGATGAGCCTTTATATTCTTTTTGCTCAGCAGTGGTTTTCGTCTTGGAACTCTGCCATGCAGGCCATTTTTGCCCAGTCTCTTTCTTATGGTGGAGTCATGAACACTGACCTTAACTGAGGCAAGTGAGGCCTGCACTTCTTTGAATGTTGTTGTGGGGTCTTTTGTGACCTCTTGGATGAGTCGTCGCTGCGCTCTTGGGGTAATTTTGGTCGGCTGGCCACTCCTGGGAAGGTTCACCACTGTTCTATGTTTTCGCCATTTGTGGATAATTGCTCTCATTGTGGTTCGCTGGAGTCCCAAAGCTTTAGAAATGGCTTTAAAACCTTTTCCAGACTGATGGATCTCAATTACTTTGTTTCTCATTTGGTGCTGAATTTCTTTGGATCGCAGCATGATTGCCTAGCTTTTAAGGATCTTTGGTCTACTTCACTTTGTCAGGCAGGTCCTCATATTTCTTGATTCAGAACAGGTGTGGCAATAATCAGGCCTGAGTATGGCTAGAGAAATTGAACTCAGCTTTCCAAAGATGTGATAAACCACAGTTAATTTATGTTTTAACAGGAAGGGGGGCAATCACTTTTTCACACAGGGCCATGTAGGTCTGGATTTTTTTTTACCCATAATAATAAACACCTTCATTTAAAAACTGCATTTTGTGTTTACTTGTGTTATCTTTGTCTATTATTTAAATTTGTTTGATGATCTGAAACATTTAAGTTTGACAAACATACAAAAAAATGAGAAATCAGGAAGGGGGCAAACACTTTTTCACATCACTGTAAATAGTAGTGCTACCTGACTGTATGCAGTCAATGTATAGTTACCTATACAGTAACTTAATGTGATGAACAAGTTCAATAAGAACTGAATGCAATTGATGTATAAGATAATGAACAGTAATTTTAAACCTGGACAAATATAAGATAGATAGATAGATAGATAGATAGTTTATTTCGAACACAAAAAATATAACAAAAAACAAGCAAATAGCAAATGCAATAAAGTTACAGTATACACTGTTCGAAAGGGAGAAGGAAGAAGTGAACACTTATTAATTCCAACTCCTCTTTTCCATCGATACACCCATGTGAATTTTATACAAATTACTACCTTTAATACCCCAAGTAAACAATTTACTGTATTTTTTACAGATCAACATTAACACCTGTCCATTCTAACATACAATGAAGTCTATATTTCAAAACCAGTCTCAAACGACACAGATACACACAGTGCTGTCCCACCCACCATTCCATAGTGTCCCATAATGTCCCAGAGTGAACATAATGAATCGTACATATAAATACTACCCTTCTAACATATATCCTTTCAACAAATGGTGCTTATACCTCTTTTTAAATTGATTTCTGTTTGTACATAGTTTCAGTTCCGGCTCCAGACTGTTCCACAAATCCACCCCACAGACAGATATGCACATACTTTTCTTGGCTGTACATATCTTGGGTTTTGTGAAGTTTAAGTCTCCTCTCAAATTATGATCATTGTCTCTTTTTTTAAATATTTTTTGTATATTAGTTGGGAGTTGATTGTTAATTGCCCTGTACATTACTTGTGCTGTCTTAAATTTAACTAAATCGATGAACTTTATGACATGTGACTTCAAGAACAACGGATTGGTATGGTCTCTATATCCTGCATTGTTTATTATCCTTATAGCTCTTTTTTGTAATGTGCATATTGCTTGTAGGTTGGTCTTGTAGGTGTTTCCCCAGACTTCTACACAGTAGTTAAGATAAGGTAAAAACAGTGAATTGTACAATAAGACCAATGATTTATAGTCCACGATGTGTCTTGTCTTCCCCAGTATGCCTATACATTTTGCTAATTTAGCCCGGATGTGACTGATGTGAGGTTTCCAGCAGATTTTACTGTCTAGCGTCACCCCCAGAAACTTATTTTCCTGTACTGTTTGTATTCTGGTATCATCTATCGTTATCATTATTTCATGATTTATTTTATAATTTCCAAACAACACAATCTTTGTTTTTTTTAGATTTAGAGATAATTTATTTTTGTTGAACCACTGCGTTAATTTTTCCATTTCAGTTGTGACCACCTCTAAAACCTGCTGCAAATTCTCACCAGTGCAAAGGATATTTGTGTCATCCGCAAACAAAATAAATTTCAGAATTTTTGATACTTGGCATATGTCATTTATATACAAGATAAAGAGTTTGGGTCCCAAAACTGACCCCTGGGGCACACCACAAGTGATGTCCATGCAGGGTGATTTGTGCTCTCCAATTTGTACAAATTGTTGTCTGTTACTTAAATAACTTTCCACCCAACTCAGTCCTACCCCTCTTATCCCATACCTTTCCAGTTTCCTTAGAAGTATTCTGTGGTCAATGGTGTCAAAAGCTTTCTTTAAGTCTATAAATACTCCTACAGCAACCTTTTTTTTGTCTATACAACTAGTAATTTCTTCTATAAGTTCGATCAATGCCAAAGATGTAGATTTATCTGCTCTAAAACCATACTGGCTATCTGTGAGGAGGTTGTGTTTTTCAATGAAATCATCCAGTCTCTTAGTGAATATTTTTTTAAGTATTTTGGAGAATTGTGAGAGTAAAGAGACTGGCCTGTAATTTGTGAAACAATGACTGTCTCCTGTTTTGTAAAGAGGTATTACTTTTGCCATTTTCATTTTGTCTGGAAATGTACCAGTTTGAAATGACAGGTTACAGATGTGGGTGAGTGGCTTAACAGTTCCCTCAATTACTTTTTTCACTATTGTCATGTCAATTTCATTCCAGTCCGTTGATTTTTTGTTCTTAAATTTACTCACCGTCTCGATAATTTCCTTTTCAGTAACTGCACCCAAAAAGATTGTGTTTGGGTTTCTATCCTCTATTTCATTCACAGACCCACTGTGGTTTGTTTCTGGAGTCACTATTGATTTTGCTAATTCAGGACCAACGTTTACAAAAAATTTATTGAAACCACTGACCACATCTTCCATATTATTAATCAAACTGTCGTTTTCGATAAAATATTCTGGATAATTTGCATACTTAGGACGATTACTAATAATCCCCTTGAGTACTTGCCATATTCCTCTTATGTTATTTTTGTTATCCTCTAGTATTCTGTTGTAATATTCTTTCTTACAGGTCCTCATTATAGTGGTAAGCTTATTTTTATATCTTTTATATTTGATCTCAGCTTCCACCATTCTGCATTTAATGAATTGTTTATATAATGTATTCTTCTTTTTACATGCATTTATTAACCCCTTGGTGATCCAAGGAATATTTTTTTGTTGTTGTCTGTCACTGTATTGTTTTATAGGACAGTATTTATTGTACAATGATTGAAATATTTGTAAAAATTTATCATATGCTCCATTTATGTCATTTTCATCATAAACTATCTTCCAATCTTGTATTAATAATTCCTTTGTCAGTAAATACATTGATTCTTCGGTTCTTATTCTTTTATATTTAATATTTTTGGTATACTTTTTCTTCCTATAATCACATTGATAGACAACAAAAATCGGCAGGTGGTCGCTGATATCATTCAATAAAAGCCCACTTCTGATATTATTTTCCATAATGTTTGTGAATATGTTATCTATTAGTGTGGCACTGTGCGACGTGATTCTGCTAGGTCCGGTAATTGTTGGATGTAAGCCCATACTGTACATTGTGTTGATAAATTCTTCTGTCAAACTATGTTGTTTTGAGTTCATCAGATCTATATTTAAATCACCACAGATGAACATAACTTTATGAGTTAGTTTTGCGTACATTTTTTCCATCCAGTCCTTAAATAAGTCAATGTTTGATCCAGGTGTTCTATATACACAGCTCACTACTACATTCTTCACATTGTCCAGACAGATTTCTATTGTAATACATTCAAATAAATCATCCACAGTTACTGACAGATTTTCAACAACCTTGTATTGCAAGCTCTTGTCAACATAAATTGCAACTCCTCCTCCTTTTTTCACTTTTCTATTTATATAATTTAATTCATAGCCATCCATGGTAAAATCCACTCCTTTCTCTTCACTGAGCCACGTCTCTGATATTGCCACAATATTGAAGGGCTCTTTAAACTGATTTAAATAATCTTTAATGTTATTAAAGTTTGCATAGAGACTTCTGCTGTTGAAGTGGATCATAGAAATATTGAAATCAGATGTGACCATTGTGTTAAACTGTTCATCTGTGTAATAATTACAGTCATTATTGATTGAGTTAAAAAGATTATTATCAGGGTCTATGTCATATTCTACGTCCTGTGGGTTGTGCTCTGTGTATTCAAAAACTTTCAGTTCCTGTTGTTCCTGTTTGTTGATTTTTTGATTCATACTGTAGAATGTTTTGTTGCAGATGAGTAAAATCCTTCAGTGTCCTATATTTATAAACTTAAGTATCTAAATTCTTCAGAGACTTATAAAACAAACTAAAGTTTTAAAACCAAATAAAGTGCTGTTACAAGTTTTCGTGATTTTTTTTTTTTTTTTTTTTGCCTGTTCAGAATTTGCTGGGAGTTTGTTAATGTGGTGTAGTGTGCGTTGTTCAGCAGGAGAACTTACAACTTTTTCCACTTCTTTCAGCTCTGGGTGATTTATCTGGTCATGGCCCTTTGCCTGGTGAAGCTTCTCCAGTAAAAGGTAAAGTAAATGCTGTGGGCGACACACATTGTGGGCTCCCGTTTCCACAGAGACAGGACTGCATGTGTATTGAGGGTGTCATGTCTGCAAGGACAAAGGACTCGAATCTGCAGAAGATAACAAGGAGGTGTGAGATTTGTCTCTTTGTTCCACAGAAGATGCCCCGGAGAGATTTCCGGTTCATCAGGAAATGAGAGACAATGGTGAAGATTCAAAGGGATGCTTTGTGACTGTATGTTTACTGAAAACACCATGTGACTTGAATTCTGATGCTGGAAACATATAAAAGGGTGATGAGATATGATTCTTTCTCTTTCCTGCTTTGAGAATGCTAGAAGCTGTGTTCTGTCAATAAAGCTGGTTTATGACTAAACTCAGCCTCATCATTTGAGCACATCTTCTACACTGGTGACCTACGACGAGAAATGAGCAGACAGAATTCTCCCGAGCGGGGCTCGGCGGAATCCAGCCTGATGGCCGCCTCCACGATCCGGCTGCCCGATTTCTGGCAGCACAGCCCGCGCTCATGGTTTAGCGCAGTCGAGGCGCAGTTCAACCTCCGGAGAATCTCCAACGACGACACAAGATTCTACCACGTGGTAGCGAAGCTGGACAGCAACACGGTCCAGAGAGTGGAGGATCTGGTTAATCATCCACCAGACAGCGAAAAGTACAGCGCATTGAAGGACGCGCTGATCAGCCATTTCACCCCTTCAGTCCAACAACGAGCAGAGGGACTCCTGACGTTGACGGAGTCAGAAAACGATAGACCTGCGGACCTGATGGTGAAGATGCTGAAGCTCAAAGACTCTGAGGATGGCGAATTCATTTTCGCCCACCTTTTCCTTCGGACCCTGCCGCCAGCAGTGAGAGTGGCCCTGGCAGAGTCGCCCCGATTGGCCAGGCGAGACTACCATGGGTTGAGCAAAGACGCGCAGCGGTTGGTCAACGCCCACAAGCGGAACGCGGTTTCGGCCGCGGCGGCTAGCCCGGGAACAGCGTCCGGAGACAGCGCAGGTCCAGCAGCCGCGGCGCCAGACGCACCAACGACGGCGGCGACGGGAGCCAGATGACGCGGAGCGGAGGACGGCCCGTGTTTCTACCACCGCCGTTTTGCAGAGAGAGCGCACAGGTGCGTCCCACCATGCAACTTTAAGCGCCAGGGAAACGCCAAGACCGAGGGCCGGTAGCAGCTGCGACCCTCGGCAACGAGAACAGGCTGCTTTACCTGACGGATGCACGCTCGGGGAAACAGTTCCTCGTGGACATGGGCTCTCAGCTGAGTTTCGTCACACCTACCTACGCGGAACGGCTGATGCCTTCTAAAGCTCCCTGGGTGTCAGTGTCAGCAGCGAACGGCTCCACGATTAAAACGTTCGGTGAGAGGACCATGCTTCTGTCCTTACAGGGCCGTTCATTTGAGTGGACATTTATTGTAGCAGCAGTCAGTTTCAACATGTTAGGGGATGATTTTTTGTGCTCACATGGTTTATTGGTTGACCTTGCTAATAGACGTCTGATTAATGCACTGTCCTTTCATTCTATTCCCTGCACAGCTCGGGTGGCCCCGCCGACTGCACATGCCAGCGTCTCAGCTGCGGGTGGTAAGTTTCACACATTGCTTGCTCAGTTCCCAGCACTCACAGTCCCCACGTTTTCGGCAATGGTGGCTAAACATGGGGTGGAGCATTTCATAACCACCACCGGCCCTCCCGTTTTTGCAAAAGCTCGGCGCTTGGACCCAGCTAAACTGGCCATCGCACGCGAGGAGTTCACTAATCTGGAAAAACTGGGCATTGTTAGACGCTCCAAGAGCTCTTGGGCTTCACCGTTACACATGGTCCCAAAGGCTGACGGCTCGTGGCGACCTTGCGGCGATTTCCGCAGGTTGAACAACGTTTCAGCTCATGACCGCTACCCGATTCCGCACATTCAGGATTTTTCTGTTCATTTGGCGGGGGCGCGCATTTTTTCTAAAATAGACTTGGTGCGCGGTTACCACCAGGTTCCAGTGCGCGCGCAAGATGTACCCAAAACAGCGGCCATAACTCCTTTCGGCCTTTTTGAGTTTTTGCGCATGCCTTTTGGCCTCAAGGGGGCCGCGCAGACTTTCCAATGCATGATGGATGCAGTTTTACGCGACCTTCCTTTCGTGTTCGTTTATTTGGACGATATTTTGGTAGCCAGCGCGTCCGAGGGCGAGCACGAAAAACACCTCACAGCAGTTTTTCGGAGGCTGGCAGAGCACGGGTTAAAAGTTAACCCAGCGAAGTGCCAGTTTGGGGTGGCGCAGATTGATTTTTTGGGACATCGCGTTTCGGCAGAAGGAGCGGTTCCTCTTCCAAATAAAGTGCGTGCCATAACGGATTTTCCGCAACCTCAAACGGTCAAGGCGCTTCAGGAGTTTCTAGGGATGGTTAATTTTTACAACCGGTTCCTCCCAAGCGCAGCACGGCTCATGCAGCCATTGTACACGCCGCGTTAAAAAAACAAAAGCCTGCAAATAAAGTTGAATGGTCTCCGGAGCGGGAGCGCGCTTTTGCCCAGGTCAAATCAGCCCTGGCAAACGCAGTTTTGTTAGCGCACCCAGTTCCAACGGCCTGCATGGCGCTCACCACTGACGCTTCCGATGTAGCGGTGGGGGCGGTAGTTGAACAGTTTGTGGCAGGTACCTGGCAACCCCTCGCATTTTTCAGCAGGACTTTGCGCGATAGTGAGCGTAAATACAGTGCGTTTGACAGGGAGCTTTTGGCCCTACACTTGGCCATCCGTCATTTTCAGTTCTGGTTAGAGGGGCGACGTTTCACCGCGTTTGTGGATCATAAACCGCTAACGTTTGTGATGGCCAAAATTTCAGAACCCTGGTCAGGCCGACAACAAAGGCAACTAGCCGCAATATCGGAGTTCACTACTGATATTCAGCATGTCGCGGGTAAACACAATGTTGTGGCAGACTGCCTCTCGTGCGCGGTAGCACCACCAAGCCCCATAGGGGCAGACTCTGTAGCCATGGCCGCGGGCCCGGGCAGCGACGCGGGAGCGCGCGCAGCCCCGGTCTGTGTTGGGTTAGATTATGCAGCCATGGCTGCAGAGCAGGTTAACGATGCGGACATGCGCGCGCTCCAGTCTGGACCAACAGGGTTAAGGCTGGAGCACAGGGAGCAACAAAGTGGTATGCCCCCACTAATCTGCGATGTCTCCATGGGACGGCCCTGCCCCGTGGTGCCAGCCGCGTGGCGTTGCCGCGTTTTTGACTCGGTCCATTCTCTCGCGCGCATCGATTAAGTTGGTGGGGGAGAAATTTGTTTGGCCTGGGTTGCGCAAACAGGTCAAGGAATGGGCGGCAGCGGCACACACATCTTTTGACGATGGTGGATCGCACCACGCGTTGGCCAGAGGTGATCCCTCTGACATCAACCACAGCGGAAGAAGTTGCGCGAGCATTTTTAGCAGCGTGGGTTGCGCGTTTCGGTGTACCGTCGGACATAACGTCCGACAGAGGTCCCCAATTTATTTCCGAACTATGGTCATCGATGGCCCGCAGCTTGGGGGTGAAGATTCATCGCACTACCGCGTATAACCCCCAGGCTAATGGTTTATGCGAACGCTTTCACAGGTCATTGAAAGCAGCCCTCAGAGCGTCGCTGACGGATACAAATTGGGTGGACAAACTTCCATGGGTTTTATTGGGGTTGCGTTCTGCACCTAAGGAAGATTTGCATGCTTCCCCGGCTGAATTAGTTTTTGCGCAACCTCTCCGTTTGCCGGGGGAATTTCTCCCCGATAATCCCGCACCAAATGGCCCCCCTGCTCAACCGTGGCAGAGCGACTCGGGAGCAAACACGCTCCCTGGCCCGGTCCATCACAGTTTACCACACGTTTTTGTGCCAAAGGCTTTAAAAAATGCAGAGTTTTTTTTTTTTTTTCCACAATATCTTTATTGAACCTTTTTTTTTAACAAACATGATACAAACAAACACTAACACTAAAGTACTACAAAAAAAAAAAATGCACTAAAAAACACCAACAACCACCAACAAAATCAAATCTTCAACAATGCTCCTCTGTTTAGTCTAGACAATCCAGTACATAAGTATACATATTATGTTCACCAGTTTGGAATTTACAAGGTCCACACACATCATTCACCTTCTTCTTCAAGAGTTATGTTTAAATTTTTTACATAATCAATAAAAGGTCTCCATATATTCTCAAACACAATTTCCTTTGATTTCAGTATATATGTTATTCTTTCTAATGGAAGGTTTGTTAACATCTGTCTTAACCACTGAGTCACATCTGGTCTATGAGTCTTTTTCCATAATAGTGCAATACATTTTTTGGCATTAAGCAAACTGAGGTCTATGAATGTTCTTTCACTTTTATTAAAATTATGCTTTTCTGGGTACAGACTCAACAAAAACAGTTTAGGATTCAATATGATTTGTTTTGAGATTATTTTTTCAATTGTTACCCTCACCTCTTCCCAAAACATTCTTATTAATCTACATTCCCATACACAATGAAATAGAGTTCCTTTACTTTCCATGCACTTTGTGCATGTATCTGGTATATTTTTGTTATATCTATTTAACTCCTCCGGTGTAACATACATCCGCATTAACCATTTGAAATGTATCAATTTAAGACGTACATTTACTGATTTGGTTTGAGCTTCTGTACAAGCCAATTCCCATTGTTCCTCTGAAATTTCAGTTTGCAGATCTTCTTTCCAGTAGTTTAATCTTTTCAGTGAATTTTCACTTGAAAATAGTGTCAATGAGTTATAAAACTCTGAAATAATACCCTTTCTTTTACTATCTTTCATCATCATTTTTTCCAAGGATGAATAAATAGGTCGAGTGAGAGCTTTATTTTGATTTGATCGAATAAAGTTTCGAAGTTGAAGATATTTAAAAAAATGTGTTCTATTGAGATTAAATTTGATCCTCAGCTCTTCAAAAGACATTATGTTATCTGCACATGGCAAATATAAATCCTGAATCTTTTGAATCCCTTTTAAATTCCATACTTTAAATACAGCGTCCGCTCTCCCTTGTTTAAAATATTGATTACCCCATATTGGACTAAATTGTGACAATAACTGTGGTTCTTTTAAATAGTTTTTAGCTTCACACCATATTTTGATCATATGCTTTACAAATGGATTTTTAACTTGTTTTTGTAATTTTTTTGCCGAATCTGAGTATATGAATATGGGAAGAGGTAAAGGTAAATTGTATGATTCCATTTCAGTCCAGTGAGGGAGATCATTTGATGAAAAATAATATGTCATAGACCTCAGTTGTGCCGACCAATAATACAACATAAAATTTGGACATTTCAGACCTCCACGATCAAATGGTAAATATAATAAAGACAGACGTAATCTAGCCCTCCTGTTGTTCCATATAAATTCCACTAACTTTTTTTTAATTCTTGAGAATAAATCTAAAGGTGGTGGTAAGGGAATGTATTGAAATAAATAAAGTATTTTAGGTAAGATATTACTTTTAAGTATATTAATTCTCCCGATCATCGACATTGGTAGTGACATCCATCTCTGAAGTAACTCATCAATATCTGTCATTAAGGCTTCATAATTGACACTGGCGATTGATTCTAGCTTAGGCACAATTTGGATTCCTAAATATTTAAACTGATTTACAACATTGAATTGATTTACCTCAGGGGCTGGGTAATTTCTCTGGGTCTCATTTAGCATTAATATTGAAGATTTAGTTTTATTTATTTTATATCCTGATATTTCCCCAAAATTCTTTATTAAATTCAACAAGGTCGGAATTGATTTTTTAAGATTCGACATAAACAAAATTATGTCATCGGCATACAGGGAAATTTTATGTTCTGTTGGTCCAACTTTAATTCCATATATTTGTGACTGTAGACGTATCGCCATCGCTAAAGGTTCAATTGCCATAGTAAACAGTAAAGGTGAAAGTGGACAGCCTTGTCGACATCCTCTATTGATTTTTATTGATTTTGAAATATTGTTATTTGTTAGGATTTCTGCAGTAGCATTATTGTATATTATCTGAACCCATTTTATGAAATTGTTTCCAAGTCCAAACCTTTGTAAGACTTCAAAAAGAAAGGGCCATTCAACTCTATCAAAGGCTTTTTCGGCATCCAGTGATAAGAGAGCTGTATCCGGTGCTTCTTTATTAGAATAAATAATATTAAATAGTCTTCTTAAATTATGGAAGCCTTGTCTTCCCTTTATAAAGCCATTCTGATCTCGATTAATAATATTTGGTAAAATTTCTTGTATTCGTCTTGCTAAAATTTTACAGATTATCTTAAGGTCGGCATTTAATAGGCTTATTGGTCTCATATTTTCACATTTATTAGAGGGCTTACCTGGTTTTGGCAACAGTATAATTAAGGCATTATTCATATATGATGGTAAATTACTATTTTGAAATGCTTCTAAAACCATTTCCAAAAAAGGTTTTGTTAATTTATTCTTAAATTTTTTATAAAGGTCAACTGGAAGACCATCTGGTCCTGCACTTTTTCCTGATTTCATATTATCAATAGCTAGTCCAACTTCTTCTTGACTAATTTTAGACTCCAGTATCTCCCTATTTTCATTTGGAATACACGGTATAAACAGTTCGTTCAAAAACCCATGTAGTTTTGTTAAGTCAGATTCATTTTTGGTATCATATAATTTTTCATAGTAATCTCTAAAGGCTCTATTAATTTCTAAAGGATCTATAACTACCTGTCCGTTACTTATAATACTGGTAATTGGTGTTTTAGATTCTAATTGTTTAATCTGCCATGCCAGTAACTTTCCTGATTTTTCACCTTGTTCATAAAAAGATTGTTTCAATCTTAGAAGGCTCGAGGCAGCTCTATTCGCTGATTTTTTGTCATATTCAGCTCTCAAAATCAGTAATTCGTTCTCCAACCTTGGATCTCTTCCTGCATATACTCTTCAGAGTTTGTTTTTGTTAAACATGATGCTCAGCGTCCAAGTTTGCGGCCGTTTTATGACGGACCGTTCTGAGTGCTGGAGACTGGGCAGAAGCATTTTCTGCTAGATTTAGGGGGCAGAAGGGAGTTGATTTGCATAAACAGGCTCAAACCCGCCTTTGTTTTGGCTGATGAGGAAGTGCAGCTCGCGAGCCCCCCCCCGCCGTGGCAGGCCGCCGAGAGGACATTCTCCAAAATCTTCACAGAAAGGTGCTAACAGCTTTAATCCACAGGTGCAGAGAGATGTTGCAGGTGCAGCCAAGCCAGGTTGCAGCAGATTCGGCAGAAAGTTGAAACCTAGGCAGTTGGTGGATTGATTAGCGATGTATGGAGTGTTTTGTGTTTTTCTTTTTTTTATGCCATGCAGGTTTTGCCTTACTAGACATTTGGGGGGGGGGGGTAGTGTGGGCGACACACATTGTGGGCTCACGTTTCCACAGAGACAGGACTGCATATGTATTGAGGGTGTCACGTCTGCAAGGACAAAGGACTGGAATCTGCAGAAGATAACAAGGAGGTGTGAGATTTGTCTCTTTGTCCCACAGAAGATGCCCAGGAGAGATTTCCGGTTCATCAGGAAATGAGAGACAATGGTGAAGATTCAAAGGGATTCTTTGTGACTGTATGTTTACTGAAAACACCATGTGACTTGAATTCTGATACTGGAAACATATAAAAGGGTGATGAGATATGATTCTCTCTCTTTCCTGCTTTGAGAATGCTAGAAGCTGTGTTCTGTCAATAAAGCTGGTTTACGACTAAACTCAGCCTCATCATTTGAGCACATCTTCTACAATGCAATCATTTAAAACAAACAAACAAACAAAAATAAACTTCCATCCAGTGTCAATTTCGTCAACTAAAACAATATCTATTTTTTTTATCCATTAAAGCTAGAAATTAAACTAAAATTACCTTTTATGCTTTTTACTAGTTTTATTTTAGTCTGTTCATTATCAATCATTTTTGTCTACTTTTAGTCAATCCACCTTATTCCTAGGCCCTATGATGCCTTGCGTGAATTATGGTAGCAACTTCCGGTACTAGTTTAGAACATATTGTGACGTAGGCGAGGTTCACACAAAGAGGAGGAGCAGATGGTTGCGATGAACAGGCTTTATTAAAACACACCACTGAGCACAGACAGGAGGGGAGGTCATCCTCCCAGACCTCCGTTTCAATCATGGTTACACACACATGATACATCTTGCCCTAATCCTGCCTATAAACACTGCTGGGTCATTATAACGCAGTTATAATGACCCAGCAGTGTAATAACTCAGTAATCACATTAAATACACACACAAAGTAACGTTCTCTGCTGACAAAGCATGCTGGGAAAATCCCTGCCCCCCTTAACACGGCCCCGACGTTACACTGCCCGCTCCCCTGGACTGGTTTCTGTCCCCAGAAAAATCAAAGTCCAACCCAGAAGTCCAACGCGAATCAGTCCAGGTGTTGGGGTGGCTTTGATGCCGACGACCAGCACATCCAACAGCTTCAGTAGGACTACGCACAGTCCCTCCCCTGGCAGCGGGAGTCATATGCCCGCTCCGGCAGACTCCCGCCGCTGGCCCGCTTCCAGGCGTCCAGCCCCTGCCGAGCCAGGGAAAAGACCGGATCTGTCCTGCTCGCTCTGCTGCTGCTGCGCGCCGAGGGCCTCTGTGACGTCACCGCCGGTGGGAAGCATCTGCGGGAAGCGGCCTGTCCCCGTCCATGCCACCTCGCTCTAGTTTAATGTCGGCGAGAGGCCAGTTTGTTGTGGGGTGGGTGCGGGGCAGTACCGTGCGATGTGCCCTGGCTCTCCGCAGCAGAAGCACCCTTCCTCGCGTCGCTGCGGCCGTCTTCTCTGTGGACACGCTGCTGTGGTCTGCCGTAGCTCCTCCTCCTCCCCCTCGCTCTCAGCACGGCGGTTTCCTCCGGTGACCAGTCGTTCAGCGCGGCAGCCAGCTCGACCTGGGCCAGGTGGTCATCCAACAGGGTCTCGCCGTTGTAGCGGGGAATCTTGGCCCGCTGCTGGATGGATGGGACAGTCGCCTCCCGGTCGATCGCCGCTCCTGATCGCTGTGGAATTGCCAGCCCGTCCTGCCCTGAAAAGAGCGGGAAGCGGGGCTGGTTTTCTCTGCTCGGTCCGCTCTGCATTGAAAAAGGCAGAAGGTGGGGTACGCTCGTCCCGTCAGGTCGGCTGCTCCGTCCATCGCGGCGAGCCACTCCGGGGGTCGGCGTCTCAGCTCTGCCGTCCGTTCCCAGCCGAGCTATGAACCGCCCCAGCCGCTGGACCTCCGCCCGGGTCCTGGCCACCATCTTGCTCCATCCCCACTCTTGACACCAGTGTGACGTAGGCGAGGTTCACACAAAGAAGAGGAGCAGATGGTTGCGACGAACAGGCTTTATTAAAACACACCACTGAGCACAGACGAGAGGGGAGGTCATCCTCCCAGACCTCCGTTTCAATCATGGTTACACACACATGATACATCTTGCCCTAATCCTGCCTATAAACACTGCTGGGTCATTATAACGCAGTTATAATGACACAGCAGTATAATAACTCAGTAATCACATTAAATACACACACAAAGTAACGTTCTCTGCTGGCAAAGCATGCTGGGAAATCCCTGCCCCCCTTAACACGGCCCCAACGTTACAATATGGTTGTCACTGAAACGGGACACTTTTCCTTGTTAAAAAGCAATGACTTCGGCATCAAAAATGTGGGAACACAACCTTTTGGACCTCAAAAACATTATTTTAATCATACCACTTCCCACGACTATGGAGGGATGGGAAGATGACCTTAAAAAGTGGCCTTGTGGAACTTCCGGGAAGATGGCGGAGAGACATAACTCTTAAACCGAGAGCTCTCCCTAGTCGGATTAAAAATCGTTGGTAAATGGCCAACTCGACATAAATGAACCAATAAACCAAGGGATGAAAACACGAAGAAGCCGGGCACACGGACAAAAGCAGGGTAAAACTGAGAAATCCCTCTTCAACAACGCAGGAGAAATCGCTGTACACGAGGCCCAGGGAAACGAGACAACTACAGCAGAGAAAATGGAGGACGCCAAACTCGAGGCTATGAACACTGGCATCGCCAATTTAGGTAAAGAATTGAAAAAAGACTTGGAAGACTTTAAGCGACAGCTCCGACAAGATTTAACGGCTCTTAAGGAAGAACTGAAAAAAGAGATGAAGGAGGAAATTATGGGTCTCCGAAGAGAAATGGAGCGCAGACTAGCAGAAAACATGGAGGAGCTGCGCTCTCAACGGGCGTGTATGACAGAAGCACAGGCTCGAATATCGGAGTTGGAGGACTGGAGGACCGAGGCAAGCGAGCGGCTGCAGACCCTGACGGCGCAAATGCAGAGGATGCAGGAAAAAATAACCGACCTGGAGAGCAGGTCCAGGCGGAGCAATATACGCATCTTCGGGATCCCGGAGGGCATTGAAGGCAACTCGATGACGAAATTCATGGATCAATTCTTAAAAAAAGAGCTTGAGCTGCCTGGTGAAGCGGACCTGCAGATCCAACGAGCGCACAGAGCCTCGGCACAGAACCCGAATCCAAACTCTACACCCAGGTCAGTTGTGGTAAACTTTCTGAAATATGATGTAAAGGAAAGAATCCTGACACAAGCGTGGAAAAAAAAGATACGAATCGGCGACAGACAGATATTCTTTGACCATGACTATCCGACAGAAATTGTGCAGCAGAGAAAGAAATATGCCAACATTAAAAAAATACTGAAAGAGAAAAAAATTAGATTCCAAACGCCGCTAACGAAGATGAGGATTCATTGGGAGGACGGCGTAAAAATGTACAGCACGGCCAGAGAGGCAGCGCGGGACATGACGGAGCGAGGCTTTGTGATGAGCGTACCCGAGGAAGCGGATGGAGCAGCGGCGGCACTGAACGCATCACGACAGCCGGAGTGGAGGCGAGTGAGCGGCAGAAGGCGGGAGACAGACGTGGAGCAGCAGGCCCAGGAAAAGCTGCAAGGCTTTCAACTGAAAGCCTAGATTATAACAAAGATTAAGAAGGACACAGAAGAAATGAAGGCCAAGAAGACAAGGTAAAAGAGAAACAAACGGCTAGGAGAGGTTTAAGTGATTTTTGTTGGACATTTCTAGACTAATGACTATTACTTGGATAGTAAATACAGGTCTAGGGAGGGCCCCTCACTCGGTGAGGACATTCCCTCCACCCACCAACAGGGACCAGTGGGCAGAAGAAAGGCCCAAAGTACGGAGGTCGAAGTTCGTTAATGTGCTTTTGTACAAATATGTGTTAGTTTTGTTGTTAAAGGGGCTAGGAGCACAAGTTAAAAAAATGGAAAAACATGAATATGGGTAAAAATCTTAAGATAATGACACTAAACGTGAATGGTCTGAACTCGCCTATTAAAAGGGAAAGAATAATAAGAAAATTCAAGAAGGAAAAAGCTGAAATTATATTTATGCAAGAGACACATTTGAGCAAGACAGAACATGAAAAACTAAAGAGATTTGGCTGTAAGAACTCCTACTACAGTTCATTTAAGGGAGGAACTAAAAGGGGGGTTATGATACTAATTTCAAATAAAATACAATTTGAATGTGAACAAGAAATTCAGGATAAAGAAGGCAGATATGTAATAGTAAAGGGAAGAATAGATGGTATGCAGATCACATTAGTGAACATTTATGCCCCACCAGAAAGTGACAAGGGTTTTTTCAACATCTGTTTGATCTCATAGCAACACACAGTGAAGGAGTCCTAATTTGTGGAGGAGACTTAAATGCTGTCATGGATCATGAGGTTGACACAACAAGTGATAAGAAGACAAAAAAACATGTAACAAAGTTCATAAGAACCTCACTGGCAGAAATGGGTATGGTAGACATATGAAGGGACCTGCACCCACTCGAAAAAGACTATACACATTATTCAGCAGTCCATAAAGTACACTCTAGAATAGATTACTTCCTTATGAATGAAGGTGACAGACACAGGGTGAGAAATTGTCGGATTGGAGGGGCAGAAATATCAGACCACAATCCTATATACATGGAAATATATTTAAACAATAGAAAACGACAAACAACATGGAAACTTAATGTAGGACTGTTAAATGATGAGAAAATGAAAGAAAGAATAAAAGTAAACATAAACGAGTATATCCAAGAGAATGACAATGAAGAAGTGGACCCAACAATACTATGGGATGCACTAAAAGCCGTGTTAAGAGGTAAATTAATTGCTGAATCAGGAAAAGCAAATAAATCTAAACTGGAAACATATGAACAAAGATGTGAGAGACTGAGGGAATTAGAACGTAAACATCAAAGCACAAACGACCCAAAAATATATCAAGAAATTAAGGAAGAAAAAATAAAGATAAAAGAAATACAAATAGATGAAATTGAAAGGAAAAATAGATATTTAAAACAAAAATATTATGAAACGGGGCCAAAGGCCACAAAACTGCTGGCAAAACAGTTAAGAAAACAACAAACAGTGAATAATGTATATAAGATTAAGGACCCCACCACAAATAAAACCACAGTTAACCCAGAAAACATCGAAGAAATATTCCATAATTTCTATCAAGAACTATACTCGCAACCTGAAGAGACAAATGTTAAGGATATTAAAAAATTTCTAGGCACGTTGGACTTGCCATCAATAGGAAACCAACAAAATGAAAAGCTAACAGCAGAAATAACAACACAAGAGATTAAAGATGTGATTAAGTCACTTAAAAACGGTAAATCACCAGGTAGTGATGGATACCCATCTGAGTTTTATAAACTGTTTATAGAAGAACTCAGGCCACAGCTTCTAAAGTCATTTAATTGGACAATAAACAACAACAAAATACCTCCATCATGGAACGAAGCCATTATTTCAGTTATTTTAAAACCAGGGAAAGATAGGGAACAATGCGGAAACTATAGACCAATCTCTTTATTAAATGTGGATTATAAAATATATACAACAATTATATGTCAACGAATAAAGACATTCTTGACGGAATTGATAGAGGATGATCAAACTGGTTTCATAGAGGGACGCCAAACACATGACAATATCAGGAGAACTGTTCACATAATTAATCAAATACATAAAGAAAAGAAAAGCACAGTAATAATGAGTTTAGACACAGAAAAGCATTTGACAGGGTTAACTGGAAATTCCTATATAATGTGCTGGAACACTTTGGATTTAACGAAAAATCAGTACAATGCATAAAGACACTGTATCAAGAACCTGTGGCAAGAATCAAGATAAACGGTAGCTTAACAGACAAAGTAAATATACAAAGATCAACTAGGCAGGGATGCTGCCTATCGCCCACCTTGTTTGCTCTGTTCATAGAGCCACTGGCTCAAGCGATACGACAAAATAAGAAATTAAAAGGTGTAACAATAAAGGGAGCGGAACACAAGATTGGGCTATTTGCAGACGATATTATAGTTTATTTTGAACAACCAGATGAATCAATAATGGAAATGATGAACTTGATAGAAAATTTTGGAAAATTATCAGGATACAAGATAAACATAACAAAAACACAAATACTGGCATTCCACTATAACCCTCTAAACCAGATAACTGATAAGATCAAACTAAACTGGAAACAAAAAGAAATAAAATACCTTGGAGTGAGCATACCTAAAGATCTAAGCAAAATCTCTAAAGTGAACTATGATAGGTTGGATCAAGAAATAAAAAAGGATATTGATAGATGGTCAATCTTAAAT
This sequence comes from Pholidichthys leucotaenia, assembly GCA_020510985.1. Classification (NCBI taxonomy): domain Eukaryota; kingdom Metazoa; phylum Chordata; class Actinopteri; order Cichliformes; family Pholidichthyidae; genus Pholidichthys; species Pholidichthys leucotaenia. Next base: position 43,720,842 of record CM035847.1, on the reverse strand, counting down.
ATGGATCTGAACTCAAAAATTAAGACAGTCAAAATCAGCATACAACCTAGACTGCTTTACCTCTTCCAGGCCCTACCAACAGAGATTCCTGGTGCCCAGTTCTCAAAGTGGGACAGGATGATATTGAGATTTGTTTGGGGAGGTAAAAAACCGAGAGTGAAATATAAAACTCTCCAGTTACCAAAAGAGAAAGGAGGCATGGGCCTACCGAGTCTAAAGGAATATTACTACTCAGCACAAATAAGATATATCATATGTTGGTGCGACGGAGGATATGAGGCAAAATGGAAATAAATGGAAAAGGAAATTGAGGGACTCCCAGTACAAAGCATAATAGGAGATAAGGATGCATATAAGCAAATCAAACAAATAGACTCAATCACTAAATTTACTTTGGAACTGTGGTATAAAATAGTACAAAAGTATAATATAAAGGAGGACATAAAACTATTGAAATGGGTAGCATTTGACAGTCAGTTTGAACCGGCAAAGCAAGATAGGGGATACAAAAATCTGGTGAACAAGGGAATCACAGCATGGGGCAATATTGGAAAAAAAGATCTCGGGAGTTTTGTAAACATCAGAAGAAAATTTAAACTAGAAAAATCGGAATTCTTCAGATGTTTGCAGATGAGAGACTATTATATGAAGAAGATTAGACATAACCTCCACACAGATGTGAGCGAGATTATACAATTCATTTTAAGCTCATATACAGGAAATAAAATAAGAATTATTTCAAAGCTATATCAGAAACTTATGGCAAACAAACATTCAAGTAACTATATAAAGGAGAAATGGGAGAAAGAGCTCAATTTAAACATAACGGAAGAAAGCTGGCAGGAAATATGGAAAACACAACACACATCAACAAATTCAAGAACATGGAGGGAATTTGGATGGAAAAACCTGATTCGTTATTTCATTACACCACAGATTCAAAGAAAATATACAAATACCCAATCTTTATGCTGGAGGGGCTGTGGGGCTCAAAATGCAGACCACTCACATATGTTTTGGAAATGCTGCAAAATCTCACCATTCTGGAAATCTATACATGTGACAATACAGAGGATATTAGGATATAATATACCAATGAACTGTAACTTGATGTATTTATGTGATCTTAAAAAAGATAATGTAATACAGGCTGAGGACAGATATCTAGTTAAAATCTTGCTGACTGCATGTAAAAAAACAATCACAAGAAAATGGCAATCAGAAGTTCTTCCTGACCAAGAGCAATGGACTGACATTGTTGAGGATATACGTTTGATGGAAAAACTAACATATTGACAAAGAATGCAAGAAGGACTATATAAAAAAAATGGCAGAAATGGACACACTACAAAATGCAACAACGAGACAGAAATTGAAAGAATAACCAAAGACACTGGAAAAACCAGAAGAATTAAGAGATGGAAACTTAAAACTTGATGCTCCAACATTTGTTTCCCCCCCTTCTTTTCTTTTTTTTTCTTTCTTTCTCTAGCTCCTTTTTTTAAAATATAGACTATGATCTGAATGTAATAAATATGATGAAAAATGAATAAAAATCAAAGTTACAAAAAAAAGTGGCCTTGTGGACAGTAGCTCCATTTGTTAGCGCCGCTGCTACAATGCTAATGCTGTAAACAAATAAAAGCTCTGAGATATATCATTGTCTCTACTGCAATATAGTTGGCTGCATTTTGTTAAAATATGTTGGACATAATCAAATTTACCTTAGAGCAGACGTACGCCACAACACCGTGCTTGGCTGTCATGGTATATACAGACAGCTGTGGCCGTTCATTTTACCCCAAAATTAAAATGCTCATGCTGTGGTGGTACAGGTGGGGGATTCTCCACCCAGAGAACGCAGCTGGGGAAAGAGGGAACAATGGACTGAAGGAGGAAATGTCACCGGGGGGTCTCAGTCAGGACAGTAAGGACTATTCGCCCCCCGGGGAGAGGAGAGAACGCCGGAGCCGCTGGAAGAAGAAGGGTGTGAAAACCGGTGCTGGTGTGATGTTATGTTAATGTGTCACACAGGTCTTTGTTCCAAACAAAGTATTATGGTTGGAAGTTCTGGGTCTCAATGCATGGAATTAAAGTTATAAAAGGAGAATGCACAGAGACCTGAGAGAGCTTTTTCTGTACTGAATGTTGGAGAAGGAATAAAGTTCTTGTGTTGTTCAGCTCGTTGCCTCGCCTGCTTCCTTCCTCCATATTGGTGACCCCAAGACGTGCCATGGACAGTGAGCCGAGCACCACCCCCGAGACTACCTGGAGGGAGAGCACCAGCGCCACGTGCACTGTCTCAGTCAAGCTCCCGGACTTCTGGCTTCACAGCCCGATCGCGTGGTTCCTGCACATAAAAGCCCAGTTTGCACTCCACGGGACAACAACGGATGACACAAAATATTACTATGTGGTCGCTGCGCTGGATGCGTGCGCCACGCAACAGGTGACGAGCCTGCTCCAGGAGCCGCCGGCCCAGGGGAAATACGAAGCGCTCAAGCGGATGCTACTTCAGTGCTATACCCTGTCTGACAGTGAGAGGGCAGAGATTCCTAACATGTTCAGAGTTAGGTGACAGATAAGCTGTGGAACCCATGGAGAGCATGTTGGTGCTGAGGGGGAAGAACGATGAATCTTTTCTGTTCGCCCACTTGTTTCGGCATTCATGAGGGACTCCAGCGAGATCGAGGAGCCGCTGGTGGTAGCTGGGCTGGACGCCAAAGGACGCAGGAATGGGGCGATCTGTTCCTATCATTGCCTTTTCGGCTCAGATGCCCAACGCTGTTTGCCGCCGTGCCAGTTCAAGAAGCCGGGAAGACGGCACGTTCGGCACTCAGTTGCAGCTGCAACCGCTGGTGACAAGAACAAGCTGCTTTATGTCACAGACACACGTTCGGGGAGATGGTTTCTGGTGGACTCTGGCTCCCAGAAGAGCCTCATCCTGCCGGTCAATGCAGACAGGGTGGCAGGAGGCAGCGGTCCCAAGCTCACGGGCACCAATAGATCCACCATCAGGACTTTTGGCAAACAGACACTGATGATATGCTTGCACGAATGCAATTTTCAGTGGGACTTTGCGGTAGCTGCATGTTCTGCCCCCATTTTAGGTACAGATTTTTTATGTGCTTATGGGTTGTTAGTTGATGTTGCTAATAGGCGATTAGTGGATGCTGTCGCTTTTACCTCACTGCCCTGCATAGCTTGGGGAGCTGGGTCAACAACACTGACTAACGTTATAGCTCCAGAGGGTAAGTACCAACATTTACTCGCACAGTTCCCAGTACTCACGGTCCCGATTTCTTCGGCTACAATAACGAAACACGGGGTCGAACATTTTATAACTACAAAAGGCCTGCCGATGTTCGCGCGACCTCGGCGCATGGACGCGGCTAAACTGGCCAGCGCGCGCGAGGAGTTTGCCAACTTAGAGCAGTTGGGCATCGTCAGGCGCTCCCAACAGCCCGTGGGCATCCCCGCTTCACATGGTGCCTAAGGCAGACGGGTTGTGGCGACTGTGTGGCAATTTCTGGCGCTTCAACAATGCCACGGAACACGATCGGTATCCTATCCTGCACATCCAGAATTTTTCTGTGCACCTGGCCGGGACATGTGGAAGATATTCCGAGAAAAGAGGTAACTCCTTTCGGCCTTTTCAAGTTTTTACGCATACTGTTCAGATTAAAAGGTGTGGCACAGACTTTCCAGAGAATGATGGATGCAGTGCTTTATGACTTGTCCTTCGTTTTTGTCTACTTAGATGACATTCTGGTAGCTAGTGTGTCCAAGGAGGAGCACATCGCCCATCTCAAGATGCTTTTCCAGAGGTTGGAAATGCACGGGCTGATAGTTAACCCGGCGAAGTGCCAGTTCAGTGAGCCAGTGATTGATTTTTTGGGCCACTGCATTTTGTGGGAGGGCAGGATTCCGTTACCGGATAAGGTGCGTGCTGTGTCGGACTTTTCGCGTCCACGAGGGCCCTACAGGAGATTTTGGGAATGGTTAATTTTTATAACCGTTTACTTTCCCTGGCAGCCCAGCTGATGCAGCCGTTGTATGCCGCACTAAAAAAAAAAGCCCGCGGAAACCATCGACTGGATTCCCAAGCGAGTCCAGGCTTTCACAAATGCTAAAACAGCGTTTGCGGATGCCGCGTTGCTAGCCCATCTGGATTCGTCGGCATGCATAGTGCTCACTACGGACGTGTCTGATGTTGCCATAGGAGCAGTCGTGGAGCAGTAGGTCTCCGGTGCGTGGCAGCCGCTCACATTTTTCAGTCGAACTTTGCGCGAGAATGAACGCAAATACAGCACGTTCGACAGAGAGTTGTTGGCTCTACACCTGGCGATGCGCTCTTTCCAGTTTTGGCTGGAGGGGTGTGAGTTCACTGCGCTCGTGGACCATAAGCTGCTGACGTACGTGATGTCTAAGGTCTCGGAACCGTGGTCGGCCCAGCAGCAATGGCATTTGGCCGCGATCTCGGAGTTTACTACCGACATTCAACACGTTGCTGGTAAGCTCAACGTCATGGCCGATTGTCTGTCACGCGCGTTAGTCTCCCCAGTATACATGGGAATAGATTTCCCTGCTATGGTCGTGGAGCAAGCCGGGGACCCGGACATTTGCGCGCTGTAGTTGGCGCCTACTGGGTTAAGGCTGGAGAGCAGGGTGGTGCAAGAAGGGTGCCCTCCCTTGCTCTGCGACGTCTCCACCAGCCGCCCGCGCCCGGTGGTTCCAAGCTCTTGGCACGGTCACATTTTTGAGTCAGTCCACTCTCTTTTCTATCTGGGCGTGTGCACTTCGATGAAGCTCATGGGAGCAAAATTCGTCTGGCCGCGCTTGTGCAAGGACGTAAAAGATTGGGCTGCAGCTTTCATCACGTGCCAGCAGGCCAAAGTGCACAAGCACACCAGAGCCCCCCTTGAGCCCTTCCAAATCCCAGCCAGGAGATTCGACCATTTTCACGTGGATTTGGTGGGACCTCTCCCACCGTTGCAAGGTTTCACGCACCTTTTGACTATCGTGGACTAAATCATGCACTGGCCTGAAGTGGTTCCGCTGGCTTCTACCATGTCTGCGTAAGTAGCTCATGTCTTTTTGTCAGCTTGGGTGGCACGGTTCGGATCCCCGTCGGACATCACTTCCGACAGGGGCCCGCATTTCATTTCGCACTCTGGTCCGCGATGGCCCAGAGCCTGGGGGTCAAAATTCACCGCACTACCGCGTACAACCCCCAAGCTAATGGGTTATGAGAGCAATTTCATAGGTCACTCAAGGCAGTGCTTAGAGCTTCGCTCGCAAATACAAATTGGGTCGACCGCCTGCCCTGGGTTCTTTTGGGGTTGCGCTCCGCGCCTAAGGATGCTTTGTCAGCCTCCCTGGCAGAACTCGTTTTTTTCTCAGCCACTGTGGATCCCCGGAGAGTTTTTACCAGAAAACCCTGCTTATCTTGGCCTGTGAGAGGAAACCGGAGTACTCGGAGTAAACCTACACAGACACGGGGAGAACATGCAAACTCCACACAGAAGGGTCACCAGTGGTCAGGGGTTGGGATTGATCCTGTGACCTTCTTGCTCAAAAGCACAGTGTATTAAATTAAATACAGGACAAATATTATAATTTGTTTCCCTTGTGTTGTCTTGCAGGTCAAAAGTGACCCACTACCATGTTTAGCTGTAGAAAAAATACCTTAAACTATCTTTTTCCAACTTGAAATCTTATGACTTTTCCTAAAGGGACCCCATCATTAGAAAAAGTGATACTTTGTTTTTGTTTATGTTTCCATGTGGGCTGTACACCACTAGGGTACAAAGATTGTCTTATGGGTCATTTTTGACCCTTGAATTATAAAAGCATTTAAACACCAGAAAAAGTTCAAAGGCCACACACAAACGCTCTCTAATACACAGATACACACACACACACACACACACACACACACACACACACACACACACACACACACACACACATCAAAGAATCTGGATTGATGTACGAATTGAACTTGCATTTGACCTGCACCTGCACTTTTGATCTGCAGCTAACCCCTCACATCACATAAGCTCCCAGACAAAACAAAAAAAACAATCTCAGACATAATAAAAACAAATTCAGTATAGAGGATATAAAGGTACCCTGAATCAAAGGACCCCTAGTTGGCTCCTTGCTGAAGCCATGAGTAGATATTTCACTGTCCAACAGGCCCTGGATGAGATATTTTCAGGAGCTCAGGAGGAACAAGAGGATGAAGATGTATCTGAAGAGGAAGATGGGGAGGAATGCGACCCAGAGGATGATGCATCTTCAGATGAAGAAGAAGAGGAAATTCCTCAAGCTGACAGAGAGACATTTTTGTCAAAGAACAAAACTGCATGGTCCTCATCAAATTCAGACAGCAAGCAGGGAAGAACAGCAGCACCAAACATCATAAGGATGACTCCAGGGCCAACAAGGTATTCAGCTGCCCATGTCCAGGACATTTCATCCACCTTTCTCCTGTTCATCACACCAGCCATCGAAAAAATCATCCTGGAGAATACAAATTTGGAGGGTTTCCGGAAATATGGAGAAAACTGGAAAAATATGGATGAGATTGACCTGCGTGGCTACAAAGGGTTTTTGATATTAGCAGGTGTATATAGGTCCTGTGGTGAGGCTACATATAGTCTCTGGGATGCAGAGTGGAAGGGCAATTTTTTGTGCCACAATGCCACTGAAAATCTTTCGCACTTTCTCAAGAATGCTGAGATTTGACAACTGTGAGTCAAGACCAGCAAGGCGTGTGACGGACAAACTGGCAGCCATCAGAGAGGTCTGGGACAAGTGGGTTGAGCGTCTGCCATACCTCTACAACCCTGGGCCTGAAGTCACAGTAGATGAGCAGTTGGTTCCATTCAAAGGTAATTTTTTTATTTTCATATATGCAATGTTACTTACCTGAAATATTTTTTATTTTATTGTGATGTAACGTCCTTGATTCATGCAGTTTTCTGTGACACTCACACTCAGTGATTGTAATCTCTTTTTTTTAATCAACAGGTCGCTGTCCTTTCCGGCAGTATATGCCAAGCAAGCCAGCAAAATATGGCATCAAAATATGGGTGGCCTGTGATGCAAAATCCAGCTATGCATGGAATATGCAAGTGTACACAGGGAAGCTGCCGAGTGGAGCACCAGAGAAGAACCAGGGGATGTGGGTTGTGCTTGAATTGACAGATGGACTGAGGGGGCACAATGTCACATGTGACAATTTTTTCACCTCCTATGAACTCGGCCAGCAGCTCCTGAAAAGGAAGATGACCATGGTTGGCACTGTTCGGAAGAATAAGCCTGAACTCCCCCCTGCACTCCTCGCAGCAAAAGGCAGAGCGGTCTTCTCGTCAAAGTTTGCCTTCACTCCCACCACCACTCTTGTTTCTTATCTTCCAAAACGCAACAAGAACGTGGCCCTGCTGAGCACACTGCACAAGACAGCTGAAATCAGTGATCGTGAGGACAGGAAGCCAGCCATCATCCTCGACTATAACTGCAATAAAGGAGGCGTGGACAACCTCGACAAGGTTATTGGAACGTACAGCTGCAGAAGGATAACTGCACGCTGGCCCCTGGTCATCTTCCATAACATCATTGATGTGTCCTCATATTAATGCCTTTGTGATATGGCAGGAGATCAACCCGACCTGGATGTCAGGGAAGAAAAACAAGAGAAGGATGTTCCTTGAACAGTTGGGAAAGGCTCTTGTCACCCCGTGCATTGAGAGAAGGGAGCACCTGCCCCGCACAGAAGCCTCTGCAGCCATTGTGGAAGCTGTTCAGGGAGCTTGTCCTGATCCGCCTGAGGCTGCAGCTGGGTCAGTCAAAAGAAAAAGGTGCCAGTTCTGCCCCTAGAAGAAGGACTGCAAGACAAAAGCTGTGTGCTGCACATGTGAGAAATACATCTGCAAAGCCCATTCTCACGTTCGCACATACTGTCCTACATGTGCTAAATAGAGTTGATGTTGAAAATTGTTCACAAAGTCAAGCAACATTTTGTTGTTTTGTTGTGTTATGAGAGAAGTATTTTTATAATTCACTTCCTAAAAAATATAAAAGAATAAACTGTTGACAAAAAAGTTCCAGATTGCTGACTGTTTTTTACCTTTCAATATAATTAATTCAGAAGTAATTACTTCATATTTATATAATACTATAATATAATATAATTTTACTGTGTAAAAGAAAAGTGTTATGACAGTTGGTTTGTGGTAAAAAAAAAAGTGTAATAATGGTCACTGGTGATTGTCTTTTTGTATTGTGTAACAAAAAATACATAATAAAAAATGAATTAAATTGAGTTGAATTGATAAATAACAGGTTGTTTTATCATGCAAAATAGATTTTGGATTTAAAATTCAATTAAGCTGCTTTATTTTGGGGCTTTGGTAGGGCGGGTCATTTTTGACCCGTATGACAAGGGGAGTAAACAGAATATTAAGATCGCACAAGTTAACCAGTTATTTTGCTCTGCTGAGAAAAATAGTCCCTTCTTAATGTACCCAGATAGCTGCTGCCAAGCACCTCAATGAATATAATACGTAAAAAAACAGGCCTATTGTCATTTCACACACATGTAAACAAATTCAATATTGTCCAGTGCAGAAGTCAGTGTTTATACTGTAATACATACCTGTCACCTGTTGATAAAGGTTTGTGGGTCCCTGTGAGATTGCGCCAGTGGCTTGTTAGCATGCTGGCGATTTGGCTTCTGCACACTTCGCTCGCTTTTGCATTTTCAGATAAAATAAAGAGTCCATCACCGCAAAGGTATTGTGGTTTGCTAATTGAGGCAATATATCCAACTCTAGCTTGTCTATCTTTTTTAACAGACGTAAAATATCTTGCGGATGTTTACAAGGGTAGAACTTCCGGATCACAGAGGTATGATTTCTTTTCAAACAGCGCCTCACTGTGGAAATTAAGTTATCCAACATAGTATTACAATTCTCACATAACTATATAAGAAGCTACTGATAGAGTTGACAGCAAAGAAATGTTAGTAGAACATCTAGTGCAGAGTGTGATTATCAAGGAATCAAATTCCTAACTGTTGTATAAAAAGAAGACACAGCACATCACTGGGATTTCTGAACCATGGCAGGTGGAGGTCTTGACCTGTAGGGTTCAGATATTTAAGTTGATCTTTTTTACTCTTTATGTATGTGAGTAATAACAGAGAACTGTATGCTATAGACCAATCTGGCAACAGATTTGTGTACTGCGCAATCTTGTGGCGCCACCATTACCACGGTGAACAGTATCAAATTTTCAGGGTTTGCTGCCTCATGCTGACGTCTTGCCAATGTCTTGCCAATGAACAAACAACCTCTATAAGTTGTATTCCAGATGTAAACTCTGTGCATTGGGCCAACATTGGTGTTACGTATGTGTGCTATTGGAGCATCTGAGAACTCAACACGCTCTTCCAGATTTCCTTGACATTTTGGTCAAACATGATGTTAAATAATAGAAAAAAATAGAAAGAAACTGTAGTGTTGTAGGACAATTTCTTAAACTTCTTCTCTGGAAGAGGTCATTGCAGTAATGGGAGATTGTTTGGGTATTTTACTGGATTGGTCAATAGAGGGAGCTTGTTTACCAAATATGGCACATTTCCCTTCATCTATCACATTTGGGAACAAAATGCCAAGCTGACTGGGGAAAAAATCTTAATATTGAGTCTGCAAAATGTTTCTTTTGGAAGATGTAAGTTCTTTTATGAATGTTGTGGATTTTCTTTATACTAATAAATGTCGATTGTCCCCCTCATGGATCGTCACCTTATCGTGGTGGGGGGGTTTGCGTGCCCCAGTGATCCCAGGAGCTATGTTGTCCGGGGCAATTTGCCTCTGATAGGGTCACCCAAGACAAACTGGTCCTGGGTGAAGGGCCAGACTAAGAATGATCCAACAGACTCTCATGATAAATTGTATATCAAGGATTCAGTGTACCCCGCCCGGTATGGGGTTACCGGGGCCCCACCCTGGAGCCAGGCCTGGGGGAGGGGCTCGAAGGCTAGCGTCTGGTGGCCGGGTTTCCACCCATGGGACCCGGTCGAGCTCAGCCCGAAGGAGTTACATGGGTCCGCCCTCCAGTGGGCTCACCACCTGCAGGAGGGATCATGGGGGTCCGGAGCTATGTGGATTAGGTGGCAGTCAAAGGCGGAGACCTTGGCGGACTGATCCCAAGCTTTCTAAACTGGCTTTTGGTATGTGGAATGTCACCTCTCTGGTGGGGAAGGAGCCTGAGCTGGTGTACGAGGTTGAGAGATACCGGCTAGATATAGTCGGCCTCACCTCAACACAAAGCTCTGGTTCCGGAGTCTCCTGGAGAGGGGCTGGAGCTTGGCCTTTTCTGGAGTTGCCCCGGGCAAGAGGCGACGAGCAGGGGTGGGAATTCTTGTATCCCCCCACCTTGCTGCCTCTATATTGGAGTTTTCCCCGGTGGACGAAAGGGTTGCTTCCCTGCGCCTTCGGGTTGGGAAACGGGTCCTGACCATCATTTGTGCCTACGCACCAAATGATGTTTCAGAGTACCCACCCTTTTTGGAGTCTGTGACTGGAGTGCTGGAGGGTGCTCCTCTTGGAGACTCCATTGTCCTACTGGGGGACTTCAATGCGCACGTGGGCAACAACAGTGAAACCTGGAGGGGGGTGATTGGGAGGAACGGCCTGCCCGATCTGAACCCGAGTGGTGTTCAGTTATTGGACTTTTGTGCTAACCACAGTTTGTCCATAACGAACACCATGTTCAAGCATAAGGGTGTCCATATGTGCACCTGGCACCAGGACACCCTAGGTCGCAGGTCAATGATCGATTTTGTTATCGTGTCATCAGACCTGCGACCATATGTCTTGGACACCCGGGTAAAGAGAGGTGCAGAGCTGTCAACTGATCACCACCTGGTGGTGAGTTGGATCCGATGGCAGGGGAGGAAGCCATTCAGACCTGGTAGACCCAAACGTATAGTGAGGGTGTGCTGGGAACGTCTGGCAGAGGCCCCTGTCCGGGAGGTCTTCAACTCCCACCTCTGGAAGAACTTCAACCACATTCCGAGGGAGTCTGGAGACATGGAGTCTGAATGGGCCATGTTCTCCACCTCTGTTGTTGAAGCGGCGGCCCAGAGCTGCGGCCGCAAGGTGGTCGGTGCATCTCGTGGTGGCAACCCCCGAACCAAGAGGTGGACACCAGTGGTGAGGGGGGCCATTAAGCTAAAGAAGGAGTCCTATCAAGCTTGGTTGTCTTGTGGGACTCCCGAAGCAGCTGAGGTGTATCGGCAGGCCAAGCGGAGTGCAGCTCGGGTGGTTGCTGAAGCAAAAACCCGGGTATGGGAGGAGTTCGGTGAGGCCATGGAACAAGACTTTCGGTCGGCCTCAAAGAGATTCTGGCAAACTGTCCGGCGGCTCAGGAGGGGAAAGCAGCTCCCTGTCCACACTGTGTATGGTGTGGATGGGACACTGTTGACTTCGACTGGGGATATCGTCGGGCGGTGGAAGGAATACTTCGAGGATCTCCTCAATCCCACTGATACGCTTTCCACAGAGGAAGCAGGGTTTGGGGACGAGGGGGATGACTCGCCTATCACAGGGGCTGAGGTCGCCAAGGTGGTTAAAAATCTCCTTGGTGGCCTGGCCCCAGGGGTGGACGAGATTCGCCCTGAGTACCTCAAGGCCCTGGATGTTGTTGGGCTGTCATGGTTGACACGCCTCTGCAACACTGTGTGGAGGTCGGGGGCAGTGCCTTTGGCATGGCAAACCGGGGTGGTGGTTCCTCTCTTCAGAAAAGGGGACCGGAGGGTGTGCTCCAACTTTAGAGGGATCACACTCCTCAGCCTCCCTGGGAAGGTCTATGCCAAGGTACTGGAGGGGAGAGTCCGGCTGTTGGTCAAACCTCGGATTCAGGAGGAGCAATGTGGTTTTCGTCCTGGCCGGGGCACATCGGACCAGCTCCTTACCCTCTCGAGAATCCTTAAGGGTTCGTGGGAGTTTGCCCAACCAGTTTACATGTGTTTTGTGGACTTGGAGAAGGCATTTGACCGCGTCCCTCGTGGTTTTTTGTTGGGGGTGCTTCGGGAGTATGGGGTATCGGGCTTGTTGTTACGAGCTATTCGGTCTCTGTACGACCGTTGTGGGAGTTTGGTTCGTATTGCCAACACTCGGTGGAGTCATTCCCAGTGAGAGTTGGACTCCGCCAGGGCTGCCCTTTGTCACTGATCCTGTTCATAATTTTTATGGACAGGATTTCTAGGCGCAGCCAGGGAATGGAGGGTGTCATGCTTGGTGACCACAGGATCTCATCTCTGTTGTTTGCAGATGATGTTGTCCTGTTGGCTTCATCCAGCAATGACCTACAGCTCTTGCTGGGACAGTTTGCCGCTGAGTGTGAAGCGGCTGGGATGAGAATCAGCACCTCCAAGTCCGAGTCCATGGTCCTCAGCCGGAAAAAGGTGGATTGTCCTCTCTGGGTTGGGGACAGGCTCCTGCCCCAAGTGGAGGAGTTTAAGTATCTTGGGGTCTTGTTCACGAGTGAGGGGAAAATGGAGTGAGAGATTGACAGATGGATCGGAGCAGCATCTGCAGTGATGCGGACATTGTACCGGTCTGTTGTGGTGAAGAGGGAGCTTAGTTCTAAGGCAAAGCTGTCGATTTACCAGTCAATCTACATTCCTACTCTCACCTATGGTCACGAGCTTTGGGTAATGACCGAAAGAACAAGATCGTGGATACAAGCGGCTGAAATGAGCTTTCTCCGTAGGATTGCTGGACTCACCCTCAGAGATAGGGTGAGGCGCTCAGTCATCCGGGAGAGGCTCAGAGTAGAACCGCTGCTCCTCCACATTGAAAGGAGTCAGTTGAGGTGGTATGGGCATCTGATTAGGATGCCTCCTGGACGCCTCCCACTTGAGGTGTTTCAGGCACGTCCCACTGGGAGGAGACCCCGGGGCAGACCCAGAACTCAGTGGAGAGACTATGTCTCCCAGCTGGTCTGGGAACGCCTTGGTATTCTCTCTGAAGAGCTGGAGCAGGTGGCTGGGGAGAGGGAAGTCTGGGCTTCTCTGCTTGAACTGCTGCCTCCGCGACCCGGACCTCCAGAAAAGCGGTAGAAGATGGATGGATGGATGGATGGATGGAATGTCGATTGTTGATCTGGTGAAAAAATAAAGTGCAGAGTCAAAGATTACTTTTCTAGGCAAGAAGGGAAAATGTCATGTCATGAGAAGATTCAAAATTTCAGAACAGAGCACAAAGTTTTAATACAATAGACCAGGGGTGTCCAGTCATGTGCCATGGAGGGCCAAGACCCTTCAGGCTTTACCTCCAACCAGTGTCTTCAACAGCAGATTTCACTGAACTTCTTCCCACTGATTGCTGATCAGTGAAAACACCTGCTGAAGAGACTGGGTACAAGAGAAAACCTGCAGAGTCTTGGCCTTCCATGGTACACGATTGACCACCCCTACAATAGACCAAACCGATAAGTGTTGTTTGAGAATGCTGAGTCAGCAGTGTTCAAGGCTGGGCTGGATCCTTGCTGTCTCATGGGAAAAGTACTGGGTGTAATGTCCTTTATGATTACAGGAGACAAAATGATCGGCCAATAATAAAAACTGCCATAACATGAGACCAGCAGAAACTACGCAGACAGCTGACAGTTTTCTTAGAATGACTGACAGCAGATCACCTTCAGAGATCTCGTCATTGTGTAGGCGATGTCGTCATTTCTGGATGACTAGCACTCCTCCGATTAATTTCTGTTGACCTCTATGCCAGCAGTGACTCACAGATGGCCTAAAATTAGACGGATTGTTTTAGCGGAGCTGAATATGGAGAAAAAGAAGAACTGAGATTCACACCTCAGCAGTCAGAATCCTGACGTAAGCCAAACCTTTTCCCATGATGTTTTTAAACCTTTCTGTCCATAGTGTCCTCCTGGTCAGTGGTCTTTCTGCCAGCATGCCCATGTGGGCCCCACCAACAGTTAAAACTGGGCTGTCTTATGGACCCATCTGTGTTTGCCCACATGGACGTTACCTGTTTACCTATTTTTAACTTATTTTGTCATAAATTTGCTATTTTTTCTAAATTTGTGACATTTTGGCCCCAATTTGACAAATTTTTCTTGAAAATGTGAAACTTTCTCAGAAATTTGCAACTTTTTACTGTAAACTTGCAACTTTTTCCTCACAAATTTCTGATTTTTTTCTTGTAAATTTGCACATCTTTTCTCTTAAATTTGTTACTTTTTCTTGTAAAATTGTGACTTTTTTCTTGCATATTTGCTAACTTTTTTGTAATTTTGGAACTTTCTCATAAATTTGCCACTTTTTTTTTTAACTGAAAATCCTGCAGCTTTTTCCTCATAAATTTGTTACCTTTTTCCTTGTAAATGTACTATTTTCTTGGAAATTTGTGAGTTTTTCCCATAAATTTGTGACATTTATCTTGTAAATTTGGAACTTTCTCAAAAATTTTCAACTTTATTTACTGTAAACTTGCAAGTTTTCCTCATAAATTTGGGACTTTTTTCATAAATATTCAGTTTATTTACTCAAACAAACCCACATGGGACCCATAAGACAGCCCAGATTTAACCTATGGTGGTGCCCACATGGACATGTTGGTGGGGTTATCATGTAAACTGTGTGGACATACATGTTACTGTAATTTTTGCGGTTTTAAGATGTAATTGCTTCATATTGTGATTATGTTCCCTGTACATCAAAGTTGTTGTTTTAACTTCATTGCCGAGGCTCTCCCTGTTCTGTGGATGTGTAGCATGATGACTATGTTGATGCACCATAGCGGTCTGATCTGGTTAATAAAATAGAGTGCAGAGTCAAAGATGCCTTTTATTCTTGATCAAGAGGAAGGTTTCATACAGCAGTTCAGCAGAAATGTTCGCAGTGAAAATGGTGTAGGCAGATTTTATACCTTGGAACAAATATAATATGTCATGAGAACATCTTGTGGGAGTACGGAGCCTAGCTGTCTCATGGGACTGACCTTGACAAGGCCAGAGTCTCAGTGTCTGAGGAAGAAGCATGATCTCCTGTGTCTAGGAGCATAATAACAGGAATACAGTGTAATATTAACTGATAAAATAAGGAAATCTTCCACAAACCCATGACCAAATATTGCACTGATAGACATTATTTTAGTTTTATTATAGTTTATTATAGTCTGGTGCAAACAACTTCTTGATTAGCAGCAGTTAACAGTTAGCCACTCATTCAGGCTTTTGTTCTGTACTTATTACACTCACACCACACACCCCTGTCTCGGCTCCATTTGACTCCTTCCCCCATGCGTAAAATGGTGCTGCAGTAACTAAACCCTGAGGTGTTTAATTGGACCAAAGTACGTCACACCAGCACCACTGGGAGCTGAGTCAACATGAAAGGTTTATTTTCTTTTTTTGGCTACAGCCTGACTATTAGTTTGGATCCTGGGGAAACTTCCTGTTTCCAGATACAGCAGCAGGCGTGTCCTCCTGTCTGCACACATAAATTTGTCTGCAAGCTCCTGAGACTGAGTTTAAACTGGACCAGTCTGCGTCTGCACAGGGTGAGTCCGCTCTTTATACTGCAGCAGGTGAGGGTGATTCAGTCAGACTGCAGCATGTCAAAGATCATATGCAGTAATGATTTAGCTAACATGCACAGTCTTAAAATGTTATTTTATGTGGATTTTTTGACAGTTTTACTGCATTTTACAGGCAATATAAATGATGATATAATCAGTCTGAGAAACTATTTTTCTTGATGTTTTCTATGACAGATATATCATGTTACAGAACTGAGTAAAAAGTATAGATTTTCAACTTTTTTCCCCTTAAAAATGTGTGATTTTTTTCTCATAAATTTGCAACTTTTTTCTTAAAAATTTGAGACGTTTCTCTCATAAATTTGCAATTTTTTTCCTGTAAATTTCATCTCCAAAAATTGCATATTTTTTCCTCATAAATTTATGACTTTTCTGATGAATTTACATTTTTTTCCTTATAAATATTGCAATTTTTTCCTGTAAAATTTCCGTTTTCTCATAGATTTGCATCATTTTAAAAAAGTGTGACCTTTTTCCTGTAAATTTTCATCTTTTTTTCTCATAAATTTGCAATTTTTTTCTTAATAATTTGTAACTTCTCTCATAAATTTGCAAAATCTTTCTTGTAAATTTGCAAATTTTTTCCTGTAAAATTTTTCTCAAAAACTACATATTTTTCTCATAAATTTGTGACTTTTTTCCAATGAATTTGTATTTTTTCCCTTGTAAATTTTCATCTTTTTTCACATAAATTTGCAACTTTTTTCTCATAAATTTGTAACTTTTTTCTCATAAATTTGTGACTTTTTTCTGATGAATTTGCAATTCATTTGAATTTTCAAACTTTTTCTCTTAGATTTAATTTTTTCAAAAATTTGTGACTTTTTTCCTCCTACATGTAAAAGTTTTCTCATAAATTTGTTGTTTCCTGTAAATTATCATCTTTTTGCATAAATTTACAACTTTTTCCTCGTAAATTTGATGCTTTTTTAAAAAATAAATTTACGATTTTTTTCTTGTAAATTTGCCATCCTCATTTGGATGCAGGTTAATTTTTTTATTCTATGTAATTCAATTTTGATTTGTAACTCATTTAATTTTTAAATTAGCATCTGTTATCACATCTTTTTAACCTTTATTCTTGCAAATTTGTACCTAATTTACATTTATATGTTTGTATCTTAAACCCACCATCCCCCTTCTTAAAAAAATAACAAATTGCCTACCGACTAAGAAGAAGGAAGACTGTACATATTTTTTGCATTTCAAAACATGCTAAATATCAATGTTTGACACAATCACTATGTAGTGTTAAATGGTCATGTAAATTAGCTCAGTTTGCAGACATTTAACTTGATTTTCTAAAATGAGATATAAAAACATTTATAACAATATATAAAATTATAGTAATTACCCAATAAATCTCATTTTTCATGATAGTATTTAAACTATGCAGTCAATTTAGATCCTGTATTGATGAAAAGATAAATGACTGAAATTGGTTTCATTCTATAAAATATACTGGCTCTTAGGCAGTGACACACCATGTTTAATTATTGCTTATTTCATGCTTATTAAAAACATGACTCATGACACTCCACTATCACACCATAAAAAGGAGGAAACAGTTTTAACAACAAACCATAATAATGAAACTTCCCCAATTAATGACTAACTTCAGTATATAAATTTTTCTGATATGTTTTGTGACAAATGTTGTGGGTTCCCAGCCAGCATATCCATGTGGGCCCCACCATAGTTTAAATGTGGGCTCTCTTATGGGCCTCATGTGGGTTTGTCCATGGGTTCCATGTTGGCCCCATCTGTGTTTATCCACATGAACTTTATCTATTTTCAACTTATTTTCTCATAAATTTGCTATTTTCTTATAAATTTGTCACTTCCCCCCTAATTTGGTACATTTTTCTTGAAAATTTGAAACTTTATCATAAATTTGCAACTTCTTTATGGTAGACTCACAACTTTTTTCTCATAATTTTTTTTCTCTTGTAAATTTGCAACTTTTTTGGTCAAAAATCGAGGAGGAGGATATAGATAGATGTACTTTATTGATCCCAAACTGGGAAATTACAGTGTAACAGAAAGGGGGAAGGCGTGTTAGCAGGGAGAGAGAAAAGGAAAGGTAGAAGTGTGGAGGTGAGAGTAGGGACTTTAAATGTAGGGACTATGACTGGTAAAGGCAGAGAGTTGGCTGATATGATGGAGAGAAGAAAGGCAGATCAGTCCTTCCAGGATTTCGCGATGTTGTGATCGCATCAATTCACGCGAAATCAGCCAATCAGCGCAACTACTGTGTGACCTTGCAATTTTGTCCAATCACCACAACTTTCCCGCAATTTTGGCCAATCCTTGTCAACTTCCGCCAGTTTCACCAATCAAATTTGTCTCTGACTGACGCTGAAATGCTTAGTCTAACCAATCAAATGCATCGCTGCACCGCGTTCACTTCCTTATTTACAGTGAGTTACAATGGAACACATCAGCAAACAGAATACAGAGCAACAGAATAAATTGTTTATTTTTTCCTCTGCACTCGGTACCGAGTGGTTGGGGACCGTAAGGAGTTTTCAAATAAAGGTGCTGCTTGTAGAAGAGCTTGGAAATGATGAGGCGATTTGATTTATAAACCAAAGTTTAATAATCAGCTCTCCTAACAAGTCTCATCTGGTGCAGAGTGGCAGAAGGAAAAAAGAGACCGAATGTCTCCGGCTCACTGGCTTTATACTTGCACATAACAAAAGACATGCATAACAAAGGCTGACATCCCTCATTATCTTAATCCCCCCATTGTCTTGGTATTTCCCCTCCTTGCCTTAGGGGGTGAGGGTGGCTCCTCCGGTCTCCTCCGCAGTGTCTGGGAACGTCTTTGTTCTTCACTCGGCGGTTGAGAGCCTTTGTCCTTTCAGAGGTGTGAAGTTACTTTACATATGTAATTACTAAACATTTCCACATGCTTCAACATATGTAGGTTATGGAATATATGATTAATATAGACCACAGGCCCCCCAAACAACTAAGAAAGGACAATAGAAAGGTTCACAGTCTAAGATAATTACTATGACATACTAAGTGTTACATCTCTTGCCACAGAAGAAACTTTCCAGCAGCCATGCTCCTAAGAGAGTTCAGTGGTAATCATAACAGCATAGTAAAATCATAAGTCAGTCCTAAACTGTTGCAGCACAATTAGTGAACAATTGTGGAGTGGTTTGCATCAGTCCCTGTGCTGTCTGGGTTTTAATCTTCTCCCAAAACTGCTGTAGGTTGGTTTAGGTGCCCTGCTGGGACCTTCTTGTGAGGAATCTGCAGTGTGGGAAGGAGAGTGGTTAATTGTTCCCTGCCGGGGGGCTGAGTCTTTTCTCTTGGGGGGTCTACCCCGCCGAGGTGCTCTCGCCAACTGTGCAGGCTCGTCTTTCAACAAGAAGGCAGGCTTAAGTCTGTCAATGCTGACTGTTTCTTTTCTATCCCCAAAATCAAGCACAAAGTGTTTATCACCATGTTCCAGCACTCTGAATGGCCCATCGTATGCTGGGCGGAAAGTTGGTTTTAAAGCTTCATGCCTAACAAAAACGAACTCAGCGTTTTTTAAAGCTTGAGGGACAAAAACCCATGGGAAGGAGTGATGAGCTGGACCGGGGAGAGAGTCCGGTCCATCCATCCATCCATCCATCTTCTACCGCTTTTCCGGAGGTCCGGGTCGCGGAGGCAGCAGTTCAAGCAGAGAAGCCCAGACTTCCCTCTCCCCAGCCACCTGCTCCAGCTCTTCAGAGGGGATACCAAGGCGTTCCCAGACTAGCTGGGAGACATAGTCTCTCCACCGAGTCCTGGGTCTGCCCCGGGGTCTCCTCCCAGTGGGACGTGCCTGAAACACCTCAAGTGGGAGGCGTCCAGGAGGCATCCTAATCAGATGCCCATACCACCTCAACTGACTCCTTTCAATGTGGAGGAGCAGCGGTTCTACTCTGAGCCTCTCCCGGATGACTGAGCTCCTCACCCTATCTCTGAGGGTGAGTCCAGCAATCCTACGGAGAAAGCTCATTTCAGCCGCTTGTATCCGCGATCTCGTTCTTTCGGTCATTACCCAAAGCTCGTGACCATAGGTGAGAGTAGGAACGTAGATTGACTGGTAAATCGACAGCTTTGCCTTAGAACTAAGCTCCCTCTTCACCACAACAGACCGGTACAACGTCCGCATCACTGCAGATGCTGCTCCAATCCGTCTGTCGATCTCTCGCTCCATTTTCCCCTCACTCGTGAACAAGACCCCAAGATACTTAAACTCCTCCACTTGGGGCAGGAGCCTGTCCCCAACCCGGAGAGGACAATCCACCTTTTTCCGGCTGAGGACCATGGACTCGGACTTGGAGGTGCTGATTCTCATCCCAGCCGCTTCACACTCAGCGGCAAACCGTCCCAGCAAGAACTGTAGGTCATTGCTGGATGAAGCCAACAGGACAACATCATCTGCAAACAACAGAGATGAGATCCTGTGGTCACCAAGCATGACACCCTCCATTCCCTGGCTGCGCCTAGAAATCCTGTCCATAAAAATTATGAACAGGACCGGTGACAAAGGGCAGCCCTGGCGGAGTCCAACTCTCACTGGGAATGACTCCGACCGAGTGTTGGCAATGCGAACTAAACTCTCACAACGGTCGTACAGAGACCGAATAGCTCGTAACAACAAGCCCGATACCCCATACTCCCGAAGCACCCCCCACAAAAATCCACGAGGGACGCGGTCAAATGCCTTCTCCAAGTCCACAAAACACATGTAAACTGGTTGGGCAAACTCCCACGAACCCTCAAGAATTCTCGAGAGGGTAAAGAGCTGGTCCGATGTGCCACGGCCAGGACGAAAACCACATTGCTCCTCCTGAATCCGAGGTTCGACCAATGGCCGGACTCTCCTCTCCAGTACCTTGGCATAGACCTTCCCAGGGAGGCTGAGGAGTGTGATCCCTCTAAAGTTGGAGCACACCCTCCGGTCCCCTTTTTTGAAGAGAGGAACCACCACCCCGGTTTGCCATGCCAAAGGCACTGCCCCCGACCTCCACGCAATGTTGCAGAGGCGTGTCAACCATGACAACCCAACAACATCCAGGGCCTTGAGGTACTCGGGGCGAATCTCATCCACCCCCGGGGCCCGGCCACCAAGGAGATTTTTAACCACCTTGGCGACCTCAGCCCCTGTGATAGGCGAGTCATCCCCCTCGTCCCCAAACCCTGCTTCCTCTGTGGAAGGCGTATCAGTGGGATTGAGGAGATCCTCGAAGTATTCCTTCCACCGCCCGACGATATCCCCAGTTGAAGTCAACAGTGTCCCATCCACACCATACACAGTGTGGACGGGGAGCTGCTTTCCCCTCCTGAGCCGCCGAACAGTTTGCCAGAATCTCTTTGAAGCCGACTGAAAGTCTTGTTCCATGGCCTCACCGAACTCCTCCCATACCCGGGTTTTTGCTTCAGCAACCACCCGAGCTGCACTCCGCTTGGCCTGCCGGTACACCTCAGCTGCTTCGGGAGTCCCACAAGCCAACCAAGCTTGATAGGACTCCTTCTTCAGCTTAATGGCCCCCCTCACCACTGGTGTCCACCACTTGGTTCGGGGGTTGCCACCACGAGATGCACCGACCACCTTGCGGCCGCAGCTCTGGGCTGCCGCTTCAACAACAGAGGTGGAGAACATGGCCCATTCAGACTCCATGTCTCCAGACTCCCTCGGAATGTGGTTGAAGTTCTTCCGGAGGTGGGAGTTGAAGACCTCCCGGACAGGGGCCTCAGCCAGACGCTCCCAGCACACCCTCACTATACGTTTGGGTCTACCAGGTCTGAATGGCTTCCTCCCCTGCCATCGGATCCAACTCACCACCAGGTGGTGATCAGTTGACAGCTCTGCACCTCTCTTTACTCGGGTGTCCAAGACATACGGTCGCAGGTCTGATGATACGATAACAAAATCGATCATCGACCTGCGGCCTAGGGTGTCCTGGTGCCAGGTGCACATATGGACACCCTTATGCTTGAACATGGTGTTCGTTATAGACAGACTGTGGTTAGCACAGAAGTCCAATAACTGAACACCACTCGGGTTCAGATCGGGCAGGCCGTTCCTCCCAATCACCCCCCTCCAGGTTTCACTGTCGTTGCCCACGTGCGCATTGAAGTCCCCCAGTAGGACAATGGAGTCTCCAGGAGGAGCACCCTCCAGCACCCCAGTCACAGACTCCAAAAAGGGTGGGTACTCTGAAACATCATTTGGTGCATAGGCACAAATGATGGTCAGGACCCGTTTCCCAACCCGAAGGCGCAGGGAAGCAACCCTTTCGTCCACCGGGGAAAACTCCAATATAGAGGCAGCAAGGTGGGGCGATACAAGAATACCTACCCCTGCTCGTCGCCTCTCGCCCGGGGCAACTCCAGAAAAGGCCAAGCTCCAGCCCCTCTCCAGGAGACTGGTTCCGGAACCGGAGCTGTGTGTTGAGGTGAGGCCGACTATATCTAGCCGGTATCGCTCAATCTCGTACACCAGCTCAGGCTCCTTCCCCACCAGAGAGGTGACATTCCACGTACCAAAAGCCAGTTTAGAAAGCTTGGGATCAGTCCGCCAAGGTCTCCGTCTTTGACTGCCACCTAATCCACATAGCACCGGACTTCCATGATCCCTCCTGCAGGTGGTGAACCTACTGGAGGGCGGTCCATTGCTGCCTAAAAACCTTGGGACTGGAAGGTGCCCTGGCTCTGGATTCTCTGGTAAAAATTCACCTGGAAGCCTGAGAGGTTGTGCAAAGACTAATTCTGCAGGAGAGGCGTCTAGATCCTCTTTAGGTGCAGCACGCAACCCCAATAAAACCCAGGGAAGTTTATTTACCCAATTTGTATCCGTTAGTGAGGCTCTGAGGGCAGCCTTTAAAGACCTGTGAAAACGCTCGCATAACCCATTAGCCTGAGGGTGATAAGCGGTGGTGCGATGGATTGTTGCCCCTAAGCTGTTGGACATGGCTGACCAGAGCTCTGAGACAAATTGAGGCCCCCTATCGGACGTGATGTCCGATGGGACGCCGAAATGTGCTACCCAGTTTGTCAAAAAAACGCGAGCGACTTCCTCCGCTGTGGTTGCCGCTAGAGGGACTGCCTCTGGCCAGCGTGTGGTGCGGTCTATCATTGTTAACAGGTGTGTGAAACCTTGGGAGGAAGGTAGTGGCCCCACGAGGTCGACATGAACGTGGTCGAACCTTCTAGCAGGGATTTGAAAGGGCTCCAGAGGGGCTTTTGTGTGTCTGTGTATTTTGGCACGTTGACAAGAAATGCAAGTTTTTGCCCATTCTTTTACGTTTTTGCGCAGGCCTGGCCACACAAACTTTTCGGCGACCATTTTAACTGAGGCGCGCACACCTGGGTGCGCGAGGGAGTGAATTGCGTCGAAAATACGGCGGCGCCATGTAGCTGGTACTAACGGGCAAGGTTGGCCGGTTGAAACATCGCATATTAGGGGGGGCACGCCGTTGCGTAAACCCTTTTTCTCCAGCCTTAACCCTGTTGGTCCAGACAGGAGTGCGCGCACGTCCGCGTCACCGCTTTGTTCCTCCGCCATGGCTGCATAATCTATCCCTGCATGGATAGGTGCTGCGTATGTGTCTGCGTTAGTGAAGAGTTCTGCTGCCGAGGCAGTATAATCTGTCTCCTCACGCTCTGGTGGTGTCACAGCACGAGAGAGACAGTCTGCTACTACGTTAAGTTTGCCTGCCACGTGTCGAATGTCTGTGGTGAAATCGCAGCTAGCTGTCTTTGTTGCCTGCCTGACCATGGTTCTGAAATTTTAGCCATAGCAAAGGTGAGCGGTTTATGGTCTACAAAAGCCGTGAAACTCCGCCCTTCTAACCAGAACTGGAAGTGGCGGATGGATAAATGAAGCGCTAGCAGCTCCCTGTCAAAAGTGCTGTATTTACGCTCAGTTTGGTTTAGCGATTTGCTAAAGAATGCTAAAGGTTGCCAGACCCCGCTGACAAGTTGTTCTACAACTGCCCCTATAGCCAGGTCCGAAGCGTCTGTGGTTAGCGCGATGCGGGCCAAGGGATCTGGGTGAACTAACAATGTGGGGTTAGCTAGGGCGCATTTTACTTCCGCGAAAGCGCGTTCGCGCTCCGGGGTCCATTCGACTGCGTTGGAAGCTTTCTTTTTTCTGAGCGCGTCATATAGGGGCTGCATGAGCTGAGCTGCGTGGGGGAGGAAGCGGTTGTAAAAATTAACCATCCCTAAAAATTCCTGTAGCGATTTGACCATCTGTGGCCGTGGGAAACTTTCTATCGCGTGAACTTTGTCTGGAAGTGGAACTGCCCCCTTCGGAGAGACTTTGTGTCCTAAAAAATCAATTTGTGACACGCCGAATTTGCATTTGGCTGGATTGATTATTAGCCTGTGCTCTTCTATTCTCTGAAAAACCGTAGTGAGGTGCTGCTCGTGTTCTTCCTCAGACGAGCTGGCTACCAGCATGTCGTCGAGGTAGATGAAGACAAAAGGAAGGTCGCGTAAGACCGCGTCCATCATTTGTTGAAAAGTTTGAGCAGCGCCTTTGAGGCCGAAAGGCATTCGCAGAAATTCAAAAAGGCCGAAAGGGGTTATTACCGCTGTTTTAGGAATGCCCTCTGCTCGGACTGGGACTTGGTGATAACCGCGGACTAAGTCTATTTTTGAAAAAATGCGCGCACCCGCCAGATGTAGTGAAAAATCTTGAATGTGAGGAATTGGGTAGCGGTCATGCGCTGTAGCGTTGTTTAATCTGCGGTAATCTCCGCACGGTCTCCAAGAACCGTCGGATTTCGGAACCATGTGAAGTGGTGAGGCCCAAGGGCTCTTCGAGCGTCTAACAATGCCCAATTTTTCAAGGGTCGTAAACTCGTCCTGTGCTATGTTGAGCTTGGCCGCGTCTAAGCGGCGAGCTTTGGCAAATACGGGTGGGCCCGTTGTGGGAATAAAGTGTTCAACCCCGTGTTTAGCCACAGGGGCTGAGAATTTGGGAATTGTGAGTGCTGGAAATTGGGTGAGGAGTTGCTCAAACTTACCTCCTGCCGTGGTGACGTTAGCCTGCACAGGTGGTGGAGAAACTCGGGCTGAGCATGGAATAGAAGCAAAGGACAGTGCATTAACCAAGCGCCTATTTGCTAGATCCACTAATAACCCATGTGCACACAAAAAATCTGCGCCTAACAAGTTAAAACTCACCGCCGCTACAACAAATGTCCATCTGTAGTTGCAGCCGTGGATGAGGAGGTGCAGGCTCTTTTCGCCGAACGTGTCGATGTTAGAGCCGTTGGCTGCCACCGCTCCGTTGCCCCGGGTGCCCGTGGCTCGATCTGCGTGGGAGGGCGTGACGAAACTCAGCTGAGCTCCTGTGTCGATGAGGAAGTGCTTGCCTGTGTGTTCATCCGTCACGTACAACAGCTTATTCTTCTCGCCGAGAACCGCTGCCGTTAACGGCTCTCGGCTTTGGCGTTTCCCGAAATCGCAAATTTACAGGGGGGGAACGCATTTGCGGGCCTTCTCGGCGAAGCAGTGGTGATAATAACAGGCGTCGCTCTGTCTGTTACGTTTTGGCCGTGTCGCTGTCACCGCGGGCTGGGTCTGCTCAGTGGGTTGTGGCTCCTCGTGGTTTGGGGCGTCAGCGTTGAGGTCTGCAGATGCTGCTGTGGGTGTCAGCTCCTTGCAGGCGTTGACGAGCCGATGAGCTTCGTTGGCCAGTGCGCGGAAGTCTTGGTGGTTGCTGCATTTCATGTTGGCGAGTGTTCCTCTCATGTGTGGCGGCAGTGTGCTGAGGAATATAAATTGGAAGAGGAAGTTGTCATTGTCCTCTTCTTTAAGCTGTAGCAAATCCTCCATGAGGGCCTTAGGTTTGCACCCTCTGTGGCCGTAGACCGCCAGTATCTTCTCGGCTCTCTCTTCCGCTGATGGGACGTAATTCGCCACGATGGTTGCTTTGAGCGTCTCATATTTGTCCCGGGCCGGTGGCCGCCGGATCATGCTCCGCACACACTTCGAAGTGGCGGCGTCGAGTTTGGAGACGATATGGTAGAATTTGGTATCGTCAGCCGTGATGCCCGCCAGTGTAAACTGAGCTTCAGCTTGCTGAAACCACAAGGCGGGGTCTTCTGGCCAGAAGTCTGGCAGCTTGACAGCGACGGCATTCGTGTATACCATCACTGCTGTGTCCGCCGGGTGAGAGTGCCTTGCCTCGGCTCTCACGGCGGTGCTGGTGCTCGGTTGAGCCCTCTCAATCTCTTCTGCCGGGGGGAACAGTTGTCCATCTGTTCCCCCGTCTGCGTGGTCGCTGGCGTCTGCCTGGGTCGCCACGGATGAGTCGATTGCGGGGGTATGCCTCAGGACCATACTCGCGTCAGGGTCACCAGTGTAGAAGAGCTTGGAAATGATGAGGCGATTTGATTTATAAACCAAAGTTTAATAATCAGCTCTCCTAACAAGTCTCATCTGGTGCAGAGTGGCAGAAGGAAAAAAGAGACCGAATGTCTCCGGCTCACTGGCTTTATACTTGCACACAACAAAAGACATGCATAACAAAGGCTGACATCCCTCATTATCTTAATCCCCCCATTGTCTTGGTATTTCCTCTCCTCGCCTTAGGGGGTGAGGGTGGCTCCTCCGGTCTCCTCCGCAGTGTCTGGGAACGTCTTTGTTCTTCACTCGGCGGTTGAGAGCCTTTGTCCTTTCAGAAGTGTGAAGTTACTTTACATATGTAATTACTAAACATTTCCACATGCTTCAACATATGTAGGTTATGGAATACATGAAGGCGTGTTAGCAGGGAGAGAGAAAAGGAAAGGTAGAAGTGTGGAGGTGAGAGTAGGGACTTTAAATGTAGGGACTATGAGTGGTAAAGGCAGAGAGTTGGCTGATATGATGGAGAGAAGAAAGGCAGATCAGTCCTTCCAGGATTTCGCAATGTTGTGATCGCATCAATTCACGCGAAATCAGCCAATCAGCGCAACTACTGTGTGACCTTGCAATTTTGTCCAATCACCACAACTTTCCCGCAATTTTGGCCAATCCTTGTCAACTTCCGCCAGTTTCACCAATCAAATTTGTCTCTGACTGACGCTGAAATGCTTAGTCTAACCAATCAAATGCATCGCTGCACCGCGTTCACTTCCTTATTTACAGTGAGTTACAATGGAACACATCAGCAAACAGAATACAGAGCAACAGAATAAATTGTTTATTTTTTCCTCTGCACTCGGTACCGAGTGGTTGGGGACCGTAAGGAGTTTTCAAATAAAGGTGCTGCTAATGATTTTCCAAATCTCTACTCTTTAACATGCATTCGATGCAGTTTAGCTGTTGCAATGGATATTGTGTTAATGCTTGTATTTGCTGTTGTACAAAAGAGTTTTTCTGTATAGCAGAAGTTTCTGTTTAATTTACAGATCACTTTAATAGGAAATTTTTGACAATCCTGTGCTTTTCTTGCATTGTTATATAGAATATCATTGCAGTAAAATGGAAAAAAAAATCTGCTTTAAAATTTGTAATTCTTCCCACAACTTCTAGTGCAAAACACACTCTAAAAACATTGTATCTTTTATCGCAACTTTTTAAAAACGCTCCTGCAAATTCAGGCTTTTTGGGCTGCAACAATCATAAACACATCCCACGAAATCCTGGAGGGACTGATAGATATACTGTGTGTTCAAGAAACCAGATGGAAGGAAAGCAAGGCTAGGAGCATTGGACGTGGATTGAAATTGTTCTACCATGGTGCAGATAAGAAGAGAAATGGAGTAGGGGTAATCTTGAAGGAAGAGTATGTGAAGAGTGTTCAGGAGGTAAAGAGGGAGTCAGACAGGATCATGAGTTTGAAGCTTGAAGTCAAAGGTGTGATGATGAATGTTGTCAGTGCGTATGCCCCACAAGTTTGATGTCAGGTAGAAGAGAAAGAGAAATTCTGGATTAAATTGGATGAAGTGGTAGAGAGTGTTCCCAGGGGTGAGAGACTAGTGATTAAAGTGGAATTTAATGGACATGTAGGTGAAGGAAACAGAGGTGATGAGGAGGTTCTGGGTAGGTATGGTCTAAAGGAGAGAAATATGGAAGGACAGATGGTTGTGGATTTTGCTAAGAAGAAGGAAATGGCTGTGGTGAATGTGTACTTCAAAAAGAGAGGGAAACATAGGGTGACTTACAAGAGTGGAGGAAGGTGCACACAGGTGCACTACATCTTATGCAGAAGGAGAAATCTGAAAAATATAGGAGACTGCAAGGTGGTGGCAGGGGATAATGTAGCTAGACAGCATCGGATGGTGGTCTGTAGGATGACTTTACAAAGCAAGAAGAGGAAAACAGTGAAGGCAGAGCCAAAGATTAAGTGGGGGAAGTTACAGAAGGAAGGAGGTCACACAGAGTTCAGGAAGGAGTTGATACAGGCTCTGGGTGGTAGTGAAGAATCACCAGATGACTGGGAAAGTACAGCAAAAGTATTGAGGGAAACTGGTAGAAAGGTATGTGGTGTATCCAGTGGACAGAGGAAGGAAGACAAGGAGACTTGATGGTGGAATGAAGAGGTACAGGAAAGTATCCAAAGGAAGAGGTATGCAGTGAAAAAATGGCATAGTTAGAGAGATGAAGAAAGTAGACAGGAGTATTTGGAATCTAGGTGCATGGCAAAGAGAGAGGTGGCAAAGGCAAAGGTATATAGTGAGTTGTATGGGGGGCTGGGCACTAAGGAAATGGTAAATGGCGTTCACTTATATAGTGCTTTTTACTCATTTCTGGAGGACCAAAGTACTTTACAGATCCTGGTATCCACCCATTCATGCACACATTCACATACTGCCATGCACAGGCACTGGCCTGACCCACCAGGAGCAACTGGGAGTTCAGTGTCTTACTCAAGGACACTTCCACATGCAGACTGCAGACAGAGCAGGAGTCGAACCCCTGACCCTCCAATCAGTAGTCACCCACACTACACCTGCACCTCAGCCATGCCCAGAAGGAGAAATGTGAAAGAGATAGGAGACTGCAAGGTGGAGAAGGAAGGAGAAAAGGACTTGTGTTGATTGGGTAGACAGAGAGATCGAGCTGGAAAAGATGTGCAGCAGGTTAGGTTGATTAAGGACAGAAATGTTAATATACTAACAAATGACGAGAGTGTGTTGAGAAGGTGGAAGAAGTACTTCAAGGAGCTGATGAATGAAGAAAATGAGAGAGAGGAGGATGGATAAAGGAAAGATGGTGAACAAGGAAGTCCTGAGGATTAGCAAGGCGGAAGTGAAAGCAGCTTTGAAGAGGATGAAGAATGGAAAGGCGGTTGGTCCAGATGACATACCTGTGGAGGTATGGAGATGTTTATGAGAGATGACAGTGGACTTTTTAACCAGATTATTTAACACAAATCTGGAGAGTAAGAGGATCCTGAGGAGTGGAGAAGAAGTGTTTTGGTATCAATTTTCAAGAACAAGGGTGATGCTCAGAGCTGTAATAACTACAGAGGAATAAAGATCAGCCACACTATGACGATATAGGAAAGAGCTGTTGAAGCCAGGTTAAGAGGAGAGGTGACAATCAGTGAGCAGCAGTATGGTTTCATGTTAAGAAAGAGCACTACAGATGTAATGTTTGCTCTAAGATAGCGCAAAGAGTGATAGAGAAGTACAGAGAAGGTCAGAAGGAGTTGCAGTGTGTCTTTGTGGATCTAGAGAAAGCATACGATAGAGTGCCAAGAGAGGAAGTGCGATATTGTATGAGGAAGTCAGGAGTGGCAGAGAAGTATGTGAGGATGGTGCAGGACATGTGTGCAGACAGCGAGATGGTGGTGAGGTGTGCTGTGACAGATGAATGCAAGGTGGGGGTGGGTGAGCACCTTCTTGCTTGTCATGGTGATGGACAAGCTAACAGACAAGGTCAGGCAAGAGTCTCCATGGACCATGATGTTTGCAGACGACACTGTGATCTGTAGTGAGAGTAGGGGGCAGCTGTGGCACAAGTGTAGTGTGGCCGACCACCAATCGGAGGGTGAGAGGTTCAATTCCCACTCTGTCTGCAGTCTGCATGTCAAAGTGTCCTTGAGCAACACACTGAACCCCCAGTTGCTCCTGGTGGTTCAGGCCATTACCTTGCATGGCAGCTCCATCGCCATCAGTGTGTGAATGTGTGCGTGACTGGGTGGATAGCAGGATCTGTAAAGCGATTTGGTCATCCAGAGATGAATAAAATGCGTTATATAAGTGAACGCCATTTACCATTTTACCATAGGGAGTAGGTAGAAGAGAACCTGGAGAGGTGGAGGTATCCTCTGGAGAGAAGAGGGATGAAAGTTAACATTTAACATTTGTTTGTTCTCTCCCATAGATTGAGTCCCCATCGTGCTGTTTGCTCTCTACATGTCTGTTCTTTTCTTCTTCTCTATCCCCTCACCCCCCAGCCAGTCGCAGCAGATGACTGCCCCTCCCTGAGCCTGGTTCTGCTGGAGGTTTCTTCCTGTTAAAAGGGAGTTTTTCCTCTCCACCGTCGCCAAGTGCTTGCTCACAGGGGATCGCCTGATTGCTGGGGTCTTTCTGCAACTGTGGGGGTCCTCCCTACAGTTGATAGTGCTATGAGATGACTGTTGTTGTGAAATGGCGCTATATAAATAAAGTTGAATTGAATTGAATTGAATTGAAAGTCAGTAGAAGCAAGACAGAATACATGAGTGTGAATGAGAGGGAGGCAGGTGTAACGGTGAAGATGGAAGGAGTAGAGGTAGTGAAAGTAGATGAGTTTAAATACCTGGGGTCAACCATCCAAAGGTGGAGTGGATGGAGACGAGTATCAGGGGTGATTTGTGACAGAAGGATAGCAGCTTAGAGTGAAAGGGAAAATTTACAAAACGGTAGTGAGACCTGCTATGATGTATGGTTTGGAGATGGTGGTGCTGACAAAAAGACGAGGTGGAGCTTGATGTGACAGAGTTGAAGATGCTAAGATTTTCATAGGGAGTGACTAGGAGGGACAAGATTAGAAATGAGTACATCTGAGGGACAGCTCAGGTTGAGCCGTTTGGAGACAAAATAAGAGAGGCAAGGTTGAGATGGTTTGGACATGTGCAGAGGAGGGATAGTGGATATATTGGACAAAGGATGTTGAAGATGGAGCTGCCAGGCAGGAGGAAAAGGAGGACCACAGAGAAGATTCATGGATGTAGTGAAGGAGGACATGGAGAGGGTTGGTGTTACAAAGGAAGATGAAGGGATAGGGTGAGATGGAGGCAGATGGTCCGCTGTGGAGACCCCTGAAGGGAGCAGCCGAAAGAAGTAAATTTGCAACTTTTTTTCTCATAAATTTGTTAGTTTTTCTTGTAAAATTACAACTTTTTCCTTCTAAATTTGCTAACTTTTTCTTGTAATTTTAGAATTTTCTCATAAATTTGCCACTTTTCTTTCCTGTAGTCTTGTGTCTCATAAATTTGTCACTTTTTCCTTACAAGTTTCTGAGAAAAAAATGTGAACGTTTATGCGCTTTCTGGAATTCCCCCATTGTAGGACTAATAAAGGCTAATCTTTTTTGTCATTTGGCACAAGTGTGAATGAAACCTGCTCACCCATGTGGGGCCCAGGTGGGTTTAAAGCAGGCAAACATATTACCTGCTCACCTGCACCACAGGTAAAGTCCTGGTGGGCAAACACAGATGGGGCCAACGTGGAACCCGCAGACAAACCCACATGGGACCCATAAGACAGCCCAGCTAAACCTATCGTGGGGCCCACATGGACATGCTGGCTGGGTTAGCAACAGAAAGGTTGACCTGCTGGGTACAAACAGAGAGGAGTCCGCTAGCATAGCCGCTACATTCCCAGTTATGCCTATTCTTTATATATTCTACCCATTCGTCACTGGTTTTCCCAGTTAGGTCATCTACCAACAGATTATTTCGCTCATAGATGTCATTTTAGCTTATATCAGGGATGGGCAACTTTGGTGGTAGTGAGAGCCACCAATTTTTTTCCTCACTTTCCGAGGGCCAGATTTACATGTAAATCTGTAGTGGTCGGAGAGGCCCCACATTTCCGTCAGTCTGCCCCAGGGCAGCTGTGGCTACAGCCATAGCTTACCACTACCATTGTCTGTGGAGTGAATGAATAATGTATCCATTGTAAAGTGTCTTTGGATGTCTGTGAAAAAGTGCTATATAAATCTGATGCATTATTATTATTATTATTAAACCTGGGGGGGGTATTTTCTTCAAAGTCAAAAGTTTCACAATTAAAGCTGAAAATGCAAGTGAAAATAAAAGCTACTCAGTGTTTTATCATATTACAATTAAAATTACTGATAAAATTATGTCATGACCTAATTTTTAAAACTATCAAAAGAATAAGCAAAGAGAAATTCCGGACAGTAATTAGCAAAAAAGCCAAGAAGAAAAGGAAATATGATGATGAAGAAAAATGTTTTTAAAATAGAAGAAAATAATCAAAGTAAAAAATAGTTTTACTGATAAATATGCTACATTTCTGGTTTAAATTAGCCATTTTTTTGCAAATCTATTTTTTTTTTGGTATTAAATATTCAAGCGTCTACTGATAAATTTGCAGCATTTATATAAAAATTTATAACTTTAGTTGTACTGGGATTTTTTTTCTAAATTAGTGAGTTTTTCTGTTGCAAATTTGCCGTTTCTTATATAAATTGCCT
This sequence comes from Pholidichthys leucotaenia, assembly GCA_020510985.1. Classification (NCBI taxonomy): domain Eukaryota; kingdom Metazoa; phylum Chordata; class Actinopteri; order Cichliformes; family Pholidichthyidae; genus Pholidichthys; species Pholidichthys leucotaenia. Next base: position 43,688,563 of record CM035847.1, on the reverse strand, counting down.
TTCAGTTTGAAACTTGTTGGAGTAAATACTCCTCAGTGAGGAGCTGTAGCATTTGCTGTTGTTTAAAAGCAGCATCCTCTATACATTTACTGCTGCTGACAGCCTATTAATGCGGTTTCAGCTTGCAACACATACATACCTTAAAAGACATACTCCGGGGCACACTGCTCCCTCTATCTGTGGCTCCCTTACTCTCGCTCGACCACTCGCACTGAGTGGCACCTAGGTTCTGATTAGATGATGATATAGAGTGAAGTACGTGGCGGTAATGCAGCTGTAAGCTGGTTGCCAACTGCCAATCAAATCTAAAAGAAGAAGAAGGGCTCCCTCTGCTGGTGCACTCTACAACTGCATTTAAGAATGCAGTTCTAAATACACTCAAATGGGATATTGTGGGCACATATGTGGTTTCCATATGCTTCACATGCTTGTTACTGTTTGCTTATTGTTTACTGCACGTCTCAGAGGAACAAAAGGTCTGAACCTCCTAGGGGTAGCAGGAGGATGAGAAGTCTGGCCTTTTGTATGTAGAGAGACGGCCATGAAGGATTTCCTGACCACCGGGACTTCAGGTGGAGACAGAAGACCTGAAGGGGGTGCATTGTGATTTGGGATGTAAAGACAATGCGACTGTTTGCTTTGATGTCCTGGGGTATAAAAGGGCAGCTGTGGGGGCATGCCTTCCTCTTGTCTGTTTTTGGATGTTGGAGAATGTGGTTGTGAATAAAACTGATTTTGAGTAATAAACTCAGCCTCGTCTTTCCACACAATCTCCACAATATAAATAAATAATTGATTTTTTGAAATAGACTGGTGGGCCACAGTGAATGACGTTGGGGGATGCACGCGGCCCGTGGGCCACCAGTTGCCCATCCCTGGCTTATATTATTATGATTAAACTCCAGACCAATTTGAGGAGAGCTCCTTCCTTGTGTGTACAATGGTACTGCAACAATTACACCCTGAGGTGTTCTAATTAAATCATGTCACAGACATTTCATTAACACTTCTGGGAGCTGTGTCAACATGTGGGAAAAGAGAATACAAGGGACTCTCTAAATCTGTAAATGTGTAGTTTTGATGGTTTTAATTGCATGGACCTGTACATGAAAGGAGCTGAAACTGTAAATGTGACATTGTGTTTGTCTTTGCGAATGAATCCCAGACTCTAACGTCACCCAGACAGTCCAGATGTGCGTGTCCAGGTGTCTGCGATGTGTGGGTATGTCTCTGGTCCCCATGGCGATCGTCTGCATGCTGTCCAACATCCTGCTGCTGCTTCCTGGGCTGCAGGTCCACTTTCTACTGGAGGGCCACGTGACCAGAGAGGCCACCTGGGCCACGGGACTGTGGGGGTCCGGCTTCCTGGTGTGTGTCTGTGTGTGCAGCGCCTGAGAGTGGGTGAATGACTCATGTCCCTGTGAGTGTGTTTGTGTCATCACATGTGCAGGTTTATTTTTTCCTTCTGTGAATCACACTCATCATCCATGCGTCTACGGCCTTGTAGGGCAATGGGGGGCAATTACTTTTTCACATAGGGCCAGGCAGGTTTGGATAGCTTTTTGTCCCTTCATAAATGAAATCATCATTTTAAAACTGCATTTTGTATTTACTCAGGTTATTTTTGTCTAATATTAAAATTTGTTTGCTGGTCTGAAATATTTAAGCTTGATGTTAACACCAGCCAACCGGCCAATGGCTGGTAGATTTCTGCAGTGGCCGGTAAGACAGCCACACCCACTAGCCGCTTTGGCTGGTTGTAGTTTTCTTAAATGGCATCTAAAATAATAAACCTACTGCAATGTGAGACAGCGAAACTACAACTCCTATGAGTACTGTTTTTTTCTAATCAGTTTTCTTTTTCTTTCTCTTCTTTTTTCTGGTGAAAACAGGTAGTGTTCATTTAGGTTAAATCCATCAGCAACTACTAATGACGTCGTGCAGCCATGAAGGGGTGTCTCAATTCATAAGGGTAGGCGAAGTGGTAGGGGTACAAATGACAATTGGGATGGACCCAAATCTACCTGCATTTCACTCTCATATTGCAAATATTTAACTCTACTGTTTTACAGTATTTACTGCTCTTCATAAATAATTAAACAGACAGTATTTCTCTTGCTATCTGTTTTTTTTAAAATCAATGTATAAGGGTAATTTACATTGAAAAAGGTTGTAAATTTAGTTCAAATAAATTTTGGCATGCCATAGTCCAATTTGATCATATTAAACATAATTTTCCAACCACAAAATTGTGACTAGTGAAAAGGCTGAGTGGCTAGTAACTTTGGAAAATCACTAACCACAGTGGCTGCTGAGCAAAAAAGTTAATATCAAGCCCTGGTGACAAAAATGTAAGAAATGAGGGCGGGGGAAATACTTTTCTGTAAATGGTATATTTATAAGAAAATACAGTGTATTTATGAGAAAAAGGTCTCAAATTTACAAGAAAAAACGTTGCAAATTTACAAAAAAAATTGGAAAATTTCTGAGAAAAAAGTTGCAAATTTAACAGAAAACGTTACAAATTTATGAGGAAAAAATAGCAAATTTGCAATAACAACACTGCAAATTTATGAAAAAAAGTTTTAAAATGTATGAGAAAAAAGTTGTAAATTTACACAAAAGTTGCAGATTTAAAAGAAAAAAAGATGCGAATTTACAAGAAAAAAAACAGAAAAATTTGTGAGAAAAAAACTGAAATGGTTTTAAATCCATCCATCCATCCATCTTCTTTTTTTTTTTTTCCCCTTGTCCTGTCAGGCAGCTAGGCAAACAGAACAGGGATCTGTCACCCTTATTGTGCCAAAACAGATTTACTTTGCCAAGAGGAGCTTATACAGTACCTAACTGTGTATTGTATATTGTTGTAAACTCCTCCTGTAATAACTTTTAATACTTTATTTTAATTGTTTTACCCATGGAAGACCCAACAGGATGGGGAAGAGGGAAAGGAAGTGTGTGAAGGGGGAAAAGAAAAGGGAGGGGAACAGACAAAAAACCCCCCAAACAAACCAACAACTAAAACTAACAAAAGACAAACTGCTTCTTCCACCGAAGATGTCTCAACACGAGTCTGGTTTCCGCACCTGTTAAAGGAGAGACACTTGTGCATGTATGTCTGTGTGCATATATATGAGAATGTGCGCAAAATAAGTGTGTGCATGTGAGTGGTTTGTCAGGAAACATACGAAGCAGAGGGCCGGTCGCAGCAGCTCTCCCCCTGGGAACCCCGAGCAGGCAAGGCAGCACCACCAACCCCCAGCTCTGAGGTCAGCAAGCCCCAGGAAAGCCAGGCATCCGCCCCCGGGGGGATGATCAAGGGAGGTCAGGCTGCTCGGCGGCCGGTGTGGTGAGCCCACACCCCTGGACCCACCCGACCCCCACCCCCCCCAGCGGGGCCAACGTCTGCCCCCGGGCCCCAGGCACCAGGAGGCCAGAGACCCCACCCCCCCGGGCAGAGACCGGCCTGCGCCCCCCGGCGCAAGCCCCCCCAGGCACCCCCACAGCGGGCCCACCCCAGCACCTCTGCCGCACACGCCGGGGACTCCCACGTCCAAACAAGTCCCCCCACCCAGGGAAGCCCACGTTGCCGAGAGGCACAACCCCCCTTAATCCAGCACCTCCCGACTTGCAGACACATCCCTCCCCACACCTTCACACCCACATGCTCCCATGCACACCCCTCTCACTCACCCAGACCGACCCATTCTCTGTCATTCCTGTACCCCTTCAAACTCACCCCTCATTCACCTTTGTTTCATAAGGCGGCTGCGAAGCAGATGCAGCGAGCCTGAACACACAACAGTGCCCGGCAGTGACCAGGGAGACCACCGGTGCAGGCCACAGAAGCAGACCCCCATCTGAGCGAACAATCAGCAGACCACCCCAGGCGCCCCGAGATGCCACCCGGCATGCAAAGTGCCGCACAAAACCGACCCACTATTACCACCTCCATTCATCACCCCCTCACTCTCACTTAGACCCATATTCAGCCCCCTTCTAACTTCCTTGGTTGTATCTATATATTCAGTAGCACCCAGGGATTTTGACAACATGATAGGTCCCAGGCTCCCCTCCAGGCCCCCACACCCCCAGAAAGAGCAGGGCAACAGGGGTGGGGGAAGACCCCCACCCCTCCCCCCACACAGAACATGGTGGGTGGGTGTCGGTTATATGATATAATTGTGTGTAAATGTGTGGACTACCAAAGTGCAATTAAAATTGGGGGATAGTGATTGGAGCACCGCTAGCCACTGCGATGGGCAGCAGGGCCCCCATCCCTCCAAGCCCTCAGTGTCTAAAATGCAATTAAAATTGAGGTGAGTGCAGCCCCACCACGCAGCAAAGGTATCCCCTTCACCGACACAGTGCGGCACACCCCCACCCCAAAGCCCTAAATGTAACAAAAAAGATGTATATTCCACCCAGAGTCGGGGGGAGGGGGAGGGTGGGAAATAAGATTGGGAAGTAGGCGGTCTAAAAGTGAGCCCCCCCCCCCCCCCCAGAAGCCAGCTTGCAGACTGGTTCATGAGGCCACCCACTGCCCCTAAATCCCAACCCAGGGCGAGGGCCGCCAGTGGAAGCAGCCCAGGACCCACCAGCATCATGCCCCGGCGCTCCCAGCACCACTAACATGATGGGGCAGCCATACATATTTCCACTCATCTTACACACACAAACATGGACAACAACAGTCACAATAGTGGACAATGGGCCGGACCCACATGGCGCCCAACATGCCAGGCGACACCCCCGAGCGCCCACGCAGGCCCACGACCACCCACCCCAGACGCACACCGACAGCCGCAGGCCACCCTGCAACTACAGCCACCCCGGAGCAACCTGATGGAAACACGGCCATCAACCCGCGCCAATGGCCCCTCAACCACCCCCAAGCACCAACACACACCCGCCGCCAATGACACCGGGGCGATGCGACAAAGCGCCTCACCCCGCAATACAACAGCAGGGCGGCCGGGACAAGCAGGCCCCAAAACGCCAGCCCCCATGCCACTAGATGGACTGCACAACCCCTGCCACCCAACAAAGTTCTCCTACCCATACATACGTCCTCCACCCCCCAGACATCTACCCACAAGTAACCGCTTCCATACACACACGTACCCCCACCCACCGTCACACATGCCCACCTACACCCAGACACAGCCCCACCTGCCCACTCAACACACACTCACTTCCGCATCCGCTCATACACAAGCCCCCACTCATACACACTCTCTCTCTCTCACACACACACACACACACACACACACACACACACACACACACACACACACACACACACACACGCAGACCCCAGTGGACGGGGAGGGCGACCCAGGATGCCGGCACCAACCCCAGGGTGCCACCAGGGCCCCAGGGAAAACATGACCTCGCCATGCAAGGATGCACCGGGGACAACCCCCACCACTGGCGCACACCTGACCCCAGCACCAGGGGCCCAGGGCCAGACCCAGACCCAGACCCCCCCCAAGGGGTGAGGCCAGCCGGCCGGGGGCCACAGCCCCCCCCCCCCACAGCCCCCCCCCCCCAGGGCCAGACAGACAGCCACCCCGGAACAGGCCCCCTGGACACCCACGGTCGGGGCGCAGCCAGCCACCAGAGGTGCCAAGGAGAGCGAGTCACCGCCCGCCACCCCTCAGATTATAGAATTAATAAGCGGGGACCAGAGAGAATTGAATTCCGCCAATTGATTATTTGAGGAGGCTGACATTCTCTCCAGGCTAATATAATCCAATAGTAAGTTACTATAATAAGTCATGCATAAGTTATTTCTTGATTTCCAATTCATGAGGATAGTTTTCTTTGCGATGCATAAGGCAGTGAGAACCATGTGTGACATCCTTGCATCTATATTTATTTCACTTAAATCATCTAATATGCAAAGTGTGGGTGAGGGTGGGACACTATACCCAAGCCATGCCGACAGGTCTTCACATGTCTTCTGCCAGAACTTTTGAACCGGTGCACAGGACCACATAGCATGCATATAGCTATCCAGGACATTGCTGGTGCAGTGAGAGCAGATATTTGTGATTCAGGCCCATTTTGAACATCCTTTGTCCTGTGTAATGAATTCTATGTAGAACTTTATACTGTATAAGTTGTAAGTTAGAGTTTTTAGTCATCTTAAAAGTGTTTAAACATATTTGTGTCCAGAAACTTTCCTCCTTATTAATCAATAAGTCTGTCTCCCATTTTGATATTGGAAGAGATACGGACTCATCCAACTTTGATAATAGTCCATGTATTTTCAATATCAATTTAGGGGAATGGAGATTTAGAAACTCTGCCACCTTAACTGGTACCTCTAAATCTGTCTGATTAAGATTAAATCTTGCTTTTATTATGGATTTAAGCTGTTAATATTCAAAATACTTTTTATCACTGATTTCGTATTGTGACACTAGTTCCTGAAATTGGATAAAATTTCCACCTTGAATAAGATGTTCTAAGTTATTTATTCCCTTCTCTTGCCATAGTGGAAATTTTAATGTCCTTTTTTGTTGCAGGATATCAGGATTATTCCAAATGGGTGTGAGTTTACAGGGGACAAGTGAAGACCCTGTTATTTTTAAAAATTTCCACCAAGCCATCAGGGAGGAGCTGATATTAATACTTTTAAAACTAACTAACTAACTAACTAACCTGCACTTATATAGCGCTTTTCTAGTCACAAAGACCACTCAAAGCGCTTTCATTAATACTAACCCTCTATTCTAAGGGCCTATAGGAAACAGATATCTAGGGACAATTTAGAACAGCCAATTAACCTAACATGCATGTCTTTACCTAGGGCCACTTTAAAGTCTCCAATTAACCTAACCTGCATGTTTTTGGCATGTGGGAGGAAACCGGAGAAATCCCGGAGTAAACCCACGCAACACGGGGAGAACATGCAAACTCCACACAGATCACTGTTGGTCGGGGGCTGGGATCGAACCCACGATCCCACGATCCCCACAATCCCCCGGCCAAGGGTAAACTGTGCTGCCGCAGTGCTAACCACTGCGCCACCGTGCAGCCCAAACAGTCATGGCGTTTAATACAGGGACTTATAAAAGGTAAGTCAGAGATATTTAGTGACCCAGAGAGAGCCTTTTCAGCATCTAACCATGGTGGAGGGTTTTTAAACTAATCCGTGATGGTTTATCCTTCCATAAAAATTTACTTATATTTGAGTCTAGAGACTTAAACCAGGCCGTTGATGGTTGGGTAGGAATTATTGAGAACAAATAATTGATTTTAGGAAGGACCATCATTTTAATGGTTGTGACTCTTCCCATTAATGAAAAAGTAGTGTCCTCCAGCACGTAAGGTCGTCTTGTATTGTTTTTAAAAGGAGAATATGATTTAGTCGCAATAACTCTGAGAGCCTGGGGAAATATCTATTTCTAACTATTTAACATTTCCTGATTGTATTGGAATAGTAGATGTATTTGAGAAATTGCAATTTATAGGTAAAACTATTGATTTTACCCAGTTAATAGAGTAGTCTGATAATGATGAAAATTTATCAATGAGCGCCACTGTCTGAAGGAGAGATCTTTGTGAGTTTTCAAGGAAAATCAATACATCATCAGCATAAAGACTTATCTTGTGTTCCTTTTCTCCAGTTTGAATACCTCTGATATCAACATTTTGTCATATGGCTGCTGCTAATGGTTCAATAAAGATGGTAAAAAGTGAGGGAGAGAGTGGACACCCCTGCCTAGTATCTCTCTGGAGATTAAAGCTTTGGGAATTCTGATCATTTGTTTGGACAGACCCAGCTGGACACCTATACAGTGTTTTAATCCAGTTTATGAAAGATGAACCAAACCCGAACTTGTTTAACACCATAAAAAGAAATTTCCAGTTAACACGGTCAAAGGCTTTCTCTGCATCCAGGGACAATATTGTAGTTTCTGTTATTGATCTTGTAGTAGTCTATTAAATTAAATAGCCTACGTGTATTATCAGCCAAGTGCCTACCCTTGATGAAACCTGCTTGATCTGGGTGTATAATAAACGGAATTGTCCTTTCCAGTCTTTTGGCGAGAGCTTTGCAAATTATTTTAAGATTGACATTCATAAGTGAGATGGGACGGTAGCTGGATTGAAGCGTAGGTTCTTTTCCAGGTTTAAGGAGCAGGATAATACTAGCCAAATTCATATTTGGAGGAATTACATTATCTTCTTTAATTTGGTTCACCATTTTAAAAAAAGTAGGTGCCATCACAGGCCAAAATTCTTTATAAAATTCTACTGGAAAACCATCTGGTCCCAGGGCTTTGTTGTTTGGGATGTGCTTAAGTGCCTCCTGGAGTTCAGACACCTGAAGAGGTGCATCCAGAGCTGCAATCTGTTCATTATTTAATTGTGGTAAATTAATATTGTCCAAAAATTTATTTATCTCTGAGTCAGATGGGTTAACTTGAGATGAGTAGAGGTTTTCATAAAACTTTCTGAAGGAGTTATTTATTTCTTCAGGCTCATGGGTAATATTTCCAGTCATATCCTTGATAGAGTGGATAGTTGTTTTTTCTTTATTCAAGCTAAGCTGGTTCACAAGATATCGCCCCGATTTATTACTGTGTTCAAACTTCTCAAGACACAGTCTTTGTATTAAAAACTGTGCTCTTTTGTTTGTAATTTCTTTTAATTCCTGCTTTAATTTTCTCAGATTGTTAAGTGTCTGTTCCTGTGGGGAAACGGCACAGGTTGTCTCCAGTGATTTAATTTTCTGTTCTGAGTCCAGTACCAGTGCTTTTTTCTTTTTTATTCTTATATGAACAGTAAGAGATTATTTTACCTCGCATGACTGCTTTTGCTGCTTCCCGAAGAACACCTGGGGATATTCCTGGCACATCATTATATTTCAGATATGATTCCCACTCTTTATTAAAGTGGTTAATAAAGTCTTTGTCTTTCAGTAGTGATATTAAATTTCCAGCTCCTAGTTTCCCTTGTAGCTTTCCTATTTACTAGTGTAAGAGATACTGGATGGTGATCGCTAATAGCTTGATTTGAACATATTTCAGTGTCTGTGATGTCCTTCACAATAGAGTTACTGGCTAAAAAGAAATCTAGATGCAAATGTGAACTATGAACTGATGAAAAAAAAGTATATTACCGAAGAGTTGGGTGAAGAGAACGCCATTCATCGCAAAGACCAAAATCATTCATGTACTGTTTGAGAGTGTCAGTAGCCTGCCATTTTCGGTGATTCCCTGATGTACTGAGCCTGTCGATTGCATGGTTTAATACCAGGTTGAAGTCCCCTCCTATTATAAGTGTAGTGTCCAAGTGCTCAGAAAGAGAAGTGAAAAAAGTGTGAAAATAGGATGGGTCGTCAACATTTGGGCCATAAACGCTTGCAATACATAGATCCAAATTTTGGACTGAGATTTTTAGTATTATAAATATACCATCCAGCTCTGTTATGGTGTTATTCACAACAAAGTGTATTCTTCTGTTTACCAGTATATGTACCCCCCTTTGTTTAGAATTTAAGCCGGCTGAGTACATGTGGGGGAATTCCGGGGAGGTGAGTGCATCTACAGACGACTTAGAGACATGTATCTCCTGCAATAAGACAAAGTCTACCTGTAGATCGTTCAGTCGATTAAAAACTTTTAGCCTCTTCTCCCTGGTTCCAATTCCACGTATGTCCCACGTGACAAGCTTAAATGTGGACATGTTTTCACTAACTGGTTGTGTACTAAAGACTAACTAAATGTGCCTATGTGATTATATGTCTGTAATGTATGCATATACATGGCTGCACGGTGGCGCAGTGGTTTAGCACTGTGGCAGCACAGTTTTACCCTCGGCCGGGGGATCGCGGGGATCATGAGATCGTGGGTTCGATCCCAGCCCCCGACCAACAGTGAGCTGTGTGGAGTTTGCATGTTCTCCCCGTGTTGCGCGGGTTTACTCCGGGATTTCTCTGGTTTCCTCCCGCACACCAAAAACATGTAGGTTTAGGGCGCTCACGCACGCAGCGACCAGCAGCCGGTGGCTTGTCACCAGACTGCAAACCAAGTCTACCTACGGGTACAAATAAGTAACAAAAAAAAAAAAAAAAAAAAAAAAAATACAGTATGTGTATATATATACTGTATGTTGTGTGTAAAGCATACACCTACGCATATATAATTGGGTGTGCACGCATGATGTCTCTGTGCCATTTGCCTGCAATTGCAAGCAAATGGGGTGCATGTATTTCAAGTTATTTCCTATAAACCAGAAGTATGAGAAAAAACAGACATAAAGGTTAGTAAATGGTGAAAAAATGCAGATAACATACAACAATGGCCTAAGAACTTCAAAAAAATTAACTACAACAGACAAACAACAACCTCAACAACAAAGAAATAAACATTTTGACAACTGTTAACAAATTAAACTGAGATCGAGTAAGAGACCTGCGCACAATCGTACTCTTTTTCAATCTGTAGCTAAAAAATAAATAAAAATAACTCAGCAAAAAACAAAATAGGCTCTAGAATAACCAGGGCGTTATAGTTTCATCCATAAACAGCTTGCCACAGAAACAATAGCTCGTTTACCTTCTTAGATGTTTTGTTTCCTAATAGGAAAAAGCTTCCTTCTCCTTTCAAAGATTTCCTGTGGAAATTGATCATTTAGACCATAACTGATGTTTTTAAGTTGCCTGCCCTGCCTCAGTACCAAATTTTTTTTCCTAAAATGCTCAAATTTGGTAACAATAGGTCTGGGGCATTTATTCTGGGAATTTTTTTGCCCAATTTAGTGGACACGGTGGAAGGTAATTGAATTTGTGACTTTGGGGGATAGTTTTAGTTGTGATAAGATAAATTCACGGACCAGCTGTTCTGGATTGTCATTATTTTTTTCAACAATTCCAGAAAAAACGAGGTTATCTCTCATGCTGCGTGACTGCAAACTGAGAACCGTTTCCTTCATTTTTCGGTTTTCTCCCTCAACAACGCCAAGCCGCGTGGTTAGTGTGTTTACTGACTTTTTCAGGCTGTTATTTTCTTCTACAAGAGAGATGAGCTGTGCTTGACTGAACTCTAAACTCTCCCGCAAACTCTGGAACTCTTGATGAAGGAGCTCGACCAGCGCCAGTCTACCATCCATGCTGGTAAGTTTATTCTCAATGGAGAAAAGGATGTCACTAACCTCGGTGCCCTGCTGTTATTTCTTGGGCGTTATTTTTTGCGAATCTGCGGGTCTCGGTCATTTAGACTGACAAGCAGCGGCGGAACGCACACTTGCCTGCTCCATGACACAACAACGGTAATAGAACTCGTCGATGTAGTTCTCTAGTCCCTCCAGCTCTGTATGAAAAAAGAAAGATAGACACAGACAATTAGTTAATGAATTAATTACAAAAAACAAAAAACTACCTATGGAAAAGTTTGTTTTTAAGCTCGGTTGACAGCAGTCGCCGTTTGGATTATTGCGCAAATTGTCTCGAGACGTCTCGCGATCACAGCATCGCCCCCCTTACCTCACAAGGACGAGGCGCTTCTGATTCTCCGCCTCACACACTTGCAGACAATTCCTTTGACTTCATGCTTCATCCATCCATCTTCTTCTGCTTAATCCTTTTTGGGTTGAGAAAAAAAGTTGCAAATTTATGCTTAAAAATTTGCAAATTTACAAGAAAAAAATCACAGTTTTATAAGAAACAAGTTGCAAATTTATGAAAAAATGTTTTAAATGCTTGAGAAAAAAGTTGCAAATTTACAAGAAAAAAGTTGCGGATTTAAAAGACAAAAGTTGTAAATTTTGGAGAAAAAATTTTACAGATTTAAAAGAATGCAAATTAAACAGAAAAAAGTTGCAAATTAAATGGTTTTAAATATATGAGAAAAAAGTTGCAAATTTACAAGAAAAAAGTTGCAAGTTTCTGATTAAAAATAAATCAGAAGAAATTGCTGCAAATTTATGAAAAAAAGTTTTAAATCTATGAGAAAAAAGTGTCAAATTTACAAGAAAAAAAGTTGTGGAACTAAACTAAAAAAGGAGCAAATTTAGGTTCAGATTCAGAGAACTATATTAATCCCAAAAAGAGCAATTAATTTGCAGCTCCCCCAAACACACAAACATAAACTAACACATACTCACACACACAAAAAAACCTTATGAGAAAAAATTGCAGATTTGCAAGAAAAAAGAAGCAAATTTAAAAGAAAATAGTTGTAGATTTAAAATAAAGTTACAAATTTAAAAGAACAAAGTTGCATATTTAAAGTTGGTCCTTCAGATGCATCTTATGCTGTTATTAGGGGTGGGCAATATGGCCCAAAAATGATATCACAATATTTCTGTGAATTTTCACAATAATGATATTCTTCACGATATCATAGTTTTTTCTTTTAAATTTATAAAGGACAGTCTCACAGGCCAGTGTTAATTATGTCCAACATATTCAGTAAAAACAAAAACTCTTATTTCTCCAGTTTATAAAGAGCAGTTTAGGATGTGTTTCAAACTTTTTTTTATTCTGTATCAAACATTACCAGAAAATATTATAAACCACCACATCGTAAATGCACTGAGGGGTGAACTGGGACAAAAATTCAGGCCGGGAATTTGACTTCATCCTTGGCCACCCTGTTGTTGGAAACCAGAAACCACCACAGTTTTAGTAGGCCACCATTTTAAAATAACGGGTATCAGACTAGTTATAAATGTAGTTATGACCTTCAGCTGGGAGGAAAATTATGCATTTGAATTTTAATAGTCAACTGATCTATTGATTATTAAAACAATTGATTGACTAAATGTCATGGCAGGAGGTAAGCAAGTACACTCTCTTTCTCTTTCTCTTTCTCTCTCTCTCTCTCTCTCTCTCTCTCTCTCTCTCTCTTTCTCTCACTCTCACACACACACACGATTAATCATCTATCTGCTTCAGCCGCGCAGCTACTGGACTCCACCCTATTTAAGGGATGAGCTGTCATCACTCTCTGTGGAATTGTCTTGACACCACAACCAGCCTTGCCACGAGACTAACAGTTTGCCAAGCTACAGCTACAGCCCTTTAGTGTGTGTGCTCCAGTTCGCTCGTGACTCTGCCCCAGCCCTGACTCCCCAGCTACCACGGAACCCAGTAAGCCTGCTCTGTTACCTGCTCATTGTGAGATCACCAGCTTCCATGTCTCTCCCACCTTGTTGTGCCTCTGCTTGTTGCCTCTGGAAGGCCTGTGTCTCAGGAGCAACTCTCCCCGCCTCTTCTGGAGTTCCCTGCTCACTGTAGCATCAGCTTCTCCTCAGGCTTATTCAGGAAATCACTCTTCTTCATCTTAAAGAAATTCTCACTCAGCTCTGGTCAAGAATTGCTGTCTTTTCATCCGGACCCTGTCATGAGCCAAGCCAGCTTGGTTTTCTCTGGCTCGGTCCTGATCTCTCTGTGGGTCTCAGGGCCATGGTGTATGCATGTTTAGCATGTATTTCCAGTGTGTACCGTGCCCATAACCACTGCTCTGGGTCCGGCAGCTGTGTGTCTGCTGACAGTCTACCGGTCTGACCACGCCCCCTCACTGATCACCATCAGCTGTTCCCAGCCCCGTTGATCATCTTTCCCAGGCCTTGCCCAGGTGCCTCCAATCTACCATCCCCAGCAATGCATGTACTTAAGGAGCCTTTTTCCAGTCACGCATTGCTGGGTCATTGTACTAGACATACAGTCTTCACTCATCGTATTTAGTCTATGTCATCAAACGACTGTGTTCACTAGTGCTTCATTTGGACCTACTCTGACAAGCTCCAGTCTGGTGAGTGTAATCTGCGTGTGTATTTTCCCCGGTATTCTCACCCGGACTGTTGAGCATCCTGGAGGACTCCTTGAACCTTTGTGAATAGTTTGCACTGGAACTGTTTGTCAGTATTGGTGTTAATAAATGTGTGTGTGGTGTAACCCAGCGTGTAAATCCTCGTCCTTTCACCCCTCCTCCGTGCACTTTTCCACAGCGCACGAGGAGATCATGACAGAATGACCGAGCCTTTATAAAAAGGATTTAGCGGGCTACACCCACACAATCCTTTTTTCATTTTTTGGACTGCTTCATTTTCATCCATCTGTGTTTGGAGCGCATTATGTCCCCAGCTCGTCGACCTCATCCAAGAAGAGGAGGATTGGCAGCGCGGTCTCCAAGCCTGGAGGAGGAATGGGCAGCAGACTTCATCCAGAGCTATGTGGATGAGTTTCTCACTGCCAGCGGACCCGAGAGGGATTGGTGGAGCATTTATGGAGCGGTGGGGATTCTGGAGGCACATCCTGGCCTTTGGAGGTACCCCCAGTATGCGGAACTGCTGGCTTCCGTCACCGCGCTCCAGCGCTCGTCCTCTGGGCTGAAGATAGAGTCATCTCCCGTTGGACCGCAGCACGCATGGAGGTGCGCTCCACGGAGGAACGGCTCCATTCCCTCCGCTCCTGCTCCAGTTACCCTAGCTCCACCACAGCGGCGTCACCCTGCGTTGGAACGCCGGGAGAAGCCTTCCTCGTCTTCGGCAGCCGCTGTCTCTCCAGCCGCCGAGAGGTCCTCCAGGGTTGTCCCGGCTACGCCCACTTCTGCATCATCGGAGCCGGCTCCTCCACAATCCTTTGAAGGGGCCAAAACAGCTCCTGGCCTTGGGGGAGGCCCAGTTACAGCAGTCCACTGGGTCCTCTCCTGCAGCTGCAGAGATTAATTTATTTCCTATTCTCTCTGTGTCTCCTCCAATTCTCCCTGAGTGCCCATTGGCCCAAGGGCAGCGCCTTCAGATAGTGGAGGAGCTGGTGGCTTCAGAGGATTCCGCCCCAGAGCCAGCATGGAGAGGCCCCCCTGCAGCCATGCTGGAGGAGTTCCCTGCTTCTTCTCCCGGGCCGGCGCCTGCTCAGTCCCTGGGAGTGCCGACGGACGAGGAGTGGTCAACCCTGCTCACCGTGCTCAACAGCCAGGTCAAAGAGGAGCATTGAGAGAGGGAGGAGCGCCGCGAGAGGGAGGCCCAAGGACGTGCTTCCCCGGCTGCAAGGGTTCCACCCCCCACGCCTGCTCAATCCCCGGGCTTATCATCAGATGAGGAGTGGTCGAACCTGCTCTCCGCACTCCATCGCTGGGTCGAGGAGGAGTCGGATGAGGGTCCCCCAGTGCTTGAGCTCCTCGTGACCACTCCGCCTCCCTCTCCAGAGAAGACGGAGCTTCTCAGCACGACTGACTCGCTGCCCTGCATGGCGCGTTGCATCCTGGACTATCTGGTCCCCGATCCATCCGGGAGGAAGAGGAGGAGGAGCTCCTGCTGGAAGAGGTGTCCGGTCTCGCTGCCGCAATACAAGAAGGAATGCCTGGAGGGGGGAGACATCTCAGAGGCCGCTGAGGACATATCATGTCAGGAGGACAGGCAAGTTATTTCTCATTTAACCTTTATGCTTGATGGACAATTCTGCCTGCCTCCTGGTGAGGCGACTCAGGGTGAGCAACCCCCTGAGTGCTCCGCCCCAGCGGCATGTAGTGCCCCCATATCCGACCTCACCCAATCCTTTCTGTGTACTCCCACGAGCTCGCTGGCACCGGATCCAGGTCGCTCGAGGGGAGAGGAACCAGAAGCTCGGGAAGGTCCAGCTCATGGGTTAGCGGAAAGGTCGTCCTCGGCCACCAAACCAGAGGAGATGGTGACGAGGAGGACGGCGCACGGGAGCACACGAGCACCAGGACTGTTACCACTATCACACCAGTTGCCCACAGATGACGACGTGGGCCCAGTGGTCCCGGAGGAGGTTGACGGGGGTGTTAGCACCCGACGGACCGGAGGAACCTGCGCACTCTAAATTGCCGGAGTCCTGGACAGCAGTAGAGCCCGAGTTCAGGCAAGTGTGCTCCATTATATCAGAAGTTTCAATGTCGATGTCACACTGCCCAACTCATGGTGAGGAGGACCCGGGGCAGCTCCCAGTAGCCCTCGGGACCGCCTCACTGGGCTCTACTGCTGCCAGCAACCCTGACCCGGTCTCTCTTTCTCCCTCTCTGGGTTTGGAGCTCCCTGACAGGGTCGCCGGAGAGCAGCTGATCCCACCAGAGGCGTCCGAGGATTGGGGGTTAGCGCCAGGGGTCAAGGGGAACATGACCTCCCCCGTTGGGGAGATCACTGTGGGTGCAGCTAAGCTCCAGCCGGAGTTCACCGTGGGTGCAGCTAAGCTCCAGCCGGAGTTCACTGTGGTTGCAGCCAAGCTCCAGCCGGAGATCACCATGGGTGCAGCCAAGCTCCAGCCGGAGGTCACTGCTGGTGCAACGAAGCCTCAGCTGGTGGTCACCGCGGGTGCAGCAGAGCTGGCCCGGTTGGGGTCCACTGTGGGTGCAGTGGAGCCGGCCCAGTCGGAGTCCATCGCAGGTGCAGCGGGGCCGGTTCGGTTGGGGTCCATCACGGAAGCAGCCGAGGCCCAGATCGGGACCACCGAGGGTGTTGTGGGTCTGCCCAAGGATGCCGTGGCTCCCTTCTCCTCTCTGTCCAATGCCGTGGGGGTTCCCTCTCTATGGTCCGGTCACACCCCTGTGAGCCTTCCAGTGGGCAGACCACCTCCTGCTTCATCCTGCCGGTCCTGGTGGCTTTAAAGCGCTGGCCGACCACCTGAGGGATTGGGGTCCTTGGCCAGATGGCCCGTGCAGTCCAGTAGGCCACCAGACTCTGTCCGCCGGACTGCCTGCTGGGTCTGGGACTCGGGGTGGCCTCCCGAGCCTCCATGCCTTTGGACTTAGAAGGGCTATTGTGGACCCTGGGCGGGGTGTTGTGTTCCCACCTTTCCTGTTCCCCCTACCTCCCACCTGGGTTTGTGTTGTTTGTTCCTGTTGGGGGGGGGTTACCTTGGGTGTCTAGGAATCCACCACTGAAAGGGGCGGCTCTGTCATGAGCCGAGCAGGCTTGATTTTCCCCGGCTTGGTCCTGATCTCTCTGTGGGTCTCGGGGCCATGTTGTATGCATGTTTAGTATGTATTTCCAGTGTGTACCGTGCCCATAGCCACTGCTCTGGGTCCGGCAGCTGTGTGTCTGCTGACAGTCTACCGGTCTGACCACGCCCCCCTCACTGATCACCATCAGCTGTTCCCAGCCCTGTTGATCATCTTTCCCGGGCCTTGCCCAGGTACCTCCAATCTACCATCCCCACCAATGTGTGTACTTAAGGAGCCTTTTTCCAGTTACGCATTGCTGGGTCATTGTAATAGACATACGGTCTTCGCTCATCGTATTTAGTCTATGTCATCAAAGGACTGTGTTCACTAGTGCTTCATTTGGATTTACTCAGACAAGCTCCAGTCTGGTGAGTGTAATCTGTGTGTGTGTTTTCCCTGGTATTCTCACCCAGACTGTTGAGCGTCCTGGAGGACTCCTTGAGCCTTTGTGAATAGTTTGCACTGGAACTGTTTGTCAGTATTGGTGTTAATAAATGTGTGTGTGGTGTAACCCAGCGTGTAAATCCTTGTCCTTTCACCCCTCCTCCGTGCGCTGTGGAAAAGCGCACGGGGAGATCATGACAGACCCCAGTGTAAACAATTTTACTTTTGTAGAGAAACCTGATAAGGATTTGCTTTTAAAGGGGACTATAAAACTCTTGGAGTCAAATCCCAACTAGACAGTTCATGCTGATAGCATCTGTTCGTACCAGGAACTGATACTCTTAAAAAGTCATAAACTCCTTTAGCTGACAGATATATGGTTGCCTCCTTCTTTTGGACATATAGCAGGACCCTCTCGGCAGCCCCTTCTCACATTCCAAAGACCTAAAAATTATCTACAGCTCAACAGTACCTCCTAGTGGACATCTACGGAATATGTTTCATTGTGCAATCTGGGACTGTTAATTCTGATTGAACATTAAAGCTTTTCTTCCAGCTCTCATTTCCCAGGATTCTAAGGACACTGTGAAGCTAATCGCCAATAATGGTTTACAATACTTCATTAATCCTTGATTTAAATGTGAGTGCATGTCTTAGGAATGTCTTTTTCATTGATGTTATTCAAATGAATGTTAAAATTATTAGTAATAGTATAAATGCATGGTCACTGAATATTAACCTTGAGACACTTAATTTAGTTAGATTTTATATTGAGTATGTAATGAATTTCATAGGAACTGAATGAATGTATTCTCAAACTCTGTCCGTCTTCCCACTCGCAATAATCAACCACCAGGCTGCCTCTCTGTTGGATAATGCCCTTGCATTTGATTGGCTGTTCACAGACAAAGAAATGTTCCCTCATTGGACAAAAGCCCATTCAAACTCCTCTTTTCATTCATTCATTCATTCATTCATTCATTCATCTTCTTCCACTTAATCCTTTTTTCGGGTCGTGGGGTGGGGGTGGGGGGCTGGAGCCTATCCCAGCATCCTTGGGTGAGAGGCAGGGCACACCCTGGACAGATCGTCAGTACATCGCAGGGCCATCACAGAGAGACAGACAACCATTCAGTCTCACAGTCATACCTAAAGACAATTTAGAATCCCCAGTTTGATGCCAATTAACCTAACTTGCATGTTTTTGGCATGTGGGAGGAAACCAGAGAAATCCCGGAGTAAACCCACACAGACACGGGGAGAACATCCAGACTCCACACAGATCACTGTTGGTCGGGGGCTGGGATTGAACCCAGGATCCCCCGGCCAAGGGTGAGTTGCTGTGCTGCCGCAGTGCTAACCACTCCGCCACCACACTGTCCTCAAACTCCTCTTTAAGGAAGATAATTGGTCCATCTTGCTGCCAGTCACACTTGTATTATATCAGAAGTGGGACCCTTTAAAAAGAGAGAGGGCGCCGCCCTATGCAATTTTTTCAGTCTTTCAGTCTTTTGTGTTCTTCTGCAGTCTCTTGAACCATTGTTTTTCTGTTGTCTTTAGGTTTTTGTCTAAGGTGTTCTGTAAACTCGTGTTCTGTGTGTCTGAACTTTGTCAAGTCCTGCGCTAGCTTTCTTAAATCGTCTTTTGATAAGTATGTGCCTGTTTCCTGTTAACTGAGGAGAAACTATTCTTTTCCTATGAGCTTGCTTTTAAAGAGAGTTAAACTCTCAAATCTTTTTTTCCTTCACCTCAGAACACGTTCTTATCTTATTTAAATGTTTTTCTTGGACTTTTTGACTTTCACTGCCATTAAAGTGGACTCTTAATTTCCCTGTTTTAAAGTGAACTGATAGATTTTTGGACTTTTTTTTTTTTCCTGTCTCACCCACATATGACAACGCTAAGAAACCAGGACCTCGTGGGTGAAACAGACTAAAACATTTTTCCTTCAGCCTTTGGGTTTGTCCTGTGGGCCGGGGACATACTAAATTTGGACTGGTTGCCAAAGGACGTCATGCCTGCTCCGGGGCCAGCCTTCACTCTGTCGCCGGCTCCTCACCGCACGCCCCATGGGAGCCCCCAGCCGAGTCTACGCTTCTCACAGCTGTGAACAATCTGAAAGATGACCAGCAGTCACTTTCCCCGTGTGCCACCTTACTGGTGCCGACCACTGCTGAATACCTGGAACCAGCTGTTCGTAAGTGAGACTCCAACTTTCCTATCTGCTGGGTTTAAATGAGATGTCCTAAATATCAATTATAATTGAACATAACCAATATTTCATGGTACAATTAGTCCCTAAGCTGTAGGACAAAGCTATAAACTGAAGGAAGATTCTTATTAATTTTTTTATAACCTCCGGTAATTTTTGTAGATTAATTCAGAAGTTCCTTTTCCAGATAATCAGCTTATGTAATTTTTCACCATAAAGTTGTGTTTTGATTTTTAGTTACCTCAGCCTTCCATTGCATTACAGTTAAAACATAAAATCTGGTTTCCTCTTGGTTCCACAAAGGTTTAACTATAGATTTTATGCTTAGGAATCCATTAACAGTCAATGTGATATCTAACACCTGTTTACCATTTGAATCTGTTTACCCATCATTTGAATGCCATGTCATGTGACCTGAATGAGTTTCATTTAATAAACTTGTAAACGAGAGAAGTTGAAGTGTTTTCCTTTGCATATATGCTTTCCTGGGCCACGGGAAAGCATATATATATTTGGAGCCTCCACCTGCAGCAGAACACGTAATTATTGTCTCACATTTCAACCCTCTCTATATAGAACTACTTGCCAGTGATAGATTTGATGTTAACATCCCATTTCTCCTCTCCCCTCTAGAGAGCTCCTGTCCCGACACTACAATCATGATTATTGTAAATAAATCACTACCTTGCACCTTACCTGACAATCTGTTGTGGTCTCTGCTCCTTGGGTCCTGTCTTCATTTGAAACATGTCATTACAATTCCACCAGTCTCAGGACCCGGCAGGCACTGCAACAGGGTCCCCATTAGAACGTCTCACTGCGGTCGAGGGTAAGTTGGATCAATTAGCACACCAATCAGCAATAACTCAGAATCAGCTGGGCAAATTCATGAATCAACTCGCTTCTCTCTTCCTGTCTAGCCCGGCGGTCGTGGACTCTCCTCCGTCGACTGTCGCCGCTGCCTCGTCTGCTGAATCAGCACTGTCTGGTTGAGCTCTTTCCATCCCAACTCCCGCCCGCTATAGCGGAAGAACGGGGGGTTGCAAAGGGTTCCTCTTACATACCATTTAGTTTTCCAAAGAACCCCCGCTGATTTTTCAACGGACCAAAGCAAAGTAAGCTATTTAATCACGCTTTTAGACGGTCTTGCCCTTGAGTGGGCGCAGGTATTTGTTAGCGGTTCTGGAAATCCTGATGTTCCTTACCAGGAATTTACTTGTGAGTTCGAGAAGGTTTTTGGCCACTCTAGACGGGAGGGGGACATTTCTAATTGCCTGCTAAGTTCTAGACAGGGCACCCAAACAGTAGCCAGTTATGCCGTTTGCATTCGCATTCTCGCTGCTGAATCTGGTTGGAATGACGTGGCACTCAGGGGTGTGTTTCTGTGGGGGGTAAATTCTACACTCAAAGATGAGTTGGCGGCCAGGGATGAACAACCCTTGCTCGGCAGTCTAATTTCTTTGGCTGTTCGGACAACCGTCTCTGTGACCAAGCCTCTGTACGCTCCCATTCTGTCTCTGGTCCTCCCCCTCGCGCTGCACCCTCCACGCCCCGCCTCCTAGCACTTCCTCCGAGTTCGGCACCAGACGTTGCCGAACCTATGCAGCTCGGGCGCACTCGTTGTTCACCCACTGAATGTCAACGCAGGAAAGATGCAGGGTGGTGCTTTTATTGTGGTACTTCCGGGCATTTTGTTGCTGACTGTCCGGACTGCCCAAACGACTCCGCCCGTCAGTCACAACAGGGGGATTGACAGGCAAGGAGTCAACATCCAAAGCCCCTCTAAGACTTTCCTTGCCCTTTTGTTCCAGTTTAATTTGGTTGAACATTCCACTTCCATCCAAATTGATTCTGGGGCAGAACAAAATTTTATTTCTGACAAGTTGGTGTCCCATTTGCAGATTCCCACTGCTGCTATGACCCTGCCTACCCCTGTGGTCTTACTATCTGGGTCTAGGTTAACCACAATCACTAGGATGACTGCCCCATTTCAATTACAGTTTCTGGTAACCATCAGGAACACCTCCAATTCCTAGTTTTTCCCTCCCCTTCCTCTGAGGTAATTTTAGGGTTCCCCTGGCTGAGACTGCATAACCCCTCTATTGATTGGGCCTTAGGTAAAATTAAGTCCTGGAGCAGTTTTTGCTTATCTTCTTGCCTTCTCTCTGCACCTTGGTCACCTGTTTTGCCCCAAGACCCTAGCCTAGAGACGCCTCCTGACCTGACCCTTGTGCCCGAGGAGTTCCATGACCTTGCCCCTGTTTTCAGTAAGATTAAAGCTCTGTCTCAACCTCCACACAGGCAATACGACTGCACCATCAATCTCCAGCAGGGGACACAACTGCCTAACAGCAAGCTGTACAGCTTATCCGGCCCCAAGAGAGAGACGATGGCGACGTATATTAAGGAGTCACTTCAGGCAGGAATCATCAGACCCTCATCCTCCCCAGTGGAGGCAGGCTTCTTCTACGTGGGTAAGAAGGATGGAACCCTTAGGCCTTGCACAGACTATCGTGAGTTGAATGCCATCACCATCAAGGATAAGTATCCGCTACCTCTGATGAGCTCGGCCTATGAACTCATTCAAGGGGCAACAGCGTTCACTAAGTTAGACCTGAGGAATGCCTACCACCTGATCCATATAAGGGAGGTGGATGAGTGGAAGACTGGGCTTCACTCACCTATGGGCCATTTTGAATACCTGGTCATATCAATGACATCTTGAGGGACTTTCTGAACTTGTTCATCTTTGTTTACCTGGATGACATCCTGGTTTTCTCCTGCTCTGTAGAGGAACACAGGGTTTACATGAGATGAGTGCTGCAGCAGGTTTTGGAGAACCAACTGTATGTAAAAGCCAAGAAATGTGAGTTTTTCACCACTTCTACATCCTTTCTCGGGTTCATTATTGCTGAGGGAGAATTAAAACCCGATCCCATTAAGGTCCAGGCAGTTTTGGACTGGCCTACCCCCACCACTCGTAAGCAGCTGCAGCATTTCTTGGGGTATGCCAATTTCTGCAGAAGGTTTATTAAGAACTACAGCCATGTGACAGCCCCTGTAACCCAGCTCACCAATCCCAAGGTCCCTTTCAGGTGGTCGGAGTCAGCTGAGACGGCGTTCACAGAACTAAGGACCTTGTTTTCTCAGGCCCCCATCTTTGTCCAAGTGGACCCAACACGTCAGTTCATTGTGGAGGTGGATGCATCAGATTGTGGTGTGGGGGCTGTTCTATCCCAGCGTTCCTCCTCTGATGGCAAGTTGCATCCTTGTGTCTTCTTCTCCTGTTGCCTGAGCCCGGCTAAGCAGAACTATGACGTGGGGGATCGGGAGCTCCTGGCAGTCAAGCTGGCATTGGAGGAGTGGCGGCATTGGCTGGAGTGGGCTATGCAACCTTTTTTGGTATGGACTGACCATCGCAACCTGGAATACCACAAGTCGGCCAAACGCCTGAATTCCTGCCTGGCCCGGTGGGCATGGTTCTTCAGCAGATTCAGTTTTACACTGTCCTACCGGCCTGGAACTAAGAATGTCAAGCCCGATGCCCTGTCTTGCCAGTTTTCCCCTGACACCAGGTCCCCAGTCTCTGAACCCATTCTTCCTCCTTCCTGTATTGAGGGCGCCATTTCCTTTCAGGTGGAAAAGATGCGCGCCACCCAGATGACAGAACCTGACCCTGGGGGGGGGGGGGCAGACTGTACGTTCCTACATCAGTGTGGGGGGACGTCATCCACTGGGTACACACGGCCCGTTTTACCTGTCACCCTGGAGTGGGTAGTACTATTTACCACCTTCGTCAAGCCTTTTGGTGGCCGTCCCTTAGTGCCGATGCCCATGAATATGTTCGGGCCTGTACCACTTGTGCTGCTGGGAAGTCCTCCAACCTGCCTCCTACTGGTCTCCTGCAGCCCCTGCCCATTCCAAGCCACCTCTTGGTCACACATTGCTGTGGATTTTGTCACCGGTCTTCCCACTTCTGAGGGTAACACTGTGGTTCCTACAGTGGTTGACAGATTCTCCAAGACTGTACATTTCCTCACTCTACCTAAGCTCTCCTCCGCCAAGGAGACTGCAGACATCCTGCTGTACCAAGTGTTTTGACTTCACGGAATACCTTCTGACATTGTGTCCCACCATGGTCCACAGTTTAAGTCCCGGGTGTGGAAGGCCTTTTGCCAAGCCTTTGGAGCATCCACGAGCCTCACTTCAGGTTATCACCCCCAGAGCAATGAGCAGTTCAAGCAAGCTAATCAGGAGCTGGAAGTGACCCTTCACTGTGTTGCCTCTCAGCATCCTACTACCTGGAGCTCACATTTGCATTGGATTGAGTATGCCCATAACAGTGTGTCATCTACTGCCACGGGCGTTACCCCCTTCGAGGCATCCATTGGGTACAGTCCTCCGCTGCTCCCTCTTACTGAGGAGATCGCTGTTCCTTGCGTCCAGCACCACATACGACGTTGCCATCACATCTGGCAATCTACCAGAGCTGCCTTACTGTGCACTGCCAGCCAGAACGCTGCCATGGCTAACCGGCGAAGGACTCTGGCCCAGAAATACTCTGTGGGACAGAAGGTATGGCTCTCCATGCACAATATTCCACTCAAGACTGATTGTAGGAAGCTGTCATCTAGGTTTATTAGGCCCTTTCCCATAACCCACATTATCACTCCTTCTACTGTTCACCTCGAGTTGCCTCCCACTATGCGTGTCCATCCTTCTTTTCATGTTTCCCATATCAAGCTGGTGTCATCCAGTCCCCTCTGCCCTCCTACTAAGCCCCCTCCTCCTCCCAGGTTTATCGACGGGGGCCCAGTGTGTAACGTCAGATGCATTCTGGATGTTTGCTGCAGGGGTTGGGGCCTTCAGTATCTGTTTGATTGGGAGGGGTATGGCCTGGAGGAGCGTTCTTGGATCTCTCGCTCCCTGATCGTCGATCCCGTCATGGTCAGCGAGTTCCATCATCAGCATCTGGACAAGCCCCGTGGAATGCCAGGAGGCATTCCTTGAGGCAGGGGCACTGTCATGGCAGGAGGTGAACAAGCACACACACACATGATTAATCATCTCCTATCTGCTTCAGCCGTGCAGCTACTGGACTCCACCCTATTTAAGGGATGAGCTGCCATCACTCTCTGTGGAACTGTCTCAACACCACAACCAACCTTGCCACGAGACCAACAGTTTGCCAAGTTACAGCTACAGCCCTTCCGGCTCCGAGAGAGAGCAGTCGCATTTTTCTTCCCTCCTCCTGTCTGCCTTCCTGACCTATTCCCAGCTTTGCAATGTTGCGTTTGTGTCTGTGTAAACATACACTGACTCTCTCAATTCTTGTGTTGTGTGAACTATTGTCTGCTAATTTATATGTGCATTAGAGAGTTTTTTTCTAGGTAATCACAATTTTGGTCATATAATGAGCTGCACGGTGGCGCAGTGGTTTAGCACTGTGGCAGCACAGTTTTACCCTCGGCCGGGGGATTGCGGGGATCATGAGGTCGTGGGTTCGATCCCAGCCCCCGACCAACAGTGAGCTGTGTGGAGTTTGCATGTTCTCCCCGTGTTGCGTGGGTTTACTCCGGGATTTCTCCGGTTTCCTCCCGCATACCAAAAACATGTAGGTTTAGGGCGCTCGCGCACGCAGCGACCAGCAGCCGGTGGCTTGTCACCAGACTGCAAACCAAGTCTACCTACGGGTACAAATAAGTAACAAAAAAAAAAAATAAAAAAAAAAAAAAATAAAAAAAATAATGAGCTTTATTTTGATTAACAATGCTTTTTTCTCTCTGCCCATTGTGTTTCCCTACCCCCGCCCTTCCCCCTCCCCCTCTTTACCCCCCACTGTATGACAGGCGCCTTGTATGGCTGCCGCATCATTGGGATGCGCTTATTTAGTGCGCCCAATGTCAAGTCAAATTCCTCGTATGTTTACTTGTGTTTCCTTGTAAACGTGCTTGGCAATAAAGTTCATTCTGATTCTGATTCTGATTCTGAGCCCATTAGTGTGTGTGCTCCACCTCGCTTGTGACTCTGCCCCACCCCTGACTCCCCAGCTACCACGGAACCCAGTAAGCCTGCTCTGTTAACTGCTCGTTGTGAGATCACCAGCTTCCGCTGCCACGTCTCTCCCACCTTGTTGTGCCTCTGCTTGTTGCTTCTGGAAGGCCTGCGCCTCAGTAACACTGGACGCAACTCTCCCCGCCTCCTCTGGAGTTCCCTGCTCACTTTCACCTTCGAGCATTCACCACCTGCTTGCAGTCTCAGCCTAATTCCCTCAGAACCTCCACCTGCAGTAGAACACGTAATTGTCTCACATTTCAACCCTCTCTATATAGAACTACTTGCCAGTGATAGATTTGACGTTAACATCCTATTTCTCCTCTCCCCTCTACAGAGCTCCTGTCCCGGCACTACAACCACGATTATTGTAAATAAATCACTACCTTGCACCATACCTGTTAATCTGTTTGTGGTCTCTGCTCCTTGGGTCCTGTCTTAGTTTGAAACATGTCACTATCTTAATTTTAATCTGGTGCTGCTTTGATTTCTTCACCTTTTCTGAGTAAAAACACAAGATAAGAGGCTTTAGGTAAAAAGTTACAATGCTGCATGAAAAAGGTCACAAATTTGTCACCAAAAACGTTCAAAATTTTAAAAAAATGTACCATTATGAAAAGATGTTTAAAAAATGAGAAAATAAAACCAATTTAGGGGAGAAAGGTAACAAGCAGATGAGAGTAAATTTGGGACTGCAGACTACATATAGCCTGAAGTTTTTAAAATTATAAAGGTTTTTCTTAAAACATCTGAATAGTCCTGAAAACATTACCTTATAAATGTAAGAGCAACTTGGCTATGGTTAATACAACCAATTTATTACATTTAAAAACGTAAACCCTAAACTACAGTACACAGTGTATCCAGAAAGTATTCACAGCGCTTCACTTTTTCCACTTTTTGTTATGTTACACCCTTATTCCAAAAGGGATTAAATTCATTTTGTTTCTCAAAATTCTACACGCAATACCCCATAATGACAACTTGAAAAAAAGATTTTTTGAGGTTTTTGCAAATTTATTAAAAATAAAAAACTAAGAAATCACATATTCACAGCCTTTGCTCAATACTTTGTTGATGCACCTTCGGCAGCAATTACAGCCTCAGGTCTTTTTGAATATGATGCCACAAGCTTGGCACACCTATCTTTGGGCAGTTCTGCCCATTCCTCTTTGCAGCATCTCTCAAACTCCATCAGGTTGGATGGGAAGCGTTGGCGTACAGCCATTTTCAGATCTCTCCAGAGATGTTCAATTGGATTCAAGTCTGGGCTCTGGCTGGACCACTCCAGGACATTCACAGAGTTGTCCTGATGCCACTCCTTTGATATCTCGGCTGTGTGCTTAGGGTTGTTGTCCTGCTGAAAGATGAACCGTCGCCCCAGTCTGAGGTCAAGAACGATCAGGTTTTCATCCGGGATGTCTCTGTACATTGCTGCATTCATCTTTCCCTCTACCCTGACCAGTCTTCCAGTTCCTGCCACTGAAAAACATCCCCACAGCATGATGCTGCCACCACCATTGGCATAGTTATGAGCGGTGCCTAATTTCCTCCAAACATGACGCCTGGCATTTGCACCATAGAATTCACTCTGTCTCATCAGACCAAAGAATTTTGTTTCGCATGATCTGAGAGTCCTTCAAGTGGCTTTTGGGAAACTCCAGGTGGGCTGCCATGTGCCTTTTACTAAGGAGTGGCTTCTGTCTGGCCGCTCTACCATACAGGCCTGACTGGTGGATTGCTGCAGAGATGGTTGTCCTTCTGGAAGGTTCTCCTTGACATGTTTTGGGATCCAGAAAGCAGACACAGACCCAGAAATCAACTCAATTATCTTTATTGTGTAATGTGTGCTTGAGTGTATGCGTGTGTGTGTGAATATAGCAGCCGGGGCGAGCAGAGCGCCGTACAGCCTGGCAACCGTATGGAGAAGCAGAGACAGGGGAATTAGTAACCATACACTGGCGGAGCTGTGCTGTGTTGTTAGCCTTACTGTTGGCGAGTTGGAGATCAGCTCAGGTTTGGTCCCGAAGGCTCCGGCCTGGAAGACAGCGTCTTCAGCCCCGGTTGCAAAGGGACAGGTAGAAGGAGTGATGATGTGCAGGGAGTATATGGTCCGCTGCCAGGTGGAGGAGGTCCGCCGCCACGGATTTCCACCTGTGCACAGGGGAGCAAGTGTGGAGTGGTGAAAGCGATGAGAGGAGCTTACTTGGCGTTGGGGAGTAGCACTCCCGGGAGGACAATGAGATGGATGTGGTTCTCTTCAGGAAGGCGAGGAAGGAGAGGAGTAGCCTTCGGAGACGATGAGGTTGAGAGTAATCTTGGTGATTGATAAAGTGTAGAGACGGTCTCATCAGACCAGGGAGAAAGACGACTCTGTGCAGACCTGAGGGCAGCATGGCTTAAATAGTCTAGCTGATGAGGCGGGCAGGTGTGTGCGCAGCTGTGGAGGATCAGTCAACAGGCAGGCAGTGTTATGACCCGAGCGCCGGTTCTGATTGCGCTCGGGCTAAGTTATTCTCGCTGCCAGCCTTGACAGCTGCGGGCTGTATTCTGGCCTCACCGGGCTCTTATTGTGAAAGTGCTCGGTGGGGCTTCCGCCTGTCAACGGCCGGTCAGCTGTTTGTCATTACCGTCGTTAGTGCTTCGCCCTTTTAAGCCCGGCACTGACGACGGTAAGGGGAGGAGTAGCAGTCGACATTGGGTCAACGTTACGTGAGGATTGCTTGTGTGTCTTCATCCTGCCAAGCCCTGGGTCTGCGCCTCGTCATACTTGTGAGTGCCGCGGACCTTCATGTCAGGTTCGTCATCATAGCTTTGTCACAGTTAGCTCGTAGCGGCTGGGTTAGCCCTATGAGCCCAAGTCTCAGTTATGTGTGTGTTTGCCCTATAGGGGTTCATAGTTGTGTTTTGTCACATCTGGAAATAAATAACATCTTAGCCAAACTCTCTGGTGAACTCTGTGGCATCTCTTGGTGATCCGCGAGGATCACCACATGACAGTATACTCCTGCCAGGTCGCCTAAACGGAGGCGCCGCACCGAGACGCCGTTTCACCGTGAGTTTGTGCCATTTTGGACTGTTTGTTCTTCTCTGTCTGGATGCCTGTTGCTGGGAGAATGCCGTCATCCAGGGGTCACGGTCGGCGCCTGGACAGAAGGCTAGCGGAGTTCCTGGAGTACGTGGACTGCACGTTATTCTCCGCTACGCTGTGGGACGCTCCCAGCGACGTGTGCAGGCATTTGGACTACGCTGAGGAGCTTTTGGACAACCTTCCCCTCGATAGTTACGACCACCTGGAGGTGATAATGAGGTGGGAGGAACTCGCCATTCAGCGTGAGTTGCTTCGCGGGCTGGAAGAGAAGAGCAGGAAGCAGGGGAGGAGGAATCCCCGCTCCCTGCGTTGGTGTCCCGTCCAGGAGCAGGTCCAGGAGTACGCGCCATCTGGGGGCCGGCGAGGACGTCGGCGTAACGGCGCGGGCAATCCTCAGCGGAATCCCCGGCTGGACTCGCTGCCGGCGTATCCCGTCAGCGAATCTCCGAGAGCGGCCCCACCTCGTCTTCCCAGGGGGCCCTCTGTCGCCATCCAGCGGGGAGAAGGAGGAACGATGTCCCCCACAGCAGGAACCATCTCTGCCCCGGTAGGAAGGCAAGTGCACGATAATTTCTCACATCATGATATTATTCTGCCTTGTCTGACTCCTGGGGATGGAGTTCGGGGTTCGCAGCCCCCCGAGCTCCCTCCACCTGCTGTGGATGAAATTATTAAACCTACTGCCTCTGTGTTCTCCCTCGTCGAGCGGTCCGCGATGCCAGGCCAGCGTCGCCGGACGAAGAGGGCCCCTGCAGTGCTGGATAGCCTGCATCCGGCCCTGCAGTCACGTCTTGGACGGAGGAGAGGAGCGGACTGCGGCCCGGAGCCTGAGCCGACGAAGAAGCGTCCCCGGGTCTCCTCGCCGGAGCGGTCCGAGCCAGTGGGTCAAGGGTTCCCTGCCCCCATGCCATACGGGTCGTCGGCGTGGATAGCAGCGTGGGAGGAACCTGAGGCTGCAGATGACACTGTGCCAGCTGCGGAGCCCGACGCAGCTGAGTCCGAGCCAGCTGACGAGAGTCGCCCTGAACCCGGATCGTCGGAGTCCTGGGTGGCAACGGAACCCGAGTGCAGGCAAGTGCTCCCTCTTATGTCTCTGTCCTTTTTTGTTGAGCATTTTTGCCTGCCTCTCGGGGAGACGAGTGAGGAGCAGCCGTCTGCTGCACCCGAGCTCGTCTCGCTGGGTTCCGTTGCTACCGGTGATGTTGATCCCGGTTTTCCTGTTCCCGAGCTTTGTTTTAGTGTCACCGGCGGGGAACGGGTCGGTGTCACCGAGGTGGAGGTCCCAGGTTCGGGGGTGGAGTTCGTCAGCGGAGCTGCACCGGAGGCCCAATCGGGTCCCACTGCAGGGGCGGTTCTGGCCCAATCGGGGTCCAACGTGGGTGCACCGGAGGCTCGATCGGGGTCCACCGCGGGTGTGGTTCTGGCCCAATCGGGGCCCAACGTGGGTGCAGCTGGGACCCAATCTGGGTCCAGCGGTGATGCAGCGCGAGCGTGGTCCATTGGCGGAGGAGGAGCTGCAGACCCTTCTTCGCGGAGCGGATTCTTGGCTCGCCCTGCTCATCGATCCCCTCGGAGTCACCGCCCCTATTCTTCATCACTGGGGGCCATGGGGATCCCTGTTTGCTCGCCCCGGTTCTCCCGAGTTTTGTTCTCGTCTGGGAGGCCGCTGCGGGTTGCTGATGCCCTGGACTGGTGGCTGAGGGACATGGGTCGGCCGCCGGAGAGACTGTTTTGCCGGTTCGGCGCCTCGGTTCGGCCACCCGACCTGTTATGTGTGCCATGGGGCTACCTAGTTCGGCCACTGGAGAAGCGGACGTGCGGGACTTTGGACTCTGGTGAGCCGCCTGGTCCGCCTCCTTTGACCATCGGTCGACATAAACTGTCGGGGGGTGGTAGTGGTCCCTGGGTTTGTCTCAGTATTTGTGCTTTTTTTTCTTTGTCCTGGTTATTTTGTATCTAGTGCTCATGCCTTGCAGTAGCCTTGCTGGCTTATGTATAGCCTGGGTAGAGCGTGTAGTGCTCTGTTTTTTGTTTTTTTTTTGTTTCATGTATAGTTTGATATGAGCGAGTAGTGCTCTGTTTTTTGTTTCATGTAGTCTGGTTTGAGCGAGTAATGCTCTGTTTTTGTTTCATATAGTTTGATATGAGCGAGTAGTGCTCTGCTTTTTTTGTTTCATGTAGTCTGGTATGAGCGAGTATGCTCTATTCTTGCATTTAATTTTTTTTCTGAACCTGTAGTTCTGGTTTTTGTTTTCCCTTGTACATTTTTTCTTGTTAGTCTTGTCATTGTCTTGTATGGTTTTTTTTTTTGTCTTGTTCATGGCTTGGTTTCTCTCCCTCCGCACCTGTCCCCCAACCTCCCACCCTGGGGGGGGGGGGGGGCAGGGTGTTTCCTTGGGGCGTTCGGAGTCCGCCTGTGGAGGGAGGGTACTGTTATGACCCGAGCGCCGGTTCTGATCGCGCTCGGGCTAAGTTATTCTCGCTGCCGGCCTTGACAGCTGCGGGCTGTATTCTGGCCTCACCGGGCTCTTATTGTGAAAGTGCTTGGTGGGGCTTCCGCCTGTCAACGGCCGGTTAGCTGTTTGTCATTACCGTCGTTAGTGCTTCGCCCTTTTAAGCCCGGCACTGATGACGGTAAGGGGAGGAGTAGCAGTCGACATTGGGTCAACGTTACGTGAGGATTGCTTGTGTGTCTTCATCCTGCCAAGCCCTGAGTCTGCGCCTCGTCATACTTGTGAGTGCCACGGACCTTCATGTCAGGTTCGTCATCATAGCTTTGTCACAGTTAGCTCGTAGCGGCTGGGTTAGCCCTACGAGCCCAAGTCTCAGTTATGCGTGTGTTTGCCCTATAGGGGTTCATAGTTGTGTTTTGTCACGTCTGGAAATAAATAATATCTTAGCCAAACTCTCTGGTGAACTCTGTGGCGTCTCTTGGTGATCCGCGAGGATCACCACATGACAGGCAGAGCGAATCACCACACTCCTCTCTCCACAGAGGAACACTGGAGCTCTGACAGAGTGACCATTGGGTTCTTGGTTACCTCCCTGACTAAGGCCCTTCTGTCCCGATCACTCAGTTTAGACGGCCAGCCAGCTCTAGGAAGTCCTGGTGGTTCTGAAATCCTTCCATTTACCGATGATGGAGGCCACTGTGCTCATTGGAACCTTCAAAGCAGCAGAAATTTTTCTGTACCCTTCCCCATATCTGTGCCTCGAGACAATCCTATCTCTGTGGTCTACAGGCAATTCCTTAGATTTCATGCTTGGTTTGTGCTCTGACATGCACTGTCAACTGTGGGACCTTATATAGACAGGTGTGTGCCTTTCCAAATCCTGTCCAATCAACTGAATTTACCACAGGTGGACTCCAATTAAGCTGTAGAAACATCTCAACGATGATAAGTGGAAACAAGATGTACCTGAGCTCAATTTTGAACTTCATGGCAAAGGCTGTGAATACTTATGCACATGTGATTTCTTAGTTTTTATTTTTAATAAATTTGCAAAAATCTAAAAAAAAAAAAAACTTTTTTCATGTTGTCATTATGGGGTATTGTGTGTAGAATTTTGAGGAAAAAAATTAATTTATTCCATTTTGGAATAAGGCTGTAACATTCAATTCAATTCAATTCAACTTTATTTATACAGCGCCATTTCACAACAACAGTCATCTCATAGCACTATCAACTGTAGGGAGGATCCCCACAGTTGCAGAAAGACCCCAGCAATCAGGCGATCCCCTGTGAGCAAGCACTTGGCGACGGTGGAGAGGAAAAACTCCCTTTTAACAGGAAGAAACCTCCAGCAGAACCAGGCTCAGGGAGGGGCAGTCATCTGCTGCGACTGGCTGGGGGGTGAGGGGATAGAGAAGAAGAAAAGAACAGACATGTAGAGAGCAAACAGCACGATGGGGACTCAATCTATGGGAGAGAACAAACAAATGTTAATGACCAGCAAAAAAAAAAATATTTCATAGAGAGTGAGGAAAGGAGTGAGGCCCAGTGCATTACTGGAGGTCCCCCGGCTGACTAAACCTATTAGCAGCATAACTAAGGGAGGGTTCAGAAAACACATGATCCCTCCCTAATTGTAGGCTATATCAAAAAGGTAGGTTTTAGCCCTATTCTTAAAAACAGAGATCGAGTCTGACTCCCGAATCCAGATTGGCAGCTGATTCCACAGGAGAGGAGCTTGATAACTGAAGGCTCTGCCTCCCATTGTACTTTTGGAGATTCTAGGTATTACAAGTAAACCTGCATTTTGGGAGCGTAGTGCTCTGTTAGGATGATACGGTAGTATCAGATCTTTTAAATAAAAAGGAGCCTGATTGTTTAGAGCTTTGTAAGTAAGAAGAAGGATTTTAAACTTAATTCTAAACTCTATGGGAAGCCAATGAAGGGAGGCCAGAACCGGAGAGATATGATCTCTCTTTCTAGTACCTGTTAAAACTCTTGCTGCAGCATTTTGGATCAGCTGAAGACTTTTTAAAGATGTTTTAGGACAACCTGATAATAAAGAATTACAATAATCTAATCTCGAGCTAACAAAAGCGTGGATCAGCTTCTCAGCATCACTCTGAGACAAGATGCTCCTAATCTTGGCAATATTACGCAAATGATAGAAGGCGGTCTTAGAAACAAATTTAATATGTGAATTGAAGGACAAATCCTGATCAAAAATAACTCCAAGGTCAAAAATAACTCCAAGGTTCCTCACAGAGCTATTAAGAGAAAGAGTAACTGCATCCAAACTGAAAGTTTGATTTGGAAAGGAATTTCTAAGGTTTTTTGGACCAACAAGAATGACTTCAGTCTTATCTGAATTTAATAGCAGGAAATTACAAGTCATCCAAACTTTGATTTCCTTAAGACAGGCTTCTAACTTGGCTAATTGATTAGTATCATCTGGCTTCACTGACAGGTATAATTGTGTGTCATCTGCATAACAGTGAAAATGTATACAGTGCTTTCTAATAATGTTGCCTAACGGAAGCATATATAAACTAAAAAGAGTAGGGCCAAGCACAGATCCCTGTGGAACTCCATGACTAAGCTTTGAGCTGAGAGAAAACTCATCATTTACATGAACAAACTGGAACCTATCAGATAAATAAGATCTAAACCACTGCAAAGAAGTTCCATTAAGTCCAACATAGTGTTCTAATCTATCAAGTAGAATATTATGATCAATAGTATCAAAAGCTGCACTAAGATCTAAAAGGACAAGTACAGAAACTAGTCCATTATCAGATGCAATGAGGAGGTCGTTAGTGACCTTCGCTAAGGCTGTTTCAGTGCTATGATGGATTCTAAACCCAGATTGAAACTCCTCAAATAAACCATTTCCCTGCAGGTGGTCAAATAATTGCATAGCAACAACTCTTTCTAAGATTTTTGAAATGAAAGGGAGATTAGAGATTGGTCTATAGTTAGCTAAAGCTCCTGGATCTAGCGTTGGCTTTTTGAGTAAGGGTTTAATTACAGCCGTTTTAAAAGCCTGCGGTACATGGCCTAAAGTTAATGAAGAATTGATTATATGAAGAATAAAGCTACCAATAAGTGGGAAGACTTCTTTAAATAACCTGGTAGGAATAGGGTCTAAAAGACAAGTTGAAGGTTTGGATGAGGAAACTATTTTGTCTAACTCACAAAGGTCGATTGGAGTAAACTCATCAAGACA
The DNA here is from genome assembly GCA_020510985.1 of Pholidichthys leucotaenia. NCBI lineage: Eukaryota > Metazoa > Chordata > Actinopteri > Cichliformes > Pholidichthyidae > Pholidichthys > Pholidichthys leucotaenia. The sequence continues at coordinate 43,654,221 of CM035847.1, read as the reverse complement.
GACATCAATAGAAGGAGTTGTAGTAGTTACAGTATTTAAGTTAACTGTGGGAAGAATCTGATTGATTTTATCTCTGATGGATGAAATTTTATTATTGAAAAAGTTCATAAAGTCCTGACTAGTAAGCTCTAAGGGGATGCTAGGATTGACAGAGTCCTGACTCTTTGTCAACCTGGCTACAGTACTGAAAAGAAACCTGGGATTATTCTTGTTCTCTTCTATTAATGCAGAGTAATAACTCGTTCTAGCTTTTCTAAGAGATTTTTTATAAATTAAAAGATGATTTCTCCAAGCTAAATAGATTTCATCTAAATTAGTAGAGCGCCATTTTCTTTCTAATTGACGAGTCTTCTGTTTTAAGCTACGAGTTTCTGTGTTGAACCAAGGAGTTAAAAATCTCTGATTAGACTTTTTCTTTTTTAAGGGTGTGGTAGACTGCAAGTCTAAAATAGAACATTACTGGCACATGCCTCTAGGGGGAACTACCTGTATTGTTCAGCACTACTATGAAGGGGACACATTAGAATAAGAGTGTGAAAACCCCGCGCAGAATCCATGTTCAGTCATATTGTGTGTGTTGCAGAATAAACGGCAGAGTTAGCCAAAGAAATAACTCAAGTGTGATCATTGCTACACGGTAGGATATCACACAATTGGCGACGAGGATTAAAAGAAAAAAATCAGCGGCGAGAAACAGAGAACATTGCAAGTGTGGCGAACTCAAGTGACTCCAGTAGTTCGAGTGCAAGTTCAGAGGAGGAAAAACGAGGTTTCCCCACCACGACGAGCAATGGCGGCTGTAATCGGAACGGTAACCCCTTTTGATAACTCGACTCAGTCATGGGAAGAATATAGTGAAATGTTGGACTTTTTCTTCCAAGCTAATGATATTGAGGAGCCAGACAAAAGGAAGGCTGTACTGTTGAGTGGAGTTGGTGCAACTACTTACAGCTTGTTGAGAAATTTAATAAGCCCTGCATTACCGAAAGATAAAACGTACGACCAGCTTACTGCTGAGCTTCAGAAGCACTTCAGCCCCAAACCGAGTGAAATCGTACAACGATTCAAATTTAATTCACGCATAAGGAGGAACACTGAGTCCATAGCAGAGTATGTGGCAGAATTGAAGAAATTAACACTGCACTGTGATTACAAAGTCTCATTGGAAGAAATGTTAAGAGACAGACTTGTGTGTGGAGTGAATGATGACCGAATGCAACGGCGACTTTTATCTGAAACAAAACTCACTTTTGCGAAGGCTTTGGAATTATGCCAAGCGATGGAAACAGCATCTAAAGATGTGAGAGAGATGCAAGGGAAGCTAACAGAGGACACAGCAACGCATGTTCGTGTGCCTAAGACCCAAGTAGGTGTCCACAAAGTGTTGACTGACAAAACTCAGCACAAATTCCCCAGTTGTTATCGCTGCAAAGGCCAGCACAATGCCGCCGAGTGCAAATTTGCCACTGAGCTGTGTCATAATTGTGGCAAGCGAGGGCACATTAAGAAAGCATGTAGAATAAAGGTGGACAGCGCACAGGTGCTGAAAGCGACAGTTAATGGGCAAAAGTATGAAAACAAGGGCCCAGGAAAGGAACAGCGAGCGAATCAACTGAGAGGGGAGGGAGAAAGTGATACAGAAGACATGGGTTTTCACACAATTTACAACACGTCAGAGGAGCTGACCAAGGTAGCGCCCATCACGCGTACCATGAATGTTAATGGAATGAAAGTAACATTTGAAGTTGATACAGGCTGTGGAGTAACCATATTAAGTAAACAGCAATATACACAACTGTGGAAGAAAACAGACACAGCAGAATTAAATCCCTGTTCATTAAAATTAAAAACGTACACAGGAGAGAAGCTAGACGTGCTAGGCATGGCACAAGTGAAGGTGCAGCACGAAAACAAAGAAAAGGACTTACCTGTAGTAGTAGTTGGGAGCGAAGGACCAAATCTACTAGGGCGAAGTTGGCTACAAGAACTGGCCATGATGGATCAGTTGGTGAATAAAGTGGAATCTCAGCCCAAATTGCAGCTGGAGGAGATCCTCGAAAGACACGCTGAGGTGTTCAAAGAAGGCTTAGGACAGCTAAAAGGTGTCACTGCAAAGATTAATGTGGACAAGGAGGCCCAACCACGATTCTGCAAACCCCGACCGGTGCCCTATGCAGTCAAGCCACTGGTCGAAAGCGAGCTACAGAGGCTGCTGGATGACAAGATCATTGAGCCAGTGCAGGTTGCAGAATGGGCGGCGCCCATAGTCCCAGTGAGAAAGCCGGATGGCTCCATTAGAATATGTGGAGATTACAAACTCACTGTCAATCGAGCATCACGGGTGGATCAGTATCCAATTCCTAAAGTGGAGGACCTCTTCGCACAGCTGAATGGCGGCCGACACTTCACGAAATTAGACATGAGTCACGCCTACCAACAAGTAGTCTTGGAAGAAGAATCAAGAAAGTATGTAACCATCAATACACACAAAGGCTTATATACCTACACACGCTTACCATTTGGAGTAGCTTCCAGTCCTGCTATATTCCAGAGAACTATGGAGGGCATCCTAGGTGGAATTCCGAATGTTGCCATTTATTTGGATGACATCCTTTGTACAGGACCAAATGAACAAGAACATCTGAAAACGCTGGAGGAAGTGCTTCAACGGTTGGAGAAAAGCGGTCTGAGGTTGAAAAGAAGCAAGTGTGAGTTCATGGGAAAAGAGGTGGTGTTCCTAGGCCACAAGATTAACGCCAGTGGTCTACACCCTCTAACAGACAAAGTGGAAGCCATTGCGGAGGCGCCTGAGCCACAAAATGTTACTGAGTTAAAAGCCTACCTGGGCTTGTTGAACTATTACCATAGGTTCCTCCCAAAGCTCTCCACGCTGCTGGCACCACTACATACCTTACTTAAGAAGGAAGAAAAATGGTCATGGGGGGTCAAGCAGCAGAAGGCGTTTGAAGAGTCCAAAGCGCTACTTCAGTCCTGTAGTGTGTTAGTGCACTATGATTCAAACAAACCACTCATCCTGGCGTGTGACGCATCACCCTACGGTGTGGGTGCTGTACTCTCTCATCGTATGGAGGATGGCTCAGAGAGACCCATAGGGTTCGTCTCAAGAACTCTTAGTGCAGCTGAGAAAAACTACTCCCAGCTAGACAAGGAGGGCCTTGCAGTAGTATTTGGTGTAAAAAAATTCCACAAATACCTGTACGGGAGACAGTTCGCTATAGTGACTGACCACAAGCCACTAATTTCACTGTTCAGTGAAATGAGAGCCATACCCCAGATGACATCTCAGAGAATTCAGAGATGGGCCGTTACATTAGCAGCGTATGAGTACACCATCGTTTACAAAGCCGGACGGGACCATACGAATGCTGACGCGATGAGTAGGCTACCCTTGGATGGAGGAAGAGACAGCACGCCTGAGGAGGAGGAGAGAGTGCTATTGTTTGAAGATATTGGCGTGCCCCTGGTGAACGCACAACAAATAAAGAAGTGGACAGACAAAGACCCTGTTCTAGCAAGAGTGCGAGAATACATCTTGCGAGGATGGCCGAAGATGAACAGTCCTGAGTTCATTCCCTATGCCAGACGACAGGATGAGCTCAGCACCCAGGAAGGTTGTATCCTGTGGGGAGGACGCGTGGTTGTTCCACCACCTGGTAGGAATGCCTTACTGCAACAACTACACCAAGCACACCCTGGCATCACTCGCATGAAAGCGTTGGCGAGGAGCTACATGTGGTGGCCCAACATGGATGCAGAGGTGGAGGCGCTTGTGAAGTCATGTGCGGCATGCCAGGAGAACAGGAACAGTCCTCCAGCAGCCCCACTACATCCCTGGGAAGTTCCAGATAAACCATGGAGAAGAATTCACATTGACTACGCAGGTCCATGGATGGGAAGAATGTTCCTGATCATAGTTGACGCATACTCAAAGTGGATCGATGCATATTCTGTGAGTAGCTCTACTTCTACTGTTACCATTGAATGTCTTAGAAAGAGTTTCAGCCAACATGGGCTACCTGAAATCATAGTATCAGATAACGGTACATGTTTTACGAGTGAACAGTTCCAAGAGTTTTCTGAAAAGAATGGCATACGTCACATCACGACTGCGCCATACCATCCTTCTTCTAACGGCTTAGCCGAGAGGGCCGTGCAGACGTTCAAGTCACTCATGAAAAAGATGACAGGAGACTCTATTGAAACCCGAATGTCGAGAGCTCTGTTCAGCTATCGAATAACACCCCAATCTACAACTGGCAAGTCACCAGCTGAGCTGTTGTGTGGAAGGAAGTTGAGGTCAACATTTGACTTAATACATCCAGACTTCAGAAACAAAGTGCATGATAAACAAGAGAAACAAAAAGGTTATCATGACATGCATGCTAGAGAGAGAATACTGAGAGAAGGAGACGTGGTCTACACCCGCAACTTTGGCTCAGGACCAGCCTGGGTACCAGGAGAAATAACAGAAAAGACAGGCCCTGTGTCATTCAAGGTGACATTAGGTCATGGACAAGTGGTGAGGCGACACATCGACCAAGTTCGTGGTAGGAGCTCCATTCCCCTGCCGATGGCACCAGAGGTGTTGTCTGACACCCATCCTGAGGAGAGCATCAACGAACCACCACTTCAGGTGAAACCTGAGGTAACCGTCTCTGCAGATTCTACGGGCAGCACTGCAGCAGCCGAAACAGTGGAGCAGTCTGAGTCTTCACCTGCAGTTGGCTCACCCGCCGTGAGAAGATCTCAGCGAGCTCGGAGAGCTCCAGACTACTTGAAGGACTATACTTAGTCAGTAGTGAGTTCCCCAGCCACAGGACAAGAATGCGTCCTGGAACCTCACTGGGATGCGGTAGTCAAACCAAATCCCCAGTTAGACTGTTATGTGTGTTATACATGTGAAAAAAAAAAAAAAAAAAAGAAAGAAATTATGTGTATGACACATGTGTTTAAGAAATTAAAAAGTAACTGTGATAGTTCAGGGTTAAATTGGAGTTCCAGGATGTCTAGTAATTGGCTAGTGTAATTAAGAGTAGTTTAATCTAGAGGGGAGGGATGTGGTAGACTGCAAGTCTAAAATAGAACATTACTGGCACATGCCTCTAGGGGGAACTACCTGTATTGTTCAGCACTACTATGAAGGGGACACATTAGAATAAGAGTGTGAAAACCCCGCGCAGAATCCATGTTCAGTCATATTGTGTGTGTTGCAGAATAAACGGCAGAGTTAGCCAAAGAAATAACTCAAGTGTGATCATTGCTACACGGTAGGATATCACAAAGGGGGCCACCAAGTCTAGAGCCTGATGCAGAGAAGCTGAAACACTATCCACCATGTTATCAATTACAGAAGGAGCAAGCTGTCTATAGCTTATTTCCGTTGTGTTGACACATGGCATAGAGGAAACAATCTGCATAAATTTGGAAACAGCATCATCTGAGAGGCATCTACTGTGATAATATTTTTCTTTAGGAGCCAAATAGTCAGAAATAGTAAAATCAAAGGTTAACAGACAATGGTCTGACAGTACAGGGTTATGAGGAGACACTACAAGATTTTCTATTTCTATGCCATATGTCAGAACAAGGTCCAATGTATGGTGGAGGTAATGAGTAGAATTTCCTACTTTCTGAGAAAACCCAATCGAGTCTAATATTGAATTAAAAGCCACATTAAGGCAGTCACTATCTACATCCACATGTATATTAAAGTCCCCTACTATAATTATTCTATCAGATTTCAGCACTAAATCAGCTAAGAAATCAGGAAATTCGGATAAAAATTCTGAATAGGTTGATGGGGGACGATAAACTATGGCAAATAAAATTGGGTTTAACCTGGAATTGCTAAAGTGCCCAATACTGAGGACCAGGCCCTCAAAGGAATTATAACATGTTTTTTGCTTTACATTAACTAGTAATTTGGAATGGTAAATTGTTGCTACTCCTCCTCCACAACCAGAACTTCTGGGATTTTGACAGTTTAAATAACCAGAGGGAGTTGATTCATTTAAACCAACATAATCCTCTTGTCCTAACCAAGTCTCTGTAAGGGATATTAAATCAATCTGATGATCAATTAACAGATCATGGACTAACAGAGACTTGGGAGTTAGAGACCTAATATTTAATAAACCACATTTAATTTTTAAATTATGAGGAGGAACAGAGGCCAAATCATTCAATTTAGAGGCTTTATGTTTAATTTGAGTTTTACCAATATTTTGCTTTATCACTTTGGGATGCTTATACATTATATTTTTATTTACTTTGGAGGGAGCAGACAACGATTCTCTGATGGGGAAGACAGGGGCTAAGCTGAGGGGTGGCGGATGAAGAGGAGCTGCAGAGAGGCGTGTAAGACTGCGACTCTGCTTCCTGGTCCCAACTCCGAGTAGTCAGGGTTTTGGAAATTTGGATAAAAAAGATGCCAGATTGTTAGATAAATGAGAAGCACCATCCAAAGTGGGATGAATGCTGTCTCGTCTCATAAGACCAGGTTTTCCCCAAAAAGAGCTCCAATTGTCAATGTAGCCCACGTCATTTTTAGGACACCACACAGACAGCCAGCGGTTCAAGGATGACGAGCGACTAAACATGTCATCACTGGTCAGATTGGGGAGGGGCCCAGAGAATACTACAGTGGCTGACATCGTTTTTGCAAAGTCACACACCGATTCTACATTAAGTTTCGTGACTTCCGACTGCCGGAGACGGATGTCATTAATGCCGGCGTGAATAACAATTGTGGAATATTTACAGTTACTTTTAGCCAGCATTTTCAAATTTGACTCGATGTCGCCTGCTCTGGCCCCAGGAATGCATGTGACTATGGCCGCTGGAGTCTCTAGGTTCACGTTTCTGACTACAGAGTCGCCAATGATCAGAGTTTTTTCCTCAGCGGGTGTGTCGCTGAGCGGGGAAAAACGATTAGAAACGTGAACAGGTTGGTGGTGAACCGGGGCTTTGCGACTAGGCTTCCTTCTCACCGTCACCCACCCAGTCTCCTCGCTGCAGAGGAGAGCCGGGGAACCGGTGACAGTGGGACCTAAGCTAGCTAGCTCCGCTGCAGCTAATGGGCGTCCGTCGAGATTAACTGGCGCAGACGGTGTTTCAATGCAGCGGAGCCGGGATTCCAAATCAGACAACCTCGCCTCGAGCGCCTCAAAAAGACAACATTTATTACATTTACCGTTATCACTAAAAGAGGCAGAGGTGTAGCTAAACATCTGACAGAGAGAGCACACCAGAGGAGGAGAGGAAAGAGAGCTAGTAGCCATAGCTAGTGGCTCGAGAGCTGGAGAGCAAACCACACAGGCAGACAGCAAAACAGGAAGTGACGATCTCAGCCCAAAAGGTGACCACATAACAAACAGGTGAGTCAACATAACAAAATGTGGAAAAAGTGAAGCGCTGTGAATACTTTCCGGATGCACTGTAAGCAGCTACAGCAGTATAATGTAACCACAGACAGGCTTTCACCACATTACTTCTGTCTTCATCTCATTTCTATGCTCTGGGGCTGTTAACGATTTTTTTCTTTCTGTTGGTTGAATAAATCAAGCTAGAGCAGCCACAAAGGAACGAAAATAAACCTCTGGACACTTTGGAGTCTGGACATCATCAACACTGCTTCAGGGTGAAGTAAAACTTTTCATTGAAGCTGCGTTATTAATGCACAGAAAAAATGCGGGCAGATTATCCACATCGCTGCATCGTTTGTTTTTTTTTTTTTTTAAAGATGGCAGCAGTCTGAAACAGCCTTAAAACTAAATTACTTCCTCACAACTAGATGCAGACGCTCCAAGCACAGAGTGCCGCTGTGGTGTATGGATATGTGTATCTGGGATGCCGTGCCCACCCACAGGGAGACGTCAGGTGGGCATGGCCCATTCTGTATATAAACCCTGTTCTGTAATAAAATTAGAGAGTTGTTTCCTGCATGAAGCCTCGTCTCGCTCGCTGTCATTTACAGACATAACATTTGGCGATGAGGAGCAAAATGGGTACGTGCTGGTTTGAGCAGCGGCTTTGGCCGTTTCTACAGAATGCAGGTGAGCCATTGATTTTGTGGCTGCATTGGAGACGGGACTTTGAGGGGTACGTCGCCTCATTGAGTTTCCCTCGGCTTGACGGGAGACAATGGCGGACCCTCCTGGCTTGTAACCTCAGCGCGGAGGGCCAAAGGATTCTCGACTCGCTGGGCATGAGTGAGAGCTACGTGGAGGCTGTCGGACTCATGGAGGCACACTTCGCGGAGCAGTCAAGGGCCAGAGAGTTACGGGTGAAGAGGCTGATGGCATTGGTCGAGCAGGAGCTAGCTAGCTTTGGAGAGCTAACAGCTCAGTCGGAGCCTATGGACAGGCTAGCTGACAAGCTAGTTTTGCGCCGAAATGAGGCTAATGGCGCAAAACTGGGCCTCGAGACAGAACCGGGGCCACATGTGGAGGAGCCCCTGGCCATTGACGTGGTAATGGCACAGAGGAGCACCGAGACCGGGAGTGCTGGGAAAGACAACCAGGAGCCGTGTCGGAGGACGTGACCGGTGAGGGTGATGTCAAGAGCCCCGGAGAGGTGATGCAGCAGGACGGATAGGCGACGCAGCAGGAGTCGGCCCCACTGTTGGAAGCTGTACAGCAGGCGAGTGGGACAGTGCAGGCCGAGGATTTCGGGGAAGAGTCGCAGCCGGACATGATGGCGGCGCAGCAGAGCACCGACGCCGAAAGCAATGGATGCAGCAGTGAGGAGCCCAGCGAAGGTGATGGTGCAGTCCCCGAAGGTGAGTGACAGCTGTCGCAGGACACCGTGGCAGCGAGCGGCGCTGACAAGTGGGTTTCAGTGGTCCCCGGAGCACGACCACGGGAGTTCGGAGTGTTCGAGGCCAAAAGAAAAGAGAGCAGAGTGGGACATTTTGGCGTGGTTTTGCTGAGTGATGAATGCCATCATCAGAGCGAGAGTTTGGACCGGGTCGGTGGGACGGCGCGACGCAGAATGAGGGTTCTTCGACAGCGGGGTTTGGCCCAGAGAGAAGACGTCAGTCAGTTTGGAGAGGTGGAGACAGGCTGGCCAGAAAGGAGTGTTTCGACCCTGGGGGGCAGCAACCGAACTTGGGGATGCTGTGGGGGTGCCCAGGCCCTCCGTGGCTACTATGTGAATGGTGGCTGCCCAGAGACTATGGTGTCACTTGATTGTTTATTTGTGTAAATAATGATATGTATACAGCCATGGACAAAATTGTTGGTACCCCTCTGTTAATGAAAGAAAAACCCACAATGGTCACAGAAATAACTTGAATCTGACAAAAGTGGTAACTGTGGAGAGTGCAAATAAAGGAACCAGACTTACACGACAGACAAACTTTATTTCTCACTCTCACTTCAATCATACACAGAAAAAGAATTTCTCAATACACCAGGGTCTCTCCTTTTATATCACTCCATTCCTTCCCCCGTTGCCTGAAATCTTGCATTACAATACGTTCACACATTCACCCCTTACTGCTGCATTACCATCTTTTCCCATTACAATACGTACTGTCCTTCTCCGTTTAATCCCCCACGCTCTGCCGGCAGAGGGAATATTCCCCTCCCCTCTGCTTCCAGTCTGAGATGAATATCCCAGCGTGGGTTCCCTACACCGCCCCCCCAGAGTCTCAGACTGAGCTTCAACCCTCACCGCCTTTTGGCTTCAGTCTCCTCCCATATCTGCTGTAACGATGGACCTTCGACTCCGTGGCGCTGCTGTGCCGGTGGGGGGGCTCTTGGGGGTGTGTCTGTCTGCGGGTGGGCAATGGCGAGGGGGGGGGGACATTCTACTTGCCCGTGTGGCTGCGCTGATGAATCTTCTACCTGGAGAGTTCTCAGTGAGGGTCTTCCACGCCGAGGGGCCCGAGCCAACATCACTTGCTTGTCCGCCACCACAAAGGTGGGCTTAAGTCTGTCTATACATATTTTCTCCAGACGACCTCCCAAGTCTAACAAAAAGTGTTTGTCCCCTGGTTCCAGCACTCTGAATGAGCCATCGTAGGGCGGGCGCAATGGGGGGCGGTGGGCATCGTGCCTGACAAACACGAACGCCGCGTTCTTCAAAGTTTTTGGCACAAAAGCGCGTGGAAAACAGTGGTGGGCCGGGCCCGGTAGTGTGCCTGTATCTGCGCTATGCTGTGAACGCTGAGACAGATAGTTGTCTGGTGCGGGATTATCTGGTAAAAATTCCCTGGGGAGCCGCAGTGGCTGAGAAAAAACAAGCTCTGCCGGGGAAGCCTCCAAATCCTCTTTTAGTGCGGAACGCAACCCTAACAGAACCCACGGCAACCAGTCTACCCAATTTGCATCCGTAAGCGAAGCCCTGAACACTGCTTTCAGCGACCTATGGAAACGCCCACCCAGGCTACGGGCCATCGCGGACCAGAGGTCGGAAACAAACTGAGGGCCCCTATCGGATGTGATGTCAGACGGGATGCCAAAACGTGCCACCCATGTTGTCAAAAAGGCACGCGCCACATCCACGGACGTGGTTGCCGCTAGCGGGACTGCTTCTGGCCAGCGTGTCGTGCGGTCCACCACTGTCAGAAGGTGCGTGAACCCCTGCAATGGCGGGAGGGGGCCCACGAGGTCCACATGAACATGGTCGAACCTCTTAGCCGGTATACGAAACAGCTTCAAAGGGGCCTTCGTGTGTCTGTGTACTTTGGCTTGTTGGCACGCTACACAGGCTGCAGCCCACTCTTTCACTTGTTTGCGCAGGCCTGGCAATACGAACTTTGCTCCCACCATTTTGACTGACATGTGCACTCCTGGGTGTGCCAGAGCGTGAACTGACTCAAACACTCGGCGGCGCCAAGCAACTGTGACCACCGGGTGCGGGCGTCCCGTGGAGACGTCACAGATTAGGGGGCGGCTGCCGTCTTGCAGTACTCTGCTCTCCAGCCTTAACCCTGTTGGTCCAGACTGGAGCATGCACATGTCCGCATCACCAATCTACTCTGCGGCCATGGTTGTATAATCTATCCCTACGCAGACTGGGGCCATTACTGCACACGAGAGGCAGTTCGCCACCACATTCAGTTTACCTGCCACATGCTGAATATCAGTCATAAACTCCAAGATCGTGGCCAACTGTCTCTGCTGCCAGCCCGACCATGGTTCTGAAACCTTGGCCATCGCGTACTTTAGCGGCCTGTGGTCCATGAATGCAGTGAAGCTGCGCCCTTCCAGCCAGAACTGGAAGTGGCGTATGGCCAGGTGGAGAGCCAGCAACTCTCTGTTGAACGCGCTGTATTTACGCTCACTGTCGCGCGAAGCTCTGCTGAAAAAAGCGAGCGACTGCCAAGAACCGGCGACACGTTGTTCCACGACGGCCCCTATGGCCATGTCCGAGGCGTCGGTAGTGAGCGCTATCCGGGCCACCGGGTCCGGGTGCGCCAACAGTGCGCCGTTTACCAGGGCTGTTTTAACCTCAGAGAATGCCTGCTCCCGCTCCGGAGTCCATTCGAGTCTGTCCACCGGCTTCCGTTTCTTGAGTGCGGCGTACAATGACTGCATGAGCTGAGCTGTGCGGGGGAGGAACCGGTTATAAAAGTTAACCATCCCCCAAAACTCTTGCAGCGCCCTGACCGTCTGAGGCTGAGGAAAATTTGCCTCGGCACGCACCTTGTCGGGCAAGGGTATCGCTCCCTCCGGTGAGATGCGGTGCCCCAAAAAGTCAATCCCCGTCACGCCGAACTGGCATTTCGCCGTGCTCTTCCAACCTCCGGAAAACTGTCCTGAGGTGGGTTACGTGTTCGTCCTCGGACGTGCTGGCCACCAGAATATCATCCAGGTAGACAAACACAAATGGCAGATAGCGCAACACTGCGTCCATCATGCGTTGGAATGTCTGTGCAGCGCCTTTTAATCCAAATGGCATGCGTAAAAACTCAAACAAGCCAAACGGAGTTATTACCGCTGTTTTGGGTATGTCCTCTGCATGCAGCGGGACCTGGTGGTAACCGCGGACCAGGTCTATTTTAGAAAAAATGCATGCCCTGGCGAGGTGAATAGAAAAATCCTGAATATGGGGAATCAGGTAGCGGTCATGCGCTGTGGCGTTATTCAATCTGCGGAAATCTCCGCATGGTCGCCATGATCCCTCGGCCTTAGGGACCAAGTGTAGTGGGGATGCCCATGGGCTGTTTGAGCGCCTGATGATGCCCAACTTTTCCAAGTTGGCAAACTCCTTGCGCGCTATGGCCAGTTTAGCTGCGTCCAGGCGCTGAGGTCGTGCGAAAACGGGCGGCCCAGTGGTGGTGATAAAGTGTTCCACCTCGTGTTTAGTGCTGGCCGCTGAAAACGTCGGGACCGTGAGTGCTGGGAACTGAGTGAGCAGTTTGTGGAACTTACCGCCTGGAGTTGTGACGTTGGCTCATGTTGTTGGCCCGGCCCCTCGAGCTGTACAGGGTAGAGAATCAAAAGACACTGCATTAACCAGGCGTCTGTTAGCAACATCGACTAGCAACCCGTGTGCACACAGAAAATCAGCTCCCAAGATTGGGAAAGTGCATCCCGCTATGACGAAAGTCCACTCGTACATACGGCTGTGTAGGGATACAGTCAGTGTCCTCTCACCAAAAGTCCTAATGTCCGAGCCGTTTGCAGCTATCAGCTCGGGGCCGCTAGCTCCCGCTAGCCGGTCGGCGTAGGACGGCAGGATGAGGCTTTTTTGGAAGCCGGTGTCTACGAGGAACAGTCTCCCCGAGCACGAGTCCGTCACGTAGAGCAGCTTGTTCACTTCACTGGCAGTCGTAGCTGCTACTGACCGCCGGCCTTGGGGTTTCCTGAACGCTTGAATTGGCACGGTGGCACACAGCTGCGTGCGTTTTCTCCAAAACAGTGGTGGTAAGAGCAGAGTGTGTCTCTCTGGCGCCTTCTGGCTGCTGCTACCGTCGTCAGCTCCTCGCCTCCGCTGGTCGTCTCGCTGGGTTCTGACACCGCCGCGTTCACTGTGATGGCTCTGGTGGTGAGGATGATCCGATCCACCTCCTGGGCTAGCACACGGTAGTTGCGTGCGGCCAGCAACGGCGAGTTGGCCAGGACCGCTCTTGCCTCTGTTGGGAGGTTCCGGAGGAAAAGGTGGACAAACAGAAAATGTCCGTTGTCCGTGCCCATCAACGCCAACATTTTCTCCATCAGTTCGACCGCCGACCCATCTCCTAACTCGGAGCGCCTCAGGAGCCTCTCTGCTCTCTCACAGTCCGAGAGTGTGTAGCGCTGGGTCAGTGCGGCCTTGAGAGCCCGTATTTATCGTGAGCTGGAGGCTGTTGGAGCAGGCTCGCTACTTGCTGAGTCGTGCGAGCATCCAGTGCTGCGATCACACAGTAATATCTGGTGTCATCTGCCGTTATTCCCCGGAGGGCGAACTGAGCCTCGGTGTGGGGGAACCAAGACTGCGGGTCGTGCAGCCAAAAGTCCGGTAGTTTGACCGAAACAGCGCACACGTTGCTGGGGCTTTCCGTCCAGGCCGTCTCTGGGATGCTTGCCGCGTTGCTGGGGCTTTCTCTCCGGGCCGGCTCCGGGGTTCTTGCCTCGTGTTCCATAATTCGTCAAGGGTCACCAGTGTGGTGACTGCAAATAGAGGAACCAGACTTACACGACAGATGAACTTTATTTCTCACTCTTCACTTCAATCATACACAGAAAAAGAATTTCTCAATACACTAGGGTCTCTCCTTTTATACCACTCCATTCCTTCCCCCTGTTGCCTGAAATCTTGCATTACAATACGTTCACACATTCACTCCTTACTGCTGCATTACCATCATTTCCCATTACAATACGTACTGTCCTTCGTTAAATCCCCCATGCTCTGCCGGCAGAGGGAATATTCCCCTCCCCTCTGCTTCCAGTCTGAGATGAATATCCCAGCGTGGGTTCCCTACATAATAAATAAAAATTCTATGAAAAATAACCAATGAAAATCAGACAATGCTTTTGAATTGTGGTTCAACAGGGGACAGGGTCCTTCCCCAAGTGGAGGAGTTTAAGTATCTTGGGGTCTTGTTCACGAGTGAGGGGAAAATGGAGCGAGAGATTGACAGACGGATTGGAGCAGCATCAGCAGTGATGCGGACGTTGTACCAGTCTGTTGTGGTGAAGAGGGAGCTGAGTTCTAAGGCAAAGCTGTCGATTTACCAGTCAATCTGCGTTCCTACTCTCACCTATGGTCACGAGCTTTGGGTAATGACCAAAAGAATGAGATCGTGGATACAAGCGGCTGAAATGAGCTTTCTCCGTAGGATTGCTGGACTCACCCTCAGAGATAGGGTGAGGAGCTCAGCCATCCGGGAGAGGCTCAGAGTAGAACCGCTGCTCGTCCACATTGAAAAGAGTCAGTTGAGGTGGTATGGGCATCTGATTAGGATGCCTCCTGGACGCCTCCCACTTGAGGTGTTTCAGGCATGTCCCACTGGGAGGAGACCCCGGGGCAGACCCAGGACACGGTGGAGAGACTATGTCTCCCAGCTGGTCTTGGAACGCCTTGGTATCCTCTCTGAAGAGCTGGAGCAGGTGTCGGGGGAGAGGGAAGTCTGGGCTTCTCTGCTTGAACTGCTGCCTCCGCGACCCGGACCTCCGGAAAAGCGGTAGAATATGGATGGATGGATGGATGGATGGATGGTTCAACAGAATTACTTTAAAAAACAAACTCATGAAACAGGCCTGGACAAAAATGATGATACCCCTAGAAAAGATTGAAGTTAACATCACAGCTGTCTAAAAACTTGTAATCAGTCAGTCGGCCTATTTAAAGGGTGACAAGTAGTCACTGTGCTGTTTGGTGACATGGTGTGTACCACACTAAACATGGACCAGAGGAAGCAAAGGAGAGAGTCGTCTCAGGAGATTAGAAAGAAAATTATAGACAAGCATGTTAAAGGCCAAATGTCACGTAACAGGGTACTTTAAATATCTTGAAACTAGATATAAAAGGGAACCGATCCGTTCGGGTCTTGGTGCATATGCTTCAGTAACAACGGAATACTTGTTAATTTAAAACTGCCGCGCTTGGCCTGACACGGCCCCTGGAATCGCCTGGGGAAGAAGGCGGAAGTGACGAAATCGATTGCACCCTAGTTTGATGCTTGGGGTATTTCAATTGATTGTTTATATGGAGACTGGAAGGTTGAAGTGAGCAACAAGAAAGAAAAAATTGGATATTTCACCCATACCTTAAAACGGGACTATCAGGGACAGCTGGGTAATAAGGGACACTTCTCTGGGAAATGTTTTCTTACCTGTCAAGTGAGACGTTTTCCGCCGTACTTCAACACCGTAAAAAGCGGCTATAAGCAACGGCGGAGCAACAAGGCACACCTCTCTGGGATCTCTGTCTGTTCCGCAACCGCTGCACAGCTCAACGTGTTAAACCATTGTCCTAATGACTTCTCATGGTAGTGAGAATTGCTCCCGCTGAGCGATCAGCCCGCCCAGACAATTAAACTAATGAGTGACTCCACACTTCGAACAGTAGTGCGAATAGCTCCCGCTGAGCGATCAGCCCGCCCCAGCTGTGAGTGATCACACACAGGAGTCCTCAAGACACTCAGTTTTTTTTTTCCAGTATATTTTTTCTTTTGGGCGTACAGAAATGGCAATACGCCCGTTTTTGCTAAAATTGCATTTTCCCCTTATTTTCCTTAAAATATTTGACAATAACAACACGAACTACATTTAAAACATTTCCCAGAAAAGTGTCCCAAACCACTGCGCCGTCCCCCACAGCCGCGCTTGGCACCAAAATACGACGAAAACGTCTCCCTTGACAGGTATGCGCCTCCATTTTCATATTGATCTGGTCAATTTCTTGACAGCAGCGGCTCTCCTCCACTGTAATAATAATGGCTTCCGAAAAATCAATATTTATGGGGCGCCCTCGACAGACCCCCTCCGGCTTCGCAATTCTGGAGGCGATTAATGTCCAGTTCAATGACATTTTCCACTGGTTCTGCCCTCTGGTCATCATTGGAACTGTTGTCATCAGACAAAGCATCTGATTCCGTCTCGGACGGCTCGAACCGGTAAGGTTCTATGCCTCTGTCACTGTCTGAACCACTGACAAAAAAAAAAGACAAAACTAAACTAATTTGTTCACAATCGCTGTCACTTTCCGTCATGATTGTCCAATGTTGATAAGTGTGAATGTGGATAGGCAGGGCAGCCAGGGTACAACTGGTGATGTCAAAAACATGGGCGTGGTCTGGACTGGCTGTCACAAGCCAGCAAGCAAGGTGGGGCCTTCACCTGGTGTATTTTGTGCAATTATGTAAATACAGGTGGGTGATATGGTCTCCGGTATGAATATTTGGTTTAAGCTATGTGTATTTTATCTAAATTCGTTGTCATTTAGAAAAAAAAATTACGTGACATTTGGCCTTTAAAGGTAAAGGCTATAAGACCATCTCCAAGCAGCTTGATGTTCCTGTGACTACAGTTGCACATATTATTCGGAAATTTAAGATCCATGGGACTGTAGCCAACCTCCCTGGACATGGCTGCAGGAGGAGATGGATAATACGAATGGTAACAAAAGAGCCCAGAACAACCTCTAAACACACTTATGGTGAACTCCAAGGTCAAGGTACATCAGTGTCAGATCGCACCATCCATCGTTGTTTGAGCCAAAGTGGACTTCATGGGAGACAACCAAGGAGGACACCATTGTTGAAAACAAATCATAAAAAAGCCAGACTGGAACTTGCCAAACTGTATGTTGACAAGCCACAAAGCTTCTGGGAGAATGTCCTATGGACAGATAAGACAAAACTGGAACTTTTTGGCAAGGCACATCAGCTCTATGTTCACAGATGCAAAAATGAAGCATAGCAAGAAAAGAACACTGTCCCTACTGTGAAACATGGAGGAGGTTCTGTTATGTTCTGGGGCTGCTTTGCTGCATCTGGCACAGGGTGTCTTGAATCTGTGCAGGGTACAATGAAATCTCAAGACTATCAAGGTATTCTAGAGAGAAATGTGCTGCCCAGTGTCAGACAGCTTGGTCTCAGTCGCAGGTCATGGGTCTTGCAACAGGATAATGAGCCAAAACACACAGCTAAAAACACCCAAGAATGGCTAAGAGCGAAACATTGGACTATTCTAAGTGGCCTTCTATGAGCCCTGATCTAAAACCTATTGAAGATCTGTGGAGGAGCTGAAACATGCCGTCTGGAGAAGGCACCCTTCAAACCTGAGACAACTGGAGCAGTTTGCTCATGAGGAGTGGGCCATAATACCTGCTGAGAGGTGCAGAAGTCTCATTGACAGTTACAGAAGTTGTTTGAAGTCGTCCTGGAATTTCCCCATTGTGGACTAATAAAGGCTTTATCTTGATTGCAGTAATTGCCTCAAAAGGTTGTGCAACAAAATATTAAGTTAAGGGTACCTTCATTTTTGTCCAGGCCCTGTTTCATGAGTTTGTTTTTTAAAATAATTCTGTTGAACCTCAATTCAAAAGCATTGTCTGATTTTCATTGGTTAATTTTCATTAGAATTTTTATTTATTACCACTTTTGTCAGATTCAAGTATTCTGTGACCATTGGTGGGTTAGTCTTTCATAACAGAGGGGTACCAACAATTTTGTCCACGTGTGTATATGTATATTTATATATCTGATGCTGGTGTGCCTGTGAGTGAGTGGGTAATATGGGATTAATTTTTATTTTGCAGGGACTAGGTCCAGTTCTATTGTTTGTGTGAATGTGATAGGTTGCTTTATTACTGTTTTTTCTCCCTGTTCTAGTGTGTGAGTTGGGTTACCAGGATTTGGGTGGGTTTCCTGTGTGCTTGATTTGTTTTTTTTTTTTTTTTTTTGAGGGGGGAGGGATGTGGTGTATGGATATGTGTGTCTGGGATGCCGTGCCCACCCACAGGGTGACGTCAGGCGGGCACGGCCCATTCTGTATATAAACCCTGTTCCTGTAATAAAAGTTAGAGAGTTGTTTCCTGCATGAAGCCTCACCTCTCTCTCCGTCATTTACAGACATAACAGCTGCTTCTCGTCGAAAATGTTTTTTTGTTGTTTCTATGGTAACGGGGCAACTTCCGTTGGCAGCGTAACGGACCACAAATATTGCATATTCATTTTTACAAAAACCGGTATCAAAAATTATACTGGTATTATCGTGAACAATACAATATGGCACACCCCTAGCTGTTTTGTAAGATGATACAAAAAGATGTATGATGAATTGGGGGGGCGGGGGGTGAGAATTCTCGTTTTTCCAGGTTGGGGGCGACATGTCCCCCCATCCCCCTTTGATTTACACCTCTGACAAAGGCTATAAGGGGTTGAAACCAAGTTGAGACCAAGACCTACAAACACATGGGCCACGGTTTCGACTTGCTCTCTGCCTGGCCTGGGTCTTGAGCTTGACTCGGTCTCATCCTGACTACAACACTCATCTCTGCAGAAATTACTCCTCCTACCTTTAATTAGGAGGAGTAATTTGGAGGAGCTAGTCGCCTTATGACTGGGCGCCTAGCGGCTGCCCCGGCCTTGGATGTGCTCTGCAGAGCGTGCCCAAATGCCAAGTCACGTTCGTTACCTTGTATCATACATGTGTAATGACAATAAAGTTGAATCTCATCCTCATCTCTCATCTAATGTTCGATGGCTTGTGTCTGATTTCAGGGGTTTTGGTGGGAGCTCGAGCTTTTTTCCAGAGCAGTAAAACCGTGGGCTGTTGTGCCTTCAGGAGTCAGGTGAGTTGATTCTCCCATCTGATTCCTTCGTTTAAAATTTGGTCACTTTTTTGTAACATCTGATTTTAGGTGGAGCTCCTCTGCAGAATCAGATGTTTGTCCAGGAGTTCTATATATCTCTTTCTCAACCAGATGTTGTGCCAGGTGTTGTACGCCTGTTTGTGTCTGCGGGCTTCGGGCTGCTGCTGCCTGGTCAGTGCCCTCCGGTCTGACTCAGGGCCCCCTGTGCCTCTACAACGCCTTCCTCGGGGTCTTACCTGGGGTGTCCCCACTGCAGCCCATTCCAGACCGGTGAGAAGCTTCAAAATGCGACCACCAGCCATTTCCCAAACTTGTTTTCGATGTCTTTTTGTCCTCTCTATGTGTCCTCAGTCACTCCGGGTATCTGTAACAACAGAACTCTGTGGTCAGGGGGTCTGTCTGGAGCCTACATCTGTGGTTGAGTGGAATGTGGTTCTATTCAGCATGATGGGGATCACCAGTGGGCTGCAGGCGTCCTCTGTGGAGCCAATGTTCTTAATGCCTGCTGGGAATGATCTTGGAAAGGGCTTCTGCCAAAACAAGGGTGTGTGTCCAGGTGTTCTTTGTGTGGTTCCGCAATGGTACGGTGTGGAATCCAAGGCATGCATTTTCTTAGGGCCCTGTTACACCAATTTAAAGCATGCATTTGTGCCACATTTTACCTTTACGCAAAATAGTTTGGTTGGTTCCTGGTGGCACATTCTGCATTTTCACGATTGACTGTGTACTGCACTTTATGCTAATAGCAGTGAACTCTTTTAAAAGAGATGCGGCTGAGCACAAAGCTGGTATGTTGTGTCTTTCTAGCATTGCGCTTTTGATCAGCAGTAACCATTTCTAAAGTCAGCAATGTGTTATCAGTCCCATTTTCATTTTAATCACAATCTTGCAGGAGTAGAGCCTATAGATTAAACTTTTTTTCAGGGACTGTGTGTCACTTTTCATGAGATGTGAATATTCACCTACATTCACTGGTCACTGGCTCATGTGGGCTTGATGGTCAATGGCTGGTAGTGGCCGGTACCAGGTTGGTGCACTGAGGCACAATGGCCACTGGATGTACATGTATCCTCTCCTGCATTCTCGACAGCCAGAGAGGATGCTACCAAACCCATTTATGCCTACATTTGCACAAAGGAAGAATGAAATGACAGTCCAATTCATTCATCCCCTCCTCTTCCTCCTTAAAGTAATTTCCTGTGCTTAATGCCAGGCAGCGGAGACCGATGATGTTCATGTACATTTTCACTTTGTACATGAGTTTGTTTCTATCCAGGGCAACACTGATCTGCCCTTCAAGGTAAACACCATTATATTAGTAATCCACCTTAGATCATGCGCCCTTGTGAGTTAAAGGTGAGGACAGGAGCCATTCTGATTTGGCTATTGCATATTGTGACATAAGGGAATTGGGCCTTGGGGCTTGCCGTAGCTTGGCTGGGGCAGGGGTATGGAGTGATGTCAGGCGGGCTACGGCTGGGAGATATACAGTATATATCTGTGAACAAGGTGAAATAAAGAGATGATGTTCAGACCAGCTCCTTCTCCGCTCTCCGTTATTGGGACATAACATTTGGCGACAAGGAGAACAATGGCAGTGTGCGTTGGACAGATGCCATTTTTCTGGAACATCAACACCACTGATTCCATGGGCTCAATGGAAACTGAGGTTTGAAGTGTATATTACAGCATCGAGCCTGGGTTCCATCAGCGAGGAGAGACGGAGTATGATGATTCAATTTCTTGGTGCTGAGGGACAGCGGGTTTTCTTTGGGCTGTGCCAGGTCAGTTCTTTGGAGGACGGTCTGAAGGCAATAGACAGCACGTTCGACGACACCTCCACTGTCACTGAGAGACGGTGCGAGTTTTTCGGCCAACAACAGCGGACGGGGGAGTCCCTTCAGTCATTTGTGTTGGAGCTACATGGCCTAGCAAGGAAGTGTGAGTTTGATGCATTAGAGCACAAGCTTGTGAGGGACAAACTAGCTCAGAGCACCAGTAGCACATGGTTGAAGAATAAGCTAAAGGTAGCTAAAGAACCACTGTCACTGGAGGAAGTGCTGGACTTGATTAAGTGAAGGGAGTCTGTGGCCCTAACGCAAGCCTAATGGCTAAGGTTAGCGAGGGAGCAGACTATGTGCAACTTCCCACCAAGAGCCGGAGGCTAGCATGCTAACTAGACGTCGGAAAAGGGTCAAGAAGAAGAAGAAGAGGAAGAAGCGGACAAAGGAAAGAGCGGGAGTGCAGGTGAGAGGACCCCGGGGGCCCGGGTCCAGGTCCCACACGCATGCATGGGGAAAGGGCCCTCTGAAATGGTCTGTGCTCCCAGCTTGACGGAGTCGACGTGCCGCTCATCGGTGGATTCGGGAGCCGGGAAGTCTATCCTGAGCCTACCCACGCTGCAGAGGCTGTTCCCCACAAAACAAATCAAAGATGGAGCAGTAAGACTGTTCGGTTACGGCCATGCGGAGATCGAGATGGCAGGCACAGCGGACTTTGAGGTGACCTGCGGGTCGAAGAGGGTCCCAGTTTCACCTTCCAGGTGGTGCGCCGGGGAATTGATCTGTTGGGAGTTGATCTGCTGGGGGAGCAAGGCTTCTCCATAAAGGACCTGGATGGGTCGACAGTACTGTCCGTGGGCCCGGACTGGCACCTCCGCTGGCCTGCATTGTTCAGGGGCCTGGGCCACATTGAAGCATTTTATCACCGCCCCCTCACTGATGAGACTGTCACGCCAAAGATCCAACCCTTGCAATGTCTCCCCTTGGCGCTGCGAGATGAGGTGTCGGCGGAACTGACCAAGCTGCTGGAGACAGGAGTCATCGAAAAGGCAGATGCATCACTGTGGATCTCCAATCTGGTGGTGGCCAGAAAAAAAGGAGGGGGCATCAGACCATGTATTGACCTCAGAGTGGTGAACAAGGCAGTCATCCCCGACAAGTACCCACTACCGACCATGGAAGAACTTACAGCGGTGTTCAGCGGGGGGGCAGGTCTTCTTGAAATTGGACCTACGCCAGGGCTACCTGCAGGTGCCACTGCACCCAGACAGCAGGAATTTAACGGCCTTCGTGACCCACATTGGGGTTTTCTGCTACACCTGGATGCCCTTCTGGCTGAGCTCAACACCCAGCTGTTTCCAGAAGGTTATGGTGGCCATGCTGGCTGGCCTGAAGGGTAGTTGTATACCTGGATGACATTGTGGTACACGGAGCGTCAAGAGAAGAGCACAACGTGAGGTTGGAAAGAGAATTGGAGATGCTACAGGGACATGGGGTCACATTGAACGGCGAAAAGTGTGTCTTCGCGGCAGGCGCCATGGACTTTGTGAGGTTCTGACTGACTGGGAATGGACTGAAACTGCTGGTTTTGAAAGTGGAAGCGGTGCTGCGGATCGCGGACTGCGGACCCCTCCTCACCAGCTGAAATTTTTTTGTTCCTGGACATGGTTAATTTCTATGGCTGGTTCATTCCCCGGTACTCAGAAACAATTGAGCCGCTCAGGGCGCTGTTGAAGCAGGATGCACCTTGGAACTGGACCCTGGCCTGCTTGGCGGCAGTGGAAAAGTTGAAGCAACAGCTCACCTCCCCACCGGTTTTGGTCCATTTTGACCCAAACTGCCCCACCATAGTGACGTGTGACATGTCCGGTTCCGCCCTGGGGGCAGTTATGTCACAGGTGCAGGATGGTACGGAGCATCCCGTGGCGTTTGCGTCGAGGTCCCAATTGGCGGCAGAAAGGAAGTACGCCGTGGGTGAAAGGGAAGCGCTAGCCTGTGTCTGGGCCTGCGAGAGGTGGAATATCTACCTCTACGGGCGCCACTTCACGTTGAGGATGGACAACCGGGCGCTCATGACCCTACTCGAGACCTTGGGGTCAGGACACAGGCCACTGAGAATCCACAGGTGGTTGGAAAGGCTGAGAGCCTATAATTTCACAACAAGGTCCACGCCAGGTAAAGACAACATCGTAGCAGACCTTCTATCACGGTCTACGATGTGCTTCCTGGTGCCTGACCCAAGGTTGGCGGACCCCGAGGAGGCGGACCTGGTCCATGCACTGCACAAAGTGCTCCGGGAAATCATTTCCCCCTAGGAGTTCAGGGAGGTGTCAGAGTGTGACCAGGTGATGAGAGGACTACGCTCGGCAATCAGAGAGGGCTGGCTGAATGGAGCACTTGGTGAACTGGCTCCGTTCCATCGGCTTAGAGATGAGCTCAGTTGCTGGAACGACGTGTGCATGGCTAGGGGACAGTGCGCTGTCATCCCGGCAGCCCTGAGAGGACGCGTGCTGGCGATGCTACATGAAGGACACCTGGGGGTGGCTAAGGTCAAATAACGCAGCAGGGATTCGGTATGGTGGCCAGGAATCGACAAGGACATTGAGGCGATGGTGAAGCACTACGTGCCATGCCTGGAGAGTGGAAAGACCAGAGGACCCCCCCACCTCTACGACCGGTTCCGTTCCTTACCGGGCCCTGGGAACATGTCGAGTTGGACATCTGCGGTGAACTGCACGCAGCGCCCCCAATAGCTGGTTCCTCGTGGTGGCCTACGATATGTTTTCAAAGTGACCTGAGGTGCTCCCGACTGGCTCAGTGACAACGGAAGTAGTCATGGGGTTTCTGGCGTCCTTGTTTGCCAGGTGGGGGATCCTGAGCTCGATCACCACAGACAACAGCCCACAGTTTGTCTCCAGAGCTTTCGAGGAGTTCCTGAGAGTCAGAGGAGTGAAACACATAAAGACGTTGGTGTACCACGTGCAGGCTAACGAGGGGGTCGAGAGACTCAATAAGACTCTGAAGAGTGGACTAAGGGCCCATTTAGCAGGCGGTTTGATGTTCGCTGATGCCCTGAACAACACTCTGCTCCACTACAGGGCGTCAGTGCACGCCATGACAGCACGCTGTCCGGCTGCCCTCATGCTGGGGCATGAGTTGCCGCTACCGGTGAGACAACTGGGGCCAACGAGAACGGAATGGAGGGAAGACTCGGGGACGCTGCGGCGCTGAGTCACCAGGCGACAGTGCATAATGAAAGAACGGTTCGACAGGAGGCATCAAGTGAGGGATCATGGCCTGAGGGTAGCAGATCAAGTCTGGATCAAGCACCCCGTCCGCACCCACAAACTCCAGCTGCTGTGGGTGAGACCACGGAGGATTGTGAGACTGAGAGGACCAGATACTTTTGAAGTGGACAATGGGTCCCAGTGGCATGCGAACAAACTGAGGAGGTCCCTGCTGTGGACTGTTTTAGTGACAGTTGGGACTGGAGGGTTCAGGCAGACGCCGACCTGCAGACTGAACCGACAGTGCCGGAGGCAGTGTGCTCTCCCAAGGGATGCCCGGCTAGAGAGTGTCGGAGACCCAGATACCTGGACGATTTTGTTATCTGGACTGGTCTCTAAGACGCGTTGGGCCTCAGCAGCAGATGTACTGCTCCCACCCTGGCCGAGCCGCAAGTTGATAGTCCAACCAGCGCGTCCTTGGGGCTCTGTATTTGGTAATTAGAAAAGAGAAATCGTCGGACCCATATTAATATCGCTCTATATGTACTGTTTATAGTTATCTTTTGCACGTTTTGAGGCTTCAATTTGTGGTCTTGAATTTTCCAAGGGGGGGTGGGGATGTGAAATAAGGGAATTGGGCCTTGGGGCTTGCCGTAGCTCAGCCGGGGTGGGGGTATGGAGTGACGTCAGGCAGGCTGCGGCTGGGAGATATATATATCTGTGAACAAGGTAAAATAAAGAGATGATGTTCAGACCAGCTCCTTCTCCGCTCTCCGTTATTGGGACATAACACATGTCCCGATACATCCATAACAAGTCTCTGAATAATTAAGAGAGTTAGAAACACCATTTTACGCTTTTTGCAGGTGGTAAGTCTGACTGCCGTGATGGCAAAATTGACATGGACACGCCTCTAAATGAGATTTACATGTCTAACAATGCGCTTTAGACTAGATCATCATAATGCGGACCTTAGAATTAAATGGGGTAAATTGGGTTGCGCTTACCTTTGCAACCACAAGATGGCACTAAAACCTAAGTTTCCAAATGTTCCAAACACTACCATTTTAGAATGACATTTCAAAAAAAAATAAAAAAATAAACAGACCTCACTCTTCTTCCTTAAGCTCTGAAAGACAAGTGAGATTTATTTTCCAGACTTCTTTTCTAAGTCACTTCTAAATTCAAATACTGTATTTGTGTTTGAAAAGACATTTAAGTTAATTATGCCTCGGTGAATGGAGGCATATGGTAATCACTCAATGCGTTTGTGTGGTTGTATCTGTCCGCCTGTATGTTTCACCTCATCCGGTCAAAATTAAGTGCAACTAAATGCTTGTATCATTGTATCGCCATATTTTCTTGACTTTTAATTTGCCAGAATTTCCAGATAAGGCTTTGTTTTCAAAATAAATACAAATTTAACTCGCCTTTATAGTCAATGGAGCCGGGAAAAAAAATGTATTGTAATAACTATGCCGGGCCACTAGAGGCAGCAATGCGACTTTTTTACAGCACACGGATGACTTCCTGTCAGTCAGTTAGGGCTGGGCAGTATACCGAATATATTCATTGCATTGGTACATTTAGCCGCCCACAATACATAAATCATTATCTCGTGGATAATCAAATATTTATCACGATAAAATGAGCTGCTGCTGCTGCGAGACAGGTTTGAGAGAGATGAAAAGGAAGAGAACAGAATAAACATAGGCTCACCTTAAGCACAGGAAATGGGGGGAGGGGAATAAGCATTTCAAGTCTGAACTCAGCACGTTCAATCGCAAAACGAACTTAGCAAAGAAACTTTGAAAATAAGAGCTCCTATCCAGTCTTACAACCTTTCAAAATAAGAGTGAGTGGCTCGCCATATAAACAACTGATGGAATCTAGACACTGAAGCGGATGATAAAATAAATGCAGCGATGAGAGTTTTAAGCAGGTTTATTAAAGTAGAACTGAACTGAACGGCATTGAACGGCACTGGGTAATAGTACATACAATTATAAAGATAATTTATCATTGGCACCCCCTCCACAAATCCCGGAATCTTGGAGAAAATCGCGATTTTGAATTTCCCGCCCTGAAAAATCAGACAAATCCGCCGAAGTGCAGCCGGAGTTCCGCGTGAACGTCACCGAGTGTGACCCAGTCCTCATGTTTACCATTGCGAGCACGTCGACACTGGTTGTTTTTGGTGCATTTTGTCGTGATAGTCGACTACAAAACACTTCCAACACCTGGGAAGATCTGTTCAGTGGCCAAGGGAAAGCTGTCATGCGACGAAAGAAAAGAAAGGGGGAAGGAAAGCGACCGGGGAAGCGATGCGTTTCTAGATATACAGTGATCTCCTCACTTATCGCGTTTAATGGGGACCAGAACCGACCGCGAAAAGTGAAAAAAACCGCGAAGTAGCGTCACCCCCCCCCCCAAGGGCGTCACAAGCACTATTTTTGCACAAAAAGGCACAAGAGAACAGCGAAAAGTGCCACTAAGCAACACGAGCGATAAAGAAACAATGAATGCGGTCTTCCTTCGCTGGGTGTAAAACGTCTCGACCAATCAGCTTGCGAGGTAAACGTCTCGGCCAATCAGCTTGCGAGATTCCCGAGCGGTGAAGAGGTGGGCGGAGAGGAGTGGAGCGGTGGTCAGAGAGGTAGATTTTGAGCTGTGCGGGCTCTCCGTGTTGATACCTGATGTTCTAATGAGAAGGCAGGGAGACTACATTAGAACATCAGGTATCAACACGGAGAGTCCGCTCTCCCCGGCTCCCCAGCCCGCTCGGGAATCTCGCAAGCTGATTGGCCGAGACGTTTTACCTCGCAAGCTGATTGGCCGAGACGTTTTATCTCGCAAGCTGATTGGCGGAGACGTTTTACCCAGCTTCGCTCCCTGCCGAGCGCCTATACCCAGCGAAGGAAGACCGTATTAAACGCGATAAGTGAGGGATAACTGTAATAAGTTGGAAAAATGCTGATGTTTTTTTTTTCCTTTCTTTTTTATTGTTAATTTTCCTTATCCTGACACCCCAAACATGCCAAAGTAAAGACTCACCATTCTGTATTCAATAAGCGACTCTCCTCCCCATCACTGCTGCGGTCTGAGTTGGTGCTGGAATCCCCTGAAAATTCTGGCTCTAATCTGTACGGTTCGATGCCTCCCTCGCTCTCTTCCTGTTCACTTGACACTCCTGCATCCTCCTCTGTCTTGTCACCGATCCTGAATGCCTCTTCACTCTGAAAACTCTGGTGTTCTTGACTGCTGGAACTGCTATCATCTGCCATTGTTGTTTTGATAAGGGTCACACTCGTGACGTCACGCAGCGTCGTCTGCACTACTTCCGGTTTGTTTGGCACTGCCAGCCAGAGGCAAAAGTTTATCGGCTTATAGCTTGGCCATCGCACGGCCTAAAAATTTCTTTTATGTGTTGAAAAATACAATAGGTAATAAGGAATTAATCTGCTATTCTACTTTTTTGGCAAAAAGGTGAGTTCAGTTCTACTTTAAATCATACCGCCTTCATGGGAACTCGGCTCCAGCCCATAGTGTGAGCAGGCTGAAGCTGAATTCCTCAGGCTCTCAGAGAGGAGACACAGTGTGTGTCAGCAGCAGTTGAAGAGTGAGAGGATGAACATGAAAATCAGGCAGCTTATATACTCAGCTCAGACAATAGATCAAAGACATTCACAGTGTGAGATATGGGCATTTGCATATGAGAGACACACATAACAATGAGGAGATTGCTGGCCAGGAATTCACCTCTGCTCCAGCTGCAGGACAAAAGAGGTTACAAGGCACATCTACATATCGATATCAGTGTCTAGGTCACAGTGAGGACAGGAAGCATGAAACACAATGCATGAAAGGCACATTAACATCACAGTAGTGAGCCAGAAGTAGCGGGGCTGCCTGTAGACATTAATACACACATTTCACTGTTCTGTTAATTGCTCTAGCCGAGCGCTGTGTCTGTCCAGTCTGTTGTGGGGGTTACACCAACCCGCCACACGCTCCCTCCCAGAGGGCTCGGCAGGCGGCCGAGGTCTCGATAATGCAGCTTTGGCAGCGAGCGGAAAACGGAAAAGCTCTGTGCAGGGGGAGGGGGGGAAGGGGGGTAGTAAGTGCCGGCCGGGAGCGGTGAAATCGTCCGGGCCGCGCAAAAATTGCTTGTTGTTCCGTGATGTCGAGGGGCTGTCCCGTTGAACTTGCGGACATCACAAGAAGAAAAATTAGTCTCTGACTCCTCTCGTGGCCATGAAGAAAAGCAGGAGTGGCTGTAAGAAAAAAAAAAAGGAACAAAAGCAGAGGGACTTGGCGTGTGGGAAAAGCTGACGGCTGAATCCCTTGTGCGCCGTGGCTGAGACCTTTAGTGAATCCTGTGGGCGAGCTGCGAGCGTGCTTCAGGTGTGCAGGCAGCCCTGAAGGTTCGAAGGGTAGCGATCGGCCGTTTTTCTCGGGCATGTGCAGCGGCGGAGGACGATGGCGGTCTCTGGAGCCGTTATTGTCCCGTGCGTGGTGCGCCGTCCTCATAACTCCCCGGTGCGTGTGCCGGGGCTACGTGCGTGGGTGGGCCAGCTGGAGAGGAGACAGGGTCAGGAAACTTGGTGGAGATTGGCGCAGTCAGTGCCGATAATCATCTATGTTGAGCTGTGGCTGCAGATTAGTCATGGTGCGTTGGAGCGTTGAGGGGAGATAGACGATCTTTGCCCCTCAGGCTCAGGTAGATGAGTAGGATCGCTGAGAGGGAGGAGTAGCGGTGAGAGGGAGAGGACGTTCTGTGTCCCTCGGCCGGTCCAGCGTAGACGTCCCGATCTCAGGCGAGGGTCGCGCCATGACGTTTTCTGCAGTTTTCCCGGTCGCGGGTGATGTCCGGAGAGTAGCTCGCCTGTGTTGGCTCCGCGTCGAGGTCTCCCTGAAGCAGAAGGGAGGGCAGCTCGTTTGCGTCAGGCTGCTGTGTTCACTGGCAGCGTGTTTTTTTCATCGTCGGGTCGCCAGCGTGGCCGTCCAGACCAGAAGGTTGTGTTGCACAAAGCGTGTGCATTCTTGGGGTCACCAGTGAAGCGGATGATAAAATAAATGCAGCGATGAGAGTTTTAAGCAGGTTTATTAAATCATACTGCCTTCACGGGAACTCGGCTCCAGCCCATAGTGTGAGCAGGCTGAAGCTGAATTCCTCAGGCTCTCAGAGAGGAGACACAGTGTGTGTCAGCAGCAGTTGAAGAGTGAGAGGATGAACATGAAAATCAGACAGCTTATATACTCAGCTCAGACAATAGATCAAAGACATTCACAGTGTGAGATATGGGCATTTGCATATGAGAGACACACATAACAATGAGGAGATTGCTGGCCAGGAATTCACCTCTGCTCCACCTGCAGGACAAAAGAGGTTACAAGGCACATCTACATATTGATATCAGTGTCTAGGTCACAGTGAGGACAGGAAGCATGAAACACAATGCATGAAAGGCAACATTAATTCAATTCAATTCAATTCAACTTTATTTATATAGCGCCATTTCACAACAACAGTCATCTCATAGCACTATCAACTGTAGGGAGGACCCCCACAGTTGCAGAAAGACCCCAGCAATCAGGCGATCCCCTGTGAGCAAGCACTTGGCGACGGTGGAGAGGAAAAACTCCCTTTTAACAGGAAGAAACCTCCAGCAGAACCAGGCTCAGGGAGGGGCAGTCATCTGCTGCGACTGGCTGGGGGGTGAGGGGACAGAGAAGAAGAAAAGAACAGACATGTAGAGAGCAAACAGCACGATGGGGACTCAATCTATGGGAGAGAACAAACAAATGTTAAAGACCAGCAAAAAAAAAAAATATTTCATAGAGAGTGAGGAAAGGAGTGAGGCCCAGTGCATTACTGGAGGTCCCCCGGCTGACTAAACCTATTAGCAGCATAACTAAGGGAGGGTTCAGAAACACATGATCCTCCCTAATTGTAGGCTATATCAAAAAGGTAGGTTTTAGCCCTATTCTTAAAAACAGAGATCGAGTCTGACTCCCGAATCCAGATTGGCAGCTGATTCCACAGGAGAGGAGCTTGATAACTGAAGGCTCTGCCTCCCATTGTACTTTTGGAAATTCTAGGTATTACAAGTAAACCTGCATTTTGGGAGCGTAGTGCTCTGTTAGGATGATACGGTAGTATCAGATCTTTTAAATAAAAAGGAGCCTGATTGTTTAGAGCTTTGTAAGTAAGAAGAAGGATTTTAAACTTAATTCTAAACTCTATGGGAAGCCAATGAAGGGAGGCCAGAACCGGAGAGATATGATCTCTCTTTCTAGTACCTGTTAAAACTCTTGCTGCAGCATTTTGGATCAGCTGAAGACTTTTTAAAGATGTTTTAGGACAGCCTGATAATAAAGAATTACAATAATCTAATCTCGAGCTAACAAAAGCGTGGATCAGCTTCTCAGCATCACTCTGAGACAAGATGCTCCTAATCTTGGCAATATTACGCAAATGATAGAAGGCAGTCTTAGAAACAAATTTAATATGTGAATTGAAGGACAAATCCTGATCAAAAATAACTCCAAGGTTCCTCACAGAGCTATTAAGAGAAAGAGTAACTGCATCCAAACTGAAAGTTTGATTTGGAAAGGAATTTCTAAGGTTTTTTGGACCAACAAGAATGACTTCAGTCTTATCTGAATTTAATAGCAGGAAATTACAAGTCATCCAAACTTTGATTTCCTTAAGACAGGCTTCTAACTTGGCTAATTGATTAGTATCATCTGGCTTCATTGACAGGTATAATTGTGTGTCATCTGCATAACAGTGAAAATGTATACAGTGCTTTCTAATAATGTTGCCTAACGGAAGCATATATAAACTAAAAAGAGTAGGGCCAAGCACAGATCCCTGTGGAACTCCATGACTAAGCTTTGAGCTGAGAGAAAACTCATCATTTACATGAACAAACTGGAACCTATCAGATAAATAAGATCTAAACCACTGCAACGAAGTTCCATTAAGTCCAACATAGTGTTCTAATCTATCAAGTAGAATATTATGATCAATAGTATCAAAAGCTGCACTAAGATCTAAAAGGACAAGTACAGAAACTAGTCCATTATCAGATGCAATGAGGAGGTCGTTAGTGACCTTCGCTAAGGCTGTTTCAGTGCTATGATGGATTCTAAACCCAGATTGAAACTCCTCAAATAAATTAACATCACAGAAGTGAGCCAGAAGAAGCGGGGCTGCCTGTAGACATTAATACACATTTCACTGTTCTGTTAATTGCTCTAGCCGAGCGCTGTGTCTGTCCAGTCTGTTGTGGGGGTTACACCAACCCACCACAACACATTAAAAAAATAAGTGATAAATTATACTTCTGTCATTTATTAGACCGCCAATAACTGTGTGGTAAACTGAAACATTTCTGCACATGTGGATGAACTTGGTTACTTGATAATGTGAGTTCTGTTAAACAAAGGAAAAAAGACACTTTGCTCAGTTACATATTTTTGTGAAGAATTTTCTCTGACATAAGTTTTCATTTTATTATTCAGCTTTTTCATAAGTGAAATGGATATATACAGTACATAAATTTCTAATAAAATGTAAGTAAAACAAACTTTTAAAGTACATTCAGTACACAAAATACATATTGTGATATGTATCATGTATCCCACTAGAAGTGGCAGTGTGACTTTTTCACAGCCCCCATGCTACCATGCCACAGGCACCGAGGCATCAGCACCTTGGTGCTTTCATTTTATCAGTATTGTGGTGAAAATGTTTCATCTGATTCTAATACAAAAAACCACTGAAATAATTACAACTGCTTTATGCACCTTTATGCACTGCTTTATGCACTTTCAACCTTATGTAATAAAAAAAATATTTAGATTAATCATAGAGCAGTCAAAAATCTTCTTTGTCTTGTAGGGCTTCCATGTAGTCTTCGTATTCTCATATATTCATACAGAATTTGTTTACAGACATTTGTTTAATATGTTATGTTTGTTTTACAGGTCAGCCCAGTTTCAGTTTGAAGAAGAACGAGCCTGTTGTGGATCCTGCAGACCAGCTACGATCAACACTCTTCGCAATGACTTTGTTGGTGTGTTTTATTTAAAAAGCACTAATGCACTTTAGAAAACAAATAACATATTAACTATTTGTTATTTTTCTACTTTGACATATTAAAAAAATGGAACCAGAAACTGTTATGATTTTATACCAAAGATGGGAGCGAGTCACGCTTGAGTGCGGCAGGCTTGTCTGTCATCTGAAATTGTTAGCTACAAAACTGGTGAAATGAACAAATCATCTCAATGAGTAACTCAGTATGGTTCGTTCACCCAAAAGAATTTTTTTTTTAAACAAATCGTTCTCAAATGACACATCACTATATGTAATAGGCCTCGGCAACCAGAGTGATCTACTCTGACTTCAGACTTTTTGGAACAGTGCTGCACCTAGAATTGATAGCAGAAATTAACTGAAAATGATAAATAGCTTCTTTAACCTCTTAAAATTCTGGTGTTCTGATGGCGGGATATTTCAAATTTTTTGCTGCCACTCAGTGAAGAAGGAATGTGATTTTCTTTGCGGTATGCTAAAAAGTTAGGGAAATTGACTGGAATACTAAGGGGTTAAAAAAAAGGTTTCAAGTCTACAAGAAAAAAGTTGCAAATTTACAGGAAAAAAATTTGCATTTTCTTTGAGAAAAAGGGTGCAGATTTATAGGAAAAATTGCAAATATTTGAGAAAAAGGTTTAAAAATTTACAAGAAAAAAGTTGCAGATTTACAAGAATAAAGTTGCAAATTTTTAAGAAAAAAACTGCAAACTGAGAAGAAAGTTGCTAATTTAATCTCTTAAAATTCCAGTGTTTTCTACTGCCACTCAGTGAAGAATTTCCTTTGCATATGCTAAATTTAGGGAAATAAGAAGATCATATAGACCAGAAATGCTGCATTAAACCAAGCCTCAAATCACAGATTTTGAATCAAGGATTTTTTGTAATCGAGTTATTCGAATTATTTGAATAATCGTTGCAGCCCTGTTGTGTATACATTACTGTACAAACTTGTATTGTTGTTTCTTATGCAACTTAATATCTGATTTTAGAAATAAACATTTCACTGTGATTAATTTATTCAGCATTTTCATTGGTAAAAGCAAACAGATTTGTGAAAACATAACCACTAAAATATAAATAATAGAAATCTTACTGCAAACTGCAATATTTGTGGCCATCATCACTTGGTCAGAGTCAGAACATTTTACAGAGAAATTTCAAAACAGCAGGAGTACTTTTTTTTAGCAGCTTTTTAGTCAGAGTGAACTTTAACAACCTTAAACACTTAAATCATTTGAAATGTTCTACTTTCCCATTTTAACTAAAGTGATAAATATTTCAAGTTTTCTAAATTTAACATTGTACATCATTAGGGGGTGCACCGATCCTGGAGGTACTGCAATACCAGGTTGATGTGTAGAGTGGATGGAGCAAGCCCCTATTCCATCTCCTTGTTCCAAAAATCAATTTAATATATAGTCCCCGGGTAGAGGACGTATCAGATATTAAACTGATAAGAACAGATTTTTTCTTTTGAACATGTTTATTTGACATTACAGGAACAACTTCACTTATTTACAAAAGTTTTGTACTTTGTGTACACAAGTTATACAGTACAAAAGTTACGCTGCTGCTGCTTTGACCTTTCCCTGTGGGCCTCCGGCTCCTTCAACCGAATGGGCACAGAGGCGATGCTTCTTTGCGGCTGTGTCCTTGTTCTGCTGCGTGCACCTTCTATTTGTCTGATTGTTGTTGTTGCCATATGGAGCACAGCCACGGGGGGGGGGATCTGCATGTGCTTCCTTACCAGCAAGTTTCTAGAGGTCCAAATGGCATCTTTGATGGTGGACAGGGTGAGCCATTCTTCTACCGACAAAGTATTTCTTCCTCTTCCATCGTAACTCACCCCGTATAGCACTACTTGTGCAGATAGGACCTCCCTTGCTGGTAAACTCGGGAATTGCAAGGAGCCGGCTGTGGCCCACTGGTCTATGGCAGCACTGCACTCTCAGAGCAGATGCCTCACTGTCTCTGGTTCATCACAACCTGGTTGGGGGCAGGTTGCAGGTCCTGCCATGCCCCGGTAATGCATGACAGCTCTGACTGGGAGAATCTCATGAACCACCATCCACGACAGGCCCTGGAGTCTGTTTGAGAGAGCAGGATGGTTTACGTTGCGCCAAATGGTGGAGGGGTCACCAACTGCGAGCCCACGCACTGGACTCACTTGTTCCCACTCCTGCACAACAGAGATAAGAGAACAGTGGTTAGTTAAAATATGCAATTCTTCTTGCTCTAATTTAAAGTGCTTTAAAAACTTTTCTATTAAAACATAAGCTGGTGACAGATTAAAAGACACAGGAACAGTCAGATCTCTGGGTAACAGTTTTCGTTTTCTGAGGTATGACCCCAACCAGAATTTTATCATAGCTTTAGTCTTTGGATTTCCGGATGGGTCTGTAGCTTTCTTGAAGTGCAGAGGGGTGTATACACTTCCAAGGAACAGGTATAGATCAGGAACTCCTTTTCCCCCTTTGTCCCTTGGCCTCTTCATTACGTCTCTTCTCAGTCTTTCCCACTTTGAACCCCATAAAAAGTGAAAGATGGATCGTTCCAAGTCTAAAAGCACTCTCCTGGATGGCATAAAAACACAACTGGTTAATAGGAGCAAGGGTAAAATCACTGCTTTAATGATTAGAACCTTTCCTTCCATAGTCAGTCCTCTAAGTCCCCAGTATCCTAGTCTTTGTCTCACTTTCCCTACCATGTCAGACCAATTTGTTTCCCCTCCCGCTTCTTTGTAAATTTGGTTCCTAGTATTTTTTGGTCTCTTTCAATAATGGTCAGGGGGAGTCCCGATGTCTCTGTCTCTGTCCAGGATGCATAAACTTGAGCTTGAGTTTTGGTCCTGTGAAGTTTGGACCCTGAGGCTAGTCCGAATCAGTCAGTCAAGTTCAAGGTCCTGTTGACAGATAAAAGGTCAGTTGTGGTGACACTAAACACAGCGGGGAGACATTCCTCTGGGACATTCTTCTGGAACTGGCCTCACACCCAGCAGGGGCTCGGAGGAAGCAGAGGACAATTGACACACGACCAAAAGAACCACAGGAGACAGTCAGACGGGATTGAATGCATGCATCTTTGTGCCAACCAATGTCATGCTAATCATGTGTACTGGCCAATGGTATTAGATAACAATTGATATGCTAATGTGCCATGGATTCTCTCTGTCTGTATAAGGTATAAAAGAGCTGCGCTCCCTCATCTCTCTCTCTTTGCTCTTACACTCTACTCTCATCACGACTAACCAGGCCCCAGCGGCCATGCTGGGGCCAGCAGGTTATACTCATGTTAGAGGGTAAATAAAGAATTTGTGCTGACCTACGCTCGTGCCTCGCCTCCACATCCTTTTCTTCGCATCCTCTACATTGGTGACCTAACGTGAAATGGACTATCTCTTCCTCTCACCGCGCCGTGGATTCCAGAGACCGGGGATCGCCTACATCCTTCGCATCCACACGGGAGCGCGTGCGCCTTGTCCTCTCTCCACGATGGCAACCTCCAGGCCCAGGAGGAGAGCACGGCGCGAGGACCGAGACGCACGAGGATCAGCGAGACGAGCACCACACAGAAACAGCCTGAATGGGGAAAATCGGCGCCGCCTGCGTTGATTCCCATCAAGCCCCCGACCCTGACTCACCTCCCGACAGAGGAGTTTCAGCGCACAGAAGCCCCGTGCGCACACCACAGGATTATGAGAACAGTGCAACTGGAAGCTACGTGGCCGCAGCACATGCCACGCACCAGGGACAAACCAGCTCCATTGACTTATACATCATCTTCCGCCGCTGCACATCCCACATGCATGTCCACAGCCGATCGCCATTCTCGGAACCTTTAGGGCTGCCCTCGCACCTAAAGCAGCTGTGCAGCCCACACACAGGACTTTGTATGGGTTTCTCGGCCACGACGCACAACGGGGATTTAGCCGATTGCTGTCCCTTCCACATCTACGACCACACCACCAAGTCCCTCCCACAGCTACAGTTGTTTCACAGCCGCTACACATCCTCGGGGAATTTGACCACCTGCCTTACCCACATCCTCGCAGGACAAGCCGCGAGAGGCGTCAAAGACGTAAGTTTTCCTTTTTTTCCCCAACCACCAGCTTTTCCAACTCTCCTCACCAGCAGATAGTTTGACCGGAGCGGCAACCCCCCCTCCCCCACTACAGCCTCCACTGGCGTCAACTTGAGCCCAAACGACAGGGGGGGTCACAGCCCTTTCTGGGTGTTCCGGGGGGGGGCAGTTGGTGTGGTGACACTAAACACAGTGGGGAGATATTCCTCTGGGACATTCTTCTGGAACTGGCCTCACACCCAGCAGGGGCTCGGAGGAAGCAGAGGACAATTGACACACGACCAAAAGAACCACAGGAGACAGTCAGATGGGACTGAATGCATGCATCTTTGTGCCAACCAGTGTCATGCTAATCATGTGTATTGATCAATGGTATTAGATAACAATTGATGTGCTAATGTGCCATGGATTCTCTCTGTCTGTATAAGGTATGAAAGAGCTGCGCTCCCTCATCTCTCTCTCTTTGCTCTTACACTCTGCTCTCATCACGACTAACCAGGCCCCAGCGGCCACGCTGGGGCCAGCAGGCTGTACTCATGTTAGAGGGTAAATAAAGAATCTGTGCTGACCTACGCTCATGCCTCGCCTCCACATCCTTTCCTTCGCACCCTCTACACAGTACATAAAATATTAACATCATCCATATATAAAACACATTTAGTTAAAAGTACCCTGCTACCTGATATTCTTAGTCCATTAATTCTTTCATCAGTTCTCAAAATCAGTGCCAGTGATTCAATACATAGAACATCGAGGAGAGCAGATAACGGACATCCCTGACGGACACTGCAGTTAATTTCTACTGCTTTTGTTAAGTGCCCATTAACCATGAATCTGCTGGTAATGTCCCGGTACAGCAATCCCACCCACGCTAGAAACCTTTCTGGAAAACCCACTTTTTGCAGTACCTGAAATAGATGCTGGTGCGAGACCTGATCAAAGGCTTTTTCAAAGTCTAAATTTAAAACTACTAGCCGAATATTTCTGTCTGTCGCATAACAGATGGTATCTCGAATCAGTACGAGGCTGTCAGTGATCCTCCTCCCTGGCACAGTACAGGCTTGAGCCGAGTGAATTAATTAATCTAAAATCAATGTCATACGTGTCGCTAAAATTTTGCTTAAAAGTTTACAGTCAAAATTTAAAAGGGTGATTGGTCTCCAATTTTGCAGGTCTGTCTTTTCTTTCTTTTTATAGAGTAGTCGAACTATCCCTACTCTAAAACTGTCAGGAAGTTGGTCAAGTTTGTCAAATTCTTTACAAACACCAATCAAATCCTGTGCTAAAATATCCCTAAAAGTTAAATAAAATTCCAAAGGAAGGCCATCTTGACCCGGGCATTTCCCTTTCTTAAAACTGGATAAAGATTTATTTAACTATTCTAACCTATTCTAACTATTAACTATTTAACTATTCTAACCTATTCTATTTAATCTTTACATGGATGAGTTGTCAAAGCAACTGAATGCCTGTAAAACTGGGTGTATAATAGGGAATAAGTTAGTGAATCATTTTATGTATGCTGATGATCTAGTTATTCTCAGTCCAAGTAGTGCTGGTCTTCAGGAGTTATTAAGAGTGTGTACTGCTTATGGAGAGGAAAATGACATAAAATATAATACAAATAAGAGTTGTGTGCTGATCTGCCGCACTAAAGAAGATTTGTTAATGAAATTCCCTGTCTTTGAATTAGCAGACAGGGAATTAATTGTCAGGGATAAAATTAAATATCTGGGACATGTTATTAATGATAGAATGACTGATGATGATGATATTTTCAGACAACGCTGCAAAATCTACATGCAAGCAAATATTCTTGCACGCAGGTTTGGTTTTTGTTCAGATGAGGTGAAACTGGTTCTTTTTAAAACCTATTGTACACCTTTATACACTGCTCATTTATGGATAAATTATAGGAAACTAAGTATGCAGAAATTACAGGTTGCCTACAATGATGCCTTAAGAATTTTACTTAAAAAGCCTCGATGGTGCAGTGCTTCCGAGTTATTTGTCTCATCACGTGTAAATACTCTGCATGCAGTAATAATTAGTTTTATGTATAAATTCATCTGTCGGCTTGATGTATCTAGAAATGAAATCATTCAAGTCATGTCTAGCATTAAGCTCAGTTCTATTCGCTGTCAGTCACAGTTTAGAAGGCACTGGTACAGTTGTCTTTTTAAGTCTTTTTAAAGTCTGTACTGTCTTTGTACTTCTTTAAGCAGTTATGTCTTAGTGTTTCTTGTAACTTTTTGATTGTTTCAACTGTCTTGTTTTTTACTTTTTTACTTGTTTACTTTTCTCTTGATGGACCTTGAGTCTGGAATAAAGTCTTTGATGACTGATTGATTAACTCTTTGATATTAAAATCTTGGGCTAAAAGCACATCATCACTTACTTTTTCTTTAATGATGTTTAAAACTGCAGTCATGGTGTCAGTATCAACAGGTTTTTCTTTATATAAATCTCCATAAAAATCTTCAACACAGTCTATTATTTCTTTTGTACTTTCCACTGTACATCCTTTACATCGTTTCCTTTCCCCCTCTTCTAAAAAAGGTCTGTGTCCTTCCCTTCAACATTTCCCACCACTGTGCACGTGTATCATAAAAGTCTTGTAAGGTCTGTCCTCTTTATACTGCTCCCTATACTGATGAAGTATATTTTCATCTTCTAAAAGGGAGCAGTTTAGTTTCCACAGGCCTCTCCCTTGTGTCACACCCAAAGTCAATGAAAAGGTACATGATAGCATGAGATGATCAGAAAAAAAGACAGGGGTTAATCTAGCATCAGCTGGTAGACAGTCTCGAGTAAAGAGATAGTCGTGATGTATGTGGCCACATCTCCTCCCACTGCTTATAGTGGTTTAAAAAAGGTAGGCCACATTCCTGTATTAGAAACACATCAGAGCTGAAAGTACTGTAACGTCGGGGCTGTGTTAAGGGGGGCAGGGATTTTCCTAGCACACATTGCCAGCAGAGGATGTCATATTTTCATGTATGTTTAGTGTTATTACTGTGTTATTATACTACGGTGTCATTATAACTGTGTTATAATGACCCAGCAGTGTTATAGGTAGAATAAGAGCAGAAGTGATTATATGTTGTGTAACCCTGATAGAAACGGAGGTCGGTGAGAATGAGCTCCCCTCCTGTCTGTGTTCTTTGTGTGTCTTCAATAAAGCCTGTTTTGTCGCAGCCATCTGCTCCTCTTCTTGTGTGAACCTCGCATACGTCACACTGGTGTCAGGAGTGGGAGAAGGAGCAGATGGAAGCCAGGATCCGAGCAGAGATCCAGCAGCTTGAGCGATTCATCGCTCAGCTGGGGATGGACGACAGAGCTGAGACACTGACCCCCGGAGTTGCTCGTCGGGATGAAAGGAGCAGCGGACCCGACAGGACCAATGTACCCTGCCTTCTGCCTTTTTCAAGGTAGGGCGGGCGGAGCAGAGCAAACCAGCCCCACTCCCCGCCCTTTTCAGGGCAGGACGGGTCGGCGATTCCACTACGACCAGGGGCGGCGATCGACCGAGAGGCGACCGTCCCATCCACCCGGCAGCGGGTCAAGATTCCGCGCTTCAACGACGAGACCCTGCTGGACGACTACCTGGTCCAGGTCGAGCTGGCTGCCACTCTGAACGGCTGACCACCAGAAGAAACCGCCGTGCAGGTCGCGCTGGCCTTGGAAGGGAGAGCCCTCTGCACGCTGTCTGACCTCTGGCCCGAGGAGCGCTGTAGTTGGCCAGCGCTACAAGGAGTGCTCAGGAAACGGTTTGGGAGAACGGCCGACGCTGAGCACGCCCAGGAACAGCTTGCCAACTGCCGTCGAGGCAGCCAGGAGAGACTAGGAGCCTATGTGGCGGACATACGGCTGCTAACACGATGCAGCTACCCAGACTTCGAGCCAAAGGTAGTGGAGAAGCTCGCTCTCCGGAACTTCATCCAAGGTCTCCGCCCGGCCCAGCTCCAGAACCATGTCCAGATTAATGCCGCGAGCAACTGGGAGACTGCGGTGGCAGAAGCAGAGCGGGTGGAGCCGCTGATGAATCGTACAACCGAGCCAAGACAAAGAGCCTTCCAGGCCACGGCTGAGAGCGAGGAGGAGCTACGGCGGACCACGGCAGTGCGTCCACGGAGAAGACGGCCACGGCGGTGCAATGAAGGGTGCTTCCGCTGCGGGGAGCCAAGACACATCGCGCGGTACTGCCCTGCACCCACCCCACGACAAACCGATGAGCTGTCTCCGCGTGTGGGCCAAATTGAACGCTCGCCAGGGATGTATTTACAGTGCAGCCTGGACAAGACGCCGATCTGGGCTCTGATTGATACCGGTTCCACTATCTCCTTGGTCCGACCCGGTGTGCTGCCGGGCACAGACGAGACGACACCACGGGGGTGGGAACCCACCGAGTGCCACGTCACCACAGCTACCGGTGAGCGCACCAGATTGGGGGGGCGGAGAGTTCTCGTGGTGGGGGTGGCCGGTCAGAATGTAAAACACCTGTTCTGGCTGGCTGACATCCAAGACCCCTGTATTATTGGACTCGACCTGCTCGCAGCGTGGAACGCCAAGATCGACACCGCCAGACCGCCCCTCCAGCTGGGAACCCGGACCATCACGCTCCGCAGCGGAACCCAGAGAAGGAACACGGAGGCCTGCACGATCGAGGGACCACCAGGACGGACCGGACCAGGTGGGCCACCGCGAGGACTGGACACAATGGCGCCACCAGCACGAGCAGTGGGAGCACGAGCACACACAGGGACAGCAAGGAGAGGGGTCAACGTATCGGCAGAGACGCAGCAGGCAGTCGAAGAATTGTTCCAGCAGAGCTGCAGCGGGCTGGAATCGGGACAGACACGCCAGCTGCGGGAGCTGTTGGACTGTCGTCACTGCCAGCAGGCAGAGGATTGAGACTAGGCTGTCCCACGGGCTGCTGCTCTCTGGACTGCTGTGAGCAGGAATAACACAGTGGCACACGGTTCCCCTCGGATAATCAGGCAGCTCCCCCCAGCGATGACGTCACAGAGGCCCTCGGCATGCAGCAGCTGCAGAGCGAGCAGGACAGAGATCCGGTCATTTCCCGGGCTTGGCAGTGGCTGGACATGGGCCAGTGGCCCGCCTGGGAGGCCCTGGCAGCGGCGGGGAGTTGGCAGAAGCGAGCGTATGACTCCAGCTGCCAGGGGAGGGACTTTGCACCGGGAGATCGAGTCTGGGTTTTCTGCCCTGAGAGGAAAAGAGGACTATCACCGAAGTTGGCGAGCCATTGGTCGGGACCGTGCGTGGTTCTGCAGAGACTGACGGATGTGGTGTACAGGGTGAGGCTTAAGAAAAGGGACCGGGTCTTGTTACTTCACCGTGACCATCTTGCCCTGTACCAGCCATCCGCTCTGCTGGTGGTTGAACCGGAGCCTTCACCCCGACCAGATACTCCGACCGAGACATAGATGGACACTGGCGGGCCTGTACGTGCTGGTCGTCGGCATCGGAGGCCGCCCTGACACCTGGACGGGTTCGTGTTGGACTTTTGAGTTGGACTTTCATTTTTCTGGGGACAGAAACCAGTCCGGGGGGGGGGGGGCAGTATAATGTCAGGGCTGTGTTAAGGGGGGCAGGGATTTTCCCGGCATACGTTGTCAGCAGAGGATGTTATATTTTCATGTATGTTTAGTGTTATTACTGTGTTATTACACTGCCGGGTCATTATAACTGCGTTATAATGACCCAGCAGTGTTATAGGTATAGGTAGTGTTATAGGTTGTGTAACCCTGATAGAAACGGAGGTCGGTGAGAATGACCTCCCCTCCTGTCTGTGTTCATTGTGTGTCTTCAATAAAGCCTGTTTTGTCGCAGCCATCTGCTCCTCTTCTTGTGTGAACCTCACATACGTCACAGTACTAAGACAAGATAAAATGCTTTGAGCTCTAACTTGCGACTTCACACTTCTGACATTGATAGTCGAGAAGGTGAGAGTCATGAGTGTGGTTATTAAAAACAGGTACATCATTTAGAATACTAAAAAGTAAAAACATATTGCTAAAAACAACAAGTTAAGGAATTTCATGTGAATGAAGCCCTTCCTTCACTCTTACAGATGAAGAGAAAGGATCTTGAGCCTCATTCCCCCGTTTAGATTTGCGAGCTGGCCTTTGACAGAGCCTTTCATTTAACATTTTTCTTTTCGGGGTTGATTGCAGAGCAATGGTTAAAAAAGAGACCTCATTTGGTGAACCGGAGGGGAAGACTCTGGAATCCTCCCCAGAGGAGCTCTCTGAGAAAGGCCCAGCTCTTCCCCTCTTCCCTGCCTTAACTGGGGAATCACTTGACAGTTCTGATGCAGGCCTCTTTGCTTGCTGACTGTTGCGTCTAAATGCCTTAAAGCAGACGGACAGTGACATTTTTTTATTGAACCAATCAACAGATTGTATGAAAATATTCTATTCTGTCTATTCCCGCGATTTAATATGTGTCACCAGCTTCCATAAATGAC
This sequence comes from Pholidichthys leucotaenia, assembly GCA_020510985.1. Lineage (NCBI taxonomy): Eukaryota > Metazoa > Chordata > Actinopteri > Cichliformes > Pholidichthyidae > Pholidichthys > Pholidichthys leucotaenia. The sequence goes on along the minus strand of CM035847.1, from coordinate 43,611,762 downwards.
CTTATTTGCTCATAGCTCAGCCTTCACTTAGTGAGGCTGCAGTACCGCCATCTCTCGATAGGTGCGGGCATTGGTGACGTCACAACAGCAATAGAAAATGGCAGAACGAGAGCAAAGTGATTCGGACAGCGATTATTTTCTCGAGTTTGACGACCTCAATATAAATGATGACATTGAAAATGAAGAATCGGATGATGTAGCAGTTTTGGGTGGTGCTGAGGGGGTATTCAGCCTTATTTGTGGGAAAGAAGTGAGGGTCATGTTGCCTGCCTGTGCGGTGAGCCTCATCAGAAAAACATTCCCATCTGATCACTACAAGGGATTTTGCCTACCAAGATTAGATTTGTGAACAATGATATGTAAATAAAGTTTTGTAAAATCATATATTGAGTTTATTAATGTTCATGTCAATGTTATAATTCTCATAGTTCAGCATTCAAAGTCTCATGTCATATACATTTGAATAATTTGAACACACTAAATTCTTCTCAATTTGAAAAGAAATATTACATACTATACCACCTTTGTATGAAAGTTTGAAAACACAGCAGAAATATACAAAGAAATACAAAAATCAATGGAGTATCACTACAGATTAAGAAAATAACTAGTTTCCAGATATAGCAATTATTATATTCCAATAAATAACATTTCACAGTTATAATGGGCACCATTTTATGGTAGAAAATTGGGGTTCCATTTTTAAAAGCACATTTCTCTTACAATCTTAGGCTTATATTTATTTTTCTTAGCAAATATGTTGCTTCCCTAAAAATTGAAAGCTGAACTGTCATTGGTAATTTCTTTTACTTTTACATGTTTGATTTTGAAAATCATCCATTGCTTGGAATTCATTTAAAATGTTTAGTAAACATTTGCTGTGAATATTAAAAATCCAAAACTTACCCTGTTTACTTCTTGTTTTCTGACAGCTGACCGCCTCGGTAGATCACCCTGGCTTTTCACACCACTGTCACTGACACTTGTCTCAGAGTCAGACTGGGGAATCGCGGGATATATAGTTGGAATAGCCGTTTTCTTTATCACCAATCTTTTTGCAAATTGCATCTTATTCTCGAAATCGCTGTAAATGAAATGTCTACTGCACATGCAGGGCGCTAACGAGGTGCAGGTGTGCGCGCAGCTGAGGCAGATGCCTGAGAGCGGCGAGCCTTGACACCTGCAAAATATATGTGGACAAGAAAGACTGACAAACCTGGGTACTATTTCACTGGAGTCTGCTTTAATACAGAAGCTGAAGCAATAGGGAACACTGTACGTCTCTGTAATTGAGAACTTTGCTTCTAAAAAACACAGGAGGATGGACTTCCAATATAAGTAACCGGTGAGTTAAACTGTCTTTCTTCAGCATGTTTTTTCCCCCTAACTGTTCTTATGATCATGAAAATATTTGGTAATTCCGAGAAATATCCGTAATCGCCGATTTTAAAACGTAAACATCAAGTGTTGCATGAAGCAAAACACAGCAGGACCATCGCACCTGTAGACAACACAATGCCAAACCATATTAATTCGATTCCTGAAATCCTAATCTTCATAAATAATCTATTTGTAATCCATAAGTATTCCGAGAAATATCCGTAATCGCCGATTTTAAGACGTAAACATCAAGTGTTGCATGAAGAAAAACACAGCACTGGCCGCCGACCGTGTGCGTGTGTTTGCCGGTGGTGACGTCACACAGTCAGTGGCCATCTTAGCCGCTGATCGCTTGGCTGGGTCAGACAGCTCTCCACAACAGCGTACTTCAAGAGCGCATTGTCACCTTATGCGACATTTGTTGACACCAAAACATGTGCGGTTCGACTTAGCTCGTCTCAGACAACAATTTGAGATAAGAATTAGCGATATTGAATTTTCATCTGTCCGTCTGCTTTAAACCCCCAGTTCTTTTAAACAAAGGCCAAATAACCAGACTGAGAGATGAAGTATACAGTAATTTCACTTATTTTACTGAAAGTGAGATATGGGTACAAGCAGTGCTGGAACACAACTCTTTAGGTAATTCCCCAAGAGTGTGCTACTCGAAAAGTGGACCCTATGCTTTTTATAGAACTCTGCCACTCCCTCACGCAGGAGGGAGGGCTCCCTTCACATGCATCAGTGTCCTTCTACTATGTGCCAACTCAGCCGGGGACTGAGCTGATTCTATCTGATTTGAGCGAGTGAATCCTTGGGTGTAATCTAAAGACGGCAGTGTGGCGTGTGAAGCAAGCAGAATGAAAGATGAAACCATAGTTACAGAATAACTGACATTCTCAAAGCAAGCGGAATGAAGGTTGGAGAAACATAGTTGCAGAGTAACCAACATTCTTAGACAGATAAGGGCATCATAGAAATTTACCAACATGACCATCGGGGAGGGGGGCATCCTCACTGTCATTTTTGATGGTTCCTGCTCAGGTGCCCCTTGTGATTCAGGTATCTGAACAGGAGATACAGCTCCACCCTCTGCCTGCATCACCTCATGATCACTAGCCTCTTCTATTGGTGAGGCTACCACAAGCGCCTCCCCTTTTCCTTCCTCACCTGATTCTTCTCCTCCAATCACAGGATTTGGAGGGAGATTTGAATTTTCAGCCATTACATCTCCAACTTGCTCGTTAACTTCAATTTGCCAAGCATTGTCTTCCATTTCCTTTCATTTTCCACCCTTCAGCTTGTTGGCAAAAGATTTTGGGCAATTTCTGAAGAGATGGTTTGAGTCTCCACAGAGGTTACACTTTCTGCCATTGGGACACTCCTCATAGGTGTGCCCAATTTCGCTACATTTACCACAAAACACTTTGTCACATGCCTCTACTAAGTGCCCATACTCACCACACTTGCGGCACAGCTTGGGCTGATCTTGGTAGTGAATATAGCCCTTGTACTCTCCTAGGACTATCATAGACGGGAGGTGTTTCAAGCCCTGATAGCCTTGGGGGTCTTGCCATTGTTGGATGGGGACCCTCCAAGCACAGGCCCATATGCCATCCTCATCCCTGACCTTAGTAGCTAGTCCTCTAACAGTGCAAAATCTCCCCAACCACATACAAATGTTTTCTCCACTCACTGTTTCAATGAACATTCTGACAATAACCATTTTCAATGTATTGTCAGTGAGTTTCTCAACAGTAAAGACAGAGAATTGGGGTTTTACATTTTCAAATCTCAACCAGAACCTTCGCAGAATATCAGCAGAAAAGAAGCTAACATCAAAACCTTTCTGGTTAGGCAATGACAGAATACAATTCAAATCATGAACGGTGAAACGCAGCATTTTTTGGATAAATTTCCTTGAAAAATCAAGTCAGAACATTGATGGTAAACAACCATCAAGTTCTCTAAAGAGAAAGCAAACACTGTGGTGCCTCCGCATGTCAGCATAAAAAGTTATCATGACAGAGGCATCACAAGCAAAAACAATCATTTAATTTTACCTTTTCTACCTAATTAAAACACACAAAGAAACAACACAATTTTGCTACCCCCAATAAAGCAGGCACACCTACTTAAAGTTTTCACACTCTAAGCAGGAAATAAATTTTCTTCCATAACAGTGATATTATCAGAAGCCACAAAGTCAACAAAATACCACCCAATAGGAAGCAATCACAGTCTTAACCAAAAGGCCAAGAAAGAATAGCAAGAAAACGTCAGAGAAAAGGAAGTCATTCCACACACTGTCAGTCTCATTAATGGTGGACAATTTAATCAATCATCATTATCACAATGAACAGTAACAACATGGATCTCAAAGTATATAACACCAGTAATGTGTGGTTTTACAGTTAAGTTGAATTTGCAGTGAATGACTACATTAAGAATGTTTCCCATAATGCAATGCTGTATCTTCTTCTTCTTCTTAGATTTGATTGGCAGTTGGCAACCAGCCCACAGGTGCATTACCGCCACTGACTTGATAATCATCACTATATAGCTTTGAATAAGGAGTTCTGAACAACTCGTGTGAAAAATGATCCGTTCTTGGACTGTGTCCTGGACTGGTCTGCTGTGGAGTGGAGTACTCTATCCGCCACGTACTGTCAAAAGCTAACAAAGAATAGTCATAAATTTCATCCATTTTCCCTCATAGGAATTACAACCACCACAACAAGATGTTCAGGTGAACCACAGAAACATCAACCCACAGCCCAACAATGTAAAATCAACCTCTGATGTTCAGATAACAGAATTAAAAACACACAAAGAACACGTGTGGCTAACATGCTAACACCACATGGGCTTCTTGTTTTGTTGTTTACAGCAGGAGATCAGCCATCCTGCTGCCACCTACTGGTCTGAAATGGGAATGACACCAACAAAAACAAACCACCACAGGGTACATTCAATTATAATCCAGAGGTTCAGGGATTCACCACATTCAGTTATAATTGAATGTACTGGTCAGTTGACCAGTTGTACTGGTCAACACCAAATTTATTGTCCAAGTTGTTTTAGCTGATTTATGACAATTTTGATGTGCTGAATACAAAAATCACATTGGTTTTGCTCAATCAGGTCAACTTTTTGAACTATGGCCACATGTTGTTTTTTACATTTTTGTTTACATGTATGAGTATTTTCGCTTTATATCATGCAAAATTCTTTTTTATTTCTTGAAATTTCTCGCACTCTGAAGAGTTTGCATTGTGCCAGTTTATGACATGATGTCATAAATTGTCATGATGGCTGATTACTGTTGGACTCTGAAGAGAGACATCCTTGCCGCTGAGCATTCTAGAGGTTCGAATAAAATAAAAACCTGACCTGACTGAGAGAAATGGATGTCTTTTCGGATTCAGAGGTGCAAAATTTTCTTAAATCAGTTGAAGAAACACAGGGAACTTACAAAAAAATTATTTTTGTAACCCTGTGTTATAGTTGACAGAGATCCAGATAGAGAAAATTCCCAAAAGCAAAGGTCCACAGCATGTCAAGGTCTAAGCTTCATTACAAGTCAATTAAAAAACTAAGTGAAACAGCCTGGTGTTTTCATAAAAATCTTTATGTCGTCAACAACTGTCTATTCAAATGAAGGAAGCAGGCTGTAATTCAGCCTTTTCAACTACATTTGTCCTCAGTCTAGCATTCAACTACAATGGAGCAAGCATAGACTACATACAATAAATACATGTTCTCATTTAAGTTAAAACCCCTTTATTTAAAAATCAATACAATCAAAAGCAGCTGTATACTGTACATACTAAAAAATGCTAAATTAAAAAAAAAAAGGTGCAGATTGAGTTTCCCTGTATCCCTTCAGTGATAACTGTTGGATGTGTATGTGTGTGTATGTGTGGCAGTTCCCGCTCCTAGAGTGGCGTGAGGTTGACACGGTCCCTTGTATATAAACCCCTGTCTGTTAATAAAGCTCAGACTTGTTCGATGCATGAAGTCTCACCTCCAACTCCTTATTTCAAGACATAACAATATCTATTGAGCAGCTTTCACATTTTCACAGTAACATGGAGCAGTATTAATATGTTTAAATGTGCTTCACTTTTCTGAATCTGTTACTGTTGTTTATTGAGGCAAGATAGACGCTTGATTCTATCACATTCATGCCTGTGTTGGACTATGATGAAGTGATCTAGAAACAGTACATCTGGAAAGTATTCATCTCAAAAAAGGGTGGTGGTGTTGCACTGTATATTGATGACCTGTATAGGTGTAAGCTTGTAAGAGTTCATGAATTCTATGTACAGCATGAGTCTATATCCCACAATAACACATCCCAGTAGAATCACAGTTCACACTGCTACACTTATTGACAACCTGTTTGTTAATATTATTGATAAGAAAACAGAAAGTGGATTATTGATAAATGATATAAGTGACCATTTGCCAACCTTTGCACTTATCCATGGCCACACAGGGGCCAATACAGAAAAAATTTTAAAATCGTTCAGATACAAATCGCAAAATGCAATCAGTTCTTTTAAAGAGGACTTGCTGAAGCAAGACTGGACAAAAGTCTATGTATCAGATGTAAATGAAGCCTATGACACATTTATAAACATTGTAACCACTCTTTATGAAAATAATTGTCCATTAGTAAAGAAAAAGCTTAAACATAAATTTGTCGATAAGCCATGGTTAACCAAAGCATTACAAAAGGCGTGTAAAAAGAAAAATTTATTATATAAAGCTTTCCTAAAGAAAAGGACAAAAGAAGCAGAGCAGCGGTATAAAACATACAAAAATAAGTTAACATATATAATAAGATGTAGTAAAAGAGACTATTACAATAAAGAACTGGAGAAAAACAGAGACAATATTAAAAATACATGGACAATACTTAACAATATTCTTGGAAATAAAAACAGAAATACAAGCTACCCAACCAATTTTTCAAAAAATAATAAAACGACTCAGAGTGTGAATGCAGTTTCACCTGCAGATGAATTTAATAACTTTTTTGTTAACATTGGTCCTAATTTGGCTCAAGAAATACTCATTACGGCACCCACAGGTGATACAATAAGCAAAATCACTGCTATAAAAGACTCCATTTTCATAAAGAACACAGACGAGAGAGAGGTCATTGAAATTGTTAAATCGTTTAAAAGTAAAACATCTACGGATTGTGATGGTATTGACATGCTCTTAGTCAAAACTATTATTGAATGCTTAGTGAAACCACTGACGTACAGTATATCTGTGCCCTTCAGAGGTAAAGTGGGCTATCCCACAAAACCATTATTTTGAGAAAATGAGCTCTAAAGTTGAAATATTCTCAAAAAATCAGTGTGCCTATATCATTAAAAAGTTACCCCCTATAATTATTATAGGGGGTAACTCCTATAATTCCTAAACTCCTTAAACTCCTATAGGGGGTAACTCCCTATAATTATTATAGGGGGTAACTTTTTAATGATATAGGCACACTGATTTTTTGAGAATATTTCAACTTTAGAGCTCATTTTCTCAAAATAATGGTTTTGTGGGATAGCCCACTTTACCTCTGAAGGGCACATCTCTACCCTGTCTCCCCAAACAGGTATATTTCCCAGTGCAATGAAAATAGCTAAAGTAATTCCGATATACAAGACGGGTGACAGAGGGGAATTCTCAAACTATAGACCAATTTCACTATTGCCGCGATTCTCCAAGATACTTGAAAAAATATTCTATGAGAGAATTGACAACTTCATACTGAAGAATAATTTATTGTGTGAGCAGCAACATGGGTTCAGACACAAGAGGACAACTGCATTTGCTCTAATGGAATTTATAGAAAAAATATCAACTGCCGTTGAAAATAAAGAGTATTCAGTTGCGGTATTCCTGGATCTTAAAAAAGCATTTGATACAGTGGATCATAATTTATTATTAAAGAAACTACAAAATTGTGGTATTAGGGGGGTAGCACTGTCCTGGTTATGTAGTTACTTAAAGAATAGATATCAGAATCAGAATCAGATTTATTGCCATTGTTCATGTAGTACACAAACTAGGAATTTGTCTCGGTGCAATGCTGCAACATTAAATATGATAAAATAAAAGAAATAAACTATACATGCAATAAAGTGTAGAATAAGAAGGAGTAATACTAGTCAGCAGTTTTAAATATATTAGCGAGCAGCAGATATTGTGGAGAACCAAATAGTGCAGTCGGTAATGCAAAAAGAAAACAGTGATGATTGACATGAGTCTGGTTGAGCTGCTGTACATAGTGCACGAGAGTCAATAAGTCACTTAGTGTTCAGCAGTCTGATGGCAGAGGGGAAGAAGCTGTTCATGTGACGGGAGGTTTTAGTCTGAATGGACCGAAGTCTTCTACCTGAGGGGAGAGGGGCAAACAGTACGTGACCAGGGTGTGAAGGATCGGCTATGATCCGGCCAGCACGCCTCCGGGTCCTGGAGATGTACAGATCCTGGAGAGATGGGAGCTTGCAGCCGATCACCTTCTCAGCAGTGCGCACGACACGCTGCAGCCTTAGTCTGTCCCTGGCAGTGGCTCCTGCGTACCACACGGTTATGGAGGTGGTGAGGATGGACTCAATGATGGCTGTGTAGAACTGCACTAACATCTTGGTGGGTAGCTTGAGCTTCCTCAGCTGCCGCAGGAAGAACATCCTCTGCTGGGCCTTTATGATGAGGGAGCTGATGGTCGGCTCCCACTTGAGGTCCCTGGTGATGGTGGTGCCTAGGGAGCGGAAGGAATCTGTAGTGGTGATGGGAGAGCCTGTGAGAGTGAGGGGGGGCAGAGGGGTTGTGACTTTCCTGAAGTCCACAATCATCTCCACTGTCTTCAGAGCGTTCAGCTGCAGGTTGTTGTTGTTGCACCAGGACGCCAGCTGGGCCACCTCTCTCATGTAGGCGGACTCGTCGCCGTTGGAGATGAGCCCAAAGAGGGTGGTGTCATCCGCAAACTTGATCAGCTTGACAGACTGGTGGCTGGAGGTGCAGGAGTTGGTATAAAGGGAGAAGAGTAGGGGGGAAAGTACACAGCCCTGGGGTGATCCAGTGCTGATGCTAACAGAGTCTGAGACAGTCTTTCCCAGCCGCACATGCTGCCTCCGGTCCGTCAGGAAGTCGGTGATCCACCTGCAGAGGGAGTCAGGCACGTTGAGCAGGGACAGCTTGTCCCGGAGCAGAGCGGGGCGGATGGTGTTGAATGCAGAGCTGAAGTCCACAAACAGGATCCTGGCGTAGGTTCCCGGGGAGTCCAGGTGCTGCAGGATGGAGTGGAGGGCCAGGTTGACTGCGTCGTCTACAGACCTGTTAGCTCAGTAGGCAAACTGCAGCAGGTCCAGGAGGGGAGTGGTGATGGACTTGAGGTGGGGCAGGACCAGGCGCTCAAAGGACTTCAGGACTACAGAGGTGAGCGCTACAGGTCTGTAGTCATTAAGTCCAGTGATCCGTGGCTTCTTGGGGACAGGGATGATGGTGGAGGATTTGAGGCAGGTCGGCACGTGGCATAGCTTAAGGGAGGTGTTAAAAATGTCTGTGAAGACAGGAGCCAGCTCTTTCGCACAGTGTCTCAGGGTGGAGGGAGACACGCCGTCCGGACCGGGGGCCTTGCGCGGGTTCAGTCTGGAGAACTAACTAACTAACTAACTAACCTGCACTTATATAGCGCTTTTCTAGTCACAAAGACCACTCAAAGCGCTTTCATTAATACTAACCCTCTATTCTAAGGGCCTATAGGAAACAAATATCTAGGGACAATTTAGAACAGCCAATTAACCTAACATGCATGTTTTTGGCATGTGGGAGGAAACCGGAGAAATCCCGGAGTAAACCCACGCAACACGGGGAGAACATGCAAACTCCACACAGATCACTGTTGGTCGGGGGCTGGGATCGAACCCACGATCCCACGATCCCCACAATCCCCCGGCCAAGGGTAAACTGTGCTGCCGCAGTGCTAACCACTACTGTCTGAGCACGTCCTGCTCACTGATGACAAGGGCAGGGGGGGAGGAGGGGGGGCCGCCTTTGATGAAGTAGGGACCGTGGAGGCAGTGGAGCTGGGGGGAGGGGGGGAGTTAGACACAGCTGACGAGGTGTCAAAATGGGCATAGTGTTGGGACAGTCTTTGACAAAGGGCTTTGTCATCCTGACCTTTAGGAGCCTGAGGCCAATAGTTGGTGATTTGCCTCAGTCCTCTCCACACAGAAGCCGAGTCATTAGCAGTGAACTGCTGCTGGAGTCTCTCAGAATACACAGATTTATCTCTCCTCAGCTCTCTGTTAAACCGGTATTTAACCTCCCTGTAGCAGCCCCTGTCTCCACTTTTCAACGCTGCTTCCTTCTCCTTCCTGATCTGTCTGAGCTTAGCAGTGAACCAGGGCTTGTCATTGGAGTACCTCACCCTGGTGCGCGATGGAAGAATGCTCTCCTCACAAATTGGATATATGAGTTCACAGTGTCCGTGTACTCATCCAGATCATGCGTGGCTCCTTTAAACATGCCCCAGTCAGTATTTCCATGCACGTTTCCAGCTTCTCCTCAGCTTCACTGGTCCATTTCTTCGTAGTGCTCACAACAGGTTTAGTGAGCTTCAGTCTCTGTCTGTAAGTGGGAATGAGGTGGACCATCACGTGATCAGATAGTCCGAGCGCAGCGCGGGGAACAGCGCGATACGCGTCCTTCACTGTGGTGTAACAGTGATCCAGCGTGTTCTCTCCTCTGATGGGGCATTTAATAAACTGTTTGTATCGGGGGAGATCGTGGCTCAGATTGCTCTGGTTAAAGTCCCAACCACAATAACCAGAGAGTCCGGGAAAGTGCACTCCGTATGTTGAATGTGATCTGCGAGCGCACGCTGAGCTTTGCGCGCGTCCACGTCGGGAGGGACGTACACAGCGGCGAGGATGAATGAAGCGAACTCCCGCGGGGAATAAAATGGCTTGCAGTTAATAAAAAGAAATTCCAGGGCGGGAGAACAGTGTTTGGAAATTACCGTTACATCAGAGCACCAGCTGCTGTTGATGTAAAAGCAGACTCCTCCTCCTGAGGATTTACCAGAGAGCTCTGTGTCACGATCAGCACGAAACAGCTGAAATCCCTCGAGGAGCAGCGCGCTGTCCAGTGTATTTTCCCTGAGCCACGTCTCAGTAAAACAGAGGGCAGCCGAGGAAGAGAGGTCCTTAAAACGCATCAGCAGTCTCAGTTCATCTACCTTGTTAGAGAGAGAATTGGCATTGGAGAGAATTATGCCAGGCAAAGCCGTGCGCGTGCCTCTCCTGCAGAGCCGTACGAGAGCGCCCACTCGTCTTCCTCTCTTTCGACGTCTCACTTTTCGAGCCAAACAATGAACCAGATCGGCGGCAGGAGCTAAAAAAACTGGGAGTAGGTCCGTGGGAGTGAAAGTCCTGATATTTAGAAGCTCTTCACGGGTATAAGAGCAGGCAGACACACAATTGACAAACAAAAACAAACAAAGGGCGCAGCGAAGCACCATGGCGACCACTGTGGGCGCCATCTTGCGCAAGATATCAGTATGTATGTGCTGGTAACAAAAACTCACAGTTACTGAAGGTTACTTGTGGAGTCCCACAGAGTTCAGTTTTGGGGTCATTGTTATTCAATATGTATATAAATGATATATGTAAAATTTCGGAAAAAATGGATTTAATATTGTTTGCCGATGACACTAATTTATTATGCAATTTGGAACAACTTTTGCATACACTCAGAAAGGAATTAGGAAAGCTTAAACTGTGGTTTGATTCAAACAAATTAACGCTCAATTTACGTAAGTACGACAAAATTTATAGTTTTTAACAACCAGCACAACAACTTAGTATTTAAACTCAGTGTAAATGGTGTAGAGATTGAAATGGTATCCGAAACTAAATTTCTTGGAGTAATAATTGATAATAAACTGTGTTGAAAGTCACATATTAATTATATTAAAGGTAAAATATCTAAATCAATTGCAATACTACACAGAGTGAAATATTTGCTGAATCAACCCACACTATATGCTTTGTATCATTCATTAATACTCCCATACATGACATATTGTACTGAAGTACAGAGAAATACATATAAAACAAACATATATCCAGTCTTTATGCTTCAGAAGAGAGCTATCAGAATAATAAACAAAGCTGCTTACAGGGAACCAACAAACCCACTTTTTCTTAAATTAAAAGCTCTCAAGTTGAAAGATCTGGTTGACTTTAAAACTGCAGTAATAATGTTTAAAATGAAGAATCTATCACTGCCCGCAAATATCCAAAAGTTGTTCCAAATAAGGGAGAAACAATATCACTTCAGAGGAACATGTATATTTCAAAAATAGCCCTGGATGACCCGGGAGGTCCAGAAACTGTTGAGGGAGAGGAGAGCTGCCTTCAGGTCAGGCGACACGGCTCATTATAGCTTAGCCCGGGCTAACCTGAAAAGAGGCATCAGGAAGGCCAAGAGGGAATACAGGAGGAGGATTGAGGACCACCTGAATAGGGCGGCGCGGTGGCGGAGTGGTTAGCACTGCGGCAGCACAGCAACTCACCCTTGGCCGGGGGATCCTGGGTTCGATCCCAGCCCCCGACCAACAGTGATCTGTGTGGAGTTTGCATGTTCTCCCCATGTCTGCATGGGTTTACTCCGGGATTTCTCCGGTTTCCTCCCACATGCCAAAAACATGCAAGTTAGGTTAATTGGCATCAAAAACTGGGGATTCTAAATTGTCCTTAGGTATGACTGTGAGAGTGAATGGTTGTCTGTCTCTCTGTGTTGGCCCTGCGATGGACTAGCGATCTGTCCAGGGTGTACCCTGCCTCTCGCCCAAAGATGCTGGGATAGGCTCCAGCCCCCCGCGACCCGAAAAGGATTAAGCAGAAGAAGATGAATGAATGAATGGATAGTAATAACAGCAGACAGTTGTGGGAGGGGGTGCAGCAGCTCACTAATTTCAGATCCAACCCTAGAGCGGCTGAAGGGAGCCCCTCGCTGGCAGAAGACCTGAATATTTTCTTTGCTCGTTTTGAGGTGGAGCCTCCAGAGATAGAAACAACAACGGAGCCCACAGCTCCCAGTAGCCCAAGCCTCAGTGTCAAGGAGTATGAGGTGAGGAGAGTTCTGGGAGCGGTCAATCCGAGGAAGGCCACTGGACCTGACAGTGTCTCCGGGCGTGTGCTGAAGGACTGTGCGTACCAGCTGACTGGAATCTTTACTAGGATTTTTAACCGGTCCCTGTCACAGTCCACTGTCCCACACTGTTTAAAATCCTCCATCATAATTCCTATACTCAAAAAACACAATGTTACCAGTCTTAATGATTACCGGCCAGTGGCTCTGACTCCAGTGGTGATGAAGTGTTTTGAGAAGCTAGTCAGAGCCCACATCATATCACTTCTCCCACAGTGTTTGGACCCCCACCAGTTCGCTTATAGAACCAACAGATCCACTGAGGATGCTGTAGCCACGGCCCTCCACGCTGCCCTGTTTCACCTGGAGCAGCCGGAGAGCTATGTGCGGATGCTATTTGTGGACTATAGCTCTGCCTTTAACACCATCCTCCCCGGCAGACTGGTGTCCAAACTCAGGGAATTAGGACTTCCATATTCCATTTGTACTTGGATCCAAAGTTTCCTCTCAGATCGCAGCCAGAGGGTTAAAGTGGGACCTCACATGTCCACCACCATTAGTCTCAGTACCGGCTCCCCACAAGGCTGTGTGCTGAGCCCCCTACTGTACAGCCTGTACACCTATGACTGCACCCCCATACACCACAGCAACAGCATCATCAAGTTTGCCGACGACACCACAGTGGTGGGGCTCATCTCCGGGGGAGATGAGACCGGTTTTAGGGGTGAGGTGCAGCAGTTGACAGAGTGGTGTGGGGACAACAACCTTCTTTTAAATGTCACAAAAACAAAGGAGGTCATCATAGACTTCAGAAGAAATAAAACAGACATTCAACCTCTGACTATTAGTGGTACGGGTGTGGAGAGGGTCGAGGTTTTCCGCTTCCTGGGGGTCCATATTCAGGAGGACATGACATGGGGGGTGAACACAACTGAGCTGCTGAAAAAAGCCCAGCAGAGACTACATTTCCTCAGGGTGTTGAGAGGAAACAACATCTGTCAGAGACTGCTGTTGTCTTTTTATCGTTGCTCTATTGAGAGCATTTTAACTTATTGTATTTGTATTTGGTTCAGCAGCTGCATGGTAACTCAGAAGAAAGCTCTTCAGACTGTCATCAACACAGCCCAAAAAACTGTTGGTTGCCCTGTCTTCAGCCTTGAAGATCTGCACCACACCCGCTGCCTTAAAAAGGCACAAAAAATCTTGAAGGACCCCATTCATCCCGGTCATGCTCTCTTTCAACTACTACCATCAGGAAGGCGGTTTAGAGCAATTAAAACAAGGACAAACAGATTCAAAAACAGTTTTTATCCGACCGCAATTACCTCCCTGAACTCTAGCAGAACATGAGGTTTGAAACTGTGAAACTGAGTGTGTGTGATATTTAAAATTAGAATCAGAATCAGAATCAGAATCAGATTTATTGCCATTGTTCATGTAGTACACAAACTAGGAATTTGTCTCGGTGCCATGCTGCAACATTAAAAACATGATGAGATAAAGAGATAAACTAAAAAACTAAAGGACTAAAAACGTGCAATAAGTATAGAAAAATAAGTAATATTCATAATAATAATAGTAATAATGAGTAGTACTAGTCAAGGCAGTTTTAAAAAAATTAGCAAGTAGCAGATAATATGGGGTGCCACAGTGCAGTTGATAATGCAACAGAAAAAACAGTGATGAATGACATGAGTCTGGTTGAGCTGCTGTACAAAGTGCACGAGAGTCAATAAGTCACTTAATGTTCAGCAGTCTGATGGCAGAGGGGAAAAAGCTGTTTGTGTGCCGGGAGGTTTTAGTCCGAATGGACCGAAGTCTTCTACCTGAGGGGAGGGGGGCAAACAGTACGTGACCAGGGTGTGAAGGATCGGCTATGATCCGGCCAGCATGCCTCCGGGTCCTGGAGATGTACAGGTCCTGGAGAGATGGGAGCTTGCAGCCGATCACCTTCTCAGCAGTGCGCACGACGCGCTGCAGCCTTAGTCTGTCCCTGGCAGTGGCTCCTGCATACCACACAGTTATGGAGGAGGTGAGGATGGACTCGATGATGGCCGTGTAGAACTGCACTAACATCTTGGTGGGTAGCTTGAGCTTCCTCAGCTGCCGCAGAAAGAACATCCTCTGCTGGGCCTTTTTGATGAGGGAGCTGATGGTTGGCTCCCATTTGAGGTCCCGGGTGATGGTGGTGCCCAAGAAGCGGAAGGAATCTGCAATGGTGATGGGAGAGCCTGTGATGGTGAGGGGGGGCAGGGGGGTTGTGACTTTCCTGAAGTCCACAATCATCTCCGCTGTCTTCAGAGCGTTCAGCTGCAGGTTGTTATGGCTGCACCAGGACACCAGCTGGGCCACCTCTTTCCTGTAGACGGACTCGTCGCCGTTGGAGATGAACCCCATGAGGGTGGTGTCGTCCGCAAACTTAATCAGCTTAACAGACTGGTGGGAGGAGGTGCAGGAGTTGGTATAAAGGGAGAAGATTAGGGGGGAAAGTACACAGCCCTGGGGTGATCCAATGCTGATGCTAACAGAGTCCGAGACAGACTTCCCCAGCCGCACATGCTGCCTCCGGTCCGTCAGGAAGTCGGTGATCCACCTGCAGAGGGAGTCAGGCACGTTGAGCAGGGACAGCTTGTCCTGGAGCAGATCGGGGCGGATGGTGTTGAATGCGGAGCTGAAGTCCACAAACAGAATCCTGGCGTAGGTTCCCGGGGAGTCCAGGTGCTGCAGGATGGAGTGGAGGGCCAGGTTGACTGCGTCATCCACAGACCTGTTAGCACGGTAGGCAAACTGCAGCGGGTCCAGGAGGGGTGTGGTGATGGACTTGAGGTGAGACAGGACCAGGCGCTCAAAGGACTTCATGACTACAGAGGTGAGCGCTACAGGTCTGTAGTCGTTAAGTCCAGTGATCCGTGGCTTCTTGGGGACAGGGATGATGGTGGAGGATTTGAGGCAGGTCGGCACGTGACATTGCTTAAGGGAGGTGTTAAAAATGTCTGTGAAGACAGGAGCCAGCTCTTTCGCACAGTGTCTCAGGGTGGAGGGAGACACACCGTCCGGCCCGGGGGCCTTGCGCGGGTTCAGTCTGGAGAACTGTCTGTGCATGTCCTGCTCACTGATGACAAGGGCAGGGGGGGAGGAGGAGGAGGAGGAGGGGGGGACCGCTTTTGATGAATTAGGGGCTGAGGAGGCAGTGGAGCTGGGTGGAGTGGGTGAGTTGGACACAGCTGACAAGGTGTCAAAACGGGCGTAATGTTGGGACAGTTTTTGACAAAGGGCTTTGTCATCCTGACCTTTAGAAGCCTGAGGCCGATAGTTGGTGATTTGCCTCAGTCCTCTCCACACAGAAGCCGAGTCATTAGCAGTGAACTGCTGCTGGAGTCTCTCAGAATACACAGATTTAGCTCTCCTCAGCTCTCTGTTAAACCGATATTTGCCCTCTCTGTAGCAGTCCCTGTCTCCACTTTTCAACACTGCTTCCTTCTCCTTCCTGATCTGTCTGAGCTTGGCCGTGAACCAGGGCTTGTCATTAGAGTATCTCACCCTGGTGCGCGATGGGAGAATGTTCTCCTCACAGAAGTTGATATATGAGTTCACAGTGTATGTGTACTCATTAAGATCATGTGTGGCTCCTTTAAACATGCCCCAGTCAGTTATTTCCATGCATGTGTTCAGTTTCTCTCCAGCTTCACTGGTCAGTTTCTTCGTAGTGGTCACAACAGGTTTAGTGAGCTTCAGTCTCTGTCTGTATGTGGGGATGAGGTGGACCATCACGTGATCAGATAGTCCCAGCACAGCGCGGGGAACAGCGCGATATGCGTCCTTCACTGTAGTGTAACAGTGATCCAGCGTGTTATTTCCTCTGGTTGGACATTTAATAAACTGTTTGTAGCGGGGGAGCTCGTGACTCAGATTGCTCTGGTTAAAATCACCCACCACAATAACCAGGGAGTCTGGAAAGTTCCGCTCCGTGAGTTGGATGTGATCTGCGAGCACGCGCTGAGCTTCGCGCGTGTCCGCGTCGGGAGGGACGTACACAGCGGCGAGGATGAATGAGGCGAACTCCCGCGGGGAATAAAATGGCTTGCAGTTAATAAAAAGAAATTCCAGGGCGGGAGAACAGTGTTTGGAAATCACCGTTACATCAGAGCACCAGCTGTTGTTAATATAGAAGCACACTCCTCCTCCAATAGACTTACCGGAGAGCTCTGTGATGCGATCAGCACGAAACAGCTGAAATCCCTCGAGGCTGATCGCATCATCTGGAATGTTCCTTTTAAGCCAGGTCTCAGAGAAACAGATGACAGACGAGGAAGCGAGGTCCTTAAATCGCATCAGCAGTCTTAATTCTTCTACCTTGTTCAAGAGAGAATTGGCATTGGATAGAAATATGCCAGGCAAGGCTGTTCGCGTGCCTCTCCTACGCAGCCGAGCGAGAATCCCCCCTCACTTCCCTCTTTTCCGCCGTCTTACTCTTTGAGCCAAACAATGAATCAGATCGGCGGCAGGAGCTAAAAAAACTGGGAGGAGGTCCATGGGAGTAAGAGTCCTGATATTTAATAATTCTTCACGGGTGTATGAACCGGCAGACGCACAATCAATGAACGAAAACAAACAAATTATAAAAATTAAAGGGCAGCGAAGCACCATGGCGACCGCTGTGGGCGCCATCTTGGATAGATGTGATTACTTGGATAGATGTGATGTGATAGATGCATTACTAATCACAATTAGTAATGCATATAATCTTTTTAAGCTTCTTTTTACTTTTAATTCACTGACTGGTTTGCATTTTAATTTCGTTGTACTTGTTATAATGACAAATAAAGTCTGTTCTATTCTATTCTATTCAAAAACCTTCAGTGAGAACTACCACCAAGCAACACTGTATTTCAGTGCAAGGAGTCAGATTATGGAACGATTTTGGACCTGAATTAAAATCATGCACAACGCTTGGACAATTTAAACAAAAACTAAAGGAAGAAATACTCCAAACATATATACAAGATGACATGTAAAATCACATAAGGATTGTCATATCCAGTCTGTGTTGTGTTGTTGCTTAGTTTTTTTGTCACATTTTGTCTTAGCTATGTTCTGAATTGTAATCACTCTTGTTTTGTTTTTCTTTTGAATTCTTGGATGGAATATGGATGGGCAATATAAGCTGTGGCTTCAGCCATCACCCATTTCGGATAACTTATGTTGAACTGTATAATCAGAGGAGTTATTGTCTAATTTGGCCTTGTTGGATTTTCTTTCCCTCTTTGTTATATTATTCTGTTTCTTTTTTTAATCTTTACTTTTAATCTATCTGAAATAAAGATTCATTCATTCATTCATTATTCACAGCACTTTACTTTTTCCACATGTTGTCATGAACTGAGCCGGTTTGTCTCCCTGGCTCAGTTCCATGACTTTCCTCTGTGTTTCATATTTTTCTGCGTATTGTGTGTTTTGTACTGAGCCGGGGTTCTCCCAGGTTCAGTCTTATAGGTTTTCTGTGTACATATTTATTTGTGTTTTGTGTTGCATTTTGAGAGTTCATTTTGTCTTCCATGTTTCCTTGTTACTGTTTAGTTTGCTTGTACCTTGTCATGTATTATTTGCAAGTTATTTCTAGTCTGGTTTCTGTGTTTGTTTATTGGTTCTCTGGCTGGCAGCTGTCAGGCAGCTCTTGGGCCTGCACTTGTGTGGGCGTTGCCTGTCAGTCTGCCAGTCCGACCACACCCCCTCTCATGACCTTCAGCTGATTCCTGTTTTCCTTGATTACTTGCCCTGCTTCCTCTCTCAGGTGCAATCTGTCACTTTGTCAGTAGTTTGTGTATTTAGCCAGCTCTTTGTCTGTTACTGATTGCTGGATTATTATTTGTCGTTACCACGTCTCATTCATGCTACCATGTTCCAGTCGTGTTTCCCTGCTTGTCTCTGCCACGTCTTGTCGTGGACCCCTTTATCACGTCTCGTTTGTGTTTCACCTGCGTCCGGTGGGCAGAGTCAGCCCAGGCTCACCAACTGTAGGTTTACCCTTGTTTACATTTTTTTTGTCTGTTTCACCATTTTTGGGACTTTAGTTCTTTGCCTTCATAAATTTGGTCTTGGGTGTAATCCTGTGTTTGAATCTGTCCCTCTCTGCGCCTCGTTAGAGGCATGTTCATGACACACGTTATGTTACAGCCTTATTCCAAAAGGAAGTAAATTCATTTTTTTCCTCAAAATTCTACGGACAATACCCCATAATGACGTGTAAAAAGTTTTGAGATTTTTGCAAATTTATTAAAAATAAAAAAACTAAGAAATCACATACACAAGTATTCACAGCCTTTGCTCAGTACTTTGTTGATGCACCTTCGGCAGCAATTACAGCCTCAAGTCTTTTTGAATACGATTCTACAAGCTTGGCACACCTATCTTTGGTCAGTTTCGCCCATTCCTCTTTGCAGCACCTCTCAAGCTCCATCAGGTTGGATGGGAAGCGTTGGTGTACAGCCATTTTCAGATCTCTCCAGAGATGTTCAATTGGATTTACTGTAAGTCTGGGCTCTGGCTGGGCCACTCAAGGACATTCAGAGTTCTCCTGCAGCCACTCCTTTGATATCTTGGCTGTGTGCTTAGGGTCGTTGTCCTGCTGAAAGATGAACCGTCGCCCCAGTTTAAGGTCAAGAGCGCTCTTGAGCAGGTTTTCATCCAGGATGTCTCTGTGCATTGCTGCATTTATCTTTCCCTCTATCCTCACTAGTCTCCCAGTTCTTGCCGATGAAAAACATCCCCACAGCGTGATGCTGCCACCACCATTGGTGTGGTTATGAGCGGTGCCTGGTTTCATCCAAACATGATGCCTGGCATTCACGCCAAAGAGTTCAATCGTTGTCTCATCAGACCAGAGAATTTTGTTTCTCGTGGTCTGAGATAGGCTCCAGCCCCCCCGTGACCCGAAAAGGATTAAGTGGAAGAAGATGGATAGATGGATGGATGGATGGATGGTCTGAGAGTCCTTCAGGTGCCTTTTGACAAACTCCAGGTGGGCTGCCATGTGCCTTTTACTAAGGAGTGGCTTCCATCTGGCCACTCTACTATACAGGCCTGATTGGTGGATTGCTGCAGAGATGGTTGATGTTCTAGAAGGGTCTTCTCTCCCCACAGAGGAATGCTGGAGCTCTGACAGAGTGACCATTGGGTCCTTGGTCACCTCCCTGACTAAGGCCCTTCTCCCCCAGTTGCTCCGTTTAGATGGCCGGCCAGGTCTTGGAGCAGTCCTAGTGGTTCTGAACTTCTTCCATTTTATGGATGATGGAGGCCACTGTGCTCATTGGGACCTTCAAAGCAGCAGAAATTTTTCTGTACCCTTCCCCAGATTTGTGCCTCGAGACAATCCTGTCTCGGAGGTCAACAGACAATTCTTCTGACTTCATGCTTGTTTTGTGAATTTTCAGTTTCATTCCTCCTGTCTGCCTGCTTTAACTGACCAAACTGCCTAGTGTGTGTTATTAGTACTCATTTTATTTTTTTATTTTTATTTATTTATTTAACCTTTATTTAACCAGGAAAATCCCGCTGAGATTAAAAACCTCTTTTTCAAGGGAGTCCTGGCCAAGAGGCAACAAAAAAATCACAATTACACTTACAATGACATACAAATCATATGTACAAAACTCATGAGTTTTAGTATTTAGTATCAAGGTGTGCTTAAGGAGTCCTAACTGCCTAACTGTGTGTTGGTGTTGTGGTGACCCACCACAATCTACATGGACATTCAATCTTCACACTCAGCTAGCCGGCAGGAAGCAGAGGACAATTTGCATATGGACAGAGAGCCCCTAGGAGACAATCAGAACAATGGACTATTGTTATACATTCCCGGATTAAGGAGAGGAAGTCCGGGCGCCAGTTGGTCACGTGATTGATATGTATTGACTGATATGTATATCAGTATGTAAATGTGCCATGCATTCTCTCTCCTTGTATAACATGAATAAAAGAGCTTGCTATACATGCCTCAATAGGACACACAGCACAACACAGCACACAGCGCTACAGTGTGTCTCATGATGTTGGAGGAAAATAAAATCCTGCCACCTTCCAGCTCGCCGCATCTCACCTGAACTTATTTTTCCTCCACACTGGTGACCCTTGACGAAGAATGGAACACGAGGCGAACACCCCGGAGATGACCCCGACCGGGAAAGCCCCAGTACGCGTCATGGTGCGACCCTCGCCTGATCTCTTCCCTCCACACTGGTGACATGACGAGAGAGAATGACTGTCCGCTCCTTCTCACCGTGCTGTGCACACAGAGGACCAGAGAACGCCTGCAACCTCTTCATCCTCACCTGAGCGCGTGCTCCGGAGCATAGCGCTGGGACCAAAACGCACCATGAACGACACGAGCGAATGAAGGAAGCAGCCTGAACGGGGACAATCATCGACGCCGACTGCAATGATTTCCACAGAGCTCCCCGACTCTGACTAAGCTCCGGACAGCAGACCTCCCGCGCACAGAAGCCCCGCACGCACACCGCAGGATTACAAGGACAGCGCAACTGCCAGTTATGTGGTCACGGCGCCAAGCGCGCACCATGCACAGAGACGAACCAGCTTCACAGACTGATACATTGTCCTCCGCTGCTTCACATGCCCAAGAAAAATGGCCCATCGCCACTCTCGGAACCTTCAGGCCTGCTCACGCACCTGGAGCGGACGTGCAGCCCGCACACAGGAGTTTGTATGGGTTTCTCAGCCACGGCGCACAAGGGGAATTTGGCCGATTGCTTTCCCTGATGACTTTAGGGCTGCTTCCTGCACCTAAAAGCCAAACCGCCTCACACCCTCACACAGCTGCAGTTGTTTCACAGCCGCTACACATCCTTGGGGAATTTGGCCGCTCGCCTTCCCCACATCCTCGCTGGATCGAGCCGCGAGAGGAGTCAGATAAAATGTTTTTTTCACAGCCGCTGTGGATCTCTGCCAGGTTTACCGGGAAAGTCCCTCACCATCGCGGATCCACATGCAATTTTTGCACTGCCCAGACACCTTTGACGTCCCGGGCCGGCACTCACTTACTCCCACCCCCCCCCTCCTCCTCCACAGCGCTTTTCCCGCACCTCACTCCCTAAAGCCCGCCGATCGCCGTCTTGTTCCATTACACATGAAATGCTCCGACCCGTGCATCCACGATCCACGGCCGTTCAATGTGCTGGAATCCAGAGCCCGAGCCAAACAACCGGTGGTGGGGGGGGGTCACAACCCCTGCTGAGTGTTCTGGGGGGGAGCCCTGTAGTGACCCACCACAATCTACATGGACATTCAATCTTCACACTCATCTATCCGGCAGGAAGCAGAGGACAATTTGCATACGGACAGAGAGCCCCTAGGAGACAATCAGAACAATGGACTATTGTTATACATCCCCGGATTAAGGAGAGGAAGTCCGGGCGCCAGTTGGTCACGCGATTGATATGTATTGACTGATATGTATATCAATATGTAAATGTGCCATGCATTCTCTCTCTTTGTATAACATGTATAAAAGAGCTTGCTATACATGCCTCAATAGCACACACAGCACAACACAGCACTACAGTGTGTCTCATGATGTTGGAGGAAAATAAAATCCTGCCATCTTCCAGCTCGCCGCATCTCACCTGAACTTATTTTTCCTCCACAGTGTGTGTGTTGTTAACATCCATTAGTATTAGGATTGAGTTACTGTTAGCGTGTCATCACTTGATTAGAATTGTTTCTGTACCTGTTACCTTGGCATTCGTTCGGAGAGCAAAGTAAGAATTTCGTTGCCCAGGAAATGTAACATTTCTTAACGGTGTACATGATAATAAAAGCCTCCATCCATCCATTTTCTTCCGCTTAATCCTTTTCGGGTCGCGGGGGGGCTGGAACCTATCCCAGCATCTTTGGGCGAGAGGCAGGGTGCACCCTGGACAGATCGCCAGTCCATCGCAGGACCAACACAGAGAGACAGACAATCATTCACTCTCACCGTCATACCTAAGGACAATTTAGAATCCCCAGTTTGATGCCAGTTAACCTAACTTGCATGTTTTTGGCATGTGGGAGGAAACCGGAGAAATCCCGGAGTAAACCCACGCAGACACGGGGGGGGACATGCAAACTCCACACAGATCACTGCTGGTTGGGGGCTGGGATCGAACCAAGGATCCCCCGGCCAAGGGTGAGTTATTGTGCTGCTGCAGTGCTAACCACTCTGCCACTGCACTGCCCATAATAAAAAAATGAATAAAAGCCTTTGAATAAAACCCTTTGAATCTTAAATCTTGTGCTCTGACATGCATTGTCAACTGTGGGACCTTATATAGACAGGTGTGTGCCTTTCCAAATCATGTCCAATCAACTGAATTTACCGCAGGCAGACTCCAATTAAGCTGTAGAAACATCTCAAGGATGATCAGTGGAAACAGGATGCTCCTGAGCTCAATTCTGAGCTTCATGGCAAAGGCTGTGGATACTGATGTACATGTGATTTCTTAGTTTTTTTATTTTTGAATAAATTTGCAAAAATCTGAAAACTTTTTTCACATTGTCATTATGGGGTATTGTGTGTAGAATTTTGAGGAAAAAAAATGAATTTAATCCCTTTTTGGAATTTGGCTGTAACATAAAATGTGGAACAAGTGAAGCGCTGTAAATACTTTCCAGATGCACTGTACATATTCTCACGTTTTCTTGATGCATTTGATCAACAACATCTAAACGAGACTAAGACCCACACCAAGTCAATGGGAAAATAGGAATGAAACCTAAATAATGCACTCCACACAACCCAGAGTTTCCGCTGTTAACATTTCTGCGTGGCAGTATGCCATACCAAAAACTCTGCTGCAATGAGAAAAGAGCTGCAAATTTGCCACGACTGACATAATATTTTCGCTAAGAATATAAACGAAGGAATGTCACTCTGCAAGCATGCACACCAGCAACACACGTCAAAACAGTCACCAGTAGGAGTGGGGAGCGTGCCGCTGTTGTGATAATTTCAGCCGCCAGACAAGTGTGTTTAGCATCGCTATCCGAGAGATAAAACTGAATGCGCAGTGTTTCCCCTACCATTATATTAGGGTAATACGTCACGTCAACCAACTAAAAAAGCAGACAAAAGTGTTGGTGTTCGTAAACGCTCCCAGGTGGTGAAGAAGGCAGCAGTAGCTCTCCTTCTCTGGGTCCAAGTAAGTAAATACATGAACACCATGATTACTTTGATGCCAGCCGCTATTGATTAGCTGAGTCACCAGCACGTTTACAAGCAGGCTATCTTAATTTTGTCGCCCTGTGTACACATCTGTAGGAGTCAAGAATTGAGGAGACTGGATGTTTTTTCCAGTATCTGCTTTAATTCTCATTCATCCTACGTCCTCTCTCGATCGGAGTGAAAAGAGACAGGACGCAGTCACACACATACATTTATAGACTCATCTCTGACAATACATCACACAAAAGTCTCAATACTCAGCTACATCCTTTCATCTGTAATAGAACACCCAGAGTCCTTTTGTTCTCCTCTCTGACCCCCAAAGGTCAGGCTGGGTAATCTTCTCCTCTCTCCTGAGTCCCCAGGGGGTGCAGACACATCTTCCTCTTGAGGTGTGAAGTCAATACACATGGCTAGCTCAAAGTCTCTCTTGGTTGAATTCAGCCAGCCACATGTGAGTCACATAGGTTACAACTATGGGCTCCACATCACTCCCCCCTTCCACGCGAAAGACTGGGCACCCACATACAGTCATAAAACAGTCATACAGCATGTCACCCCCCCCAACAGAATCTCACAGCAACCTAAACAACCTGACCAAAAAACACATCATTCTGCATGCAGCTTAGGTTTCAATCTTCTCCCGAATCTGCTGTATGCAGGTCTCCTGCTCTGTGTTGGGCCGTCCTGCTGTGCATCTGTGGAGTGAGGGGGAGAAGGGTTATTTGCCCCTCGTGGGGGGTCCCGGGGCCGCCCCTTTGGAGGCCTGCCACGTCGAGGCGCGCCTGCCGGCCGTACAGACTCGTTATGCAACACAAAAGCAGGTTTTAATCTATCAATACTGATCGTCTCCCTCCTGCCCCCCAAATCTAGCACAAAATATTTCTCCCCGGTTTCCAGCACTCGAAATGGACCGTCGTAAGGTGGGCGGAGACTATGCCGCTGCGCATCGTGCCTGACAAAAACAAACTGCGTCTCGTAAAGCCTGGGGCACGAACACACGCGGGAAAGAGTGATGAGCGGGGCCCGGGAGCATTTCTGCTCCCTTGTTACTCAGAGACCCCCGGATCGGGGGGGGGGGGGGGGCTGGTGCCGTGTGGTCGGGTAAAAACTCGCCTGGCAGCCTGAGCGGTTGTGCGAAGACCAATTCTGCTGGTGAGGCATCTAGATCCTCTTTTGGTGCCGAACGCAACCCCAATAAAACCCATGGTAGTTTGTTTACCCAATCTGTGTCCGTCAGTGACGCTCTGAGGGCTGCCTTCAAAGACCTGTGAAAACGCTCGCATAAACCGTTGGCCTGGGAATGGTAAGCGGTCGTGCGATGTACCGCCGCTCCTAAGCCGCTGGCCACTGCTGACCACAGTTCCGACGCAATTTGAGGTCCCCTATCAGACGTAATATCTGACGGGACCCCGAACCGCGCTACCCAGGCTGTTAAAAAAGCGCGTGCCACCTCTGCCGCTGTGGTCGATGTTAACGGGACCACTTCTGGCCAACGAGTGGCTCGGTCCACCATTGTCAAGAGATGCGTGAACCCTTGTGAAGTGGGCAGGGGGCCCACGAGGTCCACGTGCACAGGATCAAACCTTTTAGCCGGAATGTGGAACGGTTCTAAGGACGCCTTAGTGTGCCTGTGAATTTTAGCCCGCTGGCAAGCCATGCAGGTTTTAGCCCACTCCTTCACGTGCTTGCGCAGGCTCGGCCAAACAAACTTCTCTGCCACCATTTTCACCGAAGCGCGCACCCCTGGGTGCGCTAGGGAGTGCACGGCGTCAAAAACGCGACGGCGCCACGCGGCTGGCACCACCGGGCGCGGTTGCCCTGTGGATACATCGCAGATAAGCGGGGGGAAACCGGTTTGTAGATTTCTGCTTTCCAGCCTTAACCCTGTTGGTCCAGACAGGAGTGCGCGCACGTCCGCGTCCTCGCTGTGCTCCGCTGCCATGGCTGCATAATCTATTCCCACGTGGACCGGAGCCGCGTGCGTGTCCGCGCTGTTACCGCACTCTGGGTAAGCGGCCGCGCAATCCGTTTCCGCGCGGACGGGTGCTGTTACTGCGCGTGACAGACAGTCTGCCACCACATTGATTTTACCGGCTACGTGCTGAATATCGGTGGTAAATTCAGAAATTGCGGCCAGCTGTCTCTGTTGCCGCCCTGACCACGGTTCTAAGTTTTGGACATCGCAAAAGTGAGCGGTTTGTGGTCGACAAACGCGGTGAAACGCCGCCCTTCCAGCCAGAACTGGAAATGGCGAATAGCCAAGTGGAGCGCCAGCAGCTCCCTGTCAAACGTGCTGTATTTTCGCTCAGCCTCGCGTAGGGATCTGCTGAAGAATGCGAGTGGTTGCCAAACCCCGGCAACCTGCTGTTCTACCACGGCCCCTATGGCCACATCTGACGCATCTGTGGTTAGCGCTATGCGGGCTGCCGGGTCTGGGTGGGCCAACAGTGCCGCGTTTGCCAGTGCTCGTTTAACCTCTGTGAATGCGCGCTCCCGCTCCTGGGACCATTCAATCACATGGGAGGGCTTCTGCTTTTGAAGCGCGGTGTACAAGGGCTGCATAAGCTGCGCTGCGTGGGGTATGAAACGGTTATAAAAATTTACCATCCCCAAAAATTCTTGCAACGCTTTAACCGTTCGAGGCTGGGGAAAATCTGCCACTGCGCGTACTTTGGCCGGCAGAGGAACTGCTCCCTCCGAGGAAACGCGGTGCCCTAAAAAATCGATTTGTGCCATGCCAAAATGGCACTTGGCCGGGTTGATTATCAACCCATGCTCTCCTAACCTCTGAAAAACTGTCGTGAGGTGTTTTGCGTGCTCCTCCTCGGAGGTGCTGGCTACCAAAATGTTGTCTAAATAGACAAAAACGAAAGAAAGGTCGCGCAACACTGCATCCATCATCCGTTGGAAGGTTTGTGCGGCGCCTTTAAGGCCAAAAGGCATTCGTAAAAACTCAAAAAGCCCGAATGGGGTTATTACAGCTGTTTTGGGGATGTCCTCTGGTCGGACAGGGACTTGGTGATAACCGCGGACCAGGTCTATTTTAGAAAAAATGCGCGCCTTCGCCAAGTGCACTGAAAAGTCCTGGATATGCGGAATCGGGTACCGGTCCTGCGCTGTGGCATTGTTCAACCTGCGGTAATCGCCACAAGGTCTCCATGAGCCATCAGCTTTAGGTACCATGTGGAGGGGGGAAGCCCAGGCGCTCTTCGAGCGGCGAACTATGCCCAACCTTTCCAGGTTGGCAAACTCCTCGCGCGCAATGGAGAGTTTAGCTGCATCCAAGCGCCGAGCCTTCGCAGAAACGGGTGGGCCACTCGTGGTAATAAAGTGCTCCACCCCGTGCTTCGCCACCTTAGCTGAAAAAGTAGGAACTGTGAGTGCTGGGAACTGGTGTAGAAGGCTGTGAAACTTACCACCTGCTGTGGCGACGTTGGTCTGTACTGGCGGCGGGCACACCCGATCTGCACAAGGGATAGAACAGAAAGAGAGTGCATTTACTAGTCGTTTGTTGGCCAGATCAACTAACAAACCATGTGAACACAGAAAATCAGCACCTAACATATTGAAGCTCACTGCCGCCACGATGAAATTCCACTCATAGGTGCGGCCGTGGAAGGACAGAGACAAGGTTCTCTCTCCGTACGTCTTGATGCTGGAGCCGTTGGCCGCTGTCGCTCTGTCTCCGCGGGGTCCCGCGACCCGATCAGCATAGCTGGCAGTGATGAAGCTCCTCTGGGCTCCGGTGTCCACTAGGAATTGCCGCCCGGAGCCCGCGTCTGTCAGATAAAGCAGCTTGTTCCGTTCGCCGAGAGTGGAAGCTGCTAACGGCTCCCGGCCCGGTCGTTTCCCTGCTTTTTGAACTTGCAGGGCGGGATGCATTTGTGCGCCTTCCCAGCGGAACGTCGATGGTAAAAACAGAGGCCGTCATCTCCCCTGCCACGGAATCTCGCCGCTGCTGTTGCCGCTGAGGTGGTCACTGCTGTCTCTGGCTCCACACTGCCCCCGGCCGCCGCACCGAGGTCTGCCGCTACCACGGAAGCCTCTTGCTCCTCGCAGGCGTTGAGGAGCCGCTCCCCCTCTTGGGACAGGTCGTGGAAGTCCTGCTGGGTCACACATCGCCTGCTGGACAGGGAACCTCTCGTGTGCGCTGGGAGGGTTCTCAGGAAAATATGCTTGAAAAGGAACGCGTCGTTGTCCGTCCCGATCATTTGTAGCATGTCCTCCATGAGGACAGTTGGCCTGCGTCCACCTCTGTCGTGCAGGTCCAGTAGCTGCCTGGCTCTTGCCTCAGACGACGGCACGAAGCTTCTGATGAGGGCGGCTTTCAGCGCGTCGTATTTGCCGGCAGCGGGTGGTTGCTGCACCAGGCTCCGCACACACCGAGCTGTGCGGCTGTCGAGCGTCGCGATGACATTATGGAATTTAATGTCATCCGCTGAAACTCCACCGAGCAGGAGCCGCGACTCCACATGCTGGAACCACGAGTGCGGGTCGTTTTGCCAGAACTTGGGGAGCTTAATTAGTCTTGTGCCCCTGCTGGCATTCCCCGGTGAATCCGGGTCTGAGCGGCTGTCTCCCAGCTCTTCCATATCAATCACGAGGCTGTCCTCCAGCCTCGGCGTGCTCAGATTCATGCATAGGTCACCAATTGTAGGAGTCAAGAATTGAGGAGACTGGATGATTTTTCCAGTATCTGCTTTAATTCTCATTCATCCTACGTCCTCTCTCGATCGGAGTGAAAAGAGACAGGACGCAGTCACACACATACATTTATACACTCATCTCTAACAATACATCACACAAAAGTCTCAATACTCAGCTACATCCTTTCATCTGTAATAGAACACCCAGAGTCCTTCTGTTCTCCTCTCTGACCCCCAAAGGTCAGGCCGGGTAATCTTCTCCTCTCTCCTGAGTCCCCAGGGGGTGCAGACACATCTTCCTCTTGAGGTGTGAAGTCAATACACATGGCTAGCTCAAAGCCTTTCTTGGCTGAATTCAGCCAGCCACATGTGAGTCACATAGGTTATAACTATGGGCTCCACACATCTGTAGTTCAGTGGTTACTGCTCTTGTCCTCCATTTCCATGAACTGGTTACAAAATGCACCTAATTAGTCTGCTGCATTTTTTTCCACATTGAACAGCGGTGTGTGTGTGTGTGTGTGTGGGGGGGGGGGGTTCGGAGGGAACTGTCACGGACCAACAGAGGAGCAGAGGTGCCAGTTAAGAGCTGAACAAAGACCACGCCTACCCGTTGTCTCCAGCAGCCAAGACAGTCGGAGTGCTGCCGATTCCATACAGGAGTGAGTAAAAAAGTGCTTTTTTTCTTCTCACTCTGAGATGCTCTGACGTTTATTTAGTTGTGGCAAACACGTTTGTCTGCTGCAGCTTCCAAATTAATCTGTCAGATTCATTTCTACTCTTTTTCGGTGTGCTGCCACTGTAGTCCCTATACAGCCGGCTGACCGCTGTTGTGCCAAGCGCGCCTCGCTCAGCTGACATATTTTCACTAAGAACATAAACAAAGTTTCTGCTGCTTTCTGCCAATGCAAAATGTCAAAATGCTGTGCCGCGGCTGAATGTATGGAGGTTATTTCCAGTCATAAAGCCAAGCACATTTTCCGCAAGTACCATAAAAAGTTGTTTCCATTTCATCATGTCATCTGCACAAATAAAGGGGGAGACAGGGCGACATTACCCCAAACCTGGAAAAAAGAGAATTGTAACTCTCAATTCCCATTGATGGAGGTTTTTCCTATTGTTTAGGTGGTGAGGAGATTTCTTTAAAAAAATCTGTAAAAATATAGAAATATTATAACAGAAATCACTGCATCTTTGGTCATTTTCGTTAATTTTATTTCATTAAATATCATTTTAATACTTTTATAACTCTTGATTTTTTTATTTGATTTTGTATACTTTATTTCATTAAATATCATTTTAATACTTTTATAACTCTTGATTTTTTTTTTTATTTGATTTTGTATACTTTATTGATCCCCAGAGGGGAAATTGAGGGCATCCACCTGGATGGATGAAGCAGCCAGGGTACGGCGCGATCCCTTTACCATCCACACACACATTCACACCTTGGGCCACTTTTAGAGTCTCCAATTAATCTAACCTGCATGTTTTTGGCCTGTGGGAGGAAACCAGAGAGCTCCCGGAGTAAAGCCACGCAGACACTTGGAGAACATGCAAACTCCACACAGATCGCTGTTGATTAGGGGCTGGGATAGAACCAGGGATCCCATGGCCAAGGGTGAGTTGCTGTGCTGCCACAGTGCTAACCACTGTGCCACCGCACTGCCCAAATCAGAGCTGAAATTGTTCTATTTTGGGTCTGTAAAATTATCATCAAAAGTTTAAATTATGAGGAAAAAAATAAAATTTTACCACAAGCTGTAATTTCATCATAAAAAATAGACAAACAGAAGCCATAAAATAATCCATAAATTAATGACAAAGTTTCAAATGTACAAGAAGTCGTACTTTTAAAAGAAGGAATTACACATTTGAGGAAAATAGTTGCAAATTTAGTTAAAAACAAATTTACAGAGGAAAAGTAGATGATGGATTGAGCCGTCACCAACGACGGATCTCCCGCCTTCTGGCTGCATTAAATTGTATGGGGATGCTTGTGACGGCGATGACTGACGAGACTGATGCATGAAGCACATGGCATATCGCAATCGGGACAGATGTACATAATTGGCTGAATGGATGACACTGACTGCTGTAGACGTCTCTGTTGCTGGGCGGCACCATGACGTACTTTATGGTGGGCATCCAAACTGGCAGTTCTCTCTCTCTCGAAGAGGTCAACACCTTCATGGCAGATCTTTCGCCAAAGGGGACGGTTCTTGGCCTGCATTTCCCATGTCATAGGATCAATCCCACATGACTTGAGTGAGGCTTTGAGCACGTCTTCATACCGCTTCCACTGACCGCCCCGTGACCTCCGCCCTTCGTCCAACTGGCCAAATAACAGGATTTTAGGAATGCGCTGATCTGTCATCCGAACAACGTGGCTGGTCCAGCGCAACTGGGAATGTATGATGAATGACTCGATGCTGGTGATATTGCACCGGTGGAGGACTTCTGTATTGGCAACTTTGTCTCACCACGTGATTCCACACAGCTTCCTTAAACACCGCATGTGAAACTGTTCAAGTTTCTTCACATG
The DNA here is from genome assembly GCA_020510985.1 of Pholidichthys leucotaenia. Classification (NCBI taxonomy): domain Eukaryota; kingdom Metazoa; phylum Chordata; class Actinopteri; order Cichliformes; family Pholidichthyidae; genus Pholidichthys; species Pholidichthys leucotaenia. Next base: position 43,580,798 of record CM035847.1, on the reverse strand, counting down.
GGGGCAATAGGTTGTCCACAACTCGCACCCATAGAGAAGTGTTGATAGAACAACGATGCGATAGACCTTGATCTTGGTGCTTAGACGAATGCCACGCTTCGACCATAGACGATGCTGCAGGCGTCCATAGGATGCGCTATCCTTGCTGATGCGGTGGGTAACTTCATCATCAATCGTAGCGTTCTGTGAGATGGTGCCCCCCAGGTAGCAGAACTTGTCAACTGCCTTGCGGGGTTCACCACCGATGGTAATAACGGGATTTATTGGGAGCGTACCAGGACGAGGTTGATGTAAAACCTCTGTCTTCTTGATACTTATAGTGAGTCCATAACCATTCGTTGCTCTAGCAAACTGGTCAACGATGAACTGTGCGTCTTCAAGAGTGTGAGCGATGAGTGCACAGTTGTCGGCATAGAGAAGATCTCGCAGCATCATGCATGACGTCTTAGTTTTAGCCTTTAAACGTTGCAAATTAAATACATTTCCGTCAGTGCGAAACTGGATCCTTACACCCCTGTCGCAGCCCTTGAAGGCATCAAGGAGCATTGCAGCGAAGACGATACTAAAGAGCAGCGGGGCCATAACACACCCCTGCTTAGTGCCATTGATGATAGGGAATGGATTGGAGATTAAACCACTCTCAACCACCCGCTCAACCATGCCATCGTGGAATGAGCAGATGACACTGACGATCTTAGGAGGGCACCCGACCCTGGCGAGCAGCTTCCACAGGCCCTCTCTCCCAACAGAGTCGAAGGTCTTAGTCAAGTCTACAAACACTATGAACAAATCACAGTTTTGCTCTCGGCACTTCTTTTGTATTTGCCTGGCTGCAAACATCATGTCAATGGTGCCTCGTCCTGCTCGAAAGCCGCACTGACACTCAGGAATGATGTTGTCAACAACATAATGATTACATATTTGAGGAAAATAGTTGCAAATTTAGTTAAAAACAAATTTACAGAGGAAAAGTAGAAAACTACAAGAAAATGGTTATAAATTCAGGAGAAAAATTCTTTCCCCTTTTCCTGTCAGGCAGCTAGGTGAGCAGAACAGAAATCTGCTTCCCTTATTGTGCCACACAGATTTACATTGCCAAAAGGAGCTTTATACAGTACATATATATGTACTGTATATCGTTGTAAACTCCTCTTATTATAACTTTTAAAACTTTATTTAAATTGTTTTACCCATGAAGGACCCAACAGGGGGGAATGGGAAAAGGAGGTTGGGGAGGGGGAAAGTAAAAGGAGAGAAACAAAGAAGACAAACTAACTGAAACAAACAGAAGACAGACTGCTTCTTCTTCCATGCCCCAAGAAGGCAGAAGCAAAACACCGGGGCCCGATGTCCCCCCCCCCCCATCCCATCCAGGGGAGCCCACACAGCCTAGAGGCGCTACCCCTCAATGGAGCACCTCTCGACCAGCATACACACCCATTCCCACGCACTCACACCCTCATGCTCTCATACTCACCCACATGCACCATCATGCACTCACTCACTCCCACTCGCCCTTAGTCACCCGCACTCATTCACATTCACCCATACACACACTCTCACTCGTGCTCCGACCTCGTCGGCCTCCGTCGGTCTATGATGACCATGGAAGGGAATCCTAAACGTCTACTCTGCTGGAACAGCACCGCCTGTGGCTGAACAGGCCGATGCGCACCGGTGTTCTACCTTCCAGCGTTGGGTGTTGGTAGGATTCAAGCCTGGGCAGGAAGATATGGAGGAGAAGATGTTACCCATGCAACATGTCCCCCCTCTCCACGTCACTGATGAATCCAAAGGAACAGCAGGGCTGCTATAGTTTGGCACCAGCGCCGTCGCAGGAGCTGCCAGAACGATGTTGAGCACAACAGAGAACTGCCTTAGGGGCTCCGACTCCGGATTTTTCCTCAGGGTTGACTCCCGAAGCCTTTCCTGTGACCGGGTGTGCCGCAAGGCAGCGGAGGTTTGAAATCAGGGTTTACCTTCCCCTAAATGGGCTACCTTCCCAGGTTGACGAGCCACCATCTACCTGAAGCATCTGGTTTTAAGGCGCCAGAGATCCGCCCTCGCCCCTTCTCCTATTAGTAAAAGCAGTTCCGCCGGGCTTAGAGACTAAACCACATGGGCAGGCTAGGAGTTGGACTTAGTTGTCAGAGGCTTTTCGAGACGCACGCCGTAAGGAGCATTTTATGAGCACTGGGAGCTTAACCCCAGTACCGCTCCTGGCTATGACAACCTTGGAACCTTGGAACGCGCTCCGACCTACTCACATCCAATCATGCTCTCCCCCACACACTCACCCACACTCATTCACACTTATTACTTAGAGCAGCCGTGGTGCAGATGCAACGAGCATGAATGCACGCCAGTGCCTGGCAGTGATCAGGGAGAACGCCAGCGCAGGCCAGCAGCCACACCCTCGCCGACCCGCCCCAGGGCGACCACGGCCAAAGAAGCAGACCACCACCCCCAACGCCCACCCAAGGTACTGATCAGCGGACCACCGCAAGCTCTGTGAGATGCCACCCGACACGAAAAGTGCCACACAAAACCGACCCACTATCTCCACTCATCACTCCCTCACTCTCGCTTACTCTCTTGTTCAATCACTCTTTCACTCCCTTGGTCATACCTATTCATTCAGAACATGACGGGTCCCAGGCTTTCTGCCAGGCCCCCGGCAGAAGGAGAGCAACAGGGGTTGTGGGAAGACCCCCACTTCCCCCATGCACAAATCATGATGGGTGTGTGTTAGCTGTGTGATGTGATTGTGTGCAGGTGTGTGAGCTACTAGAGTGCAGTTAAAATTGGGGGGATGGTGGTTGGAGCACCGCTAGTCACTGTTATAGGCAGCGGGGCTCCCATCCCCCCAAGCCCTCAAGTGTCTATAGACCATTTGCAGGCAAGGAATGTTGGAATGTGCAGTTTTTAGTGAATTTTTAACGAGTTTTACCTCATCCTTCCTCTGAAAAACTAAACAGCAATCGGATTACTCCGTTTACATAACAGTTTGAAAAATCAAGTAACTCCAGAAAGCTGATTATAATCGGTTTACTCATGAACATGTAAAAAGGGTCATTGTGATGATTAAATGGAGTAGTTGCTGAATCCATATTTTTACAATAACTGCTATTTTATAACACTTCAGCTCCACATGCTGTAAAAAAGTGCTGTGTTGTACTGTACAAAAGTTGCACTGCCTCCTCTAGTGGCCCAGCATAGTTATTACAATACCTTTTCGCCTGCATGGCTTCAGTGACGTTAAAGGCTAACTTATGACCTATATAAGCCACCTATGGACTGGTGTTGAGAATTAGCACTTGTGCTATATACACCTATGCAAAACATCTGGTCTCTCCTTGTGATTGTACTAATGTGAATGAATGAATGAATGAATCTTTATTTATTTCGGATAGTACAGGTTAAAAGGAACTGAATAGTATAGCAAAAGGGGGGAAATAAAATCCAACAAGGTCAAATTAGGCAGTAACTCCTCTGATTATACAGTTGAACAAAAGTTATCCAAAATGGGTGATGGCTGAAGCCGCAGCTTAAATTGCCCACCCATATTCCATCCAAGAATTCAAAAGTAAAAAACAAAACAAGAGCGATTACACTTCAGAACAAAGCTAAGACCAAGTGTGACAGAAAAAAGTAGAAAAAAACAAAAACAAAACAAAACAAAACAAAAAACTAGGCAACAACACAGCACAGGCTGGATATGACAATCCTTATGTGATTTTACATGTCATCTTGTTTGGAGTATTTCTTCCTTTAGTTTTTGCTTAAATTGTCCAAGCGTTGTACATGATTTTAATTCAGGTTCAAAAGCGTTCCATAATCTGACTCCTTGCACTGAAACACAGTGTTGCTTGGTGGTAGTTCTCACTGTAGGCTTTTGAAATATACATGTTCCTCTGAAGTGATATCGTTTCTCCCTTATTTGGAACAACTTTTGGATATTTGCGGGCAGTGATAAATTCTTCACTTTAAACATTATTATTGCAGTTTTAAAGTCTACCAGATCTTTCAACTTGAGAGCTTTTAATTTAAGAAAAAGTGGATTTGTTGGTTCCCTGTAAGCTGCTTTGTTTATTATTCTAATAGCTCTCTTTTGAAGCATAAAGAGTGGATATATGTTTGTTTTATATGTATTTCCCCATACTTCATTACAATATGTCATGTATGGGAGTATTAATGAATGATACAAGGTGTATAGTGTGGGTTGACTCAGCAAATATTTCACTCTGTGTAATATTGCAATTGATTTGGATACTTTACCTTTGATATAGTTAATATGTGACTTCCAACACAGTTTATTATCAATTATTACTCCAAGAAATTTAGTTTCAGATACCCTTTCAATCTCTACACCATTTACACTGAGTTTAGGTACTGGGTTGTTGTGATGGTTGTTAAAGACTATAAATTTTGTCTTACTTAATTTGAGCGTTAATTTGTTTGAGTCAAACCACAGTTTAAGCTTTCCTAATTCCTTTCCGAGTGTATGCAAAAGTTGTTCCAAATTGCTTCCACTGCATAATAAATTAGTGTCATCGGCAAACAATATTAAATCCATTTTTTCTGAAACTTTACATATATCATTTATATACATATTGAATAACAATGGCCCCAAAACTGAACCCTGTGGGACTCCACAAGTAACCTTCAGTAACTGTGAGTTTTTGTTACCAACACATACATACTGATATCTATTCTTTAAGTAACTACAAAACCAGGACAGTGCTACCCCCCTAATACCACAATTCTGTAGTTTTTTTAGAGAGTGCATAATGGTGTAGCATCTTAGGCTAGAACAAAGAGCAGAGTTTCCCAGAGTTTCCCTTGGAGATAACAAGTTGATCCAAAATGCTGCAGCAAGAGTTTTAACAGGTACTAGAAAGAGAGATCATATCTCTCCGGTTCTGGCCTCCCTTCATTGGCTTCCCATAGAGTTTAGAATTAAGTTTAAAATCCTTCTTCTTACTTACAAAGCTCTAAACAATCAGGCTCCTTTTTATTTAAAAGATCTGATACTACCGTATCATCCTAACAGAGCACTACGCTCCCAAAATGCAGGTTTACTTGTAATACCTAGAATCTCCAAAAGTACAATGGGAGGCAGAGCCTTCAGTTATCAAGCTCCTCTCCTGTGGAATCAGCTGCCAATCTGGATTCGGGAGTCAGACTCGATCTCTGTTTTTAAGAATAGGGCTAAAACCTACCTTTTTGATATAGCCTACAATTAGGGAGGGATCATGTGTTTCTGAACCCTCCCTTAGTTATGCTGCTAATAGGTTTAGTCAGCCGGGGGACCTCCAGTAATGCACTGGGCCTCACTCCTTTCCTCACTCTCTATGAAATATTTTTTTTTTGCTGGTCATTAACATTTGTTTGTTCTCTCCCATAGATTGAGTCCCCATCGTGCTGTTTGCTCTCTACATGTCTGTTCTTTTCTTCTTCTCTGTCCCCTCACCCCCCAGCCAGTTGCAGCAGATGACTGCCCCTCCCTGAGCCTGGTTCTGCTGGAGGTTTCTTCCTGTTAAAAGGGAGTTTTTCCTCTCCACCGTCGCCAAGTGCTTGCTCACAGGGGATCGCCTGATTGCTGGGGTCTTTCTGCAACTGTGGGGGTCCTCCCTACAGTTGATAGTGCTATGAGATGAATGTTGTTGTGAAATGGCGCTATATAAATAAAGTTGAATTGAATTGAATTGAATTGAATTGAATTGAATAACAGGGAAGTGTGAAGGACGAATGCAGTATGATCTTTTGTGTATCAGACGAATGCAGAGTGATCTTTTGTGTATCAGAGACTGCTAGGAGGATGTTAAAGGATTAAGGAAGTGAATGCAATGTGACCTTTGATGTGTAGAAGCGGCTGAAGGAAGGCCTGAGTATTTAAGAGAAGAGTCTTGTTTGAGATGCCCTCTTTCTGACTATGCTTATGTGTGAGATGTGTAATAAACTGTCTGCTTCAAATCTGCCTCGTTATTGACACACTCCACACTGGTGACCCAAGACGAATCATACAACACGACGAAAGATCCCCAGAGCCAGCCTCGTTGGGAGCCCCCAGCCAAGCATACACTGTTACAACCCAGCTACCGGATTTTTGGCAGCACAATCCGCGCTCCTGGTTCCACCTAGTTGAGGCGCAGTTTGTCCTCCGGGGGATATCGGCGGATGACACGAAATTCTACCATGTGGTCGCAAAGCTTGACACCCACACGGCTCAGCATGTGGAGAGCCTGCTGGATCAGCCACCAACCAGCGACAAGTACGGCGCGTTGAAGGCTGCAATCATCCAGCACTACACACTCTCGGTTGAGGAGAGAGCAGAGAGACTCCTGACATGGACCGGGTTAGGAGATGGGTCGGCTATTGACCTGATGGAGAAGATGCTGAGGTTGAAGGGCTCGGACGACGACCACTTCATTTTTACCCACCTCTTCCTCCGGAACCTTCCGTCAGCGACGAGAGCGACCCTGGCCAATTCGCCGTTGCTGGCCGAGCGGGACTATCGTGTGCTGGCCCGAGATGCACACCGGATCATCATGGCCAGCAGAGAGCTCACGACCACGGTGGCAGCGACGGAGCTCAGCGCGACGGCTAGAGGAGGTGAGGAGCCATTGACGGCAGTAGCAGAACCACTGACGACAGCGGCGGCGGGGGCCAAAGAACGCGGAGGAGACATCCTTTGTTTCTACCACCGCCGCTTTGCAGAGAAGGCACACAAATGTGTACCACCGTGCCAGTTCAAGCGCTCGGGAAACGCCAAGACCGGGGGTCGGTAGCAGCTGCGGCCCTCGGGGAGGAGAACAAGCTGCTCTACTTGACGGACGCACGCTCGGGGAGGCATTTCCTCGTGGACACCGGCGCCCAGTTGAGTTTCATCATGCCGTCCTACGCCGACCGGCTGGCAGGATCAAGCGGCCCCGAGATGGCAGCAGCAAACGGCTCGGAGATTAAGACCTTTGGTGAGAGGACTCTACTTCTGTCTCTACACAGCCATGCATTTGAGTGGACTTTTGTCATAGCAGCATTGAATTTCAATATATTGGGGGCTGATTTTTTGTGCTCACATGGTTTGTTGGTTGATGTCGCTAACAGGAGCCTGGTTAATGCACTGCCTTTTGATTCTATCCCCTGTACAGCTCGAGCGTCCCGGCCAACAGCACAAACCAACGTCACAGCTGCATGCGGTAAGTTCCACACACTGCTCACTCAGTTCCCAGCACTCACGGTCCCCACATTTTCGGCAGCCGTTGCTAAACACGGGGTGGAGCATTTTATCACCACCACCGGGCCGCCCGTTTTTGCAAAATCTCGGCGCTTGGACGCAGCTAAACTGGCCATAGCGCGCGAGGAGTTCGCCAACCTGGAGAGGTTGGGCATCATCAGGCGTTCAAACAGGCCATGGGCTTCCCTGCTACACATGGTCCCTAAAGCTGACGGTTCGTGGCGACCTTGCCGGGATTTCCGCAGGTTGAACAATGCCACAGCGCACGACCGCTACCCAATTCCTCACATCCAGGATTTTTCCGTTCACTTGGCAGGAGCGCGCGTTTTTTCTAAAATAGACTTGGTCCGCGGTTACCACCAAGTCCCAGTGCGCGCTGAGGACATACCCAAAACAGCGGTGATAACTCCGTTTGGTTTATTCGAGTTTTTGCGCATGCCATTCGGGCTTAAAGGGGCTGCACAGACGTTCCAACGCATGATGGATGCAGTGCTGCGCGATCTCCCTTTCGTATTTGTCTACTTGGACGATATCTTGGTAGCCAGCGCATCCGAAGACGAACATGAAAACCGCCTAACGGCGGTTTTCCGGAGGTTGGGAGATCACGGTTTAATAATCAACCCAGAGAAGTGTCAGTTCGGGGTGACGCAGATTGATTTTTTGGGGCACCGCGTCTCTCCCAAAGGAGCGGTTCCGCTGCCTGACAAAGTGCGCGCGGTAGCAGATTTTCCCCGGCCGCAAACGGTCAGGGCTTTACAGGAGTTTTTGGGAATGGTGAATTTTTATAACCGTTTCCTTCCCCGCGCAGCGCAGCGCAGCTCATGCAACCACTGTACGCTGCGCTCAAAAAACAGAAACCCGTGAATAAGATCGAATGGTCTCCGGAGCGAGAGCAAGCGTTCTCGGAAGTCAAAGCAGCCCTGGCTAATGCTGCGTTGTTGGCACATCCAGACCCAACGGCCCGCATAGCGCTCACTACTGATGCGTCAGATGTGGCCATGGGGCGGTCGTGGAGCAGCATGTAGCCGGGGCTTGGCAGCCGCTCGCCTTTTTCAGCAGGACTTTGCGCGACAGTGAACGTAAATACAGCGCGTTCGACAGGGAGTTGCTGGCTCTCCACTTGGCCATTTGCCACTTCCAGTTCTGGCTGGAAGGGCGCCGTTTCACCGCGTTTGTTGACCACAAGCCGCTAACATTCGCGATGGCCAAGGTTTCAGAACCGTGGTCGGGCCGGCAGCAGAGACAGCTGGCCGCGATCTCAGAGTTTACTACCGATATTCGGCATGTGTCGGGTAAACTGAATGTAGTGGCAGACTGCCTCTCGCGCGCCGTGGCTGCCCCGGTCCGCGTGGGGATAGATTACACAGCCATGGCCGCGGAGCAGGTTAGTGACGCGGATGTGCGCGCGCTCCAGTCTGGACCAACAGGGTTAAGGCTGGAGAGCAGGGTGCTGCAAGACGGTATGCCCCCCCCTAATCTGTGATGTCTCCACGGGGCGACCGCGTCCCGTGGTACCGGCCGCGTGGTGCCGCCGCGTTTTTGACTCGATTCATTCTTTGGCGCACCCGTGAGTGCGCGCGTCAGTCAAAATGGTAGGAGAGAAATTTGTGTGCCCGAGCCTTCACAAACAAGTGAAAGAGTGGGCAGCAGCCTGCATGGCGTGCCAACAAGCCAAAGTACACAGACACACGAGAGCTCCCTTGGAGCCATTTCACATCCCGGCTAAGAGGTTCGACCATGTTCACGTGGACCTCGTGGGCCCCCTACCGCCATCACAGGGGTGCACGCACCTTCTGACAATGGTGGACCGCACCACGCGCTGGCCGGAAGTGGTTCCACTGGTGGCAACCACGGCCGAGGAGGTGGCGCGCGCGTTCTTAACAGCATGGGTGGTGCGTTTTGGAGTCCCGTCGGACATTACGTCCGACAGAGGCCCTCAATTTGTTTCCGAACTTTGGTCAACAATGGCCCGCAGCCTGGGTGTCACAATTCACCGCACTACCGCGTACAATCCACAGGCTAATGGGTTATGCGAACGTTTTCATAGGTCATTGAAAGCGGCTCTCAGGGCGTCACTGACGGATGCAAATTGGGTAGACAAGCTACCGTGGGTTTTATTGGGGTTACGTTCTGCGCCTAAAGAGGATTTGGAAGCTTCCCCGGCTGAACTTGTTTTTGCGCAGCCACTTCGGCTGCCCGGGGAATTTCTCCCAGATAATCCCGCGCCGGGCAGCTCCCCGTCTCAGCTGTTGCAGCGTAGCATAGACACAAGCACACTGCCGGGCCCTGTTCACCACAGTTTTCCGCGCATTTTTGTGCCTAAAACTTTGAAAAACGCAGAGTTTGTTTTTGTCAGACACGATGCACATCGCCCCCCACTGCGCCCACCTTATGATGGACCGTTCAGAGTGCTGGAAACAGGGGACAAGCATTTTTTGCTAGATTTGGGGGGTAGGAGGGAAAGAAGTGGCATAGACAGACTCAAACCCGCTTTTGTTGTGGCGGATGAGCAAGTGCTGTTGGCGAGGGCCCCTCGGCGTGGAAGACCCCCGCGGGGAGCTTCCCAGAGAAAAGATTCCCCAGAGCACCCACAGGCACAGACTTTTACCCCTCAATCATCAACCCCCCAGCATTCATCAGTCCCCCAGCATGACAGCGCCACGGAGGTGGAGAATCCTGGTTACAGCAGATACGGGAGAAGACTGAAGCCCAAGCAGCATGTGGATTGATGTTTAATGATTTTACCACAGCATATGGACTGTCATTCTATTGTTCTATCCAAGACGCTCGGGGGGGGGGGGGTCGTTTAGAGAGTGCATAATGGTGTAGCATCTTAGGCTAGAACAAAGAGCAGAGTTTCCCAGAGTTTCCCTTGGAGATAACAGGGAGGTGTGAAGGACGAATGCAGTATGATCTTTTGTGTATCAGACGAATGCAGAGTGATCTTTTTTGTATCAGAGACTGCTAGGAGGATGTTAAAGGATTAAGGAAGTGAATGCAATGTGACCTTTGATGTGTAGAAGCGGCTGAAGGAAGGCCTGAGTATTTAAGAGAAGAGTCTTGTCTGAGATGCCCTCTTTCTGACTATGCTTATGTGTGAGATGTGTAATAAACTGTCTGCTTTAAATCCGCCTCGTTATTGACACACTCCACAGTTTCTTTAATAATAAATTATGATCCACTGTATCAAATGCTTTTTTAAGATCCAGGATCTTAAGTCTTGGTTGTACAGTGTTTCATATGGTAAGTTCCATATGCAAAGTTACTGTACAAAATTAAAAAAAGAAAAGAAATAAATAGTATAAAATGAACATATTCTGGTTACAATAGTGTCATGTGTTTTCTGCCCCCCTGGAAAAATATGTTGCTGCCACGCCAAGGTCTTTAAGCCAGAGGAAAAACTGACTTACTGAAATAATCCAATTTTTTGATGACATTCAAATTTGTTGAGATGCACCTGTATGGTCCCCGGGTAACTTAATATATGGTTGTGCAGGTCTGAGCAGCAGCTAAAGCCAAAGGAGGTTCGACCAGTTATTAAAACCAAGAGTTCACTTACTTTTTCCATCAAAAAGATTATTTTTTAAATGCATGCATGCAATAAAGACATTATTTTTTTAATTATAATTGTGTGGTATCTGTACTTGGGACTTAGATGAAGATTGGATTAGTTTAGGACCAATTAATGCAGAAAACTGGGTCATTCCATAGTGTTCACATATTTTTTCTTGGCACAGTATTATGCCGTGTATGTTTAAATATGTTTGATTTTTATGTTTTTGTTCTTCTTTTGAGGCCAGAAAGATTCTCATTTCTATAACATTTATGCTTGTGTTGGACTATGATCAAGTTATCTAGATGCATCTTGTCAGATTTCACATTCCATGAACGCATTTGATCATAAATATGTCAACTGTCCCCTTCATGGTTGAAAATACAATCAAATCATTGTCACTGTTAAAATCTGTCAATAAATGCCTTCTTATGTTAAACACATACCACTAGATGTCTCTGCAGTAGACCAGTCAGAAAAGCTTTTCTTTCTTTGTACAGGTTATCAGGGGAGAGCGTGAACGCAGTTCCCTACTACCAAAAATTATGCATTCGAGACTCCCACATTTGGGGAATTCACAGAGATCAGCACAAGCGGAGAGCAATGGCTGAGCTTCACTCTGGGTGAACCACCTTCTTCATCATGGTATCTCCCCTGCTAGGTAAGTATGAGTTGCTCAGCTTCTTTAGATTAGGGTGGCAGTTGGCAACCAGTTTACCAATGCATTACCACCACTTGTAAACCAGTTAATCAACAGTCACCATGTGATTTGCACAGTTCACGGACACCACAGTCTTTCACAGACATACTATACTCACTGATGGTGGTCACACTGACATATTTACACATCCACAGAGAAATGGGATGCACATCAACCTACTACACAACAAACAGCTATAAATACATGCTGACAAGAGTATTTTTAAAACAAATATAAATACCAAGCAGGCTACCCATAATGCATTGTACCACAGGCGTACAATAAGCTAACTGCAAACAGTAAAATCAGTTCATTAACTCTCTTACTAATGACTAACAGCCCAACAGATGCCAAAGTCAAATATTAAACTCTCTCCAAAAATGATCTTAACAGCATCTGATATTCAGGAAAAATGAATAAAACACACAAAGAGAGCATGCTAATACTAGCAGCACTATCACTTCCTGTTCCTTTGACCTCCTGTTTGGGGCACATCTGACAGTCCTGCTGCTGCCCCCTACTGTTCTAAGAGTGAAAAAGCAGCAGCTGCAGCCTGCAGTGACTTCATTAACTCTCTTACTAATGACTAACAGCCCAACAGATGCCAAAGTCAGTCAAATATTAATCAAACTTCTAACAAAAACCATATTATAACACTAATATTCAGAAAAACAAATAAAAATGCACCAAGAAAGCATGCTGATGCTGACAGGACAACCAGTGCTTGTTCCTTTTACATCCTGTTGCAGAGCTAAAAAAAAAAAAAAAAAAAAATAGCTGCAAAGGACAGGATTTCATTTGCTGCATGACAAGACTTCAAAATGAGGAGCTGCAGCCTTCAGAGTGATAATATAGCATCTCTGACAAAACGGAGATAAAGAGGATTTAGTGATCTGCAAATGCTGAAGTTTCCAGAATCTAAACCTTTGGTGTATAAAATAAGACACATGAACACAAATGAAAAGAGGAAAACTGAACACAAACACCACTGAAATTTGTAAAACAATATCTACAATGATTTTATCTGCTTTTTTCATTTAAATTCACAAATTCACCAAAATTTTGCTAAATTCACCCTCGTGATTTATCCTTGACGGCAAATGCAAAGTATGTGCCACTATTCAGCACTTTAAGTGAAGAACATTAAACTTACTTCTCCAGATTTAACGTTGTACATCATTATGGAGGTGCACCGTTCCTGCAGGTACTGCAATACCAGGTCGACGCGTGGAGTGGACGGAGCAAGCCCCTACTCCATCTCCCTGTTCAAAATATCAATTTAATATATGGTCCCCAGGTAGGGGACGTATCAGATATTAAACTGATGAGAACAGATTTTTAAAAAAAAATATTTTTATTACAAAACGAAAAACATACTTATACACAAAGTAGCAACATTTTCACAATTGTCTACAACAAAAGAGAATATTCCAACAACAAGCAATATGCCCCAATTTCTCTTGCAAATTAAAACCTGGGTCCCATCCCATATCCCAGGCTAGCTCAACTTTGACTTCAGACGACCAACCCCAACCCTCCTTTCCACCTTTCTAAAGCAGCATGCTTGCCCCACTTCTCAACATCCCTTTTTATCCTGCCCGATTTCCTCCTTTATGCCCCTTACAACCCCATCCACACTCGTCCGTTTGTCTTTGGAGATCACATTTCGCCTTGCTGCCCAAAGACCCTTTGTGATGAGGCTAATGAATATCCAGATGGGTAGCAACTTCTTATTGGTTCCAGCTCCCATCCCCCTGTCCACCTTTTCCCATGTGAGGCTGAACCCTGGGGTTACCCGACCCAGCCACAGTCCCACCCTTTCCCACACTTGCCTTGCGAAAGTGTATTCCCACATGACATGCACCATGTCTCCTCCTCTGGACAGTTTGGCGGGGACATGCTGGGGATCTGGCCAGGCTGTGTCTATACATCTGCTCATGAGTGGGCAGCTGCCTATGGAGGCAGAGCCAATTCAAATCTTTAAGCCCATTATCTAAACTTTTGGGTTGGATGTCCCCCCACACTTTGGGAGTAACCCTGAGAACAGCTGGTGCTTTTATGCCCTGACTCATCATACGATAAAGTAACTCGTGATTCAGTGTTGAAAATGGAGTGGCCTCGGGATGCTCCCGCAGCCATCGTGTAGCATGGTGGTAATGCCAAGGCTGCTGCTCTGCTCGAGGCATCAAACTGGTCCAGGTCATAAGGTGTCTGGCCTGACATGCATAGAAAAGCCTCAGAAAAAAAAAACAAAAAACAGATGGGTGAACCACTGGGCCAGACAATTGCTTACACAAAAAGGCAGCGTAAATAGAATCCAGCTTCAGTGGTAGATGTGTGACATCCCTTTCCCCCCTCTTTAACTCCTGCCATCATCTGAGCAAAAGCAATATGGTCACACCTCCCGCCCCTTATAAAATCGTAGGTAAGGCGGATGTGGGCCTTTCTCAGGCTAAGTGGCAACGGAAAGATGTATGCCAGGTAGACCAGGGAAGGCAGGATGGCAGCTTTAAGAACCAAAACTTTCCCAGAATTTGTCAGGTACCAGCTCTTCCAAAGTGCCACTCTCTGTTGGATTTTGGTGATGCGTGCCACCCAGTTTGCCGAAGTGCTATTGACAGTGTTAAAGAGGACCCCTAAGATCTTAAGGGGCCCTCTGCAAAATGAGAGCCCTCCAGGTGGGTCTGTTGTTTAAGACCATGCCCCAAAAAACTTTGCTGCAGACTTACTTAGATTGAGCCGAGCACCGGCCGCTCGCCCAAACTCGTGAAAAATCTCCAGAGCGTGCAGCAGGCATCCATCACTGTCAAGCAGCAGTGTAGTGTCGTCGGCATACTGTGAGAGCTTGACTCTCAGTCCACCGCTCCCTGGGACTGGGAAACCCCTGACACCTTGGTCTGACCGTATAGCGGCAGCCAGGGGTTCCATGTAGAGGATGTAAAGCAGAGGAGAGAGAGGGCACCCCTGTCTCACGCCAGCATGCAAATGGAAAAAATCCCCAATGTACCCATTTACACACATTGCACTCCCCACCCCTGTGTACAGTATTCACAACCATTTTGTGAAAATGTCCCCAAAACCCAATCTCTCTAACACTCTGAACATAAAACCCCAGTGAACGCAATCAAAAGCCTTGGCCTAATCAAGGCGCACCACCATGAGAGGCAGACCCCTGTCCTAAGCCCATGCCACTGCATCACGAATAAGCTGCAGGTTCCACCCAACTGACCTGCAAGGCACCCCACAGGTCTGATCTACGTGGACGACGTGAGGAAGAGCCCTGCTCAGCCAATCAGCTAAGACCTTAGCTAGGAGCTTATAGTCCACACAGAGCATTGACAGCGGCCTCCAATTTCCCAGTTCTGTGGGGTCACCCTTCTTGTGCAGGATAGCAATGACCCCAGCGGCAGAAGACCTTCCCATGGAGCCCATTGTCAATGTAGCTGTGAGGACCTCAAGAACAAAAGGCTCCAGAAGTTCCCAAAACTCAAGATAGAATTCCACAGGAAGTCTGTCTATGCCTAGAACTTTCCTCTTGCCCATCCTCCTGAGGGCCCCCCCTAGCTCTTCCAAGGTCAGCGGCACCTCAAGAACCTCACAGACTTCCTCTGGTACCTTCTGTGACAGCAACCCAAAAAAACCTCCCCCCATTAACATGTACGATCTCTTCCTTGAACAGGGTGGCATAAAACTCTGATGCCACCTGCACCACCCCAGGTGTTTCAGTCTCCACCATTCCTTCTCCCCTCCTTAATCCCGGCACAACCTGCCATGCCCTTGCTGCCCAGACTGAGCCAAAGAAAGCAGCAGAGACGGCCTCTACTTCCTCAGTAAAAGCATGACGAGCCCACAGAAGATGTACTTGGGCCCTTTGCTCATAGGCTTCCCTGAGCTGTCCCTTCAAGACATTTAGGACCCTCAGGTCAGCAACGCCACCCTTGTTCACTCGGGAGTATTCTGCCTCCAGCAATTGCTGGAGATTTGACAATTCCCTCCTTGCAATCCTTGCTTTCCTCTTTGAATAGTGGAGGCAGAACCATTTTATGCGTTTTTTTCACTTCCTCCCACCATTCTATCACACCTGAGCATATAGGCCTGAGCCCCACTAACTGCTGGAAAAACCTTGGAAAAAGCTGCTGAAATAAGGATTCCTTCAAAATATTTATGTTCAGACGCCAGTACCCTGGCCCAAAAGATGGCGTACTGATTCCTGCCCAGAAAATCAAACCGTCATGGTCAGAAAAGAAAAGTGGTTCCTGCTTGCCAGTGACCACCCTAAAAGAGCTGGGGAAGAAAATGTAGTCCAGTCTCCATGCCGCCCCCTGAGCATTACGCCAAGTTGAGCCGTCTACTTTGGTCTCCGTCATTTTCCCCCCATCTCTCAGCCCACTTCCTTTCAAGAGCCTTGATAAGAGAGTGTCACTGGCATCCTCACCATTACCCAAGGCAACATTAAAATCTCCCCCTACTATAATGTGTCTTTTGGTAGCCAAAAGAGGCTCCAACAGCCCAAAGGCTTCTTGGCGCTCCGCAGGTGCCTGTGGACCATAAACAACAATTACCCTGAGCTTAAAGGAGCCTCAGGTAATGTCTGCCCCTAGAATCCTGCCTTGTACAATAACGTGGGTTTCTTCCAGCTTCATTCCCCTAATCCCACACAAAATTCCAACCCCTGATGACTGAACCCCACCTGTGCTGCAAGCTGAGGCCCCAACGTCCATTCCCTTGTGAAAGTTTTAACATCCAATGTGTCTTTCAAACGCACTTCCTGCAGAAAAAATAAGTCAATTTTAAGGGCATGTAAGTAGAGGAAAACCCCCCTCCTTTTGACAGGGTTGTGTAGCCCTCTTACATTAAAAGTCCCAACAGAAAAAAGACTCATATTAACAATAAGCAAAGTTTTGTAACTAATAAATAAAATTCTCAAGGGCCCTGCTCGGGGCCTCAGTTGTCATGAGCTCATCATCGTCCATTTGGTCAGCCCAAGAGTACAGTATGGCATTAGCAGAAAGGGGAGGCCTACTCTCCCCCTCACAGGCATCAGTCTCGCTGGGAGGAGACAGCAGCAGCTCCTGCGAGGATTCAAAGTTCAAACTTAACCCTGTCGCTGCTGAGCTCTCAGGTTTGTCCACTGTTAACCCTGCGCTACCCTCCGCAGCACCTTTTCCCTTTCCATCCTCATGAGCATTTGGGGCCCCGTGGCTGCTAGAGCCTTCTACCACCTGACCTTTGCCCTGGTCAGTGTGTTCCATTCCTTCCTCCATTGGCTTCTCCTCCTCTCCCTTTGATCTATTATTCAGTCCACTGTTAAGGTCCTGTGCTCTCTTGGCTGCGACGTCTGTACCAAACGCCTGGGATCCACTTCGGGCCCTCTGTTTTCCTTCTGGGGCTCCTGATGCTGGATGATGCGTCAGCCCCACCTTTCTCGCGCAATCAGAAAGAGCTGTTATCTTCTTCATCTTTGCATTGGATTCTTGTGCACTATGTTCCCCACTGTGCTGCTTCCTTTCGCTTACGATTCCACCAGCCTCTTGCTTCTGGCCAGATGGGCCAGGGGGCCACCTGTGGCTTCTCGCACCGGTCCAGCCCTCTCTATTCCTCCAGGTGGTCCTGACACCTTTGCTGCCTCTGCAAAGGTTTTCTTGCATTTAGGGCAGTCACGGTACAGGTGGCCTATCTCTCCACAGCCATGGCACGTTTTGGGCTCTGTGCAGTCCTTGGCTTCATGCCCTCCTTGTCCACAGAAGCGACAGCTAGCTCCTGTGCATTCAGCCTCGACATGTCCTGACCTCCTGCACTTCCTGCAAAAGGGTGGCTGCCGTGAATAATACAGATAACCTCTATCTGCTCCAATGTTGAAAAAAGCAGGGGGATGCCTGAGGCTCCCAGGCCCCTCTGCATCAGCATGTAGCAACACTTGAAATTGTCTCTTTCCCGTCCAGAAACCCAGTGGGTCCTTAATATATCTGGCTGCAGACACCACTTCACCATACTTCCCAAGGAAAATCCCCAAAGCTTCATCAATGACAAACGGGTTGAAGGTGTGCAAAGTTATGACCGTAAAACTGGGTGTGTCCAAATTAGCAACGGAATAGGAGGAAAGCGGACTCACCCCTGCCTTTCTCTTGCATTCCTCCCAGACTCTTACAGAGGTGTCTTCACTTGAAAATGTGACGTCAAAAGCAAGCTCTTGCTGATTCCATTGCAGGCCGAAAACATCAGCAGTTACAATTTGCAGCTCACCTGGTATGATGTTCCGGCAAAAGCTTCTCAAGCATGTTGCTTTATCAGGAGTTTTTACTTGAAAACAAAGAGTATATCTTATTCCAATTCTGGGGATCTGCTGATCTCCTGCCACCATGGTGGTACTTCCTCAATGAAGTTTGTTAAAACCCAGATGAGAATGTGAAAATCACTTACAATCTCCCACCAACTGATCCTAGCCAAAATGTCAAGACATGATAACAGGAAAATGTCAGAGGGAAAGAAATCATTCCGCACACTGTCAGTCTCACTAATGGTGGACAATTTAATCAATCAACATTATCACAACGAACAGTAACAACATGGATCTCAAAGTATATAACACCAGTAATGTGTGGTTTTACAATTAAGTTGAATTTGCAGTGAATGCCAACATTAAGAATGTTTCCCATAATGCAATACTGTATCTTTTTCTAGTTCTCTTAGCTTTGATTGGTGGTTGGCAACAAGCCCACAGGTGGTAATAAACAGCTTATGGTGTTTACATGCACTGAGTAAAGGGTTTATTGGGCAAATAAACTAGGTGTGTTAATCCGTTTTCTCATAAACCGATAATGGCCTTTAACTGATAAAGGTAATCGGATTACTCTGCTTACATGACAGTTTGAATAATTGGGTAACTCCAGAAAGCTGATTATAATAGGTTTACTCATGACCATGTAAACTGGGTCATTATGATGACTAAATGGAGTAGTTGCTGAATCCGTATTTTTCTCAGTAACTGCTGTTTTATAACACTTCAGCTCCACATGCTGTAAAAAAAGTGCAGTGTTGTGTTGTAAAAAAGTTGCACTGCTGCCTCTAGTGGCCCAGCATAGTTATTACAATACCTTTCCCCCTGGCTTCATTGACGTTAAAGGTCTGATGACATGATTTTGACATTTTTTAGCACATTATGTAAACTCAAAAGTCATTGTCGATGATCAATATAATATTTACAACTGCGCCTGCATAACCTAGTCGTCATCAAAAAACTGCAGCCTCTGACTGGACTGTGGTGCCGCCCACCAAATGAAGAAGGAGTCGGAAATGACGTAAGCGAGAGAACGGACGCCGGTGTTGTTGACTGGAATGCCAGCAGCTTTGTAGCACACAGTTTCTCTGGCTTCTTGTTTTAGTTTTACGGCTATGCCTTTGTGTTGTGTCACAGGCTTTTGTTCAAAAACTCGTAAGGACGGGGTTAGTTTATTTGTTTCCTACAGATCCTGAGTTACATTCGAAGTGGGTGAAGCAAGTCAGACGTATCCTCGACCGGTGGGAGCCCTCCCCCATGTCTCTTCTGTGCTCTGATCATTTTGAGTTGGACTGAATGGTTGTCTGTCTCTCTGTGTTGGCCCTGTGATGGACTGGCGATCTGTCCAGGGTGTACCCTGCCTCTCGCCCAAAGATGCTGGGATAGGCTCTAGCCCCCCGCGACCCGAAAAGGATTAAGCGGAAGAAGATGGATGGATATTTTGATTTTGTTCCCACCTTAAAAGAGCCACTTGGTTGTTCGGTACAACACAAGCGTGTGCTGCTGCCTACGGCTGTACCTTCAGTGCTCCCCAGGTCCGTGACAGCGTGTGCCAGTGCTAAGCCTGGACCTTGCAGCAGTCAGCAGCGTGAGCAGCCTGAGCAGGACCAGGGGGCGATTTTGGAGGCCACTGCTGTCAGCCCTTCCACTTCGAGCTGCACATCCCAACCCACCCTTACATCTTGTGCAGTCAAGAGAAAGAAGGTACAGGTACAGATCCAAAATCATGTTTTTAAAAAATTATATCATGACAATCATTTATTTAATTTTACTAAAAAGAAAAAAAAAAGATCTGAAGGTAATGTTCCCACTTTTTCAACAATATAACTTCATTCTATTTATCTTCTGAAATGACTGCTAAGTTATAATATTCAGAGTATATCCGCATTTATCAGAAAGATTTTTTTTTATAGATATACGTATATAGATTTTTAAAATAAGAGTGTCAAGGGTAAACATTGTGAGCACTAAAAATACTTAGTAATTTCATTTTCTTGGAATAATTGACAACAGTTGTGGTCAGATTGTGGAGCGTGTAAAAAATGAGGCTGATTTGGTTCAAGCGGTTTATTACACGACTCACACAAGGAGCATAGACAGAATGGAATACAAGTAGGAACTCTTCCCTTAAATAACATGACATCCTTCTAGACTCTTCTCACACACAAAAGATAATCTCCCCCGGCTGCAGTCAGTCCATTCATCCTTGACACCTCCCTGTTATCTTACTAGGGCATCTAGAAACTTCTCACACACAAAAGGTTAACTTCACGTCCTTTGTTCCTGTCTAAGGTGGTAAACCATTATGCACTCCCCAGGTTGCCACAAGATAAACATTTATTGAATGAAAAACATTACCCTGAAAACATATAGGTAGTTAGTCAGCATAACTAAAACCGACATATTGTCCCTCTTGTAGAGGAAAAGTCTCTCTGATCTTGTTAACGACACAGGCAGGTATTGGCACGCGGACTTTCTCACCAAGGTAGTAGTAGAACCATCAGATAAACTGTCTGTAAGCTCTATATCGCTTCCAATCGTTCCCATAATTCACATTCACATTGTAGAGAGAATGAACAGGCGAGGCAACGAGCTGGATCAACACAGACTTTATTTCTCTCTAACAGAACAGGATCATGAAAGAGCTCCACCGGACGGCGGAAAGCGGGGCCGGCTCGATGGATCTGACAGGTGTGCTGGGCTGGCCCCGCCTACGAAAGTCAGCTGATAAAATAACACCTCGCAGCAATCAGCTGACACTTCTGACGAAGTCTGCAGTGAACAGTTGAAACATGTGAAGAAGGTAAAAACATCTCCTTTCTATTTTTGTCTTTAATAAGAACAAAAGATAACTAATTAAAAGAAGACAAAATGAACGTACTTGAGCTATTACGTGGAAGTTGTGGACAAAATTGTATCAAAGACTTCCGCCGGCTCCAGAAATTGGAGAAAACATGGGCACTACAGAAACCACCTGAGATTTAACCTCCGTTGCAGAGATGAGGATGTCACACCAGCAAGCCTCAACATAAAAAATCCAGTCCCAACCAAAAACACAGAGAAAATTATCAATAAAGCATGGAAAGACCTGATCAAAGAATGGATAAGAATGATGGCAAACAAAGTGGACAGAATCAACAACCAGATCAAGGTGGAAATGGACATTTTCAAAAAACACTACCCGACCGACCAGGAAACGCAGGAGCAGATAGAAGCACAATAGACGACTTTCGCATCTTGGCTTGCGCAAAGCATCATGGGAACATGGCAACCAAACATGCTCTATCGATACATTTAATTTATGGAAAGTTCCTGATCTAGGTTCAGGTTCAGGTTCATCCATCCATCCATCTTCTACCGCTTTTCCGGAGGTCCGGGTCGCGGAGGCAGCAGTTCAAGCAGAGAAGCCCAGACTTCCCTCTCCCCAGCCACCTGCTCCAGCTCTTCAGAGAGGATACCAAGGCGTTCCCAGACCAGCTGGGAGACATAGTCTCTCCACCGAGTCCTGGGTCTGCCCCGGGGTCTCCTCCCAGTGGGACGTGCCTGAAACACCTCAAGTGGGAGGCGTCCAGGAGGCATCCTAATCAGATGCCCATACCACCTCAACTGACTCCTTTCAATGTGGAGGAGCAGCGGTTCTACTCTGAGCCTCTCCCGGATGACTGAGCTCCTCACCCTATCTCTGAGGGTGAGTCCAGCAATCCTACGGAGAAAGCTCATTTCAGCCGCTTGTATCCGCGATCTCGTTCTTTCGGTCATTACCCAAAGCTCGTGACCATAGGTGAGAGTAGGAACGTAGATTGACTGGTAAATCGACAGCTTTGCCTTAGAACTAAGCTCCCTCTTCACCACAACAGACCGGTACAACGTCCGCATCACTGCAGATGCTGCTCCAATCCGTCTGTCGATCTCTCACTCCATTTTCCCCTCACTCGTGAACAAGACCCCAAGATACTTAAACTCCTCCACTTGGGGCAGGAGCCTGTCCCCAACCCGGAGAGGGCAATCCACCTTTTTCCTGCTGAGGACCATGGACTCGGACTTGGAGGTGCTGATTCTCATCCCAGCCGCTTCACACTCAGCGGCAAACCGTCCCAGCAAGATTCAGGTTCAGGTTCAGGTTACTTTATTTGTACCCGTAGGTAGATTTGTTTTGCAGTCTGGTGACATTCATATTTACAAGGCACAAATTACATTCAACATAGACACAAACACAGGCACATATGAAGCTGACTATAAACATGATAAAAATACTCAAGGCTCCATCAATCGGGGTATAAAAAGACAAAGAGATGGGAGAAAACCAGAGGTAAGAGAGAAGGGTCATATTAAAAGTTAAAAACTAGTCAAAGAGGTTAAAAACTCAAAGGTCTAAAACCCAATAAAATATTTAGAACCCAAGTAACATCCTACAAAAATAAGTAAATATAAAATGGAGTTAATAAATAGGTACCTAAATTATGTGCAATATATTGTTACAGCTTGTTCAACTCTTTGACAGCAGCAGGAACAAAGCTGTTTTTGTAGCGCTGGGTTCTACTTTTTGGGACAGCAAACCTCCGTCTTGAGGGAAGAAGCTGAAAGTGGCAGTGCAAAGGGTGGGAGTCATCATTTAAAATGGAGGTAGCCATCCTCTGTACTTGTCTAGTGTACAGGGATGTCAGGCTCAGCTGTGGCTCACCAAGCAAACGACTGGACCATCTAACTACCTGATCCAAGGATTTCCTCTGTTTCAGTTTTATCTGACCAATCCATGACACTAAAGAAAAGGATAAAACAGATTCAATAAAAGCCTGATAAAACATTGTCATTATGGTTCGGTCAATTTGGAAGCATGCAAGTTTTCTCAAGCAATGCAAATGTTGCTGACCCTTTTTGCACACCCTTTCACAGTTCTCTTCAAAGTTTAAATTACTATCAATAATCGTCCCAAGATAATTGTAGGATTGTACACATTCGGTGGTCTGGCCTTTTAGTACGGTGACTTTGTGCCTGGGATTTTTCTTCCTAAAGTCAATAATCATGTCTTTAGTTTTTGTCGTATTCAGCTGCAGGTAGGAATCCTCACACCAGTGAACAAAATCACCAACTACTGGGCCGTGGCCACTCTCACCATCCTGGAGGAGACTGACAATAACTGAGTCATCAGCATACTTTATAATGTATCTGTTGTCATGTCTGCTCCGACACATGTTTGTGTACAGGATGAAGAGTAGTGGTGACAACACACACCCCTGAGGAGAGCCAGTAGAAGAGCACTTTAGGTCAGACAATGTACCATTGACCCTTACTCTCTGCGTCCTGTTGGTTAAGAAATCCAGAATCCAACCCACCAGATTATTGCTCAAATCAAATTGTTGCAGGAGCCTTTCAACTAAGATATGAGGTTGGATTGTATTAAAGGTGGAGGAAAAGTCCACAAATAAAAGTCTGGCGTGTGTCCCATTAAAATCCAGATGTTTAAAAAGCATGTTAAACATAGTGACAGTGGCATCCTCCACTCCTCTGTGAGGCCTATAGACAAACTGCAGAGGATCCAATGCATGCCCAGTCTGCTTTAGGACCTCACATCTGACCAGTTTTTCAAAAATTTTCATTAAAATTGAAGTCAAAGCAACTGGTCTAAAGTCGTTTACCATTTTAGGACAGCTGGATTTTGGAAAGGGAACAACCACGGCTTCTTTCCAGATCTTAGGCACATGTTGTGTCTGTAAGGACTTGTTGAAAATGTAATGAAATATAGGACTCAGTTCATGTGCACAGGACTTTACCAAGCGCCCACACATATTATCAGGGCCCTGACTTTTGTTCACTTTTACAGTGCAGAACTCCCTTTTAACATCCTGCACCTCAATATTAAAGTGCTGATTGTCTTTGAGTTCCTGTTTCAAATCTTGGGTTTCTGTGCTAAAATCAAAGGAGTCAAAATGACCATAAAAACAATTAAGAGCATTAGCCAACTCTGTGTCTGAATTAAAACCGTCTAAAAACACATGATTACTGCGCTCTGTGCTCTGAAGGCCTGCAATAGTTTTCATACTGGCCCAGGCTGAACCAAGTTTCTTTGTTGCCATCTTGCTTTCCAACTCTGATTTATAATTCTGTTTTGCTCTTAAAATTTCGGCCTTCAGCTCCTTTGTGGCAACCTGTAGCTCGGAAACAGACCCCTGTTTAAAGGCAAGTGCTTTCCTCTGTAAGCAGGATTTAACTGATTTTGCAACCCATGGTTTGTTGTTGGGATATATTTTGACACGCTTACGTGGAACAATCTTATTTTTACAGAAAGTCATGTATGAGCATGTGACGTCCACCAAAGAGTCCAAATCATCCCCGCAGGACAGTGTGAACATCTCCCAGTCTGTACAGTCAAAGCATTCCTGGAGGCTGTGCACTGAATCTTCTGTCCACACATCATTGTCTCTGGTCTCCACCTTGCCTCTTCTGAGAGCAGTTTTATATGTGGGCAGCAAATGTACACAGTTGTGATCTGAGGATCCTACAGGAGGAAGGGGGAGTGATTTATAGGCCCTCTCAATGGATCCATAGCACAGGTCCAACGTCTTTTTTCGCCTGGTTGGGCAGGAGACATACTGATAAAAGTTTTTAAGTGTCTTCTTTAAAGAAACATGGTTGAAATCCCCAAGAATGAAGTTTGGCGCCTCTGGAGAAATTGATTGCAGCTGCTGGATCACATCAAAGATGGTGCTGCAGGCGGAGTCAGCGTCTGCCCTCGGATGAATGTACACAATTGTGATGAAAAGTTGGGGGAACTCGCGAGGCAAATAAAAGGGGCGTAGTGACACAGACAGCAGCTCCACATCGGGTGTACAGATGCGCTCTCTGACCGTGACAGATGTGCAGTACTGCTTATTAATGTATAAACATACGCCGCCCCCCTGACGTTTCCCCGTTACCTCTTCCTGCCGATCCGAGCGCAGCGGGGCTCCAAAGCCATCAATCCACAGGTCTGCGTCTCGGTCATGCGCAGTAAGCCAAGATTCCGTGAAAGCCATGACACAGCAGTTCTTAAAGTCCTTCTGGTAGCGTACATTCCCTTTAATTTCATCCACCTTGTTTCTCAGAGACTGTACGTTCCCAAAAATCATCGAAGGAGGAGGAATGTTACCAAACTGACGTCACCTCAGGCGCAATTTCACACCTCCACGCCTTCCACGCTTCCTTCTCCCCTCTCTCTTTTCACCGCTGTGTCCGTCTCTCAAAATAAAGTCCGGCAGTTGCGGCTTAGGCTCAATCACAGCCGCTGCATCAACCGTGTTTAAATGCAGCAACATGTCCCTGGAATAATGTATTCTGCCGGCCATGGTGCCGAACGCATTTACCTCATAGACAAAGAGCCGGAGGAAAAGTAGCAGCAGTGCAAGAGAGGGGAGGAAGTCCATGCTGTAGGAACCAGGGAGCGCTTCGCCATACAGTCCACAAACACTCCAGGGCAGAAACGACAGAGGATTTCGTAAAAACATAAAAGTACATAAAAACAGACACACAGACGACGTACTTTTTCACCAGCTGCCGGTCGCTGCGTGCGCATGCGCCCTATGAATGTGATAGAACTAGACTGAGGACAAATTTAGTTAAAATGGCTGAATTACAGCCTGCTTCCATCATTTGAATAGACAGTTGTCGATGACATAAAGATTTTTTTGAAAACACCAGGCTGTTTCACTTAGTTTTTTAATTGATTTATAATGAAACTTAGACCTTGATATACTGTGGACCTTTGTTTGAGGAAATTTTCTCTATCTGGATCTCTGTGAACTATAATTGAATGTGGTGAATCTCTGAACCTCTGGGTTATCATTGAATGTACACCTGTAGTGGTTTGTTTTTGTTGGTGCTGTTCCCATTTCAGACCAGTAGGTGGCAGCAGGATGGCTGCTCTCCTGCTGGAAACAACGAAACAGGAAGCCCATGTGGCGTTAGCATGTTAGCCACATGTGTTCTTTGTGCGTTTTTAATTCTGTTATCTGAACATCAGAGGTTGATTTTACATTGTTGATGTTTCTGTGGTTCACCTGAACATCTTGTTGTGGTGGTTGTAATTCTGTTAGAAAAATCCTTGAAGACCTTCAGTCAAAAACCAGGCTGGATCAGAGTTTCAGCAAATTTAATTACACTGGCCAGTGGAGAACAATACAAGAACAGTCTCAGAGCCTATCCACGCATCATTTTGCCTCAAACGCACATCACTCAGTTCTTTAAAGGGCTGATGACACGTTTTTGACATTTTTTAGCATGTTGTGTAAACCCAAAAGTCATTGTCTATGATCAATATAATATTTACACCAGCGCCTCCATAAATTAGTTATCATCAAAAAAACGCAGCCACTGACTGGACTGTGGTGCCGCCCACCAAATTAAGGGTGGCACCCCAATGACGTAATAGACAGAACGGACTCTGGTGTTGTTGACTGGAATGACAGCAGCTTTGTAGCTCACAGTTTCTCTGGTTTCTTGTTTTAATTTTATGGCTATGCCTTCGCATTGTGTCGCAGGCTTAGATAAACAGCAGGCTGTGAAAGACCACATCACACGCTTCAGCTCCAACTGTCATTAGCCTCCTCGTGCGCTTCTTGTGCGCTTGTACGTGGGAGGAGCGCACGAGGAGGGGAAAGATTAATGGATTGATGCGCAGCTTTGACCTACTTTCTGTGATCGCATGCTGACATCTCACTGGTCCGGCCACGTCCCCTCTCTCATTATCACGAGCTGATTCAAACTCCCACTGATCATGTTTCCCAGTCCTCGCCCAGGTGCTTCTCATCAAACCATCACCAGCAGTGCGTGTACATATTAGCGGCCGTTTGCCAGTAACGCACTGCTGGTCCATGGTATTGTCATCTGTGCTGTTAGTCTGCCAGTATTTTCAGCACTCTTGCAACAATAGTCACTCCATGTTCGCCGTGGTTCTCATGCGTCCTTGAAGCGATGTTGGCTCTGGGGAGCACCTGCAGCTAACACGTCTCCTCTCATTCATTCTCTGGGCGATGCCGGCCCCCAAACGCTATCAGTAAGTGTTTGTGTTTTTTGTACATCTTCACCTTTTTGGGAATTGTCTGTCTTTCTGTATTAAATGTGCTGTGGTGAACCCTGCACGTAAATCCTCATTATTTCATCCTCCCTCTCCGTGCCCTGCGTAAGAGCGCACAGAGGGTCATGACAAGGAGCGCACGAAGAGGGGAAGGATGAATGGATTTACGCGCATGATTCACCACAGCACATGTATTGAACATAAAGACTGATCCCAAAAGGTGAAGACTTATAAAAATACACAGAAACACAAACAGTAGGCGTTCGGGGCCGACATGGCCCAGCAAACATTGAGAGGAGACGTGTTAACCACGGTTGCGCCCCAGAGCCAACATTGCTACAAGGGACACAACAGAACCACAGCTGTGTGGAGTGGCTAACACGTCGTGATAGTGTTGGCAATATTGGCTGGCTGACAACACGGCAGATGATGCACACAAAACATGAACAGCTGACTGTCACTCTCTGAGTCTGACTCGCTAGGCATGATGCCCGCTTGGCACAGCTCAAACCTATATGGTCTGATGCCCCCAGATTCTTCATTGTCATCCCATTCTTCGGAACTATAATCGTCTGATGATTGGACAACACAAACCAATTCCAGACGACATGTGCTGGAACCATCGTCAATGTTTTCTACCGCTTCCATCCTGTGTGTACAATGGGCAGCCAAGCGCCGTGTTCCGTCGATGACGTTACAACATGGCCAGGGGTTTTTCCAGCCATTGATGCAATTGGAGACGTGGCGCTCATGAAAACGTCAGATATTCGTGTGAAAAAAAGCCTGTTTGACTTAGAACTACACAGACCAACTTATTTTGTAATATTGTATTATGTGTTGAAAAATTAGATGAAGTCAAAAACGTGTCATCAGCACTTTAAGCTCCTCGTTATCTTGGAGGTGGAAGAGCAAATTGTCCATCATGATTGGTCCAGTACATCTGGTCAAAACTTGGTATACAGATAAGCTTTTCTCAGGTCATTCTGTCCCAGTCACACAGGAGCCATGGAGACCACACTAAAAACAAGATGGTAACTGGTGCAGCTGTAGCCTTGATGTTTTTACACAAACTGTAAGTTAGACTCTGAGACCAAACAAAGACAAATATAAGACAGATATGGAATTTTTCTATCATTCTCCTCCCTTTGATGCCATAAAAGGCATCACAAATGAAAAGTGATAGCAAGTTATGGCACCTAAAACCGTGATTTTAACCATTCTTTTTTCTACCGCTTCAATCACCTTGCCAGGGGACCAGGAAAAGAGTTCATTAGTGGTTGGTGGGCAATGCTGATGAGTCCTGGATTCGGCACCTTTTGCAATGGTTGATTCCCCGTTATAGACCAGGTGGATCTTTCTGCAACTTTGACAGCTGTGAAGGTCATCGACAGGACCTTTGCGGTGTGATTTCAGACGGATGATCTTCTTTCCATTGTATAGTCACATTTGAATTATTGCTCGTTGAAATGAAGCCGTTAGCATCTTCAGAATATCCCCACAATGGCAATCTGGGCCCCTCCTTATCTGCCTCAGTCTCCTTCTACCCTCCGCCTGAGAGGAATGAAAAAAAGGATATAAGTCTTGCTTGCAAAATCCAATGGTGTTTTGTTTTTTATTTTCCTTACAATTATAATATTTCAGATTGATTAAAGCAGTAGCAGACAAGACTGCTTTTATTCTCTTAGTTTTAAATAAATGGTGCATCATTGCAATATATAACAAATTGATCTGCACAGTGGTTAGTTATTCAGTTTCCTGTGTAGTCCAGTGTAGTGTGCTAAGGTCACTCCTCTTGACACACACAGTCATTCAGCTGATAATCAGGCTTTACTCCAAACTTGACCAGATTTGCAAATGTATTATCAGAATCAATCAATCAAAGCTATATTTGTATAGCTCTTTTCATACAAAAACTGTAACTCAGAGTGCATAATAGATAACAGATCATTGGGATTAAGACAAGGGCATTTAATGCTGAAATCATATTTTTTTTCATTTTCTGTCTGCTCTTACTTTAATCCTGTAGAAATTAAAATGTAACTCACCAATAGAAGAAGTATCTGTCACAACGGCCCTCACGGACCGTCACAAGACGCCTCAGTCACCAGTGAGTTTGCAGTGGTAATTTATTGTAAAGTAAGGATGAACACACACAGAACACATACAGCGGCTGAGTGAAGTCTGAGCCGGGGAACACCCGATGCGCCAGACGACAACGTTGATGATGAGCTAGGCAAACAGGAACATACCTGAGCATAAAGGAGCACCATCAAAACGTAGCAGGATAAAACAGATGATCGTAACAGGAGAACATAACAGGATATAACAGAATATAACAGAGACTGCCGCGCTGGAGGACATTTAGCACCCGCTTATATCTCTGGCGGCTAATGACCCCAACGCGGCACAGCTGCTGCTAATGACAGCAGAGCAGCAGCTGACTTTGACAGCAGGGAGCTCCCCCGGGCACCTTCACAATAAGAGCCCGAGGAGCTGGAAGGAACCCTCAGCTGCCAAAGCCAGGGAACAAAAAGATATGAGACCCGAGTGTGGCCAGAACCGACACTCGGGTTATGACAGTATCTTCTTAGTTTTATTTTGTTTACTGTTTTTACCTATGGAGAAAGCAAAACCAAAACAACCATATCTCCAAATACTTACCACTTACCTGTATCCAATCTAAACCCAATTCATTTGAAATGTGTTATTGTGCAAACAATGTTATGTTTCGATGGTATACATGACAAGGCAAGCTTATAGGTTAGTCATCATTCACTGTCTATGATGGGATAGGTTAAAGGTGGCAGATGAAGCTTAGGATTTCAGTCAGTGTTCATGCAACTCAAAGAAAAAATAGACACTTAATTACCTGCACGATGGACCCTTGGTCTGCATTTTCCTCAGACCTATAATGAATGTTAAACCAGTACTTTTCTAGATTTCATTTACCCATAATATACTCACCTTTTATGTCAGTATTTAATTTTCATCAGCTTTGGTTTTTTTTCCTGCTTACCAATCTGTTAAAAGGTCATTAAATTAATCAACTTTGGTTTAAATTCAACAAAGTTCCTCATTTGTCCTGCCAAGTTATCAATGGATTCAGTAAAATACCCTTTTAACTTACTAATTTGTTAATTTAGAGATTCCCCTTCTTATCAGGCATACAAAAATTCCTTTAACATATATATATATATATATATATATAGCTATCCAAGTTAAATTAGCTATAATTTAATTTGTTTGCTTACCAAATAATCTAACCTATATCAATCATTGTCAAATAATCTAACCTATATCAATAATTGTGCACTACACAAAGAGGAGAGATAAACAAACCTATCATCTGGTCAGTCACTGCAACAGATACTGGAGTCAGTTTGTCTTGGCTTGTGCTTGCCACTGATAATACCTTTATCTGACAAGAATGTGCTGCTAGTCCAGCAAAAGCTAGCAGTACTCAAATACTTTGCAAGCAGTTTCATGAAATGGTCAATCAGAAAGCAACTCATACCGGCTCGGACGTCGCCCGGGCTTACAAGGTCCACGCTGATCTGTTCACACTCCGACAGGCAGCGAAAAGTAAGCTAGGAGCAGGAAGACAAAAGAAGAGGAAAACAGCAACCTTGTGTGTAGCAGAATGGAATGTACACACTCTGTTGGACAGAACAACATTACAGCGCCCAGAAAGACAGACTGCGCTTGTGGCCCTGGAAATGAACAGGTACAATGTAGACATAGCTGCACTTAGTGAAACAAGATTACCTGGATATGGCAGCTTGGAAGACCATGGGTACATCTTCTTTTGGAGTGGGAGATCAACTCAAGAAAGGAGAGAAGCAGGAGTGGGCTTTGCAGTTAGAAAGGAGATAGCAGCAATGCTTGATGAGGAACCGGTGCCAATCAATGACAGGATAATGACTATGAGACTCCCACTACAGTGGAAGATGTATGCAACACTCATCAGTGTATATGCCCCAACAATAACCAACACAGAGGAGGTGAAGGAGGAGTTCTACAATGATTTACGTGAGACTATCAGGGGTGTACCGACTGATGACAAGCTGATACTCGTTGGAGATTTTAATGCCAGAGTTGGTTTGGTCACCGAGAAATGGAAAAGAGCGCTAGGCAGTTATGGAGTAGGCAAGTGCAATGCTAATGGAGAACTTCTACTTGCACTATGTTCAGAGTACAACCTTGTGATAACCAACACTCTATTTAAGCACAAGGACACACAAGAAAACATGGATGCACCCAAGATCCAAGCACTGGCACTTATTAGACTACATCATAGTCAGGCAGAGAGACATAAGGGGTGTATTGGACACCAGAGCAATGAGAGGTGCGGACTGTGGCACTGATCATGTTATGCTGAGATCTAGATTAAGGATTTGGAGATAAAAACAGCACGGCAGGACTGGTGTGAAGCCACCACGGAAGCTAAACACTAGTGCACTGAAAGGCCAAAAGAAGCAGGAAGAACTTGCACAGGAAATGGATGAAAACTTGAAAGACTGGGACAGCAACAACTCGGAGAATAACATAGAAGAGAAATGGGCAACACTGAAAGATACGGTGTGTCAGACTGCAAGTGATGTATTAGGCTACCCTGAGAGGAAACATCAAGATTGGTTTGATGAGCATGATGAATTCCTGAAGAAACTACTAGAAGTGAGGAATACAGCTAGGCAGGAAAACCTACAGTGTTACACAAAGTCAAAGAAGAAGGAATACTCAGAGGCTCAGAGTGAGCTACAGAAGTACACCAGAGAGATGAAGTCCAACTGGTGGGATGAAAAAGCGGAGAAACTTCAAACTGCAGCAGAAGACAGGAAGGACATGAAAACATTCTTCACAGGTTTGAGAGAAATCTATGGCCCTAAACCAAGAGGATTGATCCAACTAAAGGCTATGGATGGTGAAATGGTTTTGCAGGAGAAAGACAAGATCCTGGACAGATTTGCAGACCACTTTGACCAACTACTAAAAAACCCTGGATATCTCACTGAAGAGGCTAAAGAAGCTCTAGTGCAGCGACCAGCTGTATCAAGTCTGGATGAACCACCAAATTTTGATGAACTAATGGCAGCTATCAGGACAACACAGGATGGTAAAGCTCCAGGAAGGGATAGAATTCCAGCAGAAGTGTGGAAATTTGGTGGTGTTCAGCTGACCAACTGCCTGCACAAGCTCATCCAAGAGATATGGGATGCCCAGAAAGTACTTCAAGACTGGAAGGATGCAAGTATTGTGCCTTTGTTCAAGAAAGGTGACAGGAAGGATTGTGGAAATTACTGAGGTATATCACTGCTAGCCACTGTTGGTAAGATTCTCTCACGTGTACTACTTAACAGACTCAGTGAACACATCTCGCAGAATGTACTACCGGAAACCCAGTGTGGCTTTAGAAGTGGAAGAAGCACAATGGATGTGATTTTCTGCTTGAAACAGGTTCAAGAAAAGTGTATTGAACAGAACATGCCGCTTTATGTAGTCTTCATAGACTTCAGTAAAGCCTTCGATACTGTTTTGCGACAAGGACTTTGGCAGGTACTGAAGAAATATGGTTGTACAGAGAAGTTTGTCAGCCTGATCGAGGCACTCCATACAGGTATGCAAGCAAACGTGGCAATGAGTGGTTCAGTATCTAAAGACTTTTCAGTAAGCAACGGGGTGAAACAAGGGTGTGTGCTGGCACCTACACTCTTCTCGCTATATCTAGCAGCCATGCTTGAGGTGGCCTTCAAAGACACTTCAGAAGGAGTATACGTTCAAACAAGGAAAGAAGCAGACCTGTTCAATGGGGCACAGTTTAAAGCCAAGAGTAAGACATCGATAAAGGTAGTAAGAGAACTGCTCTTTGCCGATGACAGTGCTCTAGTTGCACACAGTGTGGAAGATATGCAATCTTTAGTGGAGCAATTAGCAAGAGCAGCTAGCCAATTCAGCCACCAAATCAACATCAAGAAGACAGAGTGCCTTTATCGACTACCAAAGTTCCAATTATCAACATCACTACCAGAAGAGATCAGCATTGGTACAGAGCCACTAGTCAAGTGCAAGACTTTCAAGTACCTAGGGAGTACTGTTTCAGAGAATGCTAGACTGGAGGATGAACTATCTCTCAGAATGGGAAGAGTGAGTGCTGTGTTTGGAAACTTGAGGGAGAGACTGTGGAACAATCGACATGTGTCTATCTGTGTGAAATGCAAGTGTACAGAGCAACAGTACTGACTACTCTATTGTACGGTGCTGAAACTTGGACTGTCTACAGAGTGCAGGTGAAGAAACTCCACGCGTACGTGATGAGACCTTCAAGCAATCATGAACATCTCATGGAAAGACAAGATAACCAACATAGAAGTGTTGAAATGAGCTGGTCTACCATCAATGGAGGACATGCTAATACAGATGAACCTGAGATGGCTCGGACATGTTGAGAGGATGGACCACCAGCGTCTCCCTCGGCAGTTAGCATACTCACAGTTATGCAAGGGCTAACGCAATCAGGGTAGACCAAGGGTCAGATTTAAAGACACTGTAAAAAGAAACTTGAAGAAGTTGGACATAGACAGGAGTTCCTGACAGTGGAAGACTAAGGACAGAACTGTGTGGAGGAATCTGATCAGACCTAAATGAAACAGTCATTGTCGCCCATGACAGACTGCTATGATGATGATGATGATGATATCAATAATTGTCAAATAATCTAACCTATATCAATAATTGTTAATCCTCAATAACTTTTATTCTTCAAACATTGTGTCTTCTTTTAAAACAATGTATCTTAAAGGTGCAATCTATTACTTTTTGACCTCCTGGCCAGTAGGTATCGCACTCACTGTTGCATCATGATAACATTGCACGTGTTGTCATGTCGAAACACAAATGGCGCTGGAAACAAGCATTCACAGGCTGCAGCAGACTGTATGGAAATCAGGGTCTTTGTGATTAAGAGCCAGTGAAAACATATCAAGCGACAAATCTTTTGTGGTACAGTGCCCAGTGATTTTAACCGTGACATAATTCTCGGCCCAGGAAACACGCACGCAGGCTCAGGTAAGATTTGATAGCTTTATTCAACAGTGAAGGGATGTTTGGATGCGTGTATGAGATATGAATATGGATTGTGGGTGGACGATGAGAGTCGGGAACAGAGCAGCTCGCCGTGCGGCCAGGCAACTCTAAGGGAGACACAGAGACAGGGAAGTTAGCTGGGCAAAACCACACGGGGAAGTAATGCAGAGTGATGCTTACTTGCAGGAGGGAAGGTGGCTGGCGTTGGCTAGGATCTTCGGCCTGGGAGACAGCGCCCTGCTGCGCACACGACGAGGCGTGGAGATGCGGGAGAAGAAGATGGCGAAGATGGGAGAATCCGCCGCTAGGGAATCCACCTGTGCACAGGGGAAGGCTGATAGACAGGTAAGTGATTAACAGCTTACGTGAAGTAGCGAAGAGTGGCAGGATGGAAGAGACAATCCTGCAGAGGGTTTGAGCGCGTAGTAGAACAGACGGCTCCAGACCGATGCTCAGGGCGGAGTGGAATAAATAGCCCATCACTGACGAGGCGCAGGTGTGCGTGCAGCTGAGGTGGATGCCTGAGAGCGGCGAGTTGTGACAGTACTCCCCTCCCCTAGCAGCGCCTCCCAGCACTGGCCTATCCAGGTGCACCCGGTGGAACTCCGTGATGAGATCTTTGTCCAGCACAAAAGAAAAGCGCACCCAGGATCTCCACTCTGGGCCATATCCCTCCCAATCCACCAAGTACTGCAGCCCATGACCTCGACGTCGGGAGTCCAGGATGGAGGCAACTCCCCCCTCCGGGTGGCCGTCGATCATCATGGGAGCGGGCGGCGCCCTAGGAGGAGGACAGAGTGGGTCGGAGATCACAGGCTTGACCCTGGACACATGAAAAGTGGGACACACACGGAGGGAGGGGGGGGGGCAAACGCACAGCCACCAGGTTGATAATTTTGGAGATGGTGAAGGGACCAATGAATCGTGGAGCCAGCTTCCTCTTCTCGGCCTTGAGATTGATGTCCTGAGATGATAACCAGACCCATTGGCCCACCTTATAACTGGGAGCCGGCCTCCTGTGGCGATTAGCTGTGGAGCTGTTGCGCGCCACCATGCGTAAAAGCGCCTCACGCGCCCTGGTCCACAAGCTCCGGCAGCGTCTCACATGCACCTGGGCAGATGGAACAGTCAACTCACTCTCCTGCACGGGAAACAAGGGGGGGTCGTAGCCCAACGACGCCCTGAAGGGGGACATCCCGGAAACCGATGACCGTGCTGTATTGTGGGTGTACTCCACCCAGGCCAAGTAAGAACTCCAGGAGGATGGGTTGGTGGAGGTGACGCAGTGCAGGGCAGCCTCCAGCTCCTGATTGGTGTGCTCATACTGCCCGTTAGATTGGGGATGATGACCGGAGGAAAGACTCACCGTGGCCCCCAGGGCGTTGCAAAAGCACCTCCACACTTGTGACACGAACTGTGGCCCCTGATCAGACACGACGTCCACAGGGATCCCGTGCAGCCTGACCACATGTTGGACGAGGAGGTCGACCGTCTCTCGTGCCGAAGGGAGACCCCGGAGTGGCACAAAGTGGGCGGCCTTGGAGAACCAATCCACAATCGTCAGAACCGTGTCGTAGGTGTTAGAGACAGGGAGGCCAGTGACGAAGTCGAGGGCGATGTGCGACCAGGGCCTGCTCGGGACCAGCAGGGGCTGGAGTAGGCCCGCGGGGGGGAATTCGGGGACTTGCCAGTGGCACACTGGGGGCAAGCCTGGACGTAATTAGTGACATCCTTTTGGAGACCGGGCCACCAGAAAGAACGTTGAAGGAGGTCCACCAGTTGGGAGACGCCAGGGTGACAGGCGAGCTTGGACGTGTGGGCCCAGTGAATGACCTCCACCCGAACAGCTGATGGAACAAAAAGCCTCCCCTCCGGACCGCCGCCAGGGTCCGGTTCAGCCTCCAGCGCCTTCCGGATCTTGTCCCCGATGGACCAGGAGACCACCCCCACAACACACGAGCTGGGCAAGATGGTGTGGTCCAGCTCCTCCGGAGCCTCAGGGGCGAACTGCCTCGACAGGGCGTCGGGCAACCCATTCTTTGAGCCTGGACGGTAGGTGATGGTGAATTGGAACCAAGCAACAAACAGAGAACAGCGCGCCTAGCGGGCATTCAGACGCCGGGCTGACCTCAAATACTCGAGGTTCTTGTGGTCCGTCCAAACCACAAAAGGTTAAGCTGCCCCCTCCAGCCAGTGGCGCCACTCCTGCAGTGCGAGCTTGACAGCAAGAAGTTCCCTGTCGCCGACGTCATAATTACGCTCGGCTGCCGACAGCCGCCGGGAGAAGAAGGCGCAGGACCGCTTGACACCATCCACCGGTGATCGCTGGGAAAGCACCGCCCCCACCCCCGTGTCAGATGCGTCCACCTCCACCAGACACTGCAGCACGGGGTCAACCTGGGTCAGGACCCGGGAGGAAGAGAACTCCGTCTTCAGGGTCTCGAATGCGGTTGCTGCCTCCTCGGTCCACTGGAAGGGCGCCTTGGGGGAAGTGAGGCGGGTCAGGGGAGTAACGATGGCGCCAAAGTTGGGGACAAAGCGACGGTAGAAATTGGCAAAGCCGATAAATTGTTGCACCTGTTTCCTGGAGGTAGGCGTGGGCCACTCGACCACCGCTTTAACCTTGGCGGGGTCGGGGAGAATCTGGTTATGGGAAATAACAAATCCCAGGAAAGAGGTGGTCTTGGCGTAAAACTTGCATTTCTCCGCCTTGATGTAAAGCCTGTTCTCCAACAACCGCTGCAGAACCCGCCTCATGTGAGCTTGGTGCTCCTCCCGAGACCTGGAGAAGATGAGGATGTCATCCAAGTATACGAAGACGAAGACTCCCAGGAAATCTCGTAGGACGTCACTGATGAGCCACTGGAAGACGGCGGGAGCGTTGGTGAGCCCAAACGGCATTACTAAGTACTCGAAGTGGCTGCTGGGCATCCGAAAGGCCGTCTTCCACTCATCGCCCTCCCGGATCCGGACGAGATGGTAGGCGCTGCAGAGATCTAACTTCGTGAACCAGGTCGCCCCCTGGAGAGAGTGGAAAGTGGTGTCCATAAGAGGCAGGGTGTAGCGGTCCTTCACCGTGATGTCATTAAGGGCCCTGAAGTCGATACACGGATGAAGGGGCCCATCTCTTTTGGAGACGAAGAAGAAACCGGCACCAAGCGGGGATGAGGAGGGGCGAATGATCCCAGCGCTGAGCGACTCTCTGATGTACGTGTCCATTGCCTCACGTTCTGGAGCAGAAAGGCTGTATAGGCGGCCGGATCGTAAAGGCGCCCCCTGGCGGAGGTTTATGCACAATCGTACGGGCGGTGAGGAGGAAGAGACATCGCCTTGGACTTGCTGAACACAACTCCCAAGTCGTGGAACTCCTGGGGCACCAGGGTAAGGTCCGGAGGAGCGGAGACCGGAGCGGGCGGAGGAGAGGATGGGGCGCATGCTGCAGACTGGAGACAAGTGCTCAGGCAGAAGGAGCTCCATGACCGGACACTGCCAGATTGCCAATTGAGGACGGGGTTGTGCAGGCGTAGCCACGGGTAACCCAGGATGACGGGAGCCGCAGAGGAAGCCAAGACATACAGGCAGAGGTCCTCACGGTGGTTGCCAGAAATTATTATTGGCACCGGCTTGGTGCGGTGTGTCACTACTCCCAGGGGCGAGCGAGAAAGGGTGACAAGATTGAGTGGGGCTGACAACGGCTGACAGGGTATACCCAAACGGGTTGCCAGGCTCTTGGAAATGAAGTTTTGCTCTGCCCCCGAGTCCACCAGTGCGTGAGTGAGGTGCCCGGTGGAGTTGTGGCAAAATCTGATGGGCAGAGAACAGTTGGAGAGGGGATTTGGCCGGTTAGAGTCCGCGAGGCCCCCTACAGTGACTCACGGACCCCCCTGTTTGGCTTGACCGGGCACTGCTCCACGGTATGCTGGTCGCCTCCGCAGTACATGCAGAGGCCCAGCTCCCATCGGCGTTGTCTCTCCGCTAGAGGGAGCCTGGTGCGCCCAACCAACATAGCCTCTGGCTCATCGGCGGACTCCAGAGCAGGTAACGCTAGGGGGCGAGACTGAGGAACGCGGGCGGAGAATCCGCAGGGGTGGCTGACAGACTTCCGCTCGGCGGCCCGCTCCCGCAGCCTGTTATCCAAACTAATAGTTAGAGAGATTAGCTCGGACAGCTGCCCTGGAAGGTCCCGGCTGGCCAACTCGTCCCGCAGACCAGAACTGAGGCTATGGAGGAAAATGCTGCAGAGAGAAGCCTCTCCCCAGCCAACCTCCTCCATTGCCACCCGGAAGTCAACAGCGTAATCCGCCGCTGACCGGCTACCCTGTAGAAGGCTAAGGAGCCGATCGGCGAGGACGCTGTCACGACGCGGGTGATCAAACACCTCGAGAAAGTCCCGCACGAACTGGTCATAGGAGAGGCTCACGTAGCTGGGCTTCGACATGACGGTGTAAGCCCAAGCTAACGCTCACCCCTCCAAGAGATTAGCCATATAGCCAATTCGGCTGTGGTCTGAGGGGAAAAACCCGGGAACACGCAGGAACACCGACTCACACTGTAAGATGAACCCCCGTGCCTCACCGAGCTTCCCGTTGAAGCGAGCGGGGATTGGAATTGGCGTGAGCCGGGTCGGCGCTCCCGAGCTAGGCTGGCCAGCCGTGGAGGCGGCCGAAGCCAGTCCGCCCTGAGGAGCCGGGGGGAATGCCTGCTGGGGGTCAAGACGGTCTAACCGGTGAGTAATCATAGTCAATTGGTTGAATATCACCTGCTGTTGATGAGCTATCATATCCACCTGAGCCTCGAGGGTGGAAAAACAGCGTGCGAGCCCGCTGTCCACTGGGCCGCTTTGCTGGAGCCGTACTGACATAATTCTCGGCCCAGGAAACACGCACGCAGGCTCAGGTAAGATTTGATAGCTTTATTCAACAGTGAAGGGATGTTTGGATGTGTGTATGAGATATGAATATGGATTGTGGGTGGACAATGAGAGTCGGGAACAGAGCAGCTCGCCGTGCGGCCAGGCAACCCTAAGGGAGACACAGAGACAGGGAAGTTAGCTGGGCAAAACCACACGGGGAAGTAATGCAGAGTGATGCTTACTTGCAGGAGGGAAGGTGGCTGGTGTTGGCTAGGATCTTCGGCCTGGGAGACAGCACCCTGCTGCGCACACGACGAGGCGGGGAGATGCGGGAGAAGAAGATGGTGAAGATGGGAGAATCCACCGCCAGGGAATCCACCTGTGCACAGGGGAAGGCTGATAGACAGGTAAGTGATTAACAGCTTACGTGAAGTAGCGAAGAGTGGCAGGATGGAAGAGACGATCCTGCAGAGGGTTTGAGCGCGTAGTAGAACAGACGGCTCCAGACCGATGCTCAGGGCGGAGAGGAATAAATAGCCCATCATTGACGAGGCGCAGGTGTGCGCGCAGCTGAGGTGGATTCCTGAGAGCGGCGAGTTGTGACAAACCGAGTCTTCTTTGATGTTTATCTCCATTCGACAATTTTTTAAAAATTACTGTCATATAATTATTAATAATTTATAGTAATGCTGTCATGAGCCGAGCCAGTTTGTCCCGCTGGCTTGGTTCTATGACCTTCCTCTGTGTGTTTATTTATCCATGTATTGTGTATTATTTGCCTTTGTCATGTCATGTGTTGTTTTGCTATCCATGTCTGGTTTGGCTCTGAGTTGTAGTGTTGTTTTGGTTCTGACTGACAGGCTGTCAGGCAGCACGTCAAAGTCTGCACTTGCTGTGGGCGTTGCCTGTCAATCTGCCAGCCAGACCACTCCCCCCTCTCTCCTGACACTCAGTTGTTTTCTGTCCTTATTACTGGCCTGCTCCCTCGCTCAGGTGTTCCCACCTTGTCATTAGTATGCGTATTTAGTCAGCTCACGTTGTGTTTCTCATTGCTGGATTATTGTTTGTCATTGCCATGTCACGCCATGGTTCCTACTTTGCTGAGCTCCGCCACGTTACGCTGTGGGTTCTTGTAAGTTATCCTCTTTGCATTTTTGTATGTCTTGGGACTTTAATAAATTTGTCTGTGGTGAAATCCTGCGCGTGAATCTGTCCCTCTCTGCACCTCGTTAGAGGTGCATCATGACAGAATAATCTAGCCCAAAAGATTCAGCAGGTTTCACACAGGCATTATTTTCCTTTTTTTGAACTGTTTCCCACTCACCTGTGTTCGGGAGGCAAGCATGTCTCCAGCAGGTGAAATAGCTTGGGGGCAGAAGGTGGAGTCGGGATGAGTTGAAGTGTGTGGCTGTGATTGAGGAAATGACAGCTAACGCCCGGAACTGCTCATCCTGAGAATACGCGTTGATGTGCTGGGGTGGAGTGGCCCACCAGCTGGAGCGCAGACCCAGCGTGCCTTCTCATTCCCGGGTGATTGCCCTCTACCTTCCTCCGCTACCATCTCTGCCTGCAGCCTCTTTGGCGTTCCCAGTATGCCACGTCTACAACAACAGAAGAGGTTTGGCAGCGGGGACTCCGACTGTGGAGGAAGAGTGGGCAGCCACCTTCATACAGGAGTACATGGATGAGGGGGACGAAGCCCACGGACCAAAGGAGAAATGGAGCTGCTTGGATGCAGCTGTGGGAATTCTGGAGGTGCAGCCCGGGCTCTGGAATTATCCACAATACACGGAGCTGTTATCCTCTGTGCACTACAGCAGGCGTTTCCAGACCTGAGGAGGGGGGCGCTTTTCATGGAGCCAAAGCAGCTCTCCACAGCCTGCAGTCATCTCTCCTTCAGCCTCGCCATCAGTCCCAGCTGCCCGCACACAGAGTCATCCTGCGTCGAAACACCGGCAGAGGAAGCCCTCCTCCTCATTGACAGCCACTCATCTAGCCCGACTTCTCCCACAGCAGGGCTGCCCTCGTGCTCTCTGTCTGTTGCTGCTGCACTAACAGTCACGCCGACGATTCCTACTGCTGTCAAGAGGCTCTCCAGGTCTCCCCCGGCTACACCCACCTCCGTCGCCATGGAGATGGCTCCTCCAAACTCCTCTAGGGGGTCCAGGTCCAACATTAGCACTGAGAAGGATGACCGCCTGCCTTCTGTAGTTGTGAACATCAAAGACCGGGATGACAGGCAAATGTTTTTTCATTCTACTCAATTTAATCACGATAAACCTTGTCTGTCTCCCGGGAGAGAGAACCAGTTTAAGCAGTCCGCTGGGCTCTGTCCGCCAGCTGCAGTTATTAACTCTCTCCCTATCCTCTCTGTGCCTCCTCCATTTTTCCCTGAGTGTCCACCGGCCCCGGAACCAAGCCGCCGGATGATGGAGGAGCCCCTGGCCCTGGAGGAGCTCAGACCAGAGCCAGCATGGAGTGAACCCTCAGCCGCCACGCCGGAGGAGGCACCAGCGTGGGATATTTCGCCTAGGGGCACTAGGACTGCCACCACCATCTTGCCAGCTGTGGAGGCAACCGCAGCAGAATGAGAGCCAGAGCTGGACCTCCTAGAGGCTGGGCCCGAGACGTCATCGCCAAGTTCGATGGATCCTGGACTGCGGTGGAGCTCGAGCTCAGGCAAGTGATCTCTCTTGTGTTTCTTATGTCAGTTTTGGAGAGATCTTGTCTGGCTCTTGGTGAAGAGAGTCAGGTGCAACCCTCAGCCGCATCTGAACTCACTTCGCCGGGCTCTGCCGCTGCCGGCGACCCTAACCACATCTCTTCTCCTGTCCTTTCAGAGCCTTCACCTAGGGTGGCCAGAGAAGTTCCACCATCGCCAGGGGTCTCCATGGATTTGGTCTCACCACCAGGCGACATCGCGGGTCCAGCTCCCCTTCTGCCTGAGGCCGTTGTGTGGGTCTCTCCGCAGGCTGAGTCTCTGTGGGTGCGGCGTCCAGGCCTTGGACCATTGTGGGGGCTGTGCCCCAGTGTTAGCCCGACGTGGGTGCTGCGCTTTGGCACGGACCTGTCATGGGCGCTACGCTCCAGCCCACATTCCGCCGTGGGTGCAGCGTTGACCCAGCTGGGGTTCACCGAGGGTGCAGCACTGACCAGCTGGGTCCCACCATGGGTGCTGCCATGGATCAGCCGGGTCCCACTGTGGGTGCAACACTGGCCCAGTAGGGGCCACACCGACAAGAGGCTGGTGTATCTGGAGAGCAGAGTGGCTGACCTGGAACAATATACCAGGGTGAACGACATGATCATCACAGGGCTCCACATTAAACCCTGATCATACGCTCGGGCGGTGGCCGCGGAAAGCGGAGGGGGACTCGGTGAGCTGGAAGCCGAATCCACTGAGCAATGGGAGGTGGTCTTCCTGCAGTCCAAAGGAATCCAGCTGGACTGTAACACCATTGAGGCCTGCCACCCTCTGCCCAGGAAAAACAACACTGACAAATCAGCCGTCATCATGAGGTTTGTCAACAGAAATCACAAGACTGTGGTGCTAAAACAAGGCAGGAAACTGAAAGGAATGAACATTTACACAAACGAGCACCTTACAAAAGAAAATGCAGAAATAGCCAGAAAAGCAAGATACCTGAGAAAGCAAAAAAAGATTCAAAACACCTGGACAACAAACTGTAAAATATAGGGATAAGCCGATCTGATCCGTGGTATTGGTATTGGGTCCGATCCAGGCAAAATGGCTGGATCGGTGTCGGTAAGGAGTAAAAGTAATTTATCAATCTGATACATTAATAATATTAAAATGAAGGTGCGATCCTGTCTGTGTGACTCGCCTCAGTATGTTGCTGTGTGGTAGCAGCATTTACAATTTTACACCACTAACTTGATAAAACACTTGCAAAACTAGAAAAGCACTTATAGAGTGCATAGCTCCGCCAAGGCTCCTTCCGTTTCTCATGGATCACCTCCAAAATGTAATGGGTTTGTGTTTAGGCCTATAGTCACTTGTGGTGAAAATTGCATCAAAGTCTGTCCATCAGTTTTGGAGTATTGTTGCTAACACAGTGTGAGAAGATAAGAGCCTTGGCTGAGGTATGCATTCTCAGATCATCACCAAAATATAATGGGTTCCTCTCTAGGCCAAGAACCACCTCTGGTGAAAATTTCATCCAAATCCATCCAGTAGTTTTTGTGTAATCCTGCTGCACAAATACAAACAAAGCCCTTGGTGGAGGTATGCACTCTCAGATCATCACCAAAATCTAATCATCTGTTCCCTGTGCCATTACACACCTTTCCTGAAAATTTCATCAAAATCGGTTCATAACTTTTTGAGTTATGTTGGTAACAGACAGACAGACAGACAGACAAACAAACACCGGTAAAAACATAACCTCCTTGGCGGAGGTAAATATCACGGCAAAGGATTATGCTGAATTGCATCAAGAACTGAGCAGAAAGACACGCGTTCTGCAGCAGCAGTCGCTGCTTTCCCAGCTCAGGAGGCTGGGGGCTAAAAGTGAAACCTAAAAAAAAAAAAACGAAACAGAAAGTAAAAACCAGACTGGAGCGTACCTTTCGGGGAGTACAGTTGAGGAGTGGTAGGTGACAGAAACATAAAAAGCAATTTTTTTTTTTTTTTTTTTTTTGTATTTTGTATACTTTATTAATCCCAGAGGGTGCAAGGCTGCATGAACAGGAAATGGAACAGGAATGACTTCAAAATAGGAGCAAACCTAAAATCTAAATATGGACAGAGAATAATATCATAAACACTACTAAATAAACTGAGGACCAGGAGAATACTTATGATAAACGATGACAAAAATACAACTTAAAGGGTTAGTTCCTTTATTTTCAGATCTACAGCATTTTTTACTTCATACATAAAATGGCACTTTGAATTTCATCTGAATGTTATTTAAATACTCAGCTTCAAAGTTTTGTATAAACTTGCACTTAAAACTTCAGAATGCACGTTTACATGGGGCTGACCAGTGAAATGCTGCCAATGTTGCAAAGTTTAAAATAAAAAAAGCAGCAGCATTGCTGAACAGAGTCAAATTTGTAATATATTCTTTGACTTTTAGATTTTTGTTTTTATATGTGTACAAAATGCAACAAATGATTAACAAAGTATGTTCTGTACTTTTGTTGTTTTAAATAAAAGAGACGGTATTGGGTTTGGATTGGTATCGGTTTGGTATCGGCTGATACTCAAAGTCACAGTATCGGTACCGGTATCAGTCTTGAAAAAGTGGTATTGGCTCACCCCTAGTAAAATATACATCAAATTAAATGGATCACCTGAAGAAGCCAAAGTTATTAACATCCGAAATATTATGGAACTGGATAAATATCAATGAACATTATGAACTGGAGTCGACAGCAATAAGAGATAACTGAAGGATCACACTCATCTGCAATTGACCATAGAACTACAGGATACAAATGATCAACAAACAGGAACAACAGGAACTGAAAGTTATTGAATATACGGATCACAAACCACAGGATGTGGAATATAACATAGACCCTGACAATAATTTATTTACCTCTCTAATGTAAATTATATAATAAAATATTTGTCATAAGGTACAGGAACTATTTATTTTATTTAATAGTGGGTGCGAAAGGGGGCGGAGTTAAACCTTCACTTCTACACCCGCTAAATTAAATAAAA
Organism: Pholidichthys leucotaenia; assembly: GCA_020510985.1. Lineage (NCBI taxonomy): Eukaryota > Metazoa > Chordata > Actinopteri > Cichliformes > Pholidichthyidae > Pholidichthys > Pholidichthys leucotaenia. The sequence continues at coordinate 43,536,355 of CM035847.1, read as the reverse complement.
GCACTCGTAAAAGGGGGCACCAGTCCTAACGGACAATAGTATTAACTTTAATTTTAATTAATTTTGTACCTTCAATTACTTAATCAATCAGTCTCAAAGTTTCAGTGAGTTCTTTTCCTGCTGTGATTAGGAAACATGTATATGCGAAAGGAAAACACTTCAACTTCTCTCATTCACCCTTTTATTAAACTCATTCAGGTTACATGGCATGGCATTCGAATGATGGATAAACAGATTCAAATGATAACAGTGTATGATATCACATCAACTGATATTGGATTCCTGAACATAAAATCCAGCGTTACACCTCTGTAGAACCAAGGAGGAACCAGACTTATGTTTCAAAGGTAAATGAGGCTGAAAACAACGCAATTTTATGGGGAAAATTCATAAGCTAATTATCTAAAAATGACTTCTGACTTAATCTACAAAAATTAAGGGCAGTTACTTAAAAATGACTAAGAGTCTTCCTTCAGTTTATAGCTTTATCCTGTGGCTGAGAGACTAATTGAGCCCTGAAATACGGGCCATATTCAATTGTAATTTAATTGTTCAGACATCACGTTTTAACCCAGGAGATAAGAAAAGTAGGAGTTTCACTCACACAACAGCTGTAGGTCCACGTTTCAGCGGGTCGGTACCGCTGGGTTTTGAAGTTAGGACGTCGGAGGAATCGGCTGCTGTTATAATTCCTCACAGCCTGGAAGTGATAACTCAGCTGGGGGCCCTTCAAGACAGTGGCAGCCGTGGATGGTTTGTCTCAGGGCGGCGTGAAAATCCTTGGAACGAGTCCAGCCAAATCGGTGAAGTCTCTAGGAGCGGGATAGACCAAAAAAACTGAAGGAACCACTTCTTAGTTAGGCGGGTATGAGGCCGGAAAGAGAGTCCAAAAACAGTCTCTGTTCACTTTAAATTAGGAAAATTAAAGGTCCACTTTAATGGCGTGAAAAGTCATAAAAAAATGAGAAAAACATTTACTAGGATAAGAATGGCTTCTGAGGTGAAGGAAAAAGTTTGAGAATTTGATTCTCTGAAAAAGCGAGCTCTAAAGAAAAGGTGTTTTCTCCTCAGTAACCAGAAAAAAACTAACGCAGGATTTGACAAACTTCACACAGGACAATTTAGATAAAATAAAACTACACAGGACCTTGAAACGGTGGAATAAAATCTTCCTCTGAGATCTAGATTACTATTCTGCTTCTTTAATCTTAACTTAGTTCCTAATCTTTCTCAAAATCTCTTTCTTTCTTCTTTTCTGTGTTTCTAATTCTTAATCCTGTGTTTTTTCTGAATCTTTCTCTCTCTTCTTCTAATCTTCTCTTGTTCTCTCTCACTACTGCAGAGCAACTTCAACTACTTTTTAAAGTTACCCCGCCTGGTCGTAAACTGGTGATGTCGATCGCAAGACTGACCAATCGACTTTATCAAAAGCAGTTTGAAATGGCTGCTATCCAATGTGAGAACATTTCTTTGTTTGAGAGCAGCCAATCAAACGAAGACACCATCCCATGAAATTGCAGAGAAAAATCAACACTCAGTCAGTTCTTATGAAATTAGGTGCTCAATATAAAATCTAACTAAATTAAATGACTTGGCTAATATTTGGTGATCATGCATTTATACCATTACTCCAGTATTACATTTGTTTGAATAACACTCATGAATATAACATTTCTTATACATAATTATAATACATGCATTCATATTTAGATCAAAGCTTAATGTAGTACAGCAAACCATGGTTGGTGATAAAAGGGATGATTTTCAGTGTCCTTAGGATCCAGGGGAGAAGAGGATAAGCTGAAAGAAACTTAATGTTTAGAACAAATTAAAAGTCATCCTACGTACTGAAACACATTTCGTAGGTATCCGCTAGGAGGTACTGTTGAGCTGTAGATGATTTCTTTTAGGTCCATGGGATCTGGAAGGAATAATCTGGAAAACATCGGAAGGTTATAAACCTGTCTGATTAAGCCGTTTATGACCCTTTTAAGAGCATTGGTTTCCTGTAAAAGGGGGATGTTATCCAAATGCAGTGTTCACGTTGGAGGTCTGGTCTCCCGAGTTTTATGTTCCTTTGAGCCTTTAAAAGCAAATTCTGATCCTTACAATCTCTGCAAGGGGCAACTGTTTACATTGGGGTCCTGGGAAAACAAACATCTTTGGTCAGGCCTGGATGAGGCCTGGATGAGTCGACATGAAAGCCAGTGATATTCCTGTAAAATGCAGAGAAGTGATCTTCTGTCTTGGTTTGAGGAGACGATGATGCTACACCTCCATCAATAATAACTGTAGTTACCACACTGATGAACAGTTTAACACAATGGTCATATCTGATTTTAATGTATCAATGATCCACTTCAACAGCAGAAGTCTCTATGCTAACTTTAATAACATTAAAGATTATTTACATCAGTTCAAAGAGCCATTCAATATAGTGGAAAAATCAGAGACATGGCTTAGTGAAGGGAAAGGAGTGAACTTTACAATGGATGGCTATGAATTAAATTATATGACTAGAAAAGTGAAAAAAGGAGGAGGAGTTGCAATTTATGTTGACAAGTGCTTGCAATATAAGGTTGGTGAAAATTTGACAGTGACTGTGGATGATTTATTTGAATGTATTACAATAGAAATCTGTCTGGACAATGTGAAGAATATAGTAGTGAGCTGTGTCTATAGAACACCTGGATCAAATATTGACTTATTTAAGGACTGGATGGAAAAAATGTATGCAAAACTTACTCATAAAGTTATGTTCAGCTGTGGGGATTTCAATATAGATCTTATGAACTCAAAACAACATAGTATGACAGAAGAATTTATCAACACATTGTACAGTATGGGCTTACATCCAACAATCACCAGACCTAGCAGAATCACGTCACACAGTGCCACACTAATAGATAACATATTCACAAACATTATGGAAAAAAAATATCGTGAGTGGGCTTTTATTGAATGATATCGGTGACCAGATACCGATTTTTGTTGTCTATCAATGTGATTATAGGAAGAAAAAGTATACCAAAAATATTAAATATAAAAGAATAAGAACAGAAGAATCTATGTATTGGCAAAGGAATTATTAATGCAAGACTGGAAGATAGTTTGTGACGAAAATGATATAAATAAAACATGTGATGAATTTTTACAAATATTTCAATCATTGTACAACAAAAACTGTCCTATAAAGCAATACAGTGACAGACAACAAAACAAAAACATTCCTTGGGTCACCAAGGGGCTATTAAATGCATGTAAAAAGAAGAATACTTGATATAAACAATTCATTAAGTGTAGAATGGTAGAGGCTGAGATCAAATATAAAAGATATAAAAACAAGCTAACTAGTATTTTTAGATTAGATTAGATTCAACTTTATTGTCATTACACATGTATGAATACAAGGTAACGAAACACAGTTTAGCATCCAATCAGAAGTGCAAAGGACAGCAGTGCAGTATATACGGTAATTAACAGTATGTGCAATTTAAGCAAATATATGCAAATATATGCAGCAGTGCAGAAAGTTAAAAGTACTGTTATGTGCAAATAATGTGCAATAAGTTAGATGTAGTTATGTAGTTATGCAGTTATGTACAGGTGAGGATGGTAAAAGATGATTGTAAGAGAGTCAGCGGGGAACTAAGTTCAATAACGTGACAGCTGTTGGAAAGAAACTGTTCCTAAACCTGCTGGTTCTAGTCCGAAGGCTTCTAATATAATGAGGACTTGCAAGAAAGAATACTACAACAGAATCTTAGAGGATAATAAAAATAACTTAAGAGGAATATGGCAAGTCCTCAATGGGATTATTAGTAACCGATCAAAGAATGCAAATTATTCAGAATATTTTATTGAAAATGACAATTTGATAAATAATATGGAGGATGTGGTGAGTGGTTTTAATAAATTTTTTGTAAATGTTGGTCCAGAATCAGCAAAAACAATAGTGACACCAGAAACAAATGATAGTGGGCCTGTAAATGAAATAGAAGATAGAAATCCAAACACAATCTTTTTGGATGCAGAAGAGAGACTGACTGCTGCTGCAGATGAAAAAAGGACCCGCAGGAAGAACCGCCACAGACCCAGCAGCACGGAGACCACCCACAAGTGTGACGTGTGTGACAGGGACTGCCATTCGCGCATCGGCCTGTTCAGCCACAGGCGGTGCTGTTCCAGCAGAGTAGACGTTTAGGATTCTCTTCCATGGTCATCATAGACCGACGGAGGCCGACGATATAGCTGAAAAGGAAATTATCGAGACTGTAAGTAAATTTAAGAACAAAAAATCAACTGACTGGAATGAAATTGACGTGACAATAGTGAAAAAAGTAATTGAAGGAATTGTTAAACCACTCACCCACATCTGTAACCTGTCATTTCAAACTGGTACATTTCCAAACAAAAGGAAAATAGCAAAAATAATACCACAACACAAAACAGGAGACAGTCATCATTTTACAAATTACAGGCCGGTCTCTTTACTCTCACAATTCTCCAAAATACTTGAAAAAATTTTCACAAAAAGACTGGATAATTTCATTGAAAAACACAACCTCCTCACAGACAGTCAGTATGGTTTTAAAGCAGACAAATCTACATCTTTGGCACTGATTGAACTCATAGAAGAAATTACTAGTTGTATAGATAAAAAAAAGTTTGCTGTAGGAGCATTTATAGATTTAAAGAAAGCTTTTGACACCACTGATCACAGAATTTTACTGAGGAAATTGGAATGGTATGAGATAAGAGGGGTCGGACTGAGTTGGGTGGAAGGTTAAGTAACAGACAACAATTTGTACAAATTGGTGAGCACAAATCACCCTTCATGGACATCTCTTGTGGTGCTCCCCAGGGGTCAGTTTTGGGACCCAAACTCTTTATCTTATATATAAATGACATATGCCAAGTATCAAAAATTCAGAAATTTATTTTGTTTGCGGATGACACAAATATCCTTTGCACTGGTGAGAATTTTCAGCAAGTCTTAGAGGGGGACACAACAGAAATGAAAAGGTTAATGCAGTGGTTCAACATAAATAAATTATCTCTAAATCTGAAAAAAACAACAACAAAAAAACAAAGATTATATTGTTTGGAAATTATAAAATAAATCATGAAATAATGGTATTGATAGATGATACCAGAATTGAAATAGTACAGGAAAATAAGTTTCTGGGGGTGACGCTAGACAATAAAATCTGCTGGAAACCTCACATCAGTCACATCCGGGCCAAGTTAGCAAAATGTATAGTGATACTGGGGAAGATAAGGCACATTTTGGACTATAAATCATTATTCTTACTGTACAATTCACTGTTTTTACCATATCTTAACTACTGTGTAGAGGTCTGGGGAAAGACCTACAAGACCAACCTACAGCCAATATGCACATTACAAAAAAAGCTATAAGGATAGTAAATAATGTTGGATATAGAGACCATACCAACTCGTTTTTAAAGTCACATGCCATAGAATTCTTGGATTTAGTTAAATTTAACACAGCACAAGTAATGTACAGGGCAATTAATAATCAACTCCCAACTAATATACAAAAAATATTCAAAAAAAGAGACAACGATTATAATTTGAGACGAGACGTAAACTTTACAAAACCTAAGGTACGAACAACTAAGAAAAGTATGTGCATATCTGTCTGTGGGGTGGTTTTGTGGAACAGTCTGGAGCTGGAACTTAAACTATGTACAAACAGAAATCAACTAAAAAATAGGTATAAACACTATTTGCTACAGGATATATTTTAGAGGTGTAGTATTAATATGTACAATGCACTAACTCACTCTGGGACACTATGGTATGGTAGCTGGTACCTGTATTCACAGACATTTTTAACACCTCCCTTAAGTTATGCCACGTGCCATCCTGCCTCAAATCCTCCACCATCATCCCTGTCCCCAAGAAGCCACGGATCACTGGACTTAATGACTACAGACCTGTAGCGCTCACCTCTGTAGTCATGAAGTCCTTTGAGCGCCTGGTCCTGTTCCACCTCAAGTCCATCACCACCCCTCTCCTGGACCCGCTGCAGTTTGCCTACCGAGCCAACAGGTCTGTAGACGATGCAGTCAACCTGGCCCTCCACTCCATCCTGCAGCACCTGGACTCCCCGGGAACCTACGCCAGGATCCTGTTTGTGGACTTCAGCTCCGCATTCAACACCATCCGCCCCGCTCTGCTCCGGGACAAGCTGTCCCTGCTCAACGTGCCTGACTCCCTCTGCAGGTGGATCATCGACTTCCTGACGGACCGGAGGCAGCATGCGGCTGGGAAAGACTGTCTCAGACTATACTAGCATCAGCACCGGATCACCCCAGGGCTGTGTACTTTCCCCCCTACTCTTCTCCCTTTACACCAACTCCTGCACCTCCAGCCACCAGTCTGTCAAGTTGATCAAGTTTGCGGACGACACCACCCTCATCGGGCTCATCTCCAACGGCGACGAGTCCGCCTACAGGAGAGAGGTGGCCCAGCTGGCGTCCTGGTGCAGCAATAACAACCTGCAGCTGAACGCTCTGAAGACAGTGGAGATGATTGTAGACTTCAGGAAAGTCACTACTCCTCTGCCCCCCCTCACCCTCTCAGGCTCTCCCATCACCACTGCTGATTCCTTCCGCTTCCTAGGCACTACCATCACCAGGGACCTCAAATGGGAGCTGACCATCAGCTCACTCATCAAAAAAGCCCAGCAGAGGATGTTCTTCCTGCGGCAGCTGAGGAAGCTCAAGCTACCCACCAAGATGTTAGTGCAGTTCTACACAGCCATCATCGAGTCCATCCTCACCACCTCCATAACCGTGTGGTACGCAGGAGCCACTGCCAGGGACAGACTAAGGCTGCAGCGCGTCGTGCGCACTGCTGAGAAGGTGATCGGCTGCAAGCTCCCATCTCTCCAGGATCTGTACATCTCCAGGACCCGGAGGCGTGCTGGCCGGATCATAGCCGATCCCTCACACCCTGGTCACGTACTGTTTGCCCCCCTCCCCTCTGGTAGAAGACTTCGGTCCATCCAGACTAAAACCTCCCGTCACATGAACAGCTTCTTCCCCTCTGCCATTAGACTGCTGAACACTAAGTGACTCTCGTGCACCATGTACAGCAGCTCAACCAGACTCATGTCAATCATCACTGTTTTCTTCCTGCATTACCGACTGCACTATATAGTTCTCCACAGTATCTGCTGCTGGCTAATATATATTTTAACTGTTGACCAGTATCACTTAATCTTATCCTACACTTTATTACATGTATAGTTTATTTCTCTTATCTTATCATGTTTAATGTTGCAGCATTGTACCGAGACAAATTCCTAGTTTGTGTACTACATGAACAATGGCAATAAACCTGATTCTGATTCTGATTCTGATTCTGATTCTGAACAGTACTGTGTATATCTGTGTTTGGGGCTGGGTATAGATGTATGGACTGCATGTATGTAAGGGTGGATGGGTGTCAATGTTGATATGAAAAAAATATAATTAATTGTCTACTTGGGGTTCTTAATTGAGGTAATATGTATATATTTCACATGGGTTGTATTTAGGGAAAGAGGAGTTGGAGTAAATAAGTGTTAACTTCTTCCATCTCCCTTTCGAGCACTGTATACTGTCACTTTTATTGCACTTGTCATTTGTTTTGTTTTTTGCTTTTTCATTCAAAATAAAGTATCTCTCTCTCTCTCTCTCTCTCTCTCTCTCTCTCTATCTATCTATACTGGGGGCAGACATTACCTGGGGCTACTTTAAACTCAGGGTAATTGCTGTTTAGCGTCCACAGGCACCTGCGGAGCACAAAGAAGCCTTTGGGCTGTTGGAGCCTCTTTTGGCTACCAACATACACATTATAGTGGGGGGAGATTTTAATGTTGCCTTGGGTCATGGCAAAGATGCCAGTGACACTCTCTTATCAAGGTTCTTGACAGGAAGTGGGCTGAGAGAGGGGGGAAAATGACGGAGCCCAAAGCAGACGGCTCAACTTGGCGTAATGCCCAGGGGCCGGCCAGGAGACTGGACTACATTTTCTTCCCCAGCTCTTTTAGGGTGGTCACTGGCAAGCGGGAACCACTTTTCTTTTCTGACCATGACGGTTTGATTTTCTGGCCAGGAATCAGTACGCCATCTTTTGGGCCAGGGTACTGGTGTCTGAACATAAATATTTTGAAGGAATCCTTATTTCAGCAGCTTTTTCCAAAGTTTTTCCAACAGTTGGTGGGGCTCAGGCCTATATACTCAGGTGTGATAGAATGGTGGGAGGAAGTGAAAAAAAATGCATAAAATGGTTCTGCCTCCGCTATTCAAAGAGGAAAGCAAGGCTCGCAAGGAGGGAATTGTCAAATCTCCAGCAATTGCTGGAGGCAGAATACTCCCGGGTGAACAAGGGTGGAGTTGCTGACCTGAGGGTCCTAAATGTCTTGAAGGGACAGCTCAGGGAAGCCTATGAGCAAAGGGCCCGAGTACATTTTCTGCGGGCTCGTCATGCTTTTACTGAAGAATCAGAGGCTGTCTTTGCTGCTTTCTTTAGCTCAGTCCGGGCAGCAAAGGCGCTGCAGGTTGTGCCGGGGTTAAGGAGGGCAGATAGAATGGTGGAGACTGAAATGCCCGGGATGGTCCAGGTGGCATCAGAGATTTATAAGATAAGATAAGATAAGATCAGCCTTTTTAAGTCCCACAATGGGGAAATTCCAGGATTGCAACAGCACAGGATAGCAACACTCAGAGTAATAATTTAGAAGATAAGAAAATAAGAGCAGTTAATATACATATGTATACATAAATATATAAATATATATACACAGTGCGGAGCATTGTAGCTAGATGGAATAAACAACATAACAGTCTATTTAGTTACCCCACATAGTATGAATATGTACCCATACATATTGCCACCCACCCGCCGTGCATTATGTCACACAGGTGGTCTGCGCAGGACTTGAGGAGCTTCGTGTTGATGCAGTCCGGACCCGAGGCCTTCCTTGCCTTGATCTTCCTCAGCTCCGCCCTCACCTGGGTCTTAGTGAGGGTCAGGTTGGGGGGCTGTGTGCTGGGAGTGGGGGGGGGGGTGTTGGTGGAGAGGGGGTGCACAGCAGGTCTTGATGACAGTAGAGGCAGCAGTGGTTGTTGTGCAGGTGGAGGGGAGGGTCAAACCTATTAAAAACTGGCTCAAGTTGTTCACCCACTCCCTGCCCCCTATGGCCTGGGAGGAGGTATTCTGGAGCCCAGAGATGGTTTTGAGATGTCTCCAGATCCCACCAATATCACTCTGTTGCAGCTTGTCCTCCATCTTCTTTCTGAAGCTGTCCTTGCCTTCTCTAATCTTCCTCCTTAGCTCCCTCTGTATGGACTTCAGCATCTCCCTGTTCCCCGACCTGAAGATCCTCTTCTTCTCTCTCAGTAGTGATTTTATCTCAGGGTTGATCCAGGGTTTGTTGTTTGAGCAACACTGTATGATCTTGGTGGGTTGATGTTGTCCACACAGAAGTTGATGTAGTCCGTGATGGTGTGAGTGAGGCCGTCGATGTCCTCACCATGTGGATCACAGAGCTGCTCCCAGGCAGTGATTTCAAAACAGTCCTTTACAGCGTCCATTCCCTCCTCCTTATGCTACCCTGTTCAAAGAAGAGATAATAGATATAAAACACTAGAAGTCCCAGAGAGGGGCCATTTGGCCTTTTTACCTAGAAAACCCATAGGGGGACCAACAAGAGGCCACAAGAGGGCCAACTTCTGGGACTTCTAGTGTTTTAATGGGGGGGGGGGGGGGTTGGGGGTTACTTTCACGGAGGATACCAGAGGAAGTCCATGAGGTTCTTGAGGTGTCGCTGACCTTGGAAGAGCTAGGGGGGCCGTCAGGAGAATGGGCAAGAGGAAAGTTCCAGGCATAGACAGACTTCCTGTGGAATTCTATCTTGAGTTTTGGGAACTTCTGGGGCCTTTTGTTCTTGAGCTACAAGCTCCTCACAGCTACATTGACAGTGGGTTCCATGGGAAGGTCTTCTGCCACTGGGGTCAATACTATCCTGCACAAAAAGGGTGACCCCACAGACTTGGGAAGCTGGAGGCCGCTGTCAATGCTCTGTGTGGACTGGGGCTCTTCCGCATGTGGTCCACGTAGATCAGACCTGTGGGGTGCCCGGCAGGTCAGTTAGGTGGAACCTGCAGCTTATTCGCAATGCAGTGGCATGGGCTGAGGACAGGGGTCTGCCTCTCATGGTGGTGGGCCTTGTCAGACCAAGGTGTCAGGGGTTTCCCAGTCCCAGGGAGCGGTGGACTGCGAGTCAAGCTCTCGCAGTATGCCGACGATGCTACACTGCTGCTTGACAGTGATGCATGCCTGCTGCGTGCTCTGGAGGTTTTCCATGAGTTTGGGTGAGTGACTGGTGCTCGGCTCAATCTAAGTAAGTCTGCAGCAAAGTTTTTTGGCGCATGGTCTGAAAGAACAGACCCACCTGGAGGGCTCTCATTTCGCAGAGGGCCCCTTAAGATCTTAGGGGTCCTCTTGACACTGCCAATAGTGCTTCGGCACCATTAGAATTTTATAATTTGGTTTATATGTGTAGTTTATAGTCTGTTGTCAATAAACTCATGCAGTACACTATAACACAACATGTTTACAAATATTTGAGACCCATTGTGGTGCATCCTTTTATATTTTTAGCAATATTATAAGTACAAAACACCGAACATTATTATTATTATTATTTTTTGTGTGTGTTTGATTTGATCGCTTCTCGGCCTTGTGGCTAAGACTGCGATCACCTCCGATTGGGTGGCATTTCTTTGCCTTTGTGACTTCCGCCCTCCCAAGAGAGCAGACGCTCACTTCCGCCCTCCCAAGAGAGCAGACGCTTTTTTCTTCTCTCCTGCTGATTTTTTCCTCCCCTCCTACTGGATCCCAGCTTGCTGTTGTCTGTCTGCGTCTGACTGCGACCGCCGAAAAGAAATTATGGAGTTAATAAGCTGGGCTTTGAACACAATTGACACTATTTTTTCAACAAGGAAAAGTGCTCCGGGGGAAGCTGTTTGCCCCGCTGGAACGGCTCCAGTGGGCTATCTATGTGACACAGGTATTTGGAAAATGCTGTGTCTCTCTAATCTCTCTATCGAAGATATTGAAGATTTGTTTATCTTCGTAATCTTGGTGATTGGGATAATTCTGATTGGGACGGGAATTGTCTTGGTTTACCGCAAATTGCTGAAGATGGATTCAACCTATCAAAATGCTGGCCAGGCGAGGTGCATCCAACAAATTGAGAAACTGGAGAAGACCCTGATAGCGACTACTGGAGAACTGTCTCGTAAGGTGGATTACATCATGGGTTCGCTCAGGTCTTTCCACGACGAGTTCAAAGCTGCGCAATGAAGGATTAATGTACTGAATCTACAGAAGAAATACAAGTCTTCTCTGTGATCAGTCCTATTTGGCATTATTATTCCCCATGAAAATTCCTCCTGGCTGTCTGCAGACTGTGTTTTTTTTTTTCAAATCATGAGCACAAGGCCTTGGACAGCCAGCTGCAGCGCCAGATAAGACTGGGCGCCAGACAGACAAAACATCTTCTGCCAAGGGTCCTTGGGTCTCTCTTATTATCATCAACACTGCTCAACACCGCACACACATTGATTCATGAACTGATTAAAGATATACTGTACACTGCTCTCTTGTGTCTCGTGAATTCTGAGTTGTTGCTCTGTGCTATTGAGAGATTTTTTTTTCATTGTAATCACAATCTGCTTAAAAATAAGCTGTATTTTGATAACGAAGTTTTTTTTCTCCTCCCCCCTTGTGTCGTTCCCTCCCTTCCCCTCCCTTTCTTATCTATCTCTGTTTGATGAGGCGCCTTTATGGCTGCCGTGTCGTTGTGTCGCGCGCATGCGCACCAATGTCAAGTCAAGTTCCTCGTGTGTTTTTTTACATGCTTGGCAATAAAGTTTATTCTGATTCTGATTCTGATTCTGATTCTGATAATATCACTGTTTAGGAGGAAAATTCACTTCCTGTGTAGAGTGTGCTGACTTTAAATAGTTGTGCCCGCTCTGTTTAAGGAAAAATCTGTGTTGTGTTTTCTTTTGTGCTGCTGTTCTTTGTGTCTCTCATTCAGATAAAAAAGGTAAACCTAAACTATTGTTGTTTTGTGACTTTTTATGCCGGCATGCGGAGGCACCACAGCGTTTTTCTTTCTCTTCAAAGAAGTCGATGGTTGTTTACCATCAATATCACTACTTGGATTTCTCAGGGAAATTCATCCAAAAAATATTGGGCTTCATGGTGCATGATCTGAATTGTATTGTCTGTTGTATTATTTTATGTCCAGCTCTCATGCTGCAGTTAATTTTCATTAAATTACAGTTCAACTTTGTCCTGCGAGTGATTGTGTTCATCTGCCCCAGAGGGGCGCACTTGACAGTCTCTCCTAAAAAACATTTACAAGCAGGGCTTTTTTACTCTGAGAAAACGTGCACACACACGGAAAAAACCATTTATCACATGCACTGGAAACGTGTCTGCTGGCACCACATCATTTTTCTGACTGCTACTTTCTCTCTTTCTTTCTCTAAACATGTGAACATTCAGCCTTTACTAAACTACATCTCACTGTTGTGCCAATAAAAACACACAAATGTGCAATTAGTGTTTGTAGTCAATGATGTGAAACTTGAGCAAGGCTGCTTGACACTGCAGCTTAATTTTGAAAGCAGAAGTGTCATGGAGAAGTGTCTCAACATGTTGTTTCCCTGGACCATTATGAGTGAGGGTTTGATACGTGATATTCGTTGGAATTTTACTCGGAAGGGTTACAGCACACACTTCATTTGATTATGGGCAATTTATAAAATGTTACTTTCACATTTCCTAATGAAATGCACAAAACATGTAGAGTAATGGAACCTATGAGCATTTAAAGCCACAGCTCAGCCAGCATGTCCATGTGGGCCCCACCAAAAGTTAAAACTGGGCTCTTATGGGCCCCATCTGTGCTTGCCCACCTATTTACCCATTTTCAACTTATTTTCTCAGAAATTTGCAACTTTTTTTTACTGTAAACTTACATCTTTTTCTCATGAATTTGGGATTTCTTTCCCTTGTAAATTTGCAACTTTTTTCTCATAGATGTGTTAGTTTTACTTGTAAAATTGTGATTTTTTTCTTGCATATTTGCTAACCTTTTCTTGCAATTTTGGAACTTTCTCATAAATTTACCACTTTTTTATTGTAATCTTGCAGCTTTTTCTCATAAATTTTTAAAAACGTTTTTTCCTTGTAAATTTGCCATTTTCTTGTAAATTTGTGATTTTTTTCTTGTAAATTTTGAACTTTGTCAAAAATGTAAAAGATTTTTACTGTAAACTTACAGCTTTTCCTCATAAATTTAGGACTTTTTTCTCATAAATTTTCAGTTTACTCATATATTTGCTACTTTTTTGTTAATTTGCAACTTTTTCTTATTTTTTCTACATAAATTTGCAACTATTTCTTATTTTTTTCTTCATAAATTTGCAACTTTTTTCTTGTAAATTTGCTGAATTTTTCTTATAAGTTTATCACTCTTTTCAACTAATTTTAATTTTTTTTTCTTGTAAATTTGCAACTTTTTTTCCTCCTAAATTTTCACTTTTTTTCTCCTAAATTTGTAACCTTTTCCTGGTAAATTTGTGACTTTTTTCTCATAAATTTGCTACTATTTTTAATGTAAATTTGTTACTTTTTTCTTATAAATTTTCACATTTTTTTTCTCATAAATTTGTGATTTTTTTGTGTACTTTTGCCTGTGGCGCAAGTGTAACTGAAACCTGGCACCTGTGGGGAGACTTGAATAACGAAACCGAATTGTCTTCCATTCCAGTTTATTCAAGAAATCATTCCACTGTCTGCTCTTATTCTTGAGCAGCGAACAAAGAGAGTGAACACACCAAAGTTCTCTCATTTAAACATTCTCACATCAAACCATTTCCCTCGCGGGGGAAATCACACATCTATATCAAAGTCTCTTTATTCACATTCATTAGCCTTTTATTTACATAACTCCCCCTTCTCTCCTCTCGAGCCTCAGTGGTCAGGAAGTCTTCTGTCCCCTGTCCTCCGCAGGGGGTCCAGGCTCTGTGGCTCCGCACCGCAGGGGGCTGGCTCTCCTTCATCGTGAGGTTAAATCACATATGCAGTGTCCAACATATACATGTCTCACAACACAGCCATATAACCCCCCCCAAACGATGAAGAACAGACTAATTCCCAAAATTTAATAGCACCTTACTCACTACTGAATAATCAACACCAACATTCAGTCTGTGCGCCGCTTGGGCTTCAGCCGTCTGCCGAATCTGCTGTGCGTTGGCCCCGCCTTGCCTGCGGTGCTGTTCTGCTTCGGGTCTGTTGACTGAGGAAGAGAGTGGTTAATTGCCCTCTGCGGGGGCCTGCCTCGTCGAGGCGCCACCGCGACCGGTACAGAAACGTCCTTCATGACAAAAGCAGGTTTTAGTCTGTCAATACTGACTGTCTCTTTTCTGTCTCCAAAATCTAGCACAAATTGCTTATCACCTGCCTCCAGCACTCGAAATGGCCCTTCGTAAGGTGGTTTGAGCGTTGCTTTAAGGGCTTCGCGCCTGACAAAAACGAAATCGGCATTTTTCAAAGCCTTGGGGACGAAAACTCGTGGAAAAGCGTGATGAACCGGACCCGGGAGCGTGTCTGCCCCCGTGCCGACTAACGGTCCCAGAGCAGAGAGAGGTGGGGGCTCTGGGTGCTCTGGTAAAAACTCGCCCGGCAGCCTCAGAGTTTGTGCGAATACCAGCTCCGCTGGGGAGGCGTCTAAGTCCTCTTTAGGCGCAGAACGCAACCCTAATAAAACCCATGGAAGTTTATTTACCCAATCTGCATCCGTGAGCGACGCTCTGAGTGCTGCCTTCAAAGACCTATGAAAACGCTCGCATAAACCATTGGCCTGAGGGTGGTAAGCCGTAGTGCGGTGAATTTTGGCTCCTAAGCCGTTGGCCATCGCTGACCACAGCTCAGAGATGAATTGCGGTCCTCTATCGGACGTAATGTCCGACGGAACCCCGAAGCGCGCCACCCAAGCCGTTAAAAAAACGCGAGCCACCTCCGCGGCCGTGGTCGTCGCAAGTGGGACCACTTCCGGCCAACGTGTGGTGCGGTCCACCATTGTCAAAAGATACGTGAACCCCTGTGATGCCGGTAGGGGGCCCACAAGGTCGACGTGCACATGGTCGAACCTTCTGGCCGGAATGCGGAACGGTTCTAACGGGGCTCTTGTGTGCCTGTGAATTTTGGCCCGTTGACAGGAAATGCAGGTTTTTGCCTATTCCTTCACGTGCTTGCGCAGGCACGGCCAAACAAACTTTTCCGCCACTAGTTTCACCGACACGCGCACCCCCGGGTGCGCCAGTGAGTGGACCGAGTCAAAAACACGGCGGCGCCACGTGGCCGGAACCACCGGACGCGGGCGCCCCGTCGACATGTCGCAGATCAGGAGGGGCATACCGGTTTGTAAACACTTGCTCTCCAGCCTCAACCCTGTTGGTCCAGACTGGAGCGCGCGCACGTCTGCGTCCGCCCCCTGGTCCGCTGCCATGGCTGCGTAATCTATACCCACGTGCACCGGGGCTGCGCGCGCCACCGTGCCGCTCTCCTGCGGCGCGGTCACGGTGGCCCGTTCTGCCTCTGCGCGTGTTGGGGTCGTGAACGCGCGTGAGAGACAATCCGCTACTACATTGAATTTGCCCGCGATGTGCCTAATGTCAGTGGTAAATTCCGAGATTGCGGCCAGCTGCCTCTGCTGCCTGCCGGACCACGGATCTGAAATTTTGGCCATGGCGTATGTGAGCGGCTTGTGGTCCACATAAGCGGTGAAGCACCGTCCTTCCAGCCAGAACTGGAAATGACGAATAGCCAAATGCAGCCAACAGTTCTCTGTCAAACGCGCTGTATTTTCGTTCAGCCGCGCTTAAAGATTTGCTAAAGAAAGCCAAAGGCTGCCAAACTCCGGCTACCTGTTGCTCAATAACGGCCCCTATGGCTAAATCTGAAGCGTCTGTCGTCAGCGCGATACGTGCTGCAGGGTCTGGGTGGGCCAGGAGCGCAGCGTCAGCCAAGGCTTTTTTAACCTCTGTGAACGCGCGCTCCCGCTCCGGGGACCATTCGACCGCCTGGGTCGGCTTTTGTTTTTTGAGCGCGGCATATAACGGTTGCATGATTTGAGCTGCGTGGGGCAGGAATCGGTTATAAAAATTCACCATCCCCAAGAATTCCTGTAGTGATTTGACCGTTTGTGGACGGGGAAAATCCGCTACCGCGCGTACTTTCTCTGGTAACGGAACCGCTCCCTCCGGGGAGACGCGGTGACCCAAAAAATCGATCCGCTCGACGCCGAACTGGCACTTGGCTGGTTAACTATTAAGCCGTGCTCTCCCAGCCTCCTAAAAACTGCTGTGAGGTGCGTTTCGTGTTCGTCCTCTGAAGTACTCGCGACCAAAATGTCGTCGAGGTACACAAACACGAAAGGGAGATCGCGTAACACGGCATCCATCATCCGCTGAAATGTTTGCGCCGCCCCTTTGAGACCAAACGGCATGCGTAAAAATTCGAAAAGTCCGAACGGGGTTATTACCGCTGTTTTAGGAATGTCCTCCGGTTGGACCGGGACTTGGTGATAGCCGCGAACTAGATCAATCTTTGAAAAAATGCGCGCCCCCGCCAGGTGCACCGAAAAATCCTGAATGTGCGGGATGGGATAACGATCGTGCGCCGTAGCGTTGTTTAGCCTGCGGTAATCCCCGCACGGTCTCCAGGAGCCATCGGCTTTCGGTACCATGTGCAGCGGCGAAGCCCACGGGCTCTTCGACCTACGAACGATGCCCAGCCTCTCCAGGCTGGCGAACTCCTCGCGCGCAATGGCGAGCTTAACTGCATCCAAGCGCCGAGCTTTTGCAAACACGGGAGGACCAGAAGTGGGGATAAAGTGTTTCACCCCGTGCTTCGCGACCGTCGCTGAAAAAGTGGGCACAGCGAGCGCTGGAAATTGGGTGAGGAGTGTGTGAAACTTACCACCTGCTGTAGCGACGTGGGTCTGTACTGGTGGCGGGGACACTCGAGCTGAACAGGGGAGAGAGTAAAAAGAGAGTGCATTTACCAGCTGTCTATTAGCAAGATCAACTAACAGATTGTGTGAACACAAAAAATCCGCGCCCAACATGTTGAAACTCACCGCCGCTATTACAAAAGTCCATTCATATGTGCGGCCATGTAAGCATAAAGGCAAGGTCCTTCTCCCGTAGGTGTTGATGTTCGAGCCATTTGCCGCTGTAGCTCCGTTACCGTGGGGTCCAGCCACCCAGTCCGCGTATGTTGGGGTGATGAAGCTCACTTGTGCTCCGGTGTCAATGAGGAACACTCGTCCGGAGCGCGCATCCGTGATGTAGAGCAGCTTGTTGCGTTCTCCGAGGGTCGAAGCTGCTAGCGACCCCCGGTCTTGCCGTTTCCCGAACTCCTGAAGATGCAGGGCGGCACACACCTGCGTGCCTTCTCTGCGAACCTCCGATGGTAAAAGCAGAGATCTTCTCCTCCGCTGTGTCGTGCCCGCGCTTCTGCCGCCGGGCTATTGGCTCCCCCTCGTCGCGGTCGTGTTGCCGCCGTCGTCGGCCAGTCTGGTTCTGCCGCCTCTGGCTCCCCGCTGTCTCGGGTCGCTGCTGTGGTTGCTTGCCCGCCGCAGGCGTCCAGGATCCCATCTGCCTCCTGGGCCAGCTCCCGGAACTCCTCCAGGGTGTGACACTTTTTGCCGGCCAGCGTGCTTCTCGCATGCGCCGGGAGGTTGGAGAGGAAGATGAACTGAAAAATGAAATCATCGTTGTCCAAACCTCTCAGCTGTATCATCTCCTCCATCAGGGTGCTCGTCCTGTGTCCACCCTGGTCTAGCAAAGACAGGATCCTCCTCGCCCTCACTTCAGCCGAGGGGGTGAAAAACTTGATGAGGGTGGATTTCAGCTTGCCGTACCTGTCGGTTGCGGGTGGCTGCTCCACCAAGCTTTGTACGCACCGAGCTGTGCTGTTGTCCAGTTTAGCGATGACATGGTGGAACTTAGTGTCATCCACCGTTACTCCTGCGAGCGCGAACTGCGACTCTGCTTGCAGAAACCACGACCGTGGGTTATCCTGCCAGAAATCAGGCAGCTTAACGGCCACTGCGCTCGCCAGCTCTGAGCGCTGTGAGTCCGGGACCCTGAGAATTTCTTCGTTCATTCTCAACGTCGTCAGTCACCAATGTGGGGAGACTTGAATAACGAAACCGAATTGTCTTCCATTCCAGTTTATTCAAGAAATCATTCCACTGTCTGCTCTTATTCTTGAGCAGCGAACAAAGAGAGTGAACACACCAAAGTTCTCTCATTTAAACATTCTCACATCAAACCATTTCCCTCGTGGGGGAAATCACACATCTATATCAAAGTCTCTTTATTCACATTCATTAGCCTTTTATTTACATAACTCCCCCTTCTCTCCTCTCGAGCCTCAGTGGTCAGGAAGTCTTCTGTCCCCTGTCCTCCGCAGGGGTCCAGGCTCTGTGGCTCCGCACCGCAGGGGGCTGGCTCTCCTTCATCGTGAGGTTAAATCACATATGCAGTGTCCAACATATACATGTCTCACAACACAGCCATAGCACCGACATTTGATCTTTGTGGGAGATGGGAGGAGGCCGGACAGTGTGTGTGTGAAGGGCTCATTGGCTGGAAGGGGGCGACAGTGACCACAGGGGAAAGGACCTCTCAGTTGACAAGCATTTTTTTTTTGAAGTTAAGTAGAACAAATGACATTGCAAATGACATAAAGCATAACAATTTGAATGACTCTGACTTTAAAAATGTAGTGTTTATGTGACTTCACACTGAAAGATATATCTGACACATTGCAATGATGCCACTCACCACATAATGGTGTGACAATATCACATTTCAGAAATGTGACTGTAATAAGGAATGTGTTTTCTGTGCTCCCGGTGCTTAGCCGTGGCTAGGCTAGGCCTCGGGAATACAGTCCACTCCATAATTTACCAAGGAATATATAAAATGAGGCATTCCTTGTACAAAATGAAGCCAAATTCTAATTACGCAATATGTCCACCTTTCCATTCACTGAAGGAGTGTGACACAACCTTTCACAAGGATTCACTTACACAAATTCAACCTGTCTGTGTTTAATTGGACAGACAGATGTGATCTAAGTGACTAACTCAGAATGGTTGCTCTAAATGCTAAATCACATCAAATCTGCACAGACAGCTATATTACTTTTTAGACTAAGTCAAGGGACGACATGCACAGAAGAAGCTATGACTATTGAAACCTCATTTTGAAGGAGCTATACTGTACTCACAAATTTTCATCTAAATTAAATGTGTGTAACACATAAAAGTGGTAACACACTTCCTTCTAGTAAAAAGACACTACCCATCAAGCAAATACCCTGTAACTTTGCTGCATGTGTGTCTCCATGCATCAAAAGGTGGGTACCAAAGAAATTAATTAGTAAAAATAATTAGCAATCCTCAGAAAAATAGATAATACATAAAAATTATCAACAGATGATCAATAATGAAGAGAAAAATATAAATGAAACCGCTTGGTAATGAAATCACAACATTCAATAGGAGAAGTTAAAAGTTACATCAATACATTTCCAGATATTTAAGAAAATATCTGCAGATTATTGTAAAAGAAATATCATGTTTATAAGAAACAAGGTAAACTGATAAGGAAGAAAACCATGCAAATTTATGAGAAAAGTTCCAAATGTCTAAGAAAAGTCCAACTTGTGCTGAATTTATGTTTATTGTGAGACTTAATTTAGAATCTACTACAAAGACAATACAGATTCTTACTCACTTAAGAGAACAATGCTTTAGGGAGCTCAAAGAAAAAATAATTGGACCTTCCCTGCATAAACTTAGTCTTTTCAAAACCTTTGCATGGATCTCATTGAACTAAATAAGAGTGAAGGTAAAAATGTTTAGAAATTATATACACACTTATTGAACATACAAAGGCTTTCCCCTACACTAATTTAGATATTGCTATGGTGACAATGAAACTCTTAACTGAAATAATATCAAGATTTAAAATAGCTGAAATGATTTACTTAGATAATGGAAATGGAATATACTTTGCAAATCAAATCATGTCACATTTAAGTGCAGTTCCTAAATTATTAGTACCAAACATTTACCTAGGAAACCACTTAGCCTACCATCAACTATCTACAGGATTAGTAGAATACACAAATTAGAAAAATAGGGAAATTGTGAATAACAAGCCCTATTATTGAAGCCATTTAACTTAGGTGATGAGGAAGGGTTTCTGGGTGATTATATGCAGAGAAAGACAACTGAAAGCGATGCCATCCATACTGCCTTTCCCAGGAGGGACCATGTGACGAAGGAACCGTGGGAGGTGCACCCATCTCTTGAGAAAACCAGGGGATCTGGTCATCAAAGGAAACTGGACCAAAACTCCCTGGCAAGGACGGCACAAAAGATATCCTGCTGACCTAAACAGCTGCAGTAAGCGAAGGACGTGGTACTTGGGTGCATCTAACGTTTATCCCACCTGAAACCCTCAGCAAGAGACTGTTATTTATATATATATATATATACAGTATATATACTGTATATATATATATATATATATATATATACAGTGGGGCCAAAAAGTATTTAGTCAGCCACCAATTGTGCAAGTTCTCCCACTTAAAAGATGAGAGAGGTCTCCAATTTTCATCATAGGTATACCTCAACTGTGAGAGACAAAATGAGAAAAAAAAAAATCCAAAAAATCACATTGAAGGATTTTTAATGAATTAATTGGTAAATTCCTCAGTAAAATAAGCATTTGGTCACCTACAAACAAGCAAGATTTCTGGCTCTCACAGACCTGTAACTTCTTCTTTAAGAGGCTTCTCTGTCCTCCACTCGTTACCTGTATTAATGGCACCTGTTTGAACTCGTTATCAGTTTAAAAGACACCTGTCCACAACCTCAAACAGTCAGACTCCAAACTCCACTATGGCCAAGACCAAAGAGCTGTCAAAGGACACCAGAAACAAAACTGTAGACCTGCACCAGGCTGGGAAGACTGAATCTGCAATAGGT
This sequence comes from Pholidichthys leucotaenia, assembly GCA_020510985.1. NCBI lineage: Eukaryota > Metazoa > Chordata > Actinopteri > Cichliformes > Pholidichthyidae > Pholidichthys > Pholidichthys leucotaenia. The sequence continues at coordinate 43,515,180 of CM035847.1, read as the reverse complement.
AAGCAGCTTGGCGTGAAGAAATCAACTGTGGGAGCAATTATTAGAAAATGGAAGACATACAAGACCACTGATAATCTCCCTCGATCTGGGGCTTCACGCAAGATCGCACCCCGTGGGGTCAAAATGATCAAGAGAACGGTGAGCAAAAATCCCAGAACCACACGGGGGGACCTAGTGAATGGCCTGCAGAGAGCTGGGTCCAAAGTAACAAAGGCTACATCAGTAACACACTACGCCGCCAGGAACTCAAATCCTGCAGTGTCAGACGTGTCCCCCTGCTTAAGCCAGTACATGCCCAGGGCCGTCTGAAGTTTGCTAGAGAGCATTTGGATGATCCAGAAGAGGATTGGGAGAATATCATATGGTCAGATGAAACCAAAATAGAACTTTTTGGTAAAAACTCAACTTGTCGTGTTTGGAGGAGAAAGAACACCATACCTACTGTGAAGCATGGGGGTGGAAACATCATGCTTTGGAGCTGTTTTTCTGCAAAGGGACCAGGACGACTGATCCGTGTAAAGGAAAGAATGAATGGGGCCATGTATCGTGAGATTTTGAGTGAAAACCTCCTTCCATCAGTAAGGGCGTTGAAGATGAAACATGGCTGGATCTTTCAGCATGACAATGATACCAAACACACCGCCCGGGCAACGAAGGAGTGGCTTCGTAAGAAGCATTTCAAGGTCCTGGAGTGGCCTAGCCAGTCTCCAGATCTCAACCCCATAGAAAATCTTTGGAGGGAGTTGAAAGTCCGTGATGCCCAGCGACAGCCCCAAAACATCACTGCTCTAGAGGAGATCTGCATGGAGGAATGAGCCAAAATACCAGCAACAGTGTGTGAAAACCTTGTGAAGACTTACAGAAAACGTTTGACCTCTGTCATTACCAACGAAGGGTATATAACAAAGTAATGAGATGAACTTTTGTTATTGACCAAATACTTATTTTACCGAGGGATTCACCAATTAATTCATTAAAAATCATTCAATGTGATTTTCTGGATTTTTTTTTCTCATTATGTCTCTCATAGTTGAGGTATACCTATGATGAAAATTGGAGACCTCTCTCATCTTTTAAGTGGGAGAACTTGCACAATTGGTGGCTGACTAAATACTTTTTTGCCCCAGTGTGTATATATATATATATATATATATATATATATATACGTATATATATACATATACAGTATATATATACTATATATACTGTATACACACACACACACACACACACACACACACACACACACACATATATATATATATATACAGTATATATATACCGTATATACACACTACCGTTCAAAAGTTTGGGGTCACCCAGACAATTATTTTGTGTTTTCATGAAAAGTCACACTTATTTACCACCATGAGTTATAAAATGAATAGAACATATAGTCAAGACTTTGACAAGGTTAGAAATAATGATTTATATTTGAAATAATAATTTTTTCCAGATACTCAATCTGCTCAAAGGAAGGTCAGTTTTATAGCTTCTCTAACCAGCTAAACTGTTTTCAGCTGTGCTAACATGATTGCACAGGGGTTTTCTAATCATCCATTAGCCTTCTGATGCAATGAGCAAACACACTGTACCATTAGAACACTGGAGTGATAGTTGCTGGAAATGGGCCTCTATACACCTATGAAGATATTGCACCAAAAACCAGACATTTGCAGCTAGAATAGTCATTTACCACATTAGCAATGTATATTAGATATTAGAGTGTATTTCTGATTAGTTTAAAGTTATCTTCATTGAAAAAAACAGTGCTTTTCTTTCAAAAATAAGGAAATTTCTAAGTGACCCCAAACTTTTGAACGGTAGTGTGTATATATATACACACACACACACACACACACACACACACACACACACACACACACACACACACACATATATACAGTATATATATATATATATATATATATATATATATATATATATATATATATATATATATATATATATATATGTATATATATATATATATATATATACAGTATATATATATATATATATATATGTATATATATATGTATATATATATATATATATACAGTATATATATATATATATATATATATATTTGAGCACCTTGGGGGAGACAGATTATTTAGCATCTCAGACAAGAGACAGTGGATAAACATGGGAGAACAATACTCAGGAAGTTTCTGGCGAGATAGCAGGAAGGAGTCAGGGATGTAGGGGATGAATGCAGTGTGATGCAAATGTCATGTTGTGTGTGGAGAAATGCCATGAGACTTAAGAGGAGAGTGCCTGCTAGAATGATCAGTCTGTTCTTTGCTTGTGATATATGAGTGTGTAATAAATCGTCTGAAATGAATCTGCCTCTTCATTTACACACTCCACACTGGTGACACAAGACGTATTATGGAACACAAGGCAAAATCCCCGGAGCCGGCCCGGTCAGGAAGCTACAGCGAGGTGGCAGCCATCCCACAGACAGCCCGGACTGGAACCTCCAGCCACGCGTGCGCGGTTTCAGTCAAGCTACCGGATTTCTGGCAGCACAACCCGCGCTCTTGGTTCCACCTCACCGAGGCCCAGTTCACCCTCCAGGGAGTAACGGCAGACAACACCAGATTCTACCATGTGGTCGCAGGGCTGGACACCCGCACAGCTCAGCAGGTAGCGAGCCTGCTCGAGCAGCCACCAGCCAGCAGCAAATATGAGGCGCTCAAGGCTGCGCTCATCCAGCGCTACACACTCTCGGACTGTGAGAGAGCGGAGAGGCTCCTGACGCAGACCGAGTTAGTAGATGGTTCGGCCGTAGACCTGATGGAGAAGATGCTGGCGTTAATGGGCACGGACGACGGGCACTTTCTGTTTGCCCACCTCTTCCTCCGGAACTTTCCGACGGTGGCGAGAGCGGTTCTGGCCAATTCGCTGTGGCTGGCCGCGCACGACTACCGTGCGCTAGCCCAGGAGGCAGACCGAATCATCCTCACCACCAGGGCGATCACAGTCAACGCGGCAGCGGCGGAGCCCAGCGAGACGACCAGAGGAGGCGAGGAGCCACCGACGGTAGCAACAACGGGGGCCAAGGAGCGCCAGAGAGACACGTTCTGTTTCTACCACCGCCGCTTCGGAGAGAAGGCACGCAGATGTACGCTCCCGTGCCAATTCAAGCGCTCGGGAAACACCAAGGCCGGGGGTCGGTAGCAGCTGCGACCCTCGGTGAAGAGAACAAGCTGCTCTACTTGACGGACGCACGCTCGGGGAGGCGTTTCCTCGTGGACACCGGAGCCCAGAAGAGTTTCCTCCTGCCGACCTACGCTGACCGGCTGGCGGGACCTAGCGGCCCCGAGATGTTGGCAGCAAATGGCTTGGATATTAAGACCTTTGGTGAGAGGACTCTGCTCTTATCTCTACACGGCCGTACATATGAGTGGACTTTTGTCGTAGCAGCACTGAATTACCATATACTGGGGGCTGATTTTCTGTGTGCACATGGTTTACTGGTTGATGTTGCTAACAGGCGCCTAGTTAATGCACTGTCCTTTGACTCTCTTCCCTGTATAGCTTGAGTGACCCAGCCAACAGCACAAGCCAACGTCACAGCTACAGGCGGTAAGTTCCACACACTGCTCACTCAGTTCCCAGCACTCACGGTCCCGACGTTTTCCGCAGCCATCGCTAAACACGGGGTGGAGCACTTTATCACCACCACCGGGCCGCCCGTTTTTGCAAGACCTCGGCGCTTGGACGCAGCTAAACTTGCCATAGCGCGCGAGGAGTTCGCCAACCTGGAAAGGTTGGGCATCATCAGGCGCTCGAACAGCCCATGGGCATCCCCGCTACACATGGTCCCTAAGGCAGAGGGATTGTGGCGACTGTGCGGGGATTTCCGCAGGTTGAACAGCGCCACAGCACACGACCGCCACCCAATTCCCCACATACAGGATTTTTCCGCTCACCTTGCTGGAGCACGCATTTTTTCCAAAATAGACCTGGTCTGCGGTTACCACCAAGTCCCAGTGCGCGCTGAGGACATACCCAAAACAGTGGTAATAACTCCGTTCGGTCTATTCGAGTTCCTGCGCATGCCATTCGGGTTAAAAGGAGCGGCACAGACGTTCCAGCGCATGATGGATGCAGTGCTGTGCGATCTCCCGTTCGTGTTCATCTACCTGGACGATATCCTGGTAGCCAGTGCGTCCGAAGACGAACACGAAACCCACCTCACGACGGTTTTCCAGAGGTTGGAGGAGCATGGGTTAATAATCAACCCGGTGAAATGCCAGTTCGGTGTGGCGGAGATTGATTTCTTGGGGTACCACGTCTCTCCGGAAGGAGCGATCCCGCTGCCCGACAAGATGCACGCCGTGACGGATTTTCCCTGGCCTCAGACGGTCAGGGCGCTGCAGGAATTTTTGGGGATGGTGAACTTTTATAACCGTTTCCTTCCCCGCGTGGCGCAGCTCATGCAACCATTGTACGCCGCACTCAAGAAACAGAAACCTGCGGATAGGGTCGAATGGACCCCGGAGTGAGAGCGGGCATTCTCGGAAGTTAAAGCAGCCCTGGCAAACGCTGCACTGCTGGCGCACCTGGACCCGGCGGCCCGCATAGCGCTCACCACCGATGCTTCAGATGTGGCCATAGGGGCTGTCGTGGAGCAGCGCGTCGCCGGGGCTTGGCAGCCGCTCGCCTTTTTCAGCAGAACTTTGCACGACAGCGAATGTAAATACAGTGCGTTCGACAGAGAGTTGCTGACTCTCTACCTGGCCATACGCCACTTCCAGTTCTGGCTGGAAGGGCGCAGTTTCACCGCGTTCGTGGACCACAAGCCACTAACATTTGCGATGGCCAAGGTTTCAGAATTGTGGTCGGGCCGGCAGCAGAGACAGCTGGCCGCGATCTCAGAGTTTACTACCGATATTCAGCATGTGTCGGGTAAACTGAATGTGGTGGCGGACTGCCTCTCGCGTGCCGTGGTGGCCCCGGTCTGCGTGGGGATATGATTACACAGCCATGGCCGCGGAGCAGATTAGCGATGCAGACGTGCGCGCGCTCCAGTCTGGACCAACAGGGTTAAGGCTGGAGAGCAGGGTGCTGCAAGATGGCGGCCCCCCCCCAGTCTGTGATGTCTCCACGGGTCGCCCACGTCCGGTGGCCCCGGTCGCGTGGTACCGCCACGTGTTTGAGTCGGTTCACACTCTGGCACACCCAGGAGTGTGCATGCCGGTCAAAATGGTGGGAGAGAAGTTTGTGTGGCGAGCCTACGCAAACAAGTGAAAGAGTGGGCTGCAGCCTGCATGGCGTGCCAACGAGCCAAGGTACACAGACACACGAAGGCTCCCTTGGAGCTGTTTTGTATTCCGGCTAAGAGGTTCTACCATGTTCACGTGGACTTCGTGGGCCCCTTCCCACCATCACAGGGGTGCACGCACCTCCTGACAGTGGTGGACCGAACCACGCGCTGGCCAGAAGCGGTCCCATTGGCGGCAACCACGTCCGCAGACATAGCACGCGCTTTTTTAACAGCATGGGTGGTGCGTTTTGGAGTCCCGTCGGACATTACGTCCGACAGGGGCCCTCAATTTGTTTCCGAACTCTGGTCCGTGATGATTAGATTAGATTATTTGTTTATTTGACAGGGACAGTGCAATAAACATAGACAATTAATCAAATGACAATCAACCTGATGTGTTGCACAAAGAGTGTATAGCTATTAGCTAATTTGCAACTCTTGTCCCTGGATGGGCTTTAGAAAGGAGAAACAAGTAAAAAGAAAAAAGGATAAGGAAAAGAAAAAATGAAAACAGAATAAACAATAACCACATACACCAATGCAAAAAAGATTATAAATACACAATATAAAAACCTGATTCACATTTGCCTATTTCAGGCCCCCCTCCCTTCGTCACTCACTATAAACAAACACATTCATTCTTTCCCTTCATTCACTCTCACCCTGCAGACAATCATTTCATACATGGGTACATTCTTGTTTATTTTTCAGCCAGTTTTTAACCTTTGTAGTGAATGTTTTAAAGCAGCCTGGGTGTTACAATTCGCCGCACAATCGCGTACAACCCACAGGCCAATGGGTTATGCGAGCGTTTTCATAGATTACTGAAAGCAGCGCTCAGGGTTTCATTGACGGATGCAAATTGGGTTGACAGGCTGCCGTGGGTTGTATTGGGGTTGTGCTCCGCGCCGAAAGAGGATCTGGAAGTTTCCCCAGCAGAGTTTGTTTTGGCGCAGCCACTACGGCTGCCCGGGGAATTTCTGCCAGATAATCTCGCGCCGGGCAGCTGCCCGTCTCAGCTTTTGCAGCGTAGCGCAAACACAGGCACGCTGCCGGGCCCTGCCCACCACAGTTGTCCATGTGTTTTCGTGCCTAAAACTTTGAAGAGCGCGGAGTTCGTGTTTGTCAGACACGACGCCCACCGCCCTCCATTGCGCCCACCCTATGGTGGACCGTTCAGAGTGTTGGAAACAGGAGATAAGCATTTTTTGCTAGACTTGGGGGGTAGGAGGAAAAAATTGGCATAGACAGACTCAAACCTGCTTTTGTTGTGGCAGACGAACAAGTGCTGTTGGCTGGGGCCCCTCGGCATGGAAGACCCCCACAGAGAGCTCCCCAGGGAAACGATTCACCAGAGCAGCTACACGGACGGATCGAAGTGCCCCCCCCCCCCAGTCACAGCCCACCCGCAGTCAGACACACTCCCAGCAGCCCCCCACTGGCACATCAGCGCCACGGAGGCGGTAAACCCCAGTTACAGCAGATACGGGAGGAGACGGAAGCCCAAGCAGCATGTGGACTGATATTCTATTGTTCTATCACAGCATGTGGACTGTTATTCTATTGTTCTATCTATGATGCTGGGAGGGGGGGAAGTTTAGCACCTTGGGGGAGCCAGATTACTTAGCATCTCAGACAAGAGACAGTGGATAAACATGGGAGAACAATACTCAGTAAGTTCCTGGCGAGATAGCAGGAAGGAGTCAGGGACGTAGGGGATGAATGCAGTGTGATGCAAATGTCATGTTGTGTGTGGGGAAATGCCATGAGACTTAAGAGGAGAGTGCCTGCTAGAATGATCAGTCTGTTCTTTGCTTGTGAGATGTGAGTGTGTAATAAATCGTCTGAAATGAATCTGCCTCTTCATTTACACACTCCACAATATATATATATTTCAGGTGGAAAGTACAGGAGTGAGGTTTTTGTTCATTGTTTCTTTGAGTGACAGTGGAAACAAAATACTTTAGGGATTATAACACTTAATTGTAGACTACAATCATTTACAAAATTATAACAAAGGATAGATTGGTCCTTGATCGACTAATTACCACCCGTAGAGGTGGAGGTCCTATTATGGGAGATTATTGTTTTATTTCTATCCATTAAAATGATACAAATGGTCATATTAATACCTCAGATACTCATAGAAGTTAGTGTTTCTCTTAATGGGGGAGTCTCATCATACACTTGGAAATTATTTTTATAACTTCAGATTTTTCTTGTGTGAGTCCTTAATATGATGGTGAGGATGTGTTTGAATGTTGCAATATGGTTTAAAGCGTGGAGAATGTGGAAATGACGAGGCTGAGTTTATCACACAAGTCAGGTTTATTCCATTCTCCAACATCATCAAAAACAGAAAGAGAAAGAAACCCCCAGACATTCGTCCTTTTATACCCCAGGACATCAAAGCACACAGTTACATTGTATTTTAATCCCAAGTCACAATGCGTCTTCTTCCCGGTCTTCTCCTCTCCACCTAAAGTCACTGGTGGCCCGGAAATCCCCCCAAAGCCATCTCTTTGCATACAAAAGGCCACATTTCACATCCTTCTGTTATCTCCTAGGAGGCTCAGTCCTTTTGTTCATCTGAGACGTGAAGCATACAGTAAGCATACAGTAATATACATGTGAAGCATATGAAACCCACATATGTGTCCCACATGACCCCCCCCCCAAACGTCTAAGATGGAACAACGTAATAACAGTCTGCATGTCATGATAAAATCACACACATCAGTCCACATGCTGCTTGGGCCTCAGTCTTCTCCCGTATCTGCTGTAAGTGGGCTTAACCACCTCCGCGGCGCCCTCCTGCTGGGGAGCTGCTGTCTGAGGATGAGAACTGTTAGTCAATCCCTGTGGGTGCTCTGGGGAATGTTCCCTAGGGGGTCTGCCGCGCCGAGGAGCCCTGGCCAACTGCACACCTTCGTCAGCCACCACAAAAGCGGGTTTGAGCCTGTTTATGCCAATCATTTCTTTTCTGCCCCCCAAATCTAGCAAAAAATGCTTATCTCCTGTCTCCAGCACTCTAAATGGTCCATCATAAGGTGGTCGCAACGTTGGACGATGGGCATCGTGTCTGACAAAAACAAACTCCGCATTTTTTAAAGCCTTAGGCACAAAAACGTGCGGAAATCTGTGGTGAACGGGGCCAGGCAGCGTGCTCGATTCTGTACTACTCTGCAACCGCTGAGCTGGTGAGCACTCTGGCGCCGGATTATCTGGAAGAAATTCCCGGGGCAGCCGAAGCGGCTGTGCGAAAACTAGCTCAGCCGGGGAGGCTTCTAAATCCTCTTTAGGTGCAGAACGCAACCCCAATAAAACCCATGGTAGTTTGTCCACCCAATTTGTATCCATAAGCGACACTCTGAGGGCCGCCTTCAATGAGCTGTGAAAACGTTCGCATAACCCGTTAGCCTGTGGGTTGTACGCGGTCGTGCGGTGGATCGTTGCCACCAGGCTGCGGGCCATCACTGACCAAAGTTCGGAAACAAATTGAGGGCCTCTGACGGACGTAATGTCTGACGGGACTCCAAAACGCGCTACCCATGCCGTTAAAAACGCACGCGCCACCTCCTCGGTTGTGGTTGACGACAGTGGGACCATTTCCGGCCAGCGCGTGGTGCGGTCAACCATTGTCAGAAGATGTGTGCGCCCCTGTAAGGGTGGGAGGGGGCCTACGAGGTCCCCGTGAACATGATCAAACCTCTTAGCTGGGATGTGAAACGGCTCCAAGGGAGCTCTCGTGTGTCTGTGTACCTTGGCTCGTTGACAAGCCATGCAGGCTGCCGCCCACTCTCTAACTTGTTTGCGCAGGTTCGGCCAAACAAATTTCTCTCCCACCATTTTGACCGACGTGCGCACTCCCGGGTGCGCCAGAGAATGGATTGAGTCAAAAACGCGGCGGCGCCACGCGGCCGGTACCACAGGACACGGTCACCCAGTGGAGACATCGCAGATTAGGGGGGGCATACTGTCTTGCAGCACCCTGTTCTCCAGCCATAACCTTGCTGGTCCAGACTGGAGCGCGCGCACGTCCGCCTCGCTAACCCGATCTGCGGCCATGGCTGCAAAATCTACCCCTACGCGGGCTGGAGCCGCCACGGCGCGCGAGAGGCAGTCTGCCACTACATTAAGTTTACCCGCCACATGCTGGATATCGGTAGTAAACTCTGAGATCGCGGCCAGCTGTCTCTGCTGCCGGCCTGACCACGGTTCTGAAATCTTGGCCATCGCGAAAGTCAGCGGCTTGTGGTCCACGAACGCGGTGAAACGGCGTCCTTCCAGCCAGAACTGGAAGACTGGAAGACAACTCCCTGTCGAATGCGCTGTATTTTTGTTCACTATCGCGCAAGGTCCTGCTGAAAAAGGCGAGTGGTTGCCAAGCTCCGGCTACATACTGCTCCACGACCGCCCCTATGGCCACATCTGACGCGTCAGTAGTGAGCGCTATGTGGGCCATTGGGACTGGATGTGCTAACAACGCAGCATTTGCCAGGGCTGTTTTAACTTCCGCGAATGCGCGCTCTCGCTTCGGAGACCATACGATTTTATTCGTGGGTTTTTGTTTTTTTAGTGCAGCATACAATGGTTGCATGAGCTGCGCTGCGCGGGGGAGGAAACGGTTATAAAAATTCACCATTCCCAAAAACTCCTGTAACACTTTGACCGTTTGTGGCTGGGGAAAATTTATTACTGCGCGCACTTTGTCAGGCAGAGGAACTGCTCCTTCTGGAGAGACGCGATGCCCCAAAAAATCAATCTGTGTCACCCCGAACTGACACTTTGCTTGGTTGATTATTAACCCGTGCTCTCCCAATTTCCGGAAAACTGCCGTGAGGAGGTTTTCGTGTTCGTCTTCGGACGCGTTGGCTACCAATATGTCGTCCAGGTAGACGAACACGAAGGGGAGATCGTGCAACACCGCGTCCATCATGCGTTGGAACGTCTGCGCCACGCCTTTAAGCCCAAACGGCATGCGCAAAAACTCGAATAGCCCGAACGGAGTTATTACCGCTGTTTTGGGTATGTCTTCAGCGTGCACTGGGACCTGGTGGTAACCGCGTACCAAGTCTATCTTAGAAAAAACGCGCGCCTCCGCCAAATGAACTGAAAAATCTTGGATATGCGGGATTGGGTAGCGGTCGTGCGCTGTAGCGTTGTTCAACCTGTGGAAATCCCCGCAAGGTCGCCACGAGCCATCAGCTTTCGGGACCATGTGAAGCGGTGAAGCCCATGGGCTTCTCGAACGCCTGATGATGCCCAACTTTTCCAGGTTGGCGAACTCCTTGCGCGCTATTGTCAGTTTAGCTGAATCCAAGCGCCGAGCTTTTGCAAAAACGGGTGGTCTGGTGGTAATAATAAAATGTTCCACCCCATGTTTAGCCACGGCCGCCGAAAATGTTGGGACCGTGAGTGCTGGGAACTGAGTGAGCAGTGTGTGGAACTTACCACTTACAGCTGTGACGTTGGCTTGTGCTGTTGGCGGGGCCACTCGAGCTGTACAGGGAATAGAATAATAAGAGAGTGCATTAACCAGGCGCCTGTTAGCAAGATCAACCAACAAACCATGTGAGCACAGAAAATCAGCCCCTAACATATTGAAATTGACTGCAGCTATGACGAACGTCCACTCGAATGTACGGCCGTGTAGGGACAGAAGCAGAGTCGTCTCACCAAAGGTCTTAATCGCTGAGCCGTTCGCTGCTGACACCCCGGGACCACTGGAAGGCGCCAGCCGGTCAGCGGAGGAAGGTGTGATGAAACTCAGCTGGGAGCCTGTGTCCACGAGGAAATGCCTCCCCGAGCGCGCATCCTTCAAGTAGAGCAGCTTGTTCTCCTCCCCGAGGGCCGCAACTTCTACTGGCCCCTGGTCTTGGCGTTTCCCGAGCGCTTGAAATGGCACGGTGGTATACATTTGCGTGCCTTCTCTGCGAAGTGGCAATGGTAGAAACAAAGGACGTCGTCTGCTCCTTGTCTCTTGGCCCCTGCCACCGCCGCCGTCGGTGAGTCTGGTACTGCTGCCTCTGGCCCCCTGCCAACTCCGGACGTTGTGCCGAGCTCCGCTGCTGCGGCCATGGCCGCACGCCGTTTGACGGCGTTGACGAGTCATTGCGCCTCCTGGCCCAGCTCGCGATAGTCTCGTCGGGCCAACAGTGGCGAACTGGCCAGGGTCACTCTCACCGATGATGGTAGGATCCTGAGGAAAAGGTGGGAGAAGATGAAGTGACCATCGTCACAGTCTTTCAACCTCAACAGCTTCTCCATCAGGTCCTGTCGCTTTCAAATTCAGTCAGCGCCAGGAGCCCCTCTGCTCGCTCCTCCACGGAGGGGGTGAAGTACTGGATGAGTGCAGCCTTCAACGCGCCGTACTTGTCGCTGTCCGGCGGCTGGTTGATCAGGCTCTCCACATGCTGGGCTGTGTGGTTGTCCAGTTTTGCAACCACATGGTTGAACTTTGTGGCATCTACCGAAATCCTCCGGAAGTTGAACTGCGCCTCAACCGCGTTAAACCAGGAGCGCGGATTGTTCTGCCAGAAGTCCGGTAGCTGAACTGTGGCTGCATTCGTTTGGCTGGCTCCTGACGAGTCTGGCTCTGGAGAATTTCTTTCACTCATGATATGTCTTAGGGTCACCAGTGTGGAGAATGTGGAAATGACGAGGCTGAGTTTATCTCACAAGTCAGGTTTATTCCATTCTCCAACATCATCAAAAACAGAAAGAGAAAGAAACCCCCAGACATTCGTCCTTTTATACCCCAGGACATCAAAGCACACAGTTACATTGTATTTTAATCCCAAGTCACAATGCGTCTTCTTCCCGGTCTTCTCCTCTCCACCTAAAGTCACCGGTGGCCCGGAAATCCCCCAAGGCCATCTCTTTGCATACAAAAGGCCACATTTCACATCCTCCTGTTATCTCCTAGGAGGCTCAGTCCTTTTGTTCATCTGAGACGTGAAGCATACAGTAAGCATACAGTAATATACATGTGAAGCATATGAAACCCACATATGTGTCCCACATAAAGCTGTTTTTGGGTGCTTTCATATTATTTTCTATGTTCTTATTTGACACTGAGATTAATTTTGATCACATTACACATATTCACTCTTGATATGTTCTTCACACATTTTAACTTGTAAGGACACATAACAGCATGTAAATTCTTACACATATCCTGATATTAACTCATTCACTTTATTTTACTTTTGTTATTTTTCTTTTAATCCTGATGCTTTATTAAGCATCAAGGGGGAATATGACAGAAAAATTCCATATTATCTTCATTATTATTGATATTAATAATGTATTATTATATTTGAGAAGTATCATACCTTTCATTATGCCATGTTTAATGTTTATATTGTGGCACCTTGGGAGAGCCTGATTGTGTAGCATCTCAGACAGGAGACAGTGGGAACAAAGAGCAGGGGATTCCTGGTGAGATAACAGGGAGGTGTCAAGGATGTGGGGGTGAAATGCAGTGTGACGCGAAGGTCATCTTTTGTGTGTGAGAAAATGCTAGAAGAATGCCATGAACTTAAGAGAGGAGTTTCTGCTGGAGATTTCATTCTGTCTATGCTTGAGATGTGAGAGTGTGTAATAAATCGTCTGAAACAAATCTGCCTCTTCATTTACACGCTCCACACTGGTGACCCAAGACGTATTATGGAACACGAGACAAGATCCCCGGAGCCGACCTCGACTGGAACCTCCAGCCACGCATGTGCGGTTTCAACCAAGCTACCGGATTTCTGGCAGCACAACCCACGCTCTTGGTTCCATCTCATCGAGGCTCAGTTCGCCCTCCGGGGAGTAACGGCAGATGACACCAAATTCTACCATGTGGTCGCAGCGCTCGACGCCCGCACACCTCAGCACGTAGCGAGCCTGCTCGATCAGCCACCAGCTGGAAACAGATACGAGGCGCTCAAGGCTGCGCTCATCCAGTGCTACACGCTCTCGGACTGTGAGACAGCAGAGAGGCTCCTGACGCGGATCGAGTTGGGAGATGGTTCAGCCGTAGACCTCATGGACAAGATGCTGGCATTAAGGGGCACGGACGACGAGCACTTTCTGTTTGCCCACCTCTTCCTCTGGAACCTTCCGACAGTGGCGAGAGCGGCCCTGGCCAATTCGCCATTGCTGGCCGCGCGGGACTACCGTGCGCTAGCCCAGAAGGCAGACCGGATCATCATCACCACCAGGGCGATCACAGTCAACGTGGCAGTGGCGGAGCCCAGCGAGACGACCAGAGGAGGCGAGGAGCTACCGACGGCAGCAGCAGCAGGGGCCAAGGAGCGCGAGGGAGACACGCTCTGCTTCTACCACCGCCGCTTTGGAGAGAAGGCACCCAGATGTGTGCCACCGTGCCAATTCAAGCGCTCAGGAAATGCCAAGACCGGGGATCGGTAGCAGCTGCGACCCTCGGGGAGGAGAACAAGCTGCTCTACCTGACGGACGCACGCCCGGGGAGGCATTTCCTCGTGGACACCGGAGCCAGAAGAGCTTCATCCGGCCGACCTACGCTGACCGGCTGGGAGGATCTAGTGGCCCTGGGATGTTGGCAGCAAACGGCTCGGATATTAAGACCTTTGGTGAGAGGACTCTGCTCTTATCTCTACACGGCCATATATATGAGTGGACTTTTGTCATAGCAGCACTGAATTACCATATACTGGGGGCTGATTTTCTGTGTGCACATGGTTTACTGGTTGATGTTGCTAACAGGCGCCTAGTTAATGCACTGTCCTTTGACTCTCTTCCCTGTATAGCTCGAGTGACCTGGCCAACAGCACAAGCCAACGTCACCGCTACAGGCGGTAAGTTCCACACACTGCTCACTCAGTTCCCAGCACTCACAGTCCTGACTTTTTCGGCAGTCATCACTAAACACTGGGTGGAGCATCTTATCACCACCACCGGGCCGCCCGTCTTTGCATGACCTCGGCGCTTGGACACAGCTAAACTGGCCAAAGCGCGCGAGGAGTTCGCCAACCTGGAAAGATTGGGCATCATCAGGCGCTCGAACAGCCCATGGGCATCCCCGCTACACATGGTCCCTAAAGCTGAGGGTTCGTGGCGACCATGCGGGGATTTCCGCAGGTTGAACAATGCCACAGCGCATGACCGCTACCCAATTCCCCACATACAGGATTTTTCCGTTCACCTTGCCGGAGCGCGCATTTTTTCCAAAATAGATCTGGTCCGCGGTTACCACCAAGTCCCAGTGCGTGCTGAAGACGTACTCAAAACAGCGGTAATAACTCCGTTCGGTTTATTCGAGTTTCTGCGCATGCCATTCGGGTTAAAACAAGCGGCACAGACATTCCAGCGCATCATGGATGCAGTGCTGCGCGATCTCCCGTTCATGTTCGTCTACCTGGACGATATCCTGGTAGCCAGTGCGTCCGAAGACGAACACGAAACCCACCTCACGACGGTTTTCCGGAGGTTGGAGGAGCATGGGTTAATAATCAACCCGGCGAAATGTCAGTTCGGTGTGACGGAGATTGATTTTTTTGGGGCACCACGTCTCTCCCGAAGGAGCGATCCCGCTGCCTGACAAGGTGCGCGCAGTGGCGGATTTTTCCCCGGCCTCAGACGGTCAGGGCGCTGCAGGAATTTTTGGGGATGGTGAACTTCTATAACCGTTTCCTTCCCCGCGCAGCGCAGCTCATGCAACTATCATACGCCGCGCTCAAGAAACAGAAACCCGCGGATAGGGTCGAATGGTCCCCGGATCGAGAGCGGGCGTTCTCGGAAGTTAAAGCAGCTCTGGCAAACGCCGCACTGCTGGCGCATCCAGACCCGACGGCCCGCATAGCGCTCACCACCGACGCTTCAGATGTGGCCTTAGGGGCTGTCGTGGAGCAGCGCGTTGCTGGGGCTTGGCAGCCGCTCGCTTTTTTCAGCAGAACTTTGCGCGATAGCGAACGTAGATACAGCGCGTTCGACAGAGGGTTGTTGGCCCTTCACCTGGCCATTCGCCACTTCCAGTTCTGGCTGGAAGGGCGCAGTTTCACCGTGTTCGTAGACCACAAGCCGCTGACATTCGCAATGGCCAAGGTTTCGGAACCGTGGTCGGGCCGGCAGCAGAGACAGCTGGCCGCGATCTCAGAGTTTACTACGGATATTCAGCATGTGTCTGGTAAACTGAATGTGGTGGCGGACTTCCTCTCGTGTGCCGTAGTGGCCCCCGTCTGCGTGGGGATGGACTACGCAGCCATGGCCGTGGAGCAGACGAGCGATGCAGACGTGCGCGCGCTCCAGTCTGGACCAACGGAGTTAAGGCTGGAGAGCAGGGTGCTGCAGGATGGCGGCCTCCCCCTAATCTGCGATGTCTCCACGGGTCGCCCGCGTCCGGTGGTCCCGGCCGCGTGGCGCCGCCGCGTGTTGAGTTGGTTCACACTTTGGCGCACCCAGGAGTGCGCGCGTCAGTCAAAATGGTGGGAGAGAAATTTGTGTGGCCGAGCCTACGCAAGCAAGTGAAAGAGTGGGCTGCAGCCTGCGTGGCGTGCCAATGAGCCAAGGTACACAAACACACGAAGGCTCCCTTGGAGCCGTTTCGTATTCCGGCTAAGAGGTTCGACCATGTTCACGTGGACCTTGTGGACCCCCTCCCGCCATCACAGGGGTGCACACACCTTCTGACAATGGTGCACCGCACCACGCGCTGGCCAGAAGTGGTTCCGCTGGCGGCAAACACGTCCGCGGAGGTGGCGCGTGCTTTTTTAACAGCATGGGTGGCGCGTTTTGGAGTCCCGTCGGACATTACGTCCGACAGGGGCCCTCAATTTGCTTCTGAACTCTGGTCCGCGATGGCCCGCAGCCTGGGTATTACAATTCACCGCACAACCGCGTACAACCCACAGGCTAATGGGTTATGCAAGAGTTTTCATAGATCATTGAAAGCGGCACTCAGGGCTTCATTGACGGATGCAAATTGGGTAGACAGGCTACCGTGGGTTTTATTGGGGTTGCGCTCCGCGCCAAAAGAGGATCTGGAAGCTTCCCCGGCAGAGCTTGTTTTTGCGCAGCCACTTCGGCTGCCCGGGGAATTTCTGCCAGATAATCCCGCGCCGGGCAGCTGCCCGTCTCAGCTCTTGCAGCGTAGCGCAAACACAGGCACGCTGCCAAGCCCTGCCCACCACAGTTTTCCGCACGTTTTTGTGCCTAAAACTTTGAAGAACGCAGAGTTCGTGTTTGTCAGACACGACGCCCACCACCCTCCACTGCGCCCACCCTATGATGGACCGTTCAGAGTGCTGGAAACAGGGGATAAGCATTTTTTGCTAGACTTGGGGGGTAGGAGGGAAAAAATTGGCATAGACAGACTCAACCCGCTTTCGTTGTGGCGGACAAGCAGGTGCTGTTGGCGAGGGCCCCTCGGCGTGGAAGACCCCCACGGAGAGCTCCCCAGGGAAATGATTCACCAGAGCAGCCACACGGACAGACAGAAGTGGTCCCCCCACTAGCAACAGCCCCCCATAGGCACGGCAGCGCCGCGGAGGCGGTGAATCCCGGTTACAGCAGATACGGGAGAAGACGGAAGCCCGTCAGCATGTGGACTGATGTTCAATTGTTCTATCACAGCATGTGGACTGTTATTCTATTGTATCTAAGATGCTGGGGGGGGGGGGTGGCACCTTGGGAGAGCCTGATTGTGTAGCATCTCAGACAGGAGACAGTGGGAACAAAGAGCAGGGGATTCCTGGTGAGATAACAGGGAGGTGTCAAGGATGTGGGGGTGAAATGCAGTGTGACGCGAAGGTCATCTTTTGTGTGTGAGAAAATGCTAGAAGAATGCCATGAGACTTAAGAGAGGAGTTTCTGCTGGAGATTTCATTCTGTCTATGCTTGAGATGTGAGAGTGTGTAATAAATCGTCTGAAACAAATCTGCCTCTTCATTTACACGCTCCACAATATGTGCATTCCATGTGGAATAAGTTCATATATTCTTGGCATGTTTCTGTGAGCAATTTCAGAGAGTTCAGACTGAAGATCAGTACAGGATCAGTACATGCATAAGGTATGATCTAAGCCACTCTTATAATCTCTTTGACATGTCCTGTTTTGGGTCACAGGAATGCACAGGAACTCCTCAGCCTGTATAGATCAGTTCTATAGATTAGGTATATAGACATTCTGTTAGTTTTATTGACCTCATGTGCATGTCTCCATGACCCCATGTCTCCAGAGCGTCTGTGACGTTTCCCCAGATAAGCTTTGATTATCAGGACTGTCCCGTTCCGTCCCTTCCCTTATCCTCATCCTCCCTCTCCTTTTTCCTACCTATATCAAATCAAATCAAATCAAATCAAGTCAAATCAAATCAAATCAAATCAAATCAAATCAAATCAACCTTTATTGTCATATTGCTGTACATACAACTGTAGTGCAGGCAAGATGAAATTGCGTTTCTCTCAGCATCCATATAAGTAAAAGAACATAATTTAAGACACACTCACACGCACCCTCACCCCCACCCCACCATATCCATTCACACATCCCTGAGACATACTTGAAAAAACTAACCAGAACTATATATCCTTTTTTTTTTTTTTTTTTCCTTTGAAAGACAAAAGTAAAATAGAAAGATGTCTTTACCTTCTTTACATGTTTCAACTGCACTGCAGCCTTCATCAGAAGAGTCAGCTGATTGCTGCCAGGTAACATTTATCAGCTGATTTTCGTAGGCGGGGCCAGCTCAGCAGATCTGTCAGATCCGCCGAGCCGGCCCCGCCTCCCGCCGTCAGATGGTCTCTGGAGAATGTGGTCCCAGGTGTGAGAAAGCATAAAGGCCCCCTCATCTCGGTTCATGGTGTCTTTTCCCCGCTTTCTGATCTCTATTGCCTCCTTGATCCAACGTTTGTGTCTGTTGCTCTCCGATCCAATAATTTTTGTGTTGTGTTAATGAGTCTGGTGGTTCTGCCTCTGATGCTCCGGAATCGTTTGCCAGATGGCAGGAGTTCAAAGTGTTTATGCAGAGGGTGAGAACGGTCCTTGACAATGTTCAGTGCCTGCTCCTGTAACGGTTCTGAAAAAGTTCTTGGACAGAGGGGAGGGAGACTCCAATTACCCTCTCAGCTCCCTTAACTATCCTCTGCAGGGCATTTTTGTCTGACATACTGCAGCTGGAGTACCATGTAGCAATGCAGTACATCAGAACACTCTCCACCACACCTCTGTAGAAGGTCCTGAGGATACAGATGGGGAGAGAGGCCTGTTTGAGTTTCCTCAAGAAGTGCAGTCTCTACTGGGCCCGCTTCCTAATCTCCAAGCAATTCTTGCTCCAGGTCAGGTCCTGCAAGATCTGCACTCTGAGGAACTTGATGTTCTCCATTCTCTCCACTGAACGGCCGCTGATGCTGAGGGGGACGTGTTCAGGCTGTGACCGCCGGAAGTCGATAATCATCTCCTTCGTTTTGTCCACGTTCAGCACCAGATTGTTCTCCCTGCACCGGCCCTCCAGGTCTCTCACTTCTTCCCTGTACATTGATTCCTCATCCCTCTGAATAAGTCCCACCACCGTGGTGTCATCTGCAAACTTAATAATCTGGTTCCCCTCGTGTCTGGATACACAGTCATGTGTTAGAAGTGTAAACAACAGTGGACTGAGTACGCAGCCTTGAGGGGATCCGGTGCTCAGCGTGACAGAGTTGGAGATGTTATTTCCAACCCGGACAAACTGAGGTCTCTCAGTCAAGAAGTCCAGGATCCAGAGACATGTGGCGGTGTTCAGGCCAAGAAGGAGTAATTTCTCCATCAGTCTCTGGGGAATAATGGTGTTGAATGCTGAACTGAAATCAATGTACAGGAGTCTGGCGTAGGTGTCTTTCTGATCCAGGTGGGTGATGACAGAGTGCAGGGTGGTGACTATAGCATCCTCCGTGGAGCAGTTTGAACGATATGCAAACTGGAGCGGGTCATGTGATGCAGGGAGGCAGGCTGTAATGTGTGGTTTGACCAGTCATTCGAAACACTTCATGACAATTGGTGTTAGTGCAACAGGACGATAGTCATTCAGACAGGACACAACTGGTTTCTTTACCACCGGTACTATGATAGAGGTTTTGAAGCATCTGGGAACGATGGCCTGACTCAGGGAGATGTTATAAATGTCAATCAGGACATCCGCCTACTCGCTCGCGCAGTCTTGGAGCACATGTCCCGGGATGTTGTCCAGACCTGCAGCTTTACGTGGGTTGAACCTGGTTAGGGTCCTCCGTGTGTCCACTGTGTTGATGGTGAAAGCTGGTCCGACCGATGGTGGGGATGGGCCAGCCCTCCCTCTGATTGTCGGGTTTGATGCTTCAAAATGTGCAAAGAAGTCGTTGAGGCTGTCTGGAAGCGAAGCATCATCATCATCATCGACCCCCTGCCTAGACTTATAGCTCGTCAGTGTCCAAACTCCCTGCCACATCTGCTTGGTGTTCCTAGTGTCACAGAGGTGTCCCTAGATTTTCTCCACATAGGCGCGCTTCGCCGACTTAATTCCCTTTGACAGCGCAGACCTGGCTGAGTGGAGGGCGATCCTGTCCTTCGCTCTGAAGGCTGCATCTCTGGCTGCAAGCAGCGAACACACCTCTGCAGTCATCCAGGGCTTACGGTTTCCCTGTACAGTGATGGTCTTCACAGTAGTGCCATCCTCTGTGCACTTCGCGATGTAGCTGGTGACCGTTTCAGCATACTCCTCCACATCTGTCTTGTCTTCCTGGGAGGCTGCTATTTTGAAGACCTCCCAGTCTGTGTGCAGAAAACAGTCTTTCAGTGCAGAGGTTGCACTCTCTGGCCAAATCCTAATTTGTTTCACTACTGGCCTGCTGCGCTTCAGTAGATGATATATATCAGATCTAAAGAAATGAATCCTTTAGAGATTCTCGGTGTATCTGAATGCCATGCTTTGTAATCTCTCCCCCAAATGGCCGTTGGGGTGACACCTTATATAATTTTTGTAATAAATGCACATAAATCCAACTTTTCGCCTGATTTTTTGACTTTGAATAATTTAAGCTCAAAATTATTCTAACACTCATCAAAAAAGGGTCTTTGGGCAGCAAGACAAGATGTGATCTCAAAAGACAAACGGATAAGTGTGGATGGGGTCGTAAGGGGTGTAAAGTAGGAAATCAGGGGCAGGATAAAAAGGGACATTGAGAAGTGGGCAAGCATGCTGCTTTAGAAAGGTAGAAAGCAGGGTTGGGGCTGGTCATCTGAAGTCAAAGTTGAGCTAGCCTGGGGTATGGGATGGGATCCAGGTTTTAATTTGCAAGAGAAATTGGGGCATATTTCTTGTTGTTGGAATATTCTGTTTTGTTGTAGACAATTGTGAAAATGTTGCTGTTTCGTGTATGAGTATGCTTTCCGTTTTGTAATAAAAATATATTAAAAAAAATCTGTTCTTATCATCTGATACATCCCCTACCCGGGGACCATACTGTATATTAAATTGATTTTTGTAACAGGGAGATGGAAGAGGGGCTTGCTCTGTCCACTCCACGCATCGACCTGGTATTGCAGTACCTCCAGGAACGGTGCACCCCCCTAATGAAATCTGGAGAATTTGAAATATTTACTTTCGGGAATAATAATAAGAAAATTAGGACGTTCACACTTATTTATGTTGTATATTTAAGGAGTGTTTAAAGTGGTCAAAAAAGTTCACTTTGACTAAGATAGTATATGCTAACAAGTCCTCTGGCTATTCTGATCTATATATTTTTCAATCTGACCCAGTGATTATGGCCCCCAAATATTGCAGTTTGCAATAAGATTTATCTGCTTGCTTTTACCAGTGAAAATGCTGAACAAATGAATCACTATAAAATGTTTATTCATGAAATCAAATGTTAAGTTGCTTCAGAAACAGTGCAAGTTTGTCCAGTACTGTATACACTAACAGTTCCTCGGAGTGCAGATCTCGCAGGACCTGACCTGGAGCAAGAATTCCTTGGGGATCAGGAAGCGGGCTCAACAGAGACTGCACTTCTTGAGGAAACTCAAACAGGCCTCTCTCCCCATCTGCATCCTCAGAACCTTCTACAGAGGTGTGGTGGAGAGTGTTCTGACGTACTACATTGCTACATGGTACTCCAGCTGCAGTATGTCAGACAAAAAAGCCCTGCAGAGGATAGTCAAGGGAGCTGAGAGGGTAAGTGGAGTCTCCCTCCACTCTGTCCAAGAACTTTTTCAGAACCGTTGTAGGAGCAGGGCACTGAACATTGTCAAGGACCGTTCTCACCCTCTGCATAAACACTTTGAACTTCTGCCATCTGGCAAATAATTCCGGAGCATCAGAGGCA
The DNA here is from genome assembly GCA_020510985.1 of Pholidichthys leucotaenia. Lineage (NCBI taxonomy): Eukaryota > Metazoa > Chordata > Actinopteri > Cichliformes > Pholidichthyidae > Pholidichthys > Pholidichthys leucotaenia. Next base: position 43,493,594 of record CM035847.1, on the reverse strand, counting down.
GAACCACCAGACTGATCAACAGCTTCCTTCCACAAGCTGTTAGGATGCAGAACAGTTGACCCGGAATCTCTCATATTCACTACTGCACCTACGGACATTATGTGCATTATTTGTATATTATAGTTAGTTAGTTTTTTCAAGTATGTCTCAGGGAAGTGTGAATGGATGGATGGGTGGGGGGTGAAGATATGTGTGAGTGTGTCTTAAATCATGTTCTTCTACTTATATGGATGCCGAGAGAAACACAATTTCATCTTGCCTGCACTACAGTTGTATGTACAGCAATATGACAATAAAGGTTGATTTGATTTGATTTATACCATTAAATGTCAATCGCAACATTTTATTAAGTTGTATAATGGCAGAAACTGACGTTGTGATTTGATTAATTATGCAGTTCTCTGGTTTTCTAATAAATTTTTCATCAATTCGATGCTTTAGGGTTGCATCTCAATGTGGCTGGGACAGCTTGCAAATTATTGGAAATAAAAAATGTGAGATTAATCGGTTTTCACTTCAAAGCAAACTGTCTCCCAACTGTTGCAACAATGTTGCACAAACACTGAGTTTTTGGCCAAACTAGTTTTAAAGACCAGTGCAGTTTCAGTCATTATCCTGGGCCACCTGCATACAACTAGACATGTCCTTCAACCGGTAAGTCTTTATCACAGAATTTATTCTGGCTAGTGCATGCCCGTAGAAAGCAAGTATTCCTGTCTGAAACAGGTAGCAAAATCAAGCTTTACAGGCCCAAATGTAGGCTGTGTTTGAAAGTGGAACACAGAGGTGTAGCCAATATGTAGGCAATCACACGTTAGACTTTGACAAATATGAAAGGGACTGAACTGAGATTGATTTGACTGTATGAATATCAATTACAGAATAACTGAAAATGAATGGGACATCCGATATTAGCCACTGTTTAAGAACCCCTTGTTTATATTTTTTTTTGTCAGATCACTTATTTGTGTGATCTTTTATGAGTTATATTCATAAATGTTGTATGTTGCACTTTGGGGAATGGGAGTTGTTCAGTCACCATAATAATTTGGTTGTTAGAGAGATTGGGTTTTGGGGACATTTTCACAAAATAGTTGTGAATACTGTACACAGGGGTGGGGAGTGTGGTGTATGTAAATGGGTACGTTGGGGACTTTTTCCATTTGCATGCTGGTGTGAGGCAGGGGTGCCCTTTCTCTCCTCTGCTTTACATCCTCTACAAGGAACGCCTGGCTGCTGCTATAAGGTCAGACCAAGGTGACAGGGGTTTCCCAGTCCCAGGGAGTGGTGGATTGCGAGTCAAACTCTTGCAGTATGCCGACGATACTACACTGCTGCTTGACAGTGATGCATGCCTGCTGCGTGCTCTGGAGGTTTTCCATAAGTCTGGTTGAGTGACTGGTGCTCGGCTCAATCCAAGTAAGTCTGCAGAAGAGTTTTTTGGGGCATGGTCTGAAAGAACAGACACACCTGGAGGGCTCTCATTTTGCAGAGGGCCCCTTAAGATCTTAGGGGTCCTCTTGACACTGCCAATAGTGCTTCGGCACCATTAGAATTTTATAATTTGGTTTATATGTGTAGTTTATAGTCTGTCGTCAATAAACTCATGCAGTACACTATAACACGACATGTTTACAAATATTTGAGACCCATTGTGGTGCATCCTTTTATATTTTTAGCAATATTATAAGTACAAAACACCGAACATTATTATTATTATTTTTTTGTGTGTGTTTGATTTGATCGCTTCTCGGCCTTGTGGCTAAGACTGCGATCACCTCCGATTGGGTGGCATTTCTTTGCCTTTGTGGCTTTTGATAATATCACTGTTTAGGAGGAAAATTCACTTCCTGTGTAGAGTGTGCTGACTTTAAATAGTTGTGCCCGCTCTGTTTAAGGAAAAATCTGTGTTGTGTTTTCTTTTGTGCTGTTGTTCTTTGTGTCTCTCATTCAGATAAAAAAGGTAAGCCTAAACTATTGTTGTTGCTTGTTGTGCCTCCATCATGTCGACTTTTTATGCCGGCATGCGGAGGCACCACAGCATTTTTCTTTCTCTTCAAAGAAGTCGATGGTCGTTTACCATCAATATCACTACTTTGATTTCTCAGGGAAATTCATCCAAAAAATATTGGGCTTCATGGTGCATGATCTGAATTGTATTGTCTGTTGTATTATTTTATGTCCAGCTCTCATGCTGCAGTTAATTTTCATTAAATTACAGTTCAACTTTGTCCTGCGAGTGATTGTGTTCATCTGCCCCAGAGGGGCGGGCTTGACAGTCTCTCCTAAAAAACATTTACAAGCAGGGCTTTTTTACTCTGAGAAAACGTGCACACACACGGAAAAAACCATTTATCACATGCACTGGAAACGTGTCTGCTGGCACCACATCATTTTTCTGACTGCTACTTTCTCTCTTTCTTTCTCTAAACATGTGAACATTCAGCCTTTACTAAACTACATCTCACTGTTGTGCCAATAAAAACACACAAATGTGCAATTAGTGTTTGTAGTCGATGATGTGAAACCTGAGCAAGGCTGCTTGACACTGCAGCTTAATTTTGAAAGCAGAAGTGTCATGGAGAAGTGTCTCAACATGTTGTTTCCCTGGACCATTATGAGTGAGGGTTTGATACGTGATATTCGTTGGAATTTTACTCGGAAGGGTTACAGCACACACTTCATTTGATTATGGGCAGTTTATAAGATGTTACTTTCACATTTCCTAATGAAATGCACAAAACATGTAGAGTAATGGAACCTATGAGCATTTAAAGCCACAGCTCAGCCAGCATGTCCATGTGGGCCCCACCAAAAGTTAAAACTGGGCTCTTATGGGCCCCATCTGTGCTTGCCCACCTATTTACCCATTTTCAACTTATTTTCTCAGAAATTTGCAACTTTTTTTTACTGTAAGCTTACATCTTTTTCTCATAAATTTGGGATTTCTTTCCCTTGTAAATTTGCAGCTTTTTTCTCATAAATGTGTTAGTTTTACTTGTAAAATTGTGACTTTTTTCTTGCATATTTGCTAACCTTTTCTTGCAATTTTGGAACTCTCATAAATTTACCACTTTTTTATTGTAATCTTGCAGCTTTTTCTCATAAATTTTTAAAAACGTTTTTTCCTTGTAAATTTGCCATTTTCTTGTAAATTTGTGATTTTTTTTCTTGTAAATTTTGAACTTTGTCAAAAATGTAAAAAAATTTTTACTGTAAACTTACAGCTTTTCCTCATAAAGTTAGGACTTTTTTCTCATAAATTTTCAGTTTACTCATATATTTGCTACTTTTTTGTTAATTTGCAACTTTTTCTTATTTTTTCCTTCATAAATTTGCAACTTTTTTCTTGTAAATTTGCTAAATTTTTCTTATAAGTTTATCACTCTTTTCAAGCAATTTTAATTTTTTTTCTTGTAAATTTGCAACTTTTTTCCTCCTAAATTTTCACTTTTTTCTCCTAAATTTGTGACCTTTTCCTGGTAAATTTGTGACTTTTTTTCTCATAAATTTGCTACTATTTTTTTTAATGTAAATTTGTCACTTTTTTCTTATAAATTTTCACATTTTTTTCTCATAAATTTGTGATTTTTTTGTGTAATTTTGCCTGTGGCGCAAGTGTAACTGAAACCTGCTCACCCATTTTAAACCCATTTGGGACCCAGTTGAAGCTAAAGCGGGTAAACAGATTGTCTGCTCATCTGTACCACAGGTAAAGTCCATGTGGGCAAATGCAGATGGGGCCAACATGGAACCCGCTTACAAACCCACCTGGGACCCAGCCCTGATTCAACCTGTCATGGGGCCCACATGGGCATGCTGGCTGGGAGCTGATTGTCTCCCAGTCCACATGTCCACATAAATATATTTACATTTATATTCTTATAAAGGCAGTTGTCCAACATTGGTTTCTCGTACGTGTTAACATGTGGATTTGCTCTTGTATGTTACACCTCGCTCTCGCCGGTCATCAGCGCCAGCGGCGTGCACACCTGCGCCTCATCAGCAACAGACTATATAAACCCCTCTGCCTTCTGCTTCGGCCTGGAGTCGTCTGCTCGACAACGCTCCCAAATCTCCAGCGCTGTCCCGGTTCACACCGACCAGCGCATCGCTCTCCAAGCACGTAAGCTGCACTCCTCATCTTACCTTCTCTCCAGCTTCTCCCCTGTGCACAGGTGGATCTCCAGGGTGGCGGAATTCCTCCTCCTTGCCTCTCCTCAGCCTCTTTCACACCAGCACGTCGGGAGCGCGCAGCCGCGCTGTCCTCCAGGTTACAGCTGCAACGCCAACGCCAGCCACCTTCTCGCCTGCACGTGAGCAATACATTGTGGTTATTTCCCACGGGGCGTGTGACTGCAGCTAACTCTCTGCTCTGCTCTGTCCTCAGGGTTACCTGGCTGCACAGCGAGCTGTTCCGCCCTTGACGCATGCTGTTCACCCACACTACATTCACACTTCCACTCACACACTCAAACATAACCTGTTGTTTGAATAAAAGCCTTAAATCTTCCCGAGCCTGTGTGTGTGTTCCCTGAGCCCGTCATTATGTCTGTATGACTCCAGCAAAGTGGCTCAGCGGACAGCGGGCTCGCATGCCGATTTTCCACCCTCGAGGCTCGGGTGGATTTAATCGCTCATCAGCAGCAGGTAATTTTCAATCAACTCACCCAAATTGTCCAACGATTGGATTGTCTGGATCCTCCACAGGCCTTCCCTCCGGCATCTCTTGGTGGGTCAATCTCGGTTCCCTCCTCGGCTAACTCAGCTAGCTCGGGGCCGCCGACTCAACTCACTCCCATTCCAACCCCCGCGCGCTTCAGCGGGAAACTCAGTGAAGTGCGTGGGTTTCTCCTGCAGTGTGAGTCAGTGTTTCAGCGTGTTCCCGGGGACTTCCCTTCAGATCATAGCCAAATTGGGTATGTTGCAAATCTTCTGGAAGGGCGAGCGCTAGCTTGGGCTTATGCCGTCATGGTGAGGCCCAGCTATGCGAGCCTGACCTACACCCAATTCGTGCATGAGTTTAAGGAAGTGTTTGGTCATTCGGACTGAGATAACGTCTTAACCACCCGGCTGCTTAATCTCCGCCAGGGTAGCCGGTTGGCTGCCGACTACGCTGTCAACTTCTGGGTGGTTGCGACGGAAGTCGGTTGGGGCAAGGCTGCGCTCAGCAGCATCTTCGTCCGCAGTCTAAACTCATTCTTACAGGACGAGCTGGCCTCCCGGGATATGCCGGACCGGTTAACCAATCTAATTTCCCTTACCATCAATTTGGATAATAGACTGAGGGAACGGGCTGCTGAGCGGCGGGCTTCCGGCCTCTCAAGCGGAACTTCTGCCCGGGTCCCTCAGTCTCGCCCCCTGGCGTTACCCGCCCCGGGGTCCGCCACCGACACCGAGGCAATGTTGGTCGGTCGAGCTAGACTGCCACCAGCAGAAACACAGCGCCGCCGAGAGTTGGCCCTCTGCATGTATTGCGGGGGGACCAGCACTCTGTGGAGGACTGCCCGATTCGGCCAAAAGGGGATGTCCGCGAGTCGCTGTAGGGGGCCTCGCGGACGCGTCTCATTCAAATCCCCTCACTAAGTGCCTTCTCCCGGTCAGATTCTGTCATAACTCCATGGGTCACGTCACACACACACACTGGTGGACTCGGGGGCGGAACAGAGTTTCATTTCACAAAGCCTGGTAACCCGCTTGGGCATTCCCTGCCAAGTGCTGCCAGTCCCTATTAACTTGGTCACTCTCGCTCATACGCCTTTAGTGAAAGTCACCCACAGAACCAAACCGGTCCCAGTAATCATCTCCGGCAACCATAGGGAGGATCTCAGCCTGGTTGTTTTACCCACCTCGGCTTCTCCTGTCATCCTGGGTTACTCCTGGCTGCGGCTCCATAACCCCACCTTCGACTGGCAGTCCGGCAGCGTCCTCTCCTGGAGTACCTTCTGCATGAGCTCCTGCCTTCAATCTGCTGCCTGTGCTCCGTCGTTGCTGCTCCCAGCGCCTGACTCGCCGCCTCCGGATCTCTCCCTGGTACCTCCGGAGTTCCACGACCTAGGGCTGGTTTTCAGTAAGTCAAAAGCACTGTCTCTCCCCCCCCCCCACCTCCCCTATGACTGCGCCATTAACCTCCGCCCGCGGGCGTCGTTACCATCTGGTCGCCTCTACAGCCTGTCAGCCCCAGAGCGTAAGGCCATGGACGCTTATATTAAAGAGTCGCTCAGCGCAGGCATCATCCGGCCATCCTCGTCCCTGGTTGGAGCCGGATTCTTCTTCGTGGGTAAGAAGGACGGGTCCCTGTGCCCGTGTATTGACTTCCGGGCGCTCAACGACATCACTATAAGGGACAAGTACACACTGCCCCTGATGGACTCGGCCTTCAACTCCCTCCAGGGGGCCACCTGGTTCACCAAGCTGGACCTGCACAGTGCGTACCACCTCGTTCGGATCCGGGAGGGTGATGAGTGGAAGACGGGGTTCCGGACGCCCAGCGGCCATTTTGAGTATCTGGTCATGCCGTTTGGGCTCACCAACGCTCCGGCCTACTTCCAACGCCTTATCAATGACGTTCTTCGGGATTTCCTGGGGGTCTTCGTGTTAGTATATCTGGACGACATCTTGATCTTCTCCCGGACCAGAGAGGAGCATCAGGTCCATGTGAGGCGGGTCCTTCAGCGCCTTCTGGAGAACAGGCTGTACGTGAAAGCAGAGAAGTGTGAGTTTTACACCAACCAGACCTCCTTCTGAGGGTTTGTCATTGCTCACAATCAAGTTTTCCCTGACCTAGTCAAGGTCAAAGCGGTGGTGGAGTGGCCTACTCCCTCTTCCAGGAAGCAGGTGCAACAGTTTCTTGGCTTCGCCAACTTCTACTGCCACTTCGTGCCGAAGTACAGCGCCATCGCCGCTCCCCTGACCCGCCTCACCTCCCCCAAGGTGCCTTTCCAGTGGACCGAGGATGCTGCGTCGGCCTTCAAGATCCTGAAGACGGAGTTCGCTTCCTCCCGGGTCCTCACCGAGGTGGACCCGGCCCTCCAGTGCCTGGTCGAGGTGGACGCATCCGACACGGGGGTGGGGGCAGTGCTTTCTCAGCGCTCACCTGCGGATGGGCAGGTGCGTCCCTGCGCCTTCTTCTCCCAACGCCTCTCCCCTGCTGAACGGAATTACGACGTCGGGGATAGGGAGCTCCTAGCGGTGAACCTAGCTCTTCAGGAGTGGCGCCATTGGCTGGAGGGGGCAGCCCAATCGTTCGTGGTCTGGACCGACCACAAGAATTTGGAGTACCTGAGGACGGCCAAGCGCCTGAATGTCCGCCAGGCGTGCTGGTCGTTGTTTTTTGGCCGCTTCAAATTCACCATCACTTACCGGCCCGGGGTCCAAGAATGGGAAACCGGATGCGCTGTCCAGACAGTTCGAGCCTGAAGACCCAGAGGATCGAGAACACACCATCCTACCCTACTCGTGCGTCGTGGGGGCCGTCTCATGGGGGATCAAGGCCAAGGTCCGGAAGGCACAGGAGGCTGAACCCGATCCTGGCGGCGGTCCGGTCGGGAGACTATTCGTCCCTTCTTCAGTCCGGGGTGACGTCATCCATTGGGCTCACACATCTAAGTTCGCCTGTCATCCTGGTATCTCCCGGCTGGTGGAGCTCCTCCAACGGTCCTTTTGGTGGCCTGGCCTTAGGAGTGATGTCACCAACTACATCTGTGCCTGTCCCCAGTGCGCAACGGGTAAGACCTCCACATCCCCCCCAGTGGGTCTCCTCCGTCCACTACCGATCCCCGGGAGGTCTTGGTCCCATGTGGCTCTGGACTTCGTCACCGGTCTCCCCAAGTCCAACTCTTATGACACCATCCTGACCATAGTTGACCGGTTCTCCAAGGCGGCCCATTTCATGCCTCTCCATGGGCTCCCTTCGGCGCGAGAGACGGCCGAATTGTTGATCCAACACGTCGTCAGGTTGCATGGGATCCCGGTAGATGTCGTCTCGGATCAGGGGCCCCAGTTTGTGTCCAAGGTGTGGAAGTCCTTCTGCAACGCACTGGGGGCCACGGTGAGTCTGTCCTCCGGTCACCATCCTCAGACTAATGGCCAGTGTGAGTGTACTAACCAGGAGTTGGAGGCAGCCCTGCGCTGTGTCACCTCTTCCAGCCCCTCCTCTTGGAGCACCTGCCTACCCTGGGTCGAGTACGCCCATAATTCCACCTTATCCTCAGCCATCGGTATGTCCCCCTTCTGGGCATCCCTGGGGTATGACCTGCCTTTGTTCCCTGAGGAGGAGAGTGAGGTGGCGGTCCCATCTGTCCAGGCTCATCTGAGGCGCTGCCGGTGTATTTGGACCAAGACGCGCCAGGCGCTTTTACGCACGACGGAGCGCAATTCTCGTGTTGCCAACCGCCACAGGAGGGCCGCTCCTGAGTATCAGGTGGGTCAACGTGTTTGGCTGTCTACTAAGGACATTAAATTGAAGGCTGAGAGGAAGAAGCTGGCGCAGGGCTTCATCGGGCCTTTTTCTATCACTAAGATAATCAATCCGGTGGCTGTGCATTTGGCTCTCCCCCCCCTCCCTCCGGGTCTGCCATACGTTTCACGTCTCGCATATTAAACCTGTGTTGTCTGACCCTCTTTGTCCTCCTCCCAAAACCCCTCCTCCCCCCAGGATGATTGACGGTGATCCAGCATGGGGTGTCACGGCCATCCTGGATGCCCGCCGCCGTGGCCGCGGTCTCCAGTACTTGGTGGATTGGGAAGGGTATGGCCCTGAGCACAGATCCTGGGTGCCCCCGTCCTGGGTGCTGGATAAGAACCTCATCACGGAGTTCCACCGGGCACACCCAAGTAAGCCAGCTCCGGGAGGCGCTGCTCGTGGGGGGAGTACTGTTACAACTCGCTCTCGCCAGTCATCAGCGCCAGCGGCGCGCACACCTGCGCCTCATCAGCAACAGACTATATAAACCCCTCTGCCTTCTGCTTCGGCCTGGAGTCGGCCTTAAATCTTCCCGAGCCTGTGTGTGTGTTCCCTGAGCCTGTCATTATGTCATTGTGCTCTTCACACCCTCCAAGTCCATTTGTTTTTTCAATTTACTTAAAAAATTCATCAATTCATCTTCAAAACACATACATAGAGTATGTTCTATTACATTTAAATAATAGCTGCTTACATAAATCAATATCAGTCGTTATTATAAAAAAATACATAAAAAAATCAAAAATGGAATGACACACCCCTTTTCCACACCCAAGGTGTTCATTAAATGCCTGTGATGTGCTTTGGTCAAAGTTGCTAGCCATTAGCATGCGACCGGCATTTCTCCCCAGAGAGTTCTCACGTCATTGTGATTGCAATCTACGTATGTACCCCCATCCGCAAGCGCTGAGGCAGCATGTGATGTCATCCACACAGTCAGCAGCAGGCTGCAGACACAGCACCCAAATGCTCTCCAGCTCATCTCTGATGATTTTAACCATACTTCCCCATCCTCCGCTCTGCCACTTTTACCCAGTATGTCACGTGCCTCACCAGAGACAATAAAACACTGGACTTATTTTATGCAAACACCAAGGAGGCATACACCTTATCACCCCTTACCCCCCTTGGATGATCTGATCACAACCTGGTTCACCTCCTGCCAGTGTACAAACCCCTGGTACACAGAACACCTCCCATTACCCGCACAGTGAAGATATGATCTGAGGAGGTGGAAGATGCTCTGAAGGACTGTTTTGAATCCGCTGCATGGGAGCAGCTCTGGAATCCACACAGTGAGGACATCGATGGCCTCACACACACTGTCACAGATTGCATCAACTTCTGTGTGGAGAACACCGTACCCACCAACACCATACAGTGTTTCTCAAACAACAAACCCTGGAGGACAAGCTGCAGCAGAGACGTCAGCAACGTCTGGAGAGGCCTCAAAACTATCTCTGGGCACCAGAATACCTCCTCCCAGGCCGTGGGGGGTTGGGAGTGGGTGAGCAACCTGAACCTGTTCTTTAAAAGGTTTGACCAACCGCCCTCTTCACCACCTGCCCACCAACCCCTGCTGCCTCCACCTTCATCTAGTCCCTCTGTCCACTGCCCTCCCTCCATCGCAGCTCTTACATCCCCCAGCTCTCAGTGCACATTCCCTGCTATTTTTCCCTCACAGACACCCCCCCCCGCAACACACAGCCCCCCTGCCTCAGTCTGTCCCTTACTAAGCTCTTTTCCACGAGCACATACTTAACTCAACTCTACTCTACTCAGCTCAACATGGTGTTGTTGGTTTTCCATTACAACTGAGTTCCACCTCAAGTGGGTGGCTTCTTTACAGGAAGGTGGCCCATTATTCCGTTATGTTGTTGACATGCTAACGCTTTGACAGATAAATAACATAAAAGATGCTTAAAATCACAAAACACTCACCATCTTCCCCATAAGCAGCCATCAGCTCGGAGACCTCCTGGTATAGTTTTTCATTTTGGGTTGCTCCGCTGCAGCAGGCCGACGGGGCTGAAAAGTTCATAGTTGTCAAATTTGACCAAATGTAGTTTATTTTTCAAGCGCAGGGAGCCAAGTGCTGAAACACTGATGGAAGAACTGTGTGCATTATTATTTTATATTTACTTATTTTTGTAGGTTTTTTTATTTGGGTTCTAAATCTTTTATTGGGTTTTAGACTTTTGAGTTTTTAACCTCTTTGACTAGTCTAACTTTTTAATATGACCCTTTGTGGCGGTTTGGGAAAACCCCCACAAACAGACTAAGGACAGACAGCTCACTACTCCTGGGTTTTTTCCGCTGCATGCTGTGATCTAATCTGCCATTTATGCATTTCACTGCTGTGAGGTTAATGTGCCATCCATGCATTGTGTTCATGCATCCTGTCTGTGCCTTTCAAATGCAAATGCCATACTCCCTGCTGTGAATGCCTTTCATGCATTGTTTGTAACTGGTATATAAGCTGACTGAAATCCATGCTCAATCTCTCATTCTCTCACTTCAACCTCTGCTGCAGGACACAGACTTTGTGTCCTCCTCTCCTTCTCTGAGAGCCGTGGGCTCGCTCCCAGCGCGCACGCATGGCGCTGGGAGAGTAGCTCGTGACGGCGGTATGATAATAAAACCTATTTAAAACTTCAGCATCGCTGCCTTATTTTATCATCCGCCGCACTGGTGACCCGACGCTGAAACGAACACGCTGCCAGCGAACGCAACACCCGGCGGTGATTCTCCGACGACAAGCGAACGCGGCAGCCTGACTGATCTGCCCTCCCTTCTGCTTCAGGGAGACCTCAACGCGGAGTTTCCAGGCGAAACTCCCCGGAGAACACCCACGACCGGGAAAGCTGAGCAACGTTTCATGGTGAGATCTGCACGCCTAGATCGGCACATCCACGCTGGACCGGCCGCGCTCACAGCCCCTCCACACGAGAGCGCATTCACCTCGTCCCCTCTCCACGACGGCGATCCCCATGGCCAACGGAGCACACGTGGACCTGAACGCACCATGACCGAGCAAGTGACAGAGCGTCTACTTCCCTTCACCGCTCCAACACACTGAGCAGGGATGATTAAGCTCCCTGACCCTGGTTCTCCTCTCCAGCTGGCCCACCCATCACGGAACCCCGGCGCACGCACCGGGGAGTTACGAGGACGGCGCACACCATGCACGGGACAAATACGGCTTTTCTGACCGCCTTCCTTCTGCTGCACACTGGCCCTTCAGGCTTGCTCGTTCACCTGAGGCACGCAGCTTGCTCACTGGCTTTTATGGTCTTAGCCACGGCACACAAGGGGAATTCAGCTGTCTGCGGTTCCCGAGAGCTTTAAGGTTGTGCCCGCACCTAAAGCCAACACGCCAGTCCCTCTGCTCTCATCACAGCCACCACGCAGCCTCGTCTTTTCTTCATGGCCGCTATTAATCCTTGCAGGACTTAATTGCGAGAGGAGCCAGTGACTAATTTTTCTTCTTGTGGACCTCTGCACGTTCAACGGGACAGCCCTAAGACATCGCGGACCCACAAGCAATTTTTGCGCGGCCCGGACGTTTTCATCGTCTCCGGCCGGCTTTTACTACCCCCCACCCCCCTCCACCCCCTCCTGCACAGAGCTTTTCCCTGCTCGCTGCCCAAGCTGGACTATCGAGGTCTCGGCCACCTGTCGAGCCCTCTGGGGGGGAGCTGTGGCGGTTTGGGAAAACCCCCACAAACAGACTAAGGACAGATAGCTCGCTACTCCTGGGTTTTTTCCGCTGCATGCTGTGATCTAATCTGCCATTTATGCATTTCACTGCTGTGAGGTTAATGTGCCATCCATGCATTGTGTTCATGCATCCTGTCTGTGCCTTTCAAATGCAAATGCCATACTCCCTGCTGTGAATGCCTTTCATGCATTGTTTGTAACTGGTATATAAGCTGACTGAAATCCATGCTCAATCTCTCATTCTCTCACTTCAACCTCTGCTGCAGGACACAGACTTTGTGTCCTCCTCTCCTTCTCTGAGAGCCGTGGGCTCGCTCCCGGCGCGCACGCATGGCGCCGGGAGAGGAGCTCGTGACGGCGGTATGATAATAAAACCTGTTTAAAACTTCAGCATCGCTGCCTTATTTTATCATCCGCCGCACTGGTGACCCGACGCTTAAACGAACACGCTGCCAGCGAACGCAACACCCGGCGGTGATTCTCCGACGACAAGCGAACGCGGCAGCCTGACTGATCTGCCCTCCCTTCTACTTCAGGGAGACCTCAACGCGGAGTTTCCAGGCAAAACTCCCCGGAGAACACCCACGACCGGGAAAGCTGAGCAACGTTTCATGGTGAGATCTGCACGCCTAGATCGGCACATCCACGCTGGACTGGCCGCGCTCACAGCCCCTCCACACGAGAGCGCATTCACCTCGTCCCCTCTCCACGACGGCGATCCCCATGGCCAACGGAGCACACGTGGACCTGAACGCACCATGACCGAGCGAGTGACAGAGCGTCTACTTCCTTTTACCGCTCCAACACACTGAGCAGGGATGATTAAGCTCCCTGACCCTGGTTCTCCTCTCCAGCTGGCCCACCCATCACGGAACCCCGGCGCACGCACCGGGGAGTTACGAGGACGGCGCACACCACGCACGGGACAAATACGGCTTTTCTGACCGCCTTCCTTCTGCTGCACACTGGCCCTTCAGGCTTGCTCGTTCTCCTGAGGCACGCAGCTTGCTCACTGGATTTTATGGTCTTAGCCACGGCACACAAGGGGAATTCAGCTGTCTGCGGTTCCCGAGAGCTTTAAGGTTGTGCCCGCACCTAAAGCCAACACGCCAGTCCCTCTGCTCTCATCACAGCCACCACGCAGCCTCGTCTTTTCTTCATGGCCGCTATTAATCCTTGCAGGACTTAATCGCGAGAGGAGCCAGTGACTAATTTTTCTTCTTGTGGACCTCTGCACGTTCAACGGGACAGCCCTAAGACATCGCGGACCCACAAGCAATTTTTGCGCGGCCCGGACGTTTTCATCGTCTCCGGCCGGCTTTTACTACCCCCCACCCCCCTCCACCCCCTCCTGCACAGAGCTTTTCCCTGCTCGCTGCCCAAGCTGCACTATCGAGGTCTTGGCCACCTGTCGAGCCCTCTGGGGGGGAGCTGTGGCGGTTTGGGAAAACCCCCACAAACAGACTAAGGGCAGATAGCTCGCTACTCCTGGGTTTTTTCCGCTGCATGCTGTGATCTAATCTGCCATTTATGCATTTCACTGCTGTGAGGTTAATGTGCCATCCATGCATTGTGTTCATGCATCCTGTCTGTGCCTTTCAAATGCAAATGCCATACTCCCTGCTGTGAATGCCTTTCATGCATTGTTTGTAACTGGTATATAAGCTGACTGAAATCCATGCTCAATCTCTCATTCTCTCACTTCAACCTCTGCTGCAGGACACAGACTTTGTGTCCTCCTCTCCTTCTCTGAGAGCCGTGGGCTCGCTCCCAGCGCGCACGCACGGCACCGGGAGAGGAGCTCGTGACGGCGGTATGATAATAAAACCTATTTAAAACTTCAGCATTGCTGCCTTATTTTATCATCCGCCGCACCTTCTCTCTTATCTCCTTATTTTTTCCCTTATCTCTTTGTCCTATGTCCTGATTGGTGGAGCCTTGAGTACTTTTATCATGTTTATAGTCAGCTTCATGTGTGCCTGTGTTTGTGTTCATGTTGAATGTAATTGTGGTTTGTAAGTATGGATGTCACCTGACTGCAAAACAAATCTACCTACGGGTACAAATAAAGTAACCTGAACCTGAACCTGAACCGACGGGGAGACTGTTGAAAAATAACCACATTTGGTCAAATTTGACCACTATATGAACTTTACAGCCTATGAACTTTTCAGCTGTGGCGCTGGTGGAGCATTCCGAAATGAAATACCAGGAGGTCTCCAAGCTGATGGCTGCTCACGGGGAAGATGGTGAGTGTTTTGTGACGGTGAGTAGCCATTTATTTAGTTGATTATGACAGAAATAAAAAAAAAAAAAACCTCACAGCCGAATTTACAAATGGTGGTTTTGAATCTTGTGAAGACATCGCTCTCATCCACTGACATTACACCCTGGCCAATCAGTGGCCTGCAATCTGTTGACATCACATTTTCAGCTCGACTTAGCACGGTTGGAACCTCACTGAAGTAGGTCCCAAAAAAGTACCTAGTATCAGGTACCAGGCACTAATAGAAAATGCTGCAAACTGTGTAGAGTCAAGGCGAGTAGGGCCGAGTAGGTACTAGTGGAAAAGGGGCTTAAGACCAAGGTGAGAGTTGAGCTTAAGAAGATCAAAGTGAGCAAGGCTGCAGGTCCGGATGGCATCACCTCGAGGCTCCTCAAGTCCTGTACAGACCAGCTATGCAGGATCGTGGAGCACATCTTCAATGTGAGCCTGAAGCTAAGGAGGGTACCACAGCTGTGGAAAACATCCTGCGTGGTACCCGTTCCGAAGACTCCACACCTCAAGGACCTGAACAGCTACAGACCAGTGGCCCTCACATCACACCTAATGAAGACCCTGGAAAGGCTGCTCCTAGCCCACCTCCGCCCCCTGGTTGGACCAGCGATCGACCCACTTCAGTTTGCCTACTAGCATGGCATCGGGGTGGAGGATGCATTCATACATTGTTCCCTTTCCCACCTGGAGAAGCCTGGGAGCACTGTGAGGATCATGTTCTTTGATTTTTCCAGTGCTTTCAGCACCATCCAACCAGTGATTCTGTAAGTGTGGTAACGTATCGTCAATTCCTGTTTTGCTGTCTGTCTGTGTGGTTTGCTCTCCTCACTCTCCTGAGCTTTGGGCTAGCCACTAGCGATGGCTACTAGCTCTCCTTCCTCTCCTCCTCTGGTGTGCTCTCTCTGTCAGATGTTTAGCTACACCTCTGCGTCTTTTAGTGATGACGGTAAATGTAATAAATGTTGTCTTTTTGAGGCGCTCGAGGCGAGGTTGTCTGATTTGGAATCCCGGCTCCGCTGCATTGAAACACCGTCTGCGCCAGTTACTCTCGACGGACGCCCCTTAGCTGCAGCGGAGCTAGCTAGCATAGCTAACCCCGTTAGTGGTCCTCCGGCTCTCCTCAGCAGCGAGGAGACTGGGTGGGTGACAGTGAGAAGGAAGCCTAGTCGCAAAGCCCCGGTACACCTCCAACCTGTTCACGTTTCTAATCGTTTTTCCCCGCTCAGCGACACACTCGCTGAGGAAAAAACTCTGATCATTGGCGATTCTGTAGTCAGAAATGTGAACCTAGAGACTCCAGCGGCCATAGTCAAATGCATTCCTGGGGCCAGAGCAGGCGACATCGAGTCAAATTTGAAAATGCTGGTTAAAAGTAACTGTAAATACTCCACAATTGTTATTCACGCTGGCATTAATGACATCCGTCTCCGGCAGTCGGAAGTCACGAAACTTAATGTAGAATCGGTGTGTGACTTTGCCAAAACAATGTCGGACTCTGTAGTATTCTCTGGGCCCCTCCCCAATCTGACCAGTGATGACATGTTTAGCCGCTCGTCATCCTTGAACCGCTGGCTGTCTGTGCAGTGTCCTGCAAATGACGTGGGCTACATTGACAATTGGAGCTCTTTTTGGGGAAAACCTGGTCTTATGAGACGAGACAGCATTCATCCCACTTTGGATGGTGCTTCTCATTTATCTAACAATCTGGCATCTTTTTTGTCCAAATTTCCAAAACCTTGACTACTCAGAGTTGGGACCAGGAAGCAGAGTCGCAGTCTTACACGCCTCTCTGCAGCTCCTCTTCATCCGCCACTCCTCAACTTAGCCACTGTCTTCCCCATCAGAGAATCATTGTCTGCTCCCTCCAAAGTAAATAAAAATATAATATATAAGCATCCCAAAGTGATTAAGCAAAAAATTGGTAAAACTCAAATTAAACATAAAGCCTCTAAATTGAATGATTTGGCCTCTGTTCCTCCTCGTAATTTAAAAATTAAATGTGGTTTATTAAATATTAGGTCTCTAACTCCCAAGTCTCTGTTAGTCCATGATCTGTTAATTGATCATCAGATTGATTTAATTTCCCTTACAGAGACTTGGTTAGGGCAAGAGGATTATGTTGGTTTAAATGAATCAACTCCCTCTGGTTATTTAAACTGTCAAAATCCCAGAAGTTCTGGTCGTGGAGGAGGAGTAGCAACAATTTACCATTCCAAATTACTAGTTAATGTAAAGCAAAAAACATGTTATAATTCCTTTGAGGGCCTGGTCCTCAGTATTGGGCACTTTAGCAATCTTAGGTTAAACCCAATTTTATTTGCCATAGTTTATTGTCCCCCATCAACCTACTCAGAATTTTTATCCGAATTTGCTGATTTCTTAGCTGATTTAGTGCTGAAATCTGATAGAATAATTATAGTAGGGGACTTTAATATACATGTGGCTGTAGATAGTGACTGCCTTAATGTGGCATTTAATCCAATATTAGACTCGATTGGGTTTTCTCAGAAAGTAGGAAATTCTACTCATTACCTCCATCATACATTGGACCTTGTTCTGACACATGGCATAGAAATAGAAAATCTTGTAGTGTCTCCTCATAACCCTGGACTGTCAGACCATTGTCTGTTAACCTTTGATTTTACTATTTCTGACTATTTGGCTCCTAAAGAAAAATATTATTACAGTAGATGCCTCTCAGATGATGCTGTTACCAAATTTATGCAGATTGTTTCCTCTATGCCATGTGTCAACACAACGGAAATAAGCTATAGACAGCTTGCTCCTTCTGTAATTGATAGCATGGTAGATAGTGTTACAGTTTCTCTGTGTCAGACTCTAGACTTGGTGGCCCCCTTAAAAAAGAAAAAGTCTAATCAGAGATTTCTAACTCCTTGGTTCAACACAGAAACTCGTAGCTTAAAACAGAAGACTCGTCAATTAGAAAGAAAATGGCGCTCCACTAATTTAGATGAAATCTATTTAGCTTGG
The DNA here is from genome assembly GCA_020510985.1 of Pholidichthys leucotaenia. Classification (NCBI taxonomy): domain Eukaryota; kingdom Metazoa; phylum Chordata; class Actinopteri; order Cichliformes; family Pholidichthyidae; genus Pholidichthys; species Pholidichthys leucotaenia. The sequence continues at coordinate 43,476,141 of CM035847.1, read as the reverse complement.
AGAAATCATCTTTTAATTTATAAAAAATCTCTTACAAAAGCTAGAACGAGTTATTATTCTGCATTAATAGAAGAGAACAAGAATAATCTCAGGTTTCTTTTCAGCACTGTAGCCAGGTTGACAAAGAGTCAGGACTCTGTCAATCCTAGCATTCCCTTAGAGCTTACTAGTCAGGACTTTATGAACTTTTTCAATAATAAAATTTCATCCATCAGAGATAAAATCAATCAGATTCTTCCCACAGTTAACTTAAATACTGTAACTACTACAACTCCTTCAATTGATGTCTGTCTTGATGAGTTTACTCCAATGGACCTTTGTGAGTTAGACAAAATAGTTTCCTCATCCAAACCTTCAACTTGTCTTTAAGACCCTATTCCTACCAGGTTATTTAAAGAAGTCTTCCCACTTATTGGTAGCTTTATTCTTCATATAATCAATTCTTCATTAACTTTAGGCCATGTACCGCAGGCTTTTAAAACGGCTGTAATTAAACCCTTACTCAAAAAGCCAACGCTAGATACAGGAGCTTTAGCTAACTATAGACCAATCTCTAATCTCCCTTTCATTTCAAAAATCTTAGAAAGAGTTGTTGCTATGCAATTATCTGACCACCTGCAGGGAAATGGTTTACTTGAAGAGTTTCAATCTGGGTTTAGAATCCATCATAGTACTGAAACAGCCTTAGCGAAGGTCACTAATGACCTCCTCATCGCATCTGATAATGGACTGGTTTCTGTACTTGTCCTTTTAGACCTTAGTGTAGCTTTTGATACTATCGATCATAATATTCTACTTGATAGATTAGAACACTGTATTGGACTTAATGGAACTTTGTTGCAGTGGTTTAGATCTTATTTATCTGATAGGTTCCAGTTTGTTCATGTAAATAATGAGTTTTCTTTCAACTCAAAGCTTAGTCATGGAGTTCCACAGGGATCTGTGCTAGGCCCTAGTCTTTTTAGTTTATATATGCTTCCGTTAGGCAACATTATTAGAAAGCACTGTATATATTTTCATTGTTATGCAGATGACACACAATTATACCTGTCAATGAAGCCAGATGATAGTAATCAATTAGCCAAGTTAGAAGCCTGTCTTAAGGAAATCAAAGCTTGGATGGCTTGTAATTTCCTGCTATTAAATTCAGATAAGACTGAAGTCATTCTTGTTGGTCCAAAAAACCTTAGAAATACCTTTCCAAATCAAACTTTCAGTTTTGATGTGATTACTCTTTCTCTTAATAGCTCTGTGAGGAACCTTGGAATTATTTTTGATCAAGATCTGTCCTTCAATTCACATATTAAATTTGTTTCTAAGACTGCCTTCTATCATTTGCGTAATATTGCCAAGATTAAGAGCATCTTGTCTCAGAGTGATGCTGAGAAACTGATCCACACTTTTGTTAGCTCGAGATTAGATTATTGTAATTCTTTATTATCAGGCTGTCCTAAAACATCTTTAAAAAGTCTTCAGCTGATCCAAAATGCTGCAGCAAGAGTTTTAACAGGTACTAGAAAGAGAGATCATATCTCTCCGGTTCTGGCCTCCCTTCATTGGCTTCCCATAGAGTTTAGAATTAAGTTTAAAATCCTTCTTCTTACTTACAAAGCTCTAAACAATCAGGCTCCTTTTTATTTAAAAGATCTGATACTACCGTATTATCCTAACAGAGCACTACGCTCCCAAAATGCAGGTTTACTTGTAATACCTAGAATCTCCAAAAGTACAATGGGAGGCAGAGCCTTCAGTTATCAAGCTCCTCTCCTGTGGAACCAGCTGCAAATCTGGATTCGGGAGTCAGACTCGATCTCTGTTTTTAAGAATAGGGCTAAAACCTACCTTTTTGATATAGCCTACAATTAGGGAGGGATCATGTGTTTCTGAACCCTCCCTTAGTTATGCTGCTAATAGGTTTAGTCAGCCGGGGGACCTCCAATAATGCACTGGGCCTCACTCCTTTCTTCACTCTCAATGAAATATATATATATTTTTTTGCTGGTCATTAACATCTGTTTGTTCTCTCCCATAGATTGAGTCCCCATCGTGCTGTTTGCTCTCTACATGTCTGTTCTTTTCTTCTTCTCTGTCCCCTCATCCCCCAGCCAGTCGCAGCAGATGACTGCCCCTCCCTGAGCCTGGTTCTGCTGGAGGTTTCTTCCTGTTAAAAGGGAGTTTTTCCTCTCCACCGTCGCCAAGTGCTTGCTCACAGGGGATCGCCTGATTGCTGGGATCTTTCTGCAACTGTGGGGGTCCCCCCTACAGTTGATAGTGCTATGAGATGACTGTTGTTGTGAAATGGCGCTATATAAATCAAGTTGAATTGAATTGAATTGAATTGATTTGATTCTGAGGGACAAGCTGCTGTGTGCAGAGGTGGACCAGCACCTGTCATTGTGGATCCTGGATTTCCTTACATACCAACCATAGTTTGTGAGGACCTGGGACTGTGTGTCTGAAACCATCATCTGCAGTGTGGGGGCCCACCAGGGAACAGTTCTGGCTCCCTTCCTGTTCATTATCTACACTACTGACTTTATCAATCAATCAATCAATCAATCAATCAATCAATCAATCAATCAATCAATCAATCAATCAGACTTTATTTGTATAGCACTTTTAAAACATTAGATGCTGTGCAAAGTGCTTTACATAGATAAAAACAACAGACACATTTAATTACATATTTTACAAGATACATCCCCACCCCTTCCAACCCTCCCATAAACATACCCACAAGCACAACACACAGGCACATACATCACCCCCTACTTCTCTTATACACATACGTATAAAATAAGAGACATTGCTCGGCACCAAGGCACCATGTGAAGGGGCAATCATTCTGTGGAGCCCCCCATGCCAGGACACCACACAGCCAGTCACTGCAGAAGGCGCCACAAGGGCCGCCCCAACCAGGACAGGCCGGGGCCCACACCACAGCTGTAGGAAGTGGTATAAAGCCCCCACCCACCCAAGCTAGAGCGACCCACGAGACCAACACCCCTGCAGATGGGCCAGGCAGCATCCGGCATGAGGGGCCCCACTGAGGAAACACTGGAGCTAAAACATATAAATACAAAATAAAACTAAGAACACAAAGAGCAAAGGGAACTAAAGACCCATACTTAGAAACTGAGCTAAGAACACATCAAAATAAGAAAATCTAAAAGCAAATGGAGTTAATAAGAATGTAAAAACAATGGAACATAAATGACTACTTCAATAATAGTTAAACGGTTTGTTAAAAGCCAAAATTTAAAAAGGTACAAACAGAAGTAAGCACACATAAAAACAGAAACTAAAAACCCATACTTAAAAAAAAAAAACTGAACTAAACACATCAATAAGAAGGTGAGAAACTCTAAGAACAAATGGCACCAAAAAGAACATAAAACAATGGAACATAAATGACTACTTCAGTAATAGTTAAACAGGTTTATTTAAAGTCAAATTTAAAAGGTGGGTCTTGAGCCTGTTCTTAAAAGCATCTATTGACTCTGCAGCCCTGAGGCTCTGGCAGGCTGTTCCACAGATGAGGACCGTAATAGTGAAAGGAAGCTTCACAAAGGTCTTGGTCTTGACTTTGGGAACCATTAAAAGGCCAGTACCAGAGGACCTCAGGGTTTGCGGGGGCTCATAAGATAAGAGCAACTCAGATAGATAAGAAGGCTCAAGACCACTGAGGCATTTAAAAACTACTAAGAGAACCTTAAAATCGATCCTAAAACGCACGGGGAGCCAATGCAGCGATTCTAAAACTGGTGTAATACACACCCACCCCTTGGTCCTCGTTAACACTCGTGCTGCTGAATTTTGGAGCAGCTGGAGATGTGATATTCTTTTTTGAGGAAGACCAGAGAGCAGGGCATTACAACAGTCTATACGACTAGTAATAAAAGCATCCATCACGACCTCCATGCTGGCAAGAGAGAGAAAAGGGCAGACTCTGGCTATATTCCTAAGATGGTAAAATCTGATTTTTGTTACATTTTTAATGTGTGAAATAAAATTAAAGTCAGAGTCTAAAAGAACGCCCAGGTTCTTGACACAATGTGTAGGTTTTAGACCTAGCAATTTTGGTAGAAGTTTCTCTCTCTTGTCTTCAGGACCAATGATTAAAACTTCTGTTTTGCCCTGGCTGAGCTGTAGGAAGTTCTCTGCAATCCTGGACTTTAGATCTAAAATACAGTTCAAAAGGGCATTAATTGTTTTTTTTTGTCATCAGGAGACGTGGCAATGTACAGTTGAGTATCATCAGCATAGCTATGAAAATTGATGCCATGTCTCCTGATAACATCCCCAAGTGGTAACATATAAAGATTAAAAAGAATTTGCCCAAAATTGAACTTTGGGGTACCCCACACTTGATTTCATGGATTGCCAAAGAACATGCATCCATACTTAGAAAATAATGGAGATCTGTGAGATAGGGATGAAACAATTCAAGAACAGCACCTGAGAGGCCCACCAGGTGTTTGAGTCTGCTTAATAAAATGTGGTGATCTGCTGTATCAAAGGCAGCGCTGAGATCCAGCAACACCAGGACTGACAGTTTGTGGGAGTCCATGTTACACCTGATATCATTAACGATTTTTAAAAGGGGTGTCTCGGTACTGTGGTTTGTCCTAAAACCAGATTGAAATTTCTCAAGAATGTTGTGGTCCATAAGCAAATTGTTTAACTGGATAAAGACATTTTTTTCTAAAACTTTACTTAAAAATGGTAAGTTGGATACAGGTCAATAGTTACTGAAGATATCAGGGTCTAAATTGCTCTTCTTCAAAAGGGGCTTCTTCACCACAGCCATTTTAAAGGCAGCGGGGAAAACACCAGTCTGAAGAGAGCAATTTATAATGTTTAAAATCTCATGCTCGAAGAATCCATAAAATGTTTTAAAAAGTGATGTGGGAATCGGATCAAAAAGGCAGGAGGTCAAGTTTACCTGGGAAAAAAACTCTACCAAGCATCTTAGCATCAACCAGGGCAAAACAGTCCAGCATTTCCTCAGCTAAAGGTGAGTCCAAGATCCCAATAAAAGCAGTCTTCTGGTCAGATAAAATGTTGGATCTAATAGAATCAACCTTGCACCTTAAGTGGTCTCCAAAACTCTCACAGAGAGAGTCGGATGGCAGGTTTGTGTTTTTATTAAAATCTGGGTTGATTAAGTGATCAACTGTTGCAAAAAGGACTTTAGGGTTATTGTTATGGGTTGTCAGATTGTCTTTCTGTCAGGCATATATAGTTCAAATGTCACTGAACTTAGTTTCTTAGAAATTTCATAAGGCCCCTGCCATCGAGCCAACAGCTTACTGTCACAAGAAGGCAAAAGTAGCAACACCTGCTGACCTGGGTAAAAAACCCTCTTTCTGGCCTTCTTGTCATACCATGTCTTTTGTTTATCCTGCGCTGCCCTCATGTGCTCCTGAGCCAGAGGAGTCACTTGATCCAGTTTTTGCCTCATTTTAATAACATATGCCACCACATTGTCTTGATCACTCGGTGGACTCTCCCAGTGCTCCTTTAATAAATCCAGTGGACCCCTCACCTGACGACCATATAGTAGTTCAAAAGGTGAGAATCCTGTTGAAGCCTGGGGCACCTCCCGATAAGCAAACAGCAAGTACGGTACCTATTGGTCCCAATCCGAGCCCGTATTACAAACAAATTTCCACAGCATGTTCTTCAAAGTCTGGTTAAACCGTTCTACCAGTCCATCTGTCTGAGGGTGATATGGGGGTGGTCTTAATTCCCTTAACACCCAACAGCTTATAAACCTGCTGCAACAGTTTTGATAGAAAATTTGTCCCACAGTCTGTCAGGACCTTTCTGGGTATGCCTACCCTCGGAAATAACTGAATGAGGCAGTTGGCAACCTGCCTAGCCTTGATAGACTTCAATGGGAAGGCTTCTGGGTACCGAGTAACATAGTCACAAATTACTAGAATGTATCTATTACCCGAGGAGCTTCTCTCTAGGGGGACAACTATTTCCATTCCTATTCTGTCAAACGGTGTTCCAATGACTGGTAATGGATGCAGTTGGGCACGGGCTACGACCCTAGATGATGTAATCTGACAAGTTTCACATGTTGCACAAAACTCCTTAATCTGGGTATACATTCCTGGCCACACAAACCTTCTAGCAATTCTTTGTAACGTTTTCTGGAATGCTAGATGACCTGCCCAAGGGATAACATGTCCCAGTTCCATAACTTTTTGTGTGAGGCCTTGTGGCAAAGCTATGGCCCTAACTTCACCTTGCTGTTGGTACAAAATGCCCTCTTTAATGACATACACGGCCTCAGCCAAACAATCCACTCTGCCCTGTTTCACACCCTTAATCTCAGAGACTTTGTCAAACCAAGGCTTTAGCACTGGGTCAGCTTTCTGCAGCGCAGCTATGTCAGAAGGAATGTTAAAGTCTACTGACTGGCTTAGCTGTGGTGTTTCTTCCCCCAAGTTCTGAACTGTAACCAAAACCTTGTCTCTTCTTCTCTGAGCCTTGGATTTTGGCTGCTTAATAGGGCCTGCCTCTATCCCAGAATCATAAAAAGGCAACTCCTGGAGAACACTGGCAGCCCTCTGAGCTCTAGTTGTGACCATGTTACATTCTGTTTCCACAGGTACACTTAAACTGTGCTTGATAGCGCCACCTGCCTATCCCTCCTCAGTTTGATGTTCGTCCCTAACCTGTTGTATGATGTCCAACAAAGTTGGAACATCATTGCCAAGAACAACTGGGTATGGCAAATCAGGCACAAGAGCTACAGGAAGGAGATAAGTCCCCCCCCCCCACTGTTAAATAAACCTCAGTAGTCGGGTACAACTTCTTATTCCCATGAGCACAACTGATATTTACTGTAGACTCACTCCACGAATCCCTAGGGACCAAACTGGGCAGAACAACAGTTTGAAAACAACCAGAGTCTAACAGGGCTTCTTCACACTGACCATTAAGCAACACAGTTGTTTTATACATTTCACTGAGAACTGGGGCTGAAAGAGTCGGTCTAGGAGCTGAGCATAACAATGATGGTTTACTATCCTTTATGGAAGGACATGAATACTGTGTGTGACCGATTTTATTACACTGATAACAGCGTATATCTTGACTAGAAACAAAGCGTGACTTTTTACTACCATTATGTTTGCTATTAGTGACCTGACTGGAACTGTAATACAGTCTATTTTGAGCTTGACCAACCCTTTCACCCCCATCAAACTTACTCCGTGTGGTGAAAGAGCTGTTACAGCTGAGAGTAGGTCTCCTGCTCCCAGACCTGGCTGACAGGAAGACTTCCACAAGACAAGTAGCATCCTCTGCAGTCTTCAGGTCCCGCTCTCGTATCCAGACTCCTAGTTCCGGGTCCACCATCCGCAGAAACTGCTCCAAGATCATCAGTTCCGGAATGTCTTTTACCATTGAGGTCTGTAAACAGGTCTTTTAAATGTACATAAAGTTCACGGGGGTTTCGTCCTGATGAATGTCCAGGGCGCAAAACCTTCTCCTATAAGTGTCGGGTGTTATTTCATACTTAGTTAAAATTGCTTCCTTCATTTTATCATAGTCTTCTGTGTCTGCGATGTCCATGAGCACATATGCACTACGTGCTTTACCTGTGAGCAGTGGAACTAACTGAATAGCCTACTCTTCTTTACGCCAGCGGCAGACCATAGCAATCCTCTCAAACATCGCCAGATAATGCTCGATATCGTCGCTGGGAGAGAGCGGATTCAGCCTGGGCTCGTGGTGCATCTGCGTTGTCCTCAGCTGCACCTGCAGCAGTAGCTCCTCCTGCGGGCCGACCTGACTGGCCGTCTCCCTGGGGTCTTCCCCCGAAGCGTCAACGTTACCGCTGCTTTCAGCCTGGCTCCCATACTCCTCTCTCAACTCCGTCACCTGTGACTGCATCTGGCCAAATTGATGCTGCATAGTCTGCCACCTTTGTTCTTGAAGAGAGGCTTCTTCCTCCAACTGATGGTCTCTGACTGTCAGTGAACGCACCACGGACTTCACCAAGCTCGCCAATTCCTCCAGCTTGTCCAGTCCACTGGCGCCTTGCTCCTCAGTTGCCATACCTGCTTCAAAGTCCTCTAATTGCTCTTGTTGTTTTTTCATATTCCTTTTAGCCATCACTCCTTCTAACCCGTGTTATCACTTCTTACTTTGACAACACCTTCTTGACCAAACGTCACATAGTCCGCTTAAATTTGACACCAGTTGTCATACCTTCTGCTTTTTTTCCTCCATAGCGCGGTGGGAGTGGAAAATTTCTGACACCACTCATCAGACTGCGCTTTTCTTCTTCACCACAGCCATGAAAACGGACCACTTCTGACACCAATGTCAGATTGCCAAGCGGTCAAGGCACACCAGAGAAGAGCGGAGGCTTCCAAAAGTTTGCAATCAGCAATTTTATGTTTTATTCCAAAAATACTTCACAGGCAACAACTCCAATGAACATCCGACACCCACCCCAAACCAAATGAAAAACACCTGTAATATACTTAGTGAGATAATCAATCTAATTGGAACATACCACAATCCCAGGTAAGACGATAAACATTTCATATTCCCACATATACCCAATAACATCTAAAAGAGACATAAATACATAAATACTTTCCCACAATATTTACAGAATAAATAAACACCATAAATAACACCATAAATAATACCATAAATAGTTTAAACCCCTATTTACATTTTAAATTCCCCTTTACTCAACCAAAACATACTTCCTCCTGCTGGCATCCTTTAAAAGGCCCTCAAACCCCTGAGGAGTCTTTTGGGCTCGGACATATGCTCAGACAGCTGGTCGGACGGAGAAAGACGCACACTTAGCGAGCTCGCAACGAAGATCGGACAACAGTGTTGAGACATGAAATTTTTTGGTCCACAGCGTCGGATGGTTAGATCTCCGAGAGAGGGCCAGAGAAATTTGTCGGTTGGTTTGGCAAGGAGATCGGGTGACGGGACAGGAGTTTGTGGGTATGGGAAAATGAGGAGGAGGAGTGTGGTAAAGGAAGGTGTGGCGGGTCGGCGCAGCGGCGTTGTGAATGGGCCAGACTGGGGAGATTCTGATTTGTGGGATAGTGAAGACAGCATGGATACTGGGCAGGGAAGCGGGAAAGGGAGAGAGAAAAGGGAGAATAACTTTCCTGAAAATAATGCAAAGAAGGCTAGAAGTGGTCGTGGTGCGGAGGGAGGTGGGCAGGAAGGAGCCGAATTCAAAATTATTGTAAGGTTTGAGGATGAAAAGGGGATATCTGCAATGAGCCCAGTTAAATTGACAACAATATTGAAAAACCAGGTTGGAGAAATATGGCAAAGGTGCTGAGGGATGGAAATCTACTGATTGTATGTAGGAATGAGGAGCAAAGGGAAAGAGCTGACAAAATGAGGGAGGTTGGGCGGTTCAAAGTGAAAAGTACAAGCTTTATTGATAACGGATCTAAGTGGAACAAGGGTGTAATTTGGGGGGTGCCAATAGGAGTCACAATGGAAGAAATTAAAGCTAATTTAAAAGGGGGGGTAGTAAAAGCAGCTCGTAGACTACAGGCCACTCGAGAAGGACAGAGGAGAGACATGAGGGTGTGGTGACTGAGTTTGAAGGAGAAGTGCTCCCCAAAAGTGTAAATTTGGTTTTTTTGAGGTATGGGGTAAGAGAATTTGTTCCTAATCCAGTTTGGTGTTATAATTGCCAAAGGTTTGGACACATAATACATGTAGATGGAGAAGAAGGTGTGCAAGGTGTGGGGGCAACCATCAGTATGGAGAATGTGATCAAGAAATGCCAAAGTGTTGTAATTGTGGCAGGAGTCATAATGTAGCCTATGGAGGCTGTGAAAGAATGATGAGAGAAAGGGAAATTCAGCGAGTCAGAGTGCAGAATAAAGTCTCTTATGCCGAAGCAGTGAAAAGGACGGACCAGAGAGGAGGGAATGGGCAAAGGACTGGGGGGAAGCTGCCTGTAGGGGAAAGAGAACTGGGACGGAATGGGGAAATCCAGGTTGACCTGAAGAAGCTGGTTATTTTTATAGCAGGAGTTGTGAATGCCACAATGGAAGTTAAGTCTAAAACTGAAAGAATTAAAATAATAGTGAAAGCAGCAGCTAATCATCTTGATTTCAGTGGTTTAACTTGGGAGGAGGTGAGGAATGGGCTTAGTAACCAGACAAGTCAGGACCAAGCATCGACTGGATAGGAATTGTGATAATGGTCATTTTGATTCAATGGAATGCAAGAAGCTTGCTGGCAAATGGACAGGAATTCAAAATGTATATTCAGGAACTTTCAGACAAACCAGATGTTATCTGTGTCCAGGAGACATGGTTGAAACCCAATCTGGATTTTAAAATAGTGGAATATGTTTCTATTCGGAATGATAGAAAGGAGGGAATGGGAGGTGGGTGTGCAACATTCGTGAGGGAGAGAATTCAGTTCAGAGAGATAGGTAAAGGGGCTGAACTGGAGTACGTGGTAGTTGAAATTTGGACAAAAGAGGGGGAATTAGTTAATTAATTAATTTGTATAATCATTGGAAGAGGTTGATATTGAGTCAATTATCTCAGATGGAGGGGATAGATGGGAGCAGGGTGGTAATTTGTGGGGACTTTAATGCCCATAATATGTTATGGGGGGCAAATCATACAGACATAAATGGTGAGACTATTGAAGAACTTTTGGAAGAGAAGAATCTAGTATGTTTAAACGATGGCAGAGCAACTAGAATTGATGTACATACGGGGAGTGGTTCAGTTCTTGACTTAACTCTGGTGACTAGTAATATTGCAAGTGTGTGTGAGTGGGAGGTTTTAGAGGAGTCCTCGGTGGGAAGTGACCATTTCCCAGTGTATTGTAATTTTTTCATTTCAGCGAATAAGGTAAGTGGTAAAAAAGGGAGATGGGTTTTTAGCACTGCTAATTGGAAGTTATTTAAGTTTATTTGTGAGAGAGACCTTCCCCTAGTAGAGGTTAGTGAAGACATTGAGAGTATGGAGAAAAATATTAAAACTATTTTTCTTGAAGCAGCCAATCAGTCAATCTCTAAAAGTAAAGGGAAAAGGTTAAAGAAAGCAGTGCCTTGGTGGACAGATGAGCGCACTAGAGCTATTAAAGAGAGGAATAAGACACTTAAGGTCTTAAGAAGAACTCATAATTGGCAAAACTTGGTTAATTATAAGAGGGCACAAGCAAAAGCCAGGAAAACTATCTGGAGGGCCAAGAGAGAAAGCTGGCAGAGTTACTGAAGCACTGTAGGTAGATCAACAGCCGTGGGGGACGTGTGGAGTATGATCAAGGCTATGAGGGGAGTTAGGAGGGAATGGCAGTATCCAATACTAAAAAGTGGGGGAGTGATCGCAATAACTAATGTGGAAAAAGCAACAATGATAGCAAAGAGCTTGACTCAAATTCATAGCTCAAGCAATTTGACTGAAGAAGGTAAAAGAGGAAGAAGTAGGATGAGTTTAGTACACCCTGGGGCTCTGGAGGAAAGGTGTGACTTTAGTAGTTCTTTGGATTCTCCTTTCACTCTAGATGAAATGGAAAGGGCAGTAAACAAATCAGGACTAACATCCCCTGGGAAAGACGATGTCTGTTACATCATGGTGAAACACTTAGGGACTTTGGCAAGGAGGAAGCTATTGGAAGTCTACAACAAAGTGTGGGAAAAGGGAAAGCTCCCAACTGCATGGAAAGAGACAGTGATTGTTCCTATAAGAAAACCTGGAAAGGATCCCTCAGACCCAGCAAGCTACAGGCCTATAGCTCTAACATCGCATTTGGGAAAAATAATGAAGAGAATGATTACAGACAGAATTGCTTTTTATCTTGAAAGTAGAGGAATTTTGTCACCACATCAGAGTGGATTTAGAAAAGGAAGGGGAACTATGGATCCTGTTGTGTGTTTGGAGACAGAGGTACAGAAGGCTCAAGTAAATAGAGGGTCGGTAAGTGCAGCGTTCTTTGACGTGGAAAAGGCATATGACATGTTGTGGAAGGAGGGGCTAATGATTAAGCTAATTATGATAGGAATTTCTGGGAGAACATTCAACTGGATAAAAGACTTTTTGTTTAATAGGCACATTCAAGTTAGAGTGGGCAGAGCCTTGTCAGATAGGTACTTGGTGGAAAATGGCACCACCCAGAGTAGTGTTATAAGCCCAGTACTTTTTTCTGTTATGATAAATGATGTTTTTTCTGTTGTGAAGAATGACATTGGCCGTTCTTTATTTGCTGATGATGGGGCATTATGGAAAAGAGAGAGTAATTTTAATTATATAAGAGGGAAAATACAAGAGGCAATACAGTGATCCCTCGCTACTTCGCGCTTCACCTTTCGCGCCCTCAGTGCATCGCGGATTTTTCAAAAATATTCATCAAAAATTCAAAATTGAGAAATAATGGGCGGGCGCTAGCAGAAGGCAGGGAGACTACATGAGAACATCAGGTGTCAACACGGAGAGCCGCACAACTCTCTGTTCGCTGTCGTCGTGTTGGCTGGGCTCGGAAATCTCGCAAGCTGATTGGCCGAGACGTTTCACCCCGCAAGCTGATTGGCCGAGACGTCTCACCCACCTCCTCTCCCTGCCGAGCACCCATGAAGGGAAGGAAGACCGCATTCATTGCTTTTTATCGCTCGTGTTACTTAGTCTTGCCGCGTGGAACTTTTTGCTGTTCTCTTGTGCCATTTTGTGCGAAATAGTCTTCCCGTCGAGCCACTACGCCGCCTCCTGCAGCTTCAACTCTATCGGAAGCTGCCCTCGATGATCCTGCGCCTCCAGCACCTCACGATGAGGCGTCACCTGAGGAGCAGTAAAGCTCTCATTAACCTGTGCAGTAAATCATTTTCATCTTGAGTTACGTATCTTGTTATAAGAATAAAAGAGTTCTAAAAACATATTTATGTACACTTTGTTTACATCTACATATGTATGTACACGTACACACACACACACGTATCATATGAGAGTGAGAGAATGAACGTACGTATTGTTTATGGATGACGTCATTGGGGTGACGCTACTTCGCAGTTTTTCCACTTTTCGCGGTCGGTTCTGGAACCCATTAACCGCGATAAGTGAGGGATCACTGTACGTGCAGTGGAAGGGTGGTCATACTCTTGGGGATTTAAATTCTCTGTTGAGAAAACAAAGGTTGTAGTATTCACAAGGAAAAGGATAGCTGATGCCCAGTCAACAATGTATGCTCAGGAAATAGAACAAGTCAAAGTTTTCAGATTTCTGGGTGTCTGGTTTGATGTTAATTTTACTTGGAGGGAACGTATTCAAAAGGTGTCAGTTAAATGCAAAAAGGTACTGAATGTAATGAGGTGTTTGACAGGGACTGAGTGGGGTGCTAGTAGAGCGGCTATGAAAAACATTTATGTTGCGTTAATTAGGTCTGTATTGGACTATGGGTGTATTGTATATGGATCTGCTTCCAAAACCATGCTGAACAAGTTAGATGTCATCCAGGCCCAAGCACTGAGGATCTGCTGTGGTGCACTTAAAACAACTCCTGTTTCTGCTCTCCAGGTGGAAATGGGGGAAATGCCATCAAATGTCAGGCGCAAACAGGTGATGATGAACTATTGGGTCAATCTGCAAGGGCACACTCAAGATAAACACCCTACAGTTACAGTTTTGATGCCTTGTTGGGAAGGGGAAAAGGTTAGAAAGGAGAGTTTTGCATTTTATGCTGGGAGGATAGCCAGAGACATGAAACTATGTGACAGAACATATATTCCATCAGTTCCTTTGCCAGTCACTCCACCATGGTTTTTCTATCCAGTTTCTGTTGATTTGTGTTTTTTGGAAAAGATGCGAGGGTATAGAGAATTTGGAAACTCTGCAGTTTTAGTAGAGGATCGTTTGGGAACAATACAGTATATCACTTCTTTACACCAGTATTCACTGATGGATCAAAAGATCCTGACGCTGGTTGCACTGGCTTTGCTTTCTATATTCCTGCCTTGGAAATGTCTGTTAACAGAAGAACATCTTCCCATCTGTCTGTGTATACAGTCAAAATGTTGGCTTTGGTGACTACATTGCAGAGGATTGAGGAGCTGACAATCAAGGATGTTGTCCTTTGTTCGGACTCCAGTGCAGCCTTGCTGTCAATAAAATCAGGGTCATCTGACAGCAGACAGGACATGGTCTATGAGATGTATGAGACTCTGTATAGACTCAGAAATAAAGAGGTGGCTGTGTCGTTTATGTGGATTCCAGCTCACAGGGGGGTAAAGGGCAACGAGGCCGCAGATAAATTGGCTAAACAGGCTTTGGGGCACCGGGACGTGTAGGATATTTCATTGAGTAAATCTGAGGCAAAAACATTGATTAAAGAGTACTAGGCATAAGAATACTAGGCAGGAGTGGCAGCGTAGGTGGGACACAGAGGAAACAGGGCCACACTTGTATGCTATCCAGAGCGCGGTTGGAGTGAAGGGCAGGATGGGAACGAGAAATACAAAGGAAGAGAATATTTTATCTAGGCTAAGGATGGGGCACACTAGGTTAAACAGAACTTTGCATTTGGTAGGTAAGCACCCGACAGGGATGTGCGATTATTGTGAGAGAGAGGAAGAAAATGTGGAGCATGTCATTCTGCACTGCCAGAAGTATACCCAGGAGAGAGACAGATTAGTGGAGGGAATTAGAGAATTAGGGGTGGGTGATGCTAACTTAAGCGTGATGGTGGGGGTTGGGGTAAGGAAGTTGTTTGTTTACCTCAAAGATACAGTTCTAATTAATAGGGTATGGGGTGTTTTTGTTTTTTTTGAGGGTGTTTGGGGTACAATGTCTGGTCCACACTCCAACGCTGGATGGCAGTAATGCGCCTTTAAGTTGGGTGCCCCTGCCAAAAAAACAGAAGAAGAAGAAGAAGAAGAAGAAGAAGAGGAGTCTTTTGCCCAAACACCACCAGGAAGCATACTGGCAAAGGTACGTGGTCTTAAGATTATTTAATTGCCTCACCCAATTAACATAATTAACATTAACAATTATATCACAAAAGGGATTCAATTCACTGAAACAGATTCTGAAATTATATGTGCATTTTTACAATACAATACATGTTGACATTTGCAAATATAAATCCTTCTACTGTGGGACACAAATGCACATATCCATATCACTTCATGCTTCATATGTATACCACTTTAGGCTTCACATCTTAGACTGAACAAAGGACTGGGTCTCTTTGGAGATAACAGGAGGATGTGAAAGTTTAGGCTTTGGTATGCAAAGAGACGGCCTGGGGGGATTTTCCTGGCCACCAGAGGCTGGGGGTGGAGGTGTTAAGATCTGAAAGAAGAGGCATTGTTACTTGGGATTAAATACAATGTGACTGTGTGCTTTGAAGTTCCTGAGGTATTTAAAGGACGAATGTCTGGGTTTCTTCCTCTTTTCCTGTTTTTGCTGATGATGGAAGATGTGAATAAACCTGACTCGTGAGATAAACTCTGCCTCGTCATTTTCACATTTTCCACACTGGTGACCCTAAGACGTATCATGAGTGAAAGAAATTCCCCCGAGCCAGCCGGGTCAGGAGCTCCCAGCCAAGCGTATGCCGCTACCGTCCAGCTACCGGACTTTTGGCGAGACAACCCGCGCTCCTGGTTCCACTTGGTCGAAGCACAGTTCGCCCTCCGGGGGATAACGGTAGATGACACGAAGTTCTACCATGTGATTGCCAAGCTCGACAACCGCACGGCTCGGCATGTGCAGAGCCTTGTGGAGCAGCCACCGGCCGACGACAAATACGGCGGGTTGAAGGCTGCGCTCATCCAGCGCTTCACTCTCTCAGTCCAGGAGAGAGCGGAGAGGCTCCTGGCTCTGAACGACTTGGGAGATGGCACACCCGTTGACGTGATGGAAAACATGCTGAGCTTGAGGGGCTCAGACGGCGACAACTTCATCTTCACCCACATTTTCCTGAGAATCCTACCGTCGGCCACGAGAGCGGCCCTGGCCAGTTCGCTGTTGTTGGCCCAGCGGGACTTACGCGCGCTGGCCCAGGAGGCGCACCGGATTCTCAACGCCAGCAAACAGCGCGCGGCCACCACGGCAGTGACGGAGTTCGGCGCGACGGCCGGAGTTGGCGAGGGGCCAGAGACGGCGGTAGCAGACCCACCGACGACGGCAGCGGCGGGGGCCAAGGATCGCGGAAGAGACACCCTCTGTTTCTACCATCGCCGCTTTGCAGAGAAGGCATGCAAATGTATACCACTGTGCCAGTTCAAGCACTCGGGAAACGCCAAGACCGGGGGTCGGTAGCAGCTGTGGCCCTCGGTGAAGAGAACAAGCTGCTCTACTTGACGGATACGCGTTCGGGGAGGCAATTCCTCGTGGACACAGGCTCCCAAGTGAGTTTCATCACGCCTACCTCAGCTGACCGGCTGGCGGGTCCCGGAGGTCACGGGGCGTCAGCAGCGAATGGCTCGGAGATTAAGACCTTTGGTGAGAGGAACCTGCTTCTGTCCCTACACGGCCATACATTTGAGTGGACTTTTGTTATAGCTGCAGTGAGTTTCAATATGTTGGGGGCTGATTTTCTGTGCTCACACGGTTTGTTGGTTGATCTTGCTAACAGGCGCCTGGTTAATGCACTTTCTTTTTATTCTATTCCCTGTGCAGCCCAAGTGACCCCGCCCACAGCACAAGCCAACGTCGCAACGGCAAGCGGTAAGTTCCACACACTGCTCACTCAGTTCCCAGCACTCACGGTTCCCACATTTTCAGCAGCTGTCGCTAAACACGGAGTGGAACATTTTATTACTACCACTGGACCGCCCGTTTTTGCAAAAGCTCGGCGCTTGGATTCAGCTAAACTGACCATAGCGCGCGAGGAGTTCGCCAACCTGGAAAAGTTGGGCATCATCAGGCGTTCGAACAGCCCATGGGCTTCCTCGCTTCACATGGTCCCGAAAGCTGATGGCTCATGGCGACCTTGCGGAGATTTCCGCAGGTTGAACAACGCCACAGCGCACGACCGCTACCCAATCCCGCATATCCAAGATTTTTCCGTTCATTTGGCGGGGGCGTGCGTTTTTTCTAACATAGACTTGGTCCGCGGTTACCATCAAGTCCCAGTGCGCGCTGAGGACATACCCAAAACAGCGGTAATTACTCCGTTCGGGCTATTCGAGTTTTTGCGCATGCCGTTTGGGCTTAAAGGCGCTGCGCAGACGTTCCAACGCATGATGGACGTGGTGTTGCGCGATCTCCCCTTCGTATTCGTCTACCTGGACGACATCTTAGTAGCCAGCGCGTCCGAAGACGAACATGAAAACCACCTCACGGCAGTTTTCCGGAGGTTGGGAGAGCACGGGTTAATAATCAACCCAGCGAAGTGTCAGTTCGGGGTGACGCAGATTGATTTTTTGTGGCATCGCGTCTCCCCAGAAGGAGCGGTTCCGCTGCCTGACAAAGTGCGCGCGGTAACAAATTTTCCCCAGCCGCAAACAGTCAAGGCGTTACAGGAGTTTTTGGGAATGGTGAATTTTTACAACCGTTTCCTCCCCCGCGCAGCGCAGCTCATGCAACCATTGTATGCCGCACTAAAAAAACAAAAACCCAAAAATAAGATCGAATGGTCTCCGGAGCGAGAGCGAGCATTCTCTGAGGTCAAAACAGCCCTGGCAAACGCTGCGTTGTTAGCACATCCAGACCCAACGGCCCGCATAGCGCTCACTACTGACGCGTCAGATATGGCCATAGGGGCGGTCGTGGAGCAGCATGTAGCCGGGGCTTGGCAGCCGCTCGCCTTTTTCAGCAGGACTTTGCGCGATAGTGAACGAAAATACAGCGCATTCGACAGGGAGTTGTTGGCTCTCCACTTGGCCATTCGCCACTTCCAGTTCTGGCTGGAGGGACGCCGTTTCACTGCGTTCGTTGACCACAAGCCGCTGACATTCGCGATGGCCAAGGTTTCAGAACCGTGGTCAGGCCGGCAGCAGAGGCAGCTGGCCGCAATCTCAGAGTTTACTACCGATATTCAGCATGTGGCGGGTAAACTGAATGTAGTGGCAGACTGTCTCTCGCGTGCCTTGGTGGCCCCAGTCCGCGTAGGAATAGATTATGCAGCCATGGCCGCGGATCAGAGTAGCGACGCGGATGTGCGCGCGCTCCAGTCTGGACCAACAGGGTTAAGGCTGGAGAACAGGGTGCTGCAAGATGGTATGCCCCCCAATCTACGATGTCTCCACCGGGCGACCGCGTCCTGTGGTACCGGCTGCGTGGCGCCGCCACGTTTTTGACTCGATTCATTCTCTGGCGCACCCGGGAGTGCGTGCGTCGGTCAAAATGGTGGGAGAGAAATTTGTTTGGCCGAGCCTGCGCAAACAAGTTAGAGAGTGGGCAGCAGCCTGCATGGCTTGTCAACGAGCCAAGGTACACAGACACACGAGAGCCCCCTTGGAGCCGTTCCACATCCCGGCTAAGAGGTTCGATCATGTTCACGTGGACCTCGTAGGCCCCCTCCCGCCGTCACAGGGGTGCACACACCTTCTGACAATGGTAGACCGCACCACACGCTGGCCGGAAGTGGTCCCACTGTCGTCAACCACAGCCGAGGAGGTGGCACGTGCGTTTTTAACAGCATGGGTAGCGCACTTTGGAGTCCCGTCGGACATTACGTCCAATAGAGGTCCCCAATTTGTTTCCGAGCTTTGGTCAGCAATGGCCCGCAGCCTGGGGGTAACGATCCACCGCACAACCGCGTACAATCCGCAGGCTAACGGGTTATGCGAACGTTTTCATAGGTCATTGAAAGCGGCTCTCAGAGCGTCGCTTACGGATGCAAATTGGGTAGACAGGCTACCGTGGGTTTTATTGGGGTTGCGTTCTGCACCTAAAGAGGACTTAGAAGCCTCCCCGGCTGAGCTAGTTTTTGCGCAGCCACTTCGGCTGCCCGGGGAATTTCTCCCAGATAATCCTGCGCCAGAATGCTCCCCGGCTCAGTGGTTGCAGAGTGGCACGGAATCGGGCACGCTGCCTGGCCCCGTTCACCACAGTTTCCCGCGCGTTTTTGTGCCTAAGGCCTTAAAAAACACGGAGTTTGTTTTTGTCAGACACGATGCCCATCGCCCACCCTTGCAACCACCTTATGATGGACCATTTAGAGTGCTGGAAACAGGGGATAAGCATTTTTTGCTAGATTTGGGGGGCAGGAAAGAAAAGATTGGCATAAACAGGCTCAAACCCGCCTTTGTGGTGGCAGACGAGGATGTGCTGTTGGCCAGGGCTCCTCGGCGCAGCAGACCCCTAGGGGACATTCCCCAGAACACCCACAGGGATTGACTAACAGTTCTCACCCTCAGACAGCAGCTCCCCAGCAGGATGGCGCCGCGGAAGTGGTAAAGCCCGCTTACAGCAGATACGGGAGGAGACTGAGGCCCAAGCAGCACGTGGACTGATGTGTAATGGTTTATCATGACATGCAGACTGTTATTCCGTTGTTCCATCTTAGACGTTTGGGGGGGGGGGTCATGTGGGACACATATGCACATATCTATATCACTTCATGCTTCATATGTATACCACTTTAGGCTTCACATCTTAGATTGAACAAAGGACTGGGTCTCTTTGTTGATAACAGGAGGATGTGAAAGTTTAGGCTTTGGTATGCAAAGAGACGGCCTGGGGGGATTTTCCTGGCCGCCAGAGGCTGGAGGTGTGGAGATCTGAGGGGTGGAGGTGTTAAGATCTGAAAGAAGATGCATTGTTACTTGGGATTAAATACAATGTGACTGTGTGCTTTGAAGTTCCTGAGGTATTTAAAGGACGAATGTCTGGGTGTCTTCCTCTTTTCCTGTTTTTGCTGATGATGGAAGATGTGAATAAACCTGACTCGTGAGATAAACTCTGCCTCGTCATTTTCACATTTTCCGCACTACACATATAATATAATATTCCATTACAAAGACCATAACAGTGGCGACACTACGTCGTCACATCGGTTGAGATTATGTTGGAAAAAAATGTCTTGTCTGCATTATTGTATATTTTTAATTTACTCTGTAGTACTTGGTAATTGATAATTTGTTTTTCTTCCATTTCCTCTTTTCAGTTTTTGGATTTGGTTATTTCTCCATGGAGGCTTTGGTCTATTCCTGACTGTCCTTGTGATTATTGGAGCAAGTATGTCAATAGCTGATCATAATTTACTGTTAAAATTATCAACAATAAAATCACAGGATGCAGGTGAAATAACTTGGGGAGTGTTGCGTAAGAGTTTGATAAAATCAGCAGCCACTTCAGGTGTCGGATGGTGCTTCCTCACAGTTTGCACCGAAGTCTCCCGTTGCATAAAACCAGTGATGTTAAAAAACACACAGTAATGGTCAGATACAGCCAAGTCAACAACAGAGGACACACTTGTGGGCAGGCCATGGCTAATGACAAGACCCAGAGTGCGTCCCCTGTTGTCAGTCGGCTGCATGACATGTTGAGTAAAATTCAGGTCATTAAAATCTTCCGACATATGGTCGCCCTGCTTATCAGTGTGTAGATTAAAATCACCAGAAATGAGAATAAAATTATACGAGGAGTGGATTATTGATAAAAACTCAGAGAACTCATTAATAAAAACAGGGCAGTATTTGGGTGGTCTGTAAACTGTGACGCATAAAATTGCAGGGCTGCTAAAGACAAAGGTGTGGTGCTCAAATGCGGTATATTGATCAGGTAAAATTTGCTTTACTGCAAGTGAGGAAAAAAAAAATTGATGCAGTACCCCCAACCCTTCCTGCCTTTTCTTGTGGAAAAAACTGAACTAAAATTTGGTGGGGAGGCCTCAGTGAGAACCGCTGGTGTATCCGTGCCAAGCCACGTCTCCGTTAAAAATAAACAGTCAATCTTATTATCTAAAATCAGATCATTGATGATTAAAGTCTTGTTAGCGAGTGACCGTATATTTAAAAGAGCTATATTTAGGGTAGGTGGTGAGTTATTTATGGGTGGGTAATTTGTTTTCTGTGGATTATTGTTTGGAGACTGTCCACAGAACGTAGGCAGCGTGGGCGTGAGTTCTTGTGAACTGTTTGTTTTATGGATGGAGGTCTGTCCGTGATCAATGTCCTAATGCGGAAGATGGGTAGTGAATGAATTTCCAGACCAGATGGTGGAGGCTGACAAAAACAGGACTGATGCTGGATAGTCTTCCTGGGGGTCAGAGATGTGAGTGGATCCGGAGGGAAGGGGCCGTGGGATGTAAACAGTCAATTGCATGTTGTGGTTTGAATGATATGCATCAGGTTTGCTGCTAAAAGCCAGCTACCTGATGCATTTAAATGTACGCCGTCAGATTTATATAGAGTGTGGAGGACCCAAAACAAGTTAAAATTGTCAAAAAAATTAATGTTGCTGCTGCAGGAGGACTTGAGCCAAGTTGAGAGGGCAAGAACATGACTGAAACGGTCTGGTCCACGGCGCAGTGTGGGAATGGGGCCAGAAATAAAAACAGACTTTCTGCTGTTTGATAAAATATTAAAAAGTTTGCAGAAGTCATTTTTAGTGATTTCAGACTGTCTGCGGATGGTGTCGTTAGTCCCTACGTGAATAATAATCTGTGTGATGGAGGGAGGTTGTGACTGCAGCAGATCTGGGAGCTTTTCTAACAGGTCGGGGACAGTAGCTCCTGGGAAACAGTGAGTGATAGAGTTAAAATACCTGATGTGCCTGATAATGGAGTCACCAACGATCATTGTGGTTGGAGAAAAAAGTGGGTGAGATGTTGGTGGTTGCAGGGTCCCTTGGCAAGAGTCAGTGCAGTGAGGTGGTGGCAGAGTGGGGGTCCCGCCATTGGGGCAGGTAGGGCCCCTTACCTCACCGGCCGATGAGCAGGGCAGCGAAGTGGTGCCAGAACCAGAGGAGGGATTCCCCGACTGCTCCGTGCAGTGTGGCCTCCCGGAGTGCCAGCGAACAGCCTCCCTCAGGATCATACGTCGGGCACAGGACTCTCCAGAACGGGGCCGGAGCCGCTGTGGCTCGGCTGGGGCCTCCCAGCCCCAACCTCCCTACAACCGGGAGGTTGGGGGTTCAAGTCCCGGCTGGGTAATACCAAAGACCATATAAAAATGGTACTTCCCGCCTTCTAGCTTGGTGCTCAGTGTAATAGAATGGGGGAAGGAGAAGTTGTTTGTGGCGGCACCTTGCATGGCAGTGACCCCTCTGATTCTACATGTGATTACCATTATAGATAGGAGAAACATAATGTCGTTCTACTGTCCATGATTGGCTGTATGGACTGAATGACAACAGAGATGGTTTCTTCTATATACATTTTGCCAAGTAATTTAACTAATTGTAATGCTGTTGATACCATCTAACTGCAGTGCTCCTGCACTGTGTATATAACTGTGTATATATGTATATTTATTTACTACTTTGTCCAATATATTTTTATGTTCTCTTTTTTTTACTATTGCTCTGAGTACTGCTATCCCTTTGCTGCTGCAGTCCTGTAATTTTCCCTTTGTGGGACTAATAAAGGCTTATCTTATCTTAAACACTGCAGGATTTATTTACTGCAGTACCAATTTACACCCAGTTGAAGTGGGAACATCACCCAAATGTAAATGCGATGCTTGGAGTTACTTTGGAAGCGCGTCAAGAGGTCTCCTCTCGTCACCCCACAAATGACTATTGGTGGCTGACTAAATACTTTTTTGCCCCACTGTATATATACACATAGTTTCTGTATATTTCTCTGGGCCTACTAACGAGCAAAGTAATGTCAAAGAAAAACGAATAAGAAAACTAACTTCAAAAGGGATTTTAATGGTTACTGAAAAACTTCAAAAGGAAATAAATGATTATTTTAAACAAGCAAGCAAGTTAAAACCTAAAATCACCTCTCTTTTGTCTTTAAAGAAACATTTCTGTGCAGTGCATGAGGATTTAAAGGCCTTTAAAACATTGTGTGAAAACGCTGCTGAAGTACACAATACTGTAGCGTCCGCTGGACGTGTTGTAAAAAACACGAAGAGGTTGCTGATTAACCTTTATTCTTAACAGGATGGGTCACTGTAGGCCGTGACCATGCCAAAGAAAAAAAAAAGGAAAACCGAACCAGCAACAACAACAATGAACCGCCTCTGCCATAAACCCGTCTCATTCACACTCCCTGTCACACATCCACGCTCCTCCTTCTCTCTCTCTCTCACTCTCTCCACTAGCTCCCACACAACCTCCACAGACAGATAACCCAAACATTACACTGCCCCCCCCCCCCCTTACTGAATCCCTCGCCCCGAGGGATCACAACAAAAAGTCATTAATGTGCACTCGGGGCCTCCTCTGCCTCCGAGACCACCCTAAGGCGTGTGTCTCCTGCTGCACCTGCGGGCTGGACCCGGCCCACTGATGAACCAGGGGCGCAATTAGAGGAGGAGATGGATGAACAGTCGGTGAGCCCTGGAGTGTTGCCGACGCATTCATTTGGGGTAATGCTGGAGGTCTCACACATGGCTGAGAGCGTGCATCACACCTATAACCGCCAACCTGTCCCTGTGGAGGGCTACCCACCTTACCCCTAGGTGGGTGGCGGAGGGCTTCTGTTGTGGTGCTGGAGGAGCCACAGGCTGAGAGGAAGTGTTCTTCTGCCGGGATCGGTGGCAACGATCAGGAGGCAGAGGTGTAGGCTCATCAGGTAGAGGAAGAGGCTCCGGAGCCAGGGGACGCTCAATTTTCAGCTCCAACTCCGGCTCCCTAGGGGAAAATTCCTCTAATTGATGGACCAAATCAGGAAGGAGCCATGGTTTAACCTCCAGGAGGTGGTCAGTCTCAGCCAAAAGAACTTGCGTGCCCTCCTCCAGCTCCTCAGCCGATGGTGTGGACCCAGGTTTGGGAGAAGGAGGCGGGGCCGTCACCGGAGAATGGCGAGAAGCTGGAGGCTTCTTCCTGCGTGAATGCTTGCTCTTGGCTGGCACAGGCATCGGAGTTTTCTCCTCGGGTTCACTGCTCGAGGTTGAATGAAGGAGAACGGGACGAAGCAGGTTGACAGGCTCTGGATAATCCCACAGGCTGGGGCATGCCTCCAGTACCCGCGCTGCGCCCTCCAGACACTCTTGGGCTGCCTCGGGGGTGCAGGAGGCTTGAACCTGCAACAAGATGCCCTCCAGCACTCACTGTCCACCACTCCATTTCATTCAAACCCATGGTGAACCTCTCCAGGGTCATGATGAACTCCAATCACGGGTGAGTAGAAAAAGAAAACACAAAACAGGTAAATAATGTACACTAATACAACAGCTGGGTCTGATTATTCTGGCGGCAGCATTCTGTCATGAACTGGCCCCTCTGGGGCAGTAAGGCAGGCCCGATCGCTGAATTGTATAGTGACATTTATTAACCAAAAATTCAAACGGTGCACAAACATAAAAACACAAACAAAACAACTTAAAGGAATGGCGCTCCAGAGCATAGACATACATAAAGCTAGACCGCTCACTGGTTGGCGGACAACAGCGTCGCCATGGCAAATCGGCACTGACTTCCGGTAGTGGCAAGAAGCTGTGGCGCGCTATTTGATCCTTTCAAAACACATTAACTTCAAAGTCTCCAGACAGTGTTTGATGACATGCTTTGTGTTGTTTCATCACACCAACTGATTGAAAAAGATAAAAACAAAGCACAAGGCATCTTTCTACGACAATCACACTCATATAATAGCAAACACAGAGCCTCCAATATCCTTCATATTTAGCCTCTTCACACGTTCTGCCTACATGAGGCTACAACAAACAGAGACCACCACACAATGACACATGCATAATGATTGCTGAATGCTGATGCAGTGATTGTGTCAATAAAAACATTTCATACTTTCTGCAACATTAGTGTTTCACTTACCCTGTTTCATGGGCTCTAGAAAATAGTCGAACCAATGCCAAATAAGAAATTTTGTTTTTTAAACAATTTTTCTCCAATTCAAATTGTTCAGTTGGACTTAAAAAGCAGCACATGCAGTAATCAAAAATTCCAAATTATGTTTTAATGAAAAGAGGGATAGAAAATTCACCTCAAGGGACTTGGTGGTGTAGTACAGGGACTTGGTGTTTCGGCTGTGGTTTGCATGCTGGGCTGCTACGCCAGCGACCCGGGTTCGATTCCCCGCACAGCCATCTTCCCAACTGGCATGCCAGGTCTGGGACTCTGGGTGTCTAATTAATTCGGTACTGTTGCCAGCAGTACTACAGTACAGGAGTACTGTAGGAAATATATATTTCACAATGAAATTTCATGAACAATTTGCTATAAAATGCCAGCTTTAGGGCAAAAACAAAGTGTTTGAAACTTATGAAGTAGCCTATTTTCCCAGAAATAGCGTGCCAAAATTGTTTAAGAAAAGCATTTTGACGATATGAATTGCATTGCTTTTTAAAAATCTCACCAAAAGTGTACTTTTCTACATAATTTTCACAAAGTGAACAAATTACTAATTTTCAGTGCGTCCAAAGGCTTCAAAATATACAGGAGTTTTTGCACAAAATACAGGAATTTATAGGCATTGCTGAAAATACTAAGGATATTGGAAGTCACAGATTTCTAAATAGAACTGCTTTAGTAAAGGACTTCCTCACAGACACTTCGTTCGAATCTGACACCACGTCTTGCCACTACCGGAAGTCAGCTTCTATTTGCCGCCTCTCAGCGGGCAATGAGCGGTCTAGCTTTATCTACGTCATTGCTCCAGAGCATGGAAAGCTCTGGAGGGAAGGAGAGAGGAATAGTCCAAAGTTCTTTGAAGTCAGAAAATAAACATTGCACACTAGCCAATGCTGTCCATGTAAATGTAGCAAAAACAACTTACAAGACTGGCAACCCAGAGCAGGGTATGCTCTGGGGAAGAGAGGAACAGTCCAAGTAGAGAGTCCATGTAATGCTACTGCAGTAAAACAATGGCTTTGCAGTGCTTAAATACTGGGCAGACAAATGAGCAGCAGGTGTGTCTGAGCAGGCAGGGTGAGCTAATTAACAATCACTCACAGCTGAGAACTGGCCAGACTGCAAGTGAATGGTGGGTGTGCCTGTGAGAGGGACAGGCTCGCGTCACACAACCAAAAATCACAAAACCTGACAAGAAAATAATAACAGACAGAAAAATACTCCAAAAACTACATAAAGAGTCTGAGCACAGTTCAGACACATGACAGGGATATAAAATTCTGTAAATAAGCATTTTGGTTACATCTTACTCAGGCATATTTCAAAGTGCATAAAAACTCAATGTGCACTGTTAGTAGCATTAACATTTGTTTCCTTTTTGAAATAAAATATATTACACCCTGGTCATAACTGACCTTGGCACATCATAAAGTGCATTTAGCTGAATAACAAATGAACTGTCAAATACTTCAGTACACAAACCCCCTCTTGTAAAATTGACTTTTCTTGTACATTTGAGACTTTATTATAAATTTGTGGATTATTTTATGGCTAATTTTTGTCTATTTTTTAAAAATAAAAATTACTGTTTTTTTTTTTTAAATAAATTTGAAACAGATTGTGGTAAAATTTAGACTTTTTTGCCTTATACAATTCACACTTTTGACCATAATTTTGCAGAGCCAGAACAGAACAATAATTTAACTCTGATTTCAAGGGAAAAACTATTAATAAAATCATATTTACTGTCCAGGGTGTACCCTGCTTCTCGGCCAAAGATGCTGGGATAGGCTACAGCCCCCCCGCAACCCGAAAAGGATTAAGCGGAAGAAGATGGATGGTTGGATGGATGGATGGATGGAAATAAATTAACTTAAATTACCAAAGATGCAGTTACTTCTGTTATAATATTTTTATATATTTACAGTTTTTTTTAGAACTCTCTTCACCACCCAGACAGCAGGAAAAACCTCCCTTTATTTTGATATCCAAGTGTTGGCACGTTTAGTTTGTCTGAAGGCTGTGGACGGATTAAAATAATTGACTTCGTGAATTTCGGTCATCTTAACCCTTATTGTGGCAAGGTTTCATGGACAGATAGCGACCCTACTGCCACAGGTGCAGCGTTGCACCTGTGATGTTATATGACGTGGCCAAAAACTCCCCAGTTGATTTAAGTTGTACAAAGGATCCCACCTCACAAGGTGGCAGTATAGCTATAGTGACATGTAGCTTACTGCTCTTGCCTTGGAGGACTTATGGCAGACATAGAAGCATCCTTCTGGACATCAGAGAAGAAGAAAATTTTAGACAAACAAATGTGGACGTTACCGATCGCTGTGGACGTACTCGATCGCAGATGGAGGAGCCATTTGCTCCCAAATTTGCCAACTATGATTCTAAAAAGAGATTATTTAGCTTATGAAAGTAAATGTTCACATTTTGTTATAATAGGGGGTAGGTGAAGCTGGTTGATGTTCACCTGCTGCTGCCCCTAGCG
This sequence comes from Pholidichthys leucotaenia, assembly GCA_020510985.1. Classification (NCBI taxonomy): domain Eukaryota; kingdom Metazoa; phylum Chordata; class Actinopteri; order Cichliformes; family Pholidichthyidae; genus Pholidichthys; species Pholidichthys leucotaenia. The sequence continues at coordinate 43,448,739 of CM035847.1, read as the reverse complement.
CCATGTGACTAGACAACATTCGCGCTGGTTCCATGTCATCAAATAAGATAAACTGCGGTGGAATAAAAGAGAAATTGAGGTGGGATAATCATAAGAGTTTCTGGATGTGGGAGAGAAAGCACAAATGACCGACAGAAGGCAAAATAACGACCAGGATGGACGAAAATGGATGAAGCGAGCCGCCTGGCCAGCTGAAAGTCTGACGAATTTCTTTGTTTGTTGACATTCTACTAATGTTCTGGTTCATATACTTTGAAAAGAAGATAACAAAAAACCCCAAAACAAAACCGGTGACAACAAAACAAATTATCCTTAGTGTAAATATGTCCAAAAGTCCATTTTTGACTGAAAGTTATGTAATTTGTTATGGTTGTGTCACATTATGCAAATTAGATGAGCAAATTTACTCCTATTTCAAACTTTGGATCATATTCTACATCTTTCTAATTTTCAGTAAGCCATTATCTCTTACCACTTTCAAGATATAGCCTTGGAAATCTCTGACATCTGAACTGTATATTTTCTTGAAAAAATTCTTGACTACTATGGGCTTATTGCACAACGGAGCGCCTGTGTAGTGGTTTGGGTTGGGTCAGATCAGGCCGCACTTTGTTGTTGTCAGTATTTATTATTCGGTCTTCATTATCTTTTTTGGGTCTTTATTTCCATCTTAGTCTTATTGTTATTATCATTATTATTATCAGTATTATTATTATCATCCATCTAAGCTACATTTGTATGTTTGTTTTTTTCTATATGTTTCTGGTTGGACTTTTATTTTGACAGTGTTTGTTTACTTCCATTTGAGCACAGCGATTCCCTGTGTCAGTCTTTATTGGTCAGGGCTGTTGCTCATTAGTCATTATGTAATTCCTATTTATTGGGTATGACTCCCTCATTCCTTTGTTGGGTCCTCATCGTTATTCATCATTTTCCTCACCGTTACTCTGTCATCATTACTTTATTGTCATTACCTCCGGTCGTGAGTATCATTGTCTCTACCATGCTACAGTTTTCGTCATTAAATTATGCTTCAACTTCACCCCGCGAGTGAGTCTGTGCTTCTGCCCGTGAGGGCCACCCATGACAGTAGAACCCAACTAAAACAAGACTCAGCGGGAGAAGTGAAGCAGGACCCAGAGGAGGCAGAGGGGAGGAGAGTGACTGGCTGTCAACAGACTGTGGAGTTTCGTTTCAGCGGGCTGCAGTTCCCTGGGGACTCGCCTAAATCTGTACTCTCTTCCCTGGCCGGAGGGGCTTCCTTACCCCGCCGTGTTATCATCACCAGCCTTCTCCTCGTCACCTGCCGGGCTGAGGACTACAGGGGTGGAGGAGGAATTCACCTAGGACTCCGAAGGTTGTGCCGACAATGTCAGCGTTCCCTGCCTCCATTTGTCATTGTGCCTCCTCGCCAGCCCGGGCTCCTTGGAACCCTGCCCCGACGAGTCAGCGTCCTCTGGCTTCCATGTGCCTCCTCACCAGTCCCGGCACCCTGGAAGCTTGTGCCGACGACCCAGCATCCCCTGGCTTCCACATTTCCCCTCCTCTTCACACCAGCACCTTGCCGCCGTGCAACGGCCCTCGGCTAGATGGACACCGCTGCCCCGGAAGCATTCGTCTGGTTCACCAGCGGGGGATTCTTCAGCAGCTTCAGCGACGACAGAGTGGAGGGCAAGGCAAGTTCTTTCTTTCCCATTTCTGTGTTTATTTAATAATGAGAGGTGCTGCCTTGTCCCCGGGGAGAGGACTCAGCAGCTGTTTCCTTTGCTGCTGAACTTTTACTCTGTTTCCTGCTGTTTGAGGTGGTGTGGCCTTCCCTGCCGTATCATCTGCAGCCACCTTTTCCCTTATGCCGTGCTGAGGATTACGGGTGGACGGGGAATTTACTCGGGACTCCGGAGACTGTGCCGACGATTTTAGCGTCCCCTGTCTCCATTGATCTTTGTGCTTCCTCACCAGCCCCGGCACCTCGGAGACCTGCACCGACGTTTCAGCATCCCCTGGCTCCAACGTGCCACCTCGCCAGTCCCGGTACCCTGGAGGCTTGTGCCGACGATTCAGCATCCCCTGCTTCCATGCTTCCCCTTCCTTCTTCATCCACTCCCCGCCGCCATGCTGGACTGTCACCGCTGGCCCAGGAACATTCGTCTGGTCCTCTGGCTGCGGACCTTTTTAGCAGCTTCAGCAATGACGGAGCGGGGGCAAGGCAAGTACTCTCTTTCTCTTTTATTTCCCTTTAATAATGAGGTGCTGCCTTGTCCCCAGTGAAGGGACTCAGCAGTGTTTTTTTTACTGCTAAATTTTCATGTACTGTTTTTTACTGACTGTGGTGATGTTTTTTTCCTTCCACCTACTCCTCTCCTCCCTGTCCGGGGCACGGGGGTGGAGAGGGATTCCTGGGCATCTGGGTCAGATGCGTTCCAGCCATCTCTTCGAGAGGTCAGCATGCTCCTACTTCCAGCGCTCAAGGTCATCGCACCTCAGTCTTTGACGGTCAGAGGTTGGCGCTCTCCTGCCGTTCCTTTTCAGGGGTCAGCGCACCTCAATGTTTTTTTGTTTTTTTTTCTCATCATACTTAAGTTTTGGTTGTATTTCTCCCACCTCGTATGTCCAGCTCAGCTGGGAATTTGTAGTTTACTTGTCTGTTCTGTATTATATGTTTGGTACGTGTGTCATTTATCGGAGTATAGTATTTGTTTCACTGTTATGTTTACTGTTGTGTGCTCACCATTTCTTCTGTATTGTCGGTAAAATGACATGATTGCTCTGTCTTTCTCACACTTTTTTATCTGCTTGCTTCACACGCTACACGGCAGAGTTTAGTTTACACCCTATAATTCATTTGCTGAAATCAGAATCAGTTCTGCACTCAGCAGAGCTGCCACATATGCGGAAATGTATTATTGATACAATGAAGTAAAACCCCTCCCTCTTGCATGAGGGAGTGGTTAAGCTTATAAAAACTATAGGGCTCAATTTTGGGGTGACACAATCTCTTGGGGAATTGCCTAAAGAGTGGTGTTCCAGCGCTGCTTCTATCCATATCTCACTTTCAGTAAAAAAAGGAAAATATACTTCATCTCTCAGTCTGATTATTTGGCTGTTGTATCAAAAAACTGGGGTTTAAGGTATTTTAGACTCAACAGTATTGAGGGGTATTTTTTGAGGGTTCCTTACCTGCTCAGTCTAGTGTTTTCATGCCGTTTTCCTGAGTTGGGAGCATATGTTTTTTTTTTTTTTTTGAGTAAGGAGCTCCTGGCATGTTCTGCTCTATGGGCTCTTATTTACATTACTGTTTTGTGTTGTTTTTTTTTTCTCTCCATCTCTCGAGGCTGTAGGTTTGTGTGCTATTTCTCTCCGGCGGTTGGAACACATTTTTTTTTTTTTTGTCCTGGGGTTCTAGTGTGACTTTTGTTTTTTGTTTTCTTGCCCCCTAGGCTGTGGTTTTCATATTTCTCCCCTAAAGTTGGGGCTCCTGTATTTTCAATCCTAGGTTCTGGTCTGTTTCAGCCCGCCTGGCCTATTTCCACCCACCCCCCAGCCAGTTAAGATTTGTTTTTTTCCCCCCTTTTCTTTCCCCCCCCCTTTTCTGATGTTCCTTGGGGTCGTCTGGAATCCAACTTTAAAGGGGGGGGGGTACTGTGGTGGTTTGGGCTGGGTCAGACCAGGCCGCACTTTGTTGTTGTCAGTATTTATTATTTGGTCTTCATTACCTTCTTTGGGTCTTTATTTCCATCTTGATCTTATTGTTATTATCATTATTATTATCAGTGTGGGGAGCGTGAAATGAAGAGACTGAATTATTTCTCAATTCAGGTTTATTGCAGAAATCACATCCCCAGCTTTTCTCTCAAGAACAGAAGAGACTGAGCTGCATCAAAACCCCCACATTTATACATGGCACATCAAAGGCAGAATCACACAATGCTGTCAAACCCCCATTTGACAATAATTCTCCCCTCGAGTCCCTTAGTCTTCCGTCTGGCTCCAGGAGGTCAGGAAGTCCTTTCAGAGTCTTATCACGGCACCTCCGTCCTCCAAAAAAAAAACAAAAAACATCCAAGATGGCGCCCACAGCGGTCGACATGGTGCTTCGCTGCGCTCTTTGTTTGTTTTTGTTTGTCAATTGTGTGTCTGCTTGCACTTATACCCGTGAAGAACTTCTAAATATCAGGACTTTCACCCCCACGGACCTCCTCCCAGTTTTTCTAGCCCCTGCCGCCGATCTGGTTTATTGTTTGGCTCGGAAAGTGAGACGGCGGAAGAGAGGAAGACGAGCGGGCGCTCTCGTACGACTTCGCAGGAGAGGCTCGCGAACGGCGCTGCCTGGCATATTTCTGTCCAATACCAACTCTCTCTCTAACAAGGTAGATGAACTGAGACTGCTGATGCGTTTTAAGGACCTCACCTCCTCAGCTGTCCTCTGCTTTACTGAGACCTGGCTCCGGGAAAATATACCGGACAGCGCGCTGCGCCTCGACGGCTTTCAGCTCTTCCGTGCTGATCGTGACACAGAGCTTTCCGGCAAGACCACAGGAGGCGGTGTCTGCTTCTACATCAACTGCAGCTGGTGCTCTGATGTAACGGTAATTTCCAAACACTGTTCTCCTGCCTTGGAATTTCTTGTTATCAATTGCAAGCCCTTCTATTCCCCGCGGGAGTTTGCTTCTTTCATAATGATCGCTGTGTACGCCCCTCCCGACGCGGACACGCGCGAAGCTCAGCGCGTGCTCGCGGATCACATTCAACACACAGAACGGAGTTTTCCAGACTCGCTGATTATTGTGGCTGGCGACTTTAATCAGTGCAATCTGAGCCATGATCTCCCCCGCTACAAACAGTTTATTAAATGCCCCACCAGAGGATTAAACACACTGGATCACTGTTACACCACAGTGAAAGACGCATATCGCGCTGTCCCTCGAGCTGCGCTGGGATTATCTGATCACGTGATGGTTCACCTCATTCCCACATACAGACAGAGATTGAAGCTCACTAAATCTGTCGTGAGCACTATGAAGATACGGACCAGTGATGCTGAGGAGAAGCTGGAAACGTGCATGGAAATATCTGACTGGGGCATGCTTAAAGGAGCCACGCATGATCTGGATGAGTACACGGACACTGTGAACTCATATATCCACTTTTGTGAAGAGAACATTCTTCCATCACGCACCAGGGTGAGTTACTCTAATGACAAACCCTGGTTCACAGCTAAGCTCAGACAGATCAGGAAGGAGAAGGAAGCAGCGCTGAAAAGTGGAGACAGGGACTGCTACAGGGAGGTTAAATACCGGTTTAACAGAGAGCTGAAGAGGGCTAAATCTCTATACTCAGAGAGACTCCAGCAGCAGTTCACTGCTAATGATTCGGCTTCCGTGTGGAGAGGACTGAGGCAAATCACCAACTATCGACCTAAGGCTCCTAAAGGTCAGGATGACAAAGCCCTTTGTCAAAGACTGTCCCAACACTATGCCCGTTTTGACACCTCGTCATCTGTGTCCAACTCCCCCCCTCCCTCCAGCTCCACAGCCTCCACATTCGCTACTTCATTTAAGGCACCCCCCCTCCTCCCCCCCTCCCCTTATCATCAGTGAGCAGGATGTGCTCAAACAGTTCTCCAGACTGAACCCGCGCAAGGCCCCCGGCCCAGACGGCGTGTCTCCCTCCACCCCGAGACTCTGTGCGAAACAGCTGGCTCCTGTATTCACAGACATTTTTAACACCTCCCTTAAGTTATGCCACGTGCCGTCCTGCCTCAAATCCTCCACCATCATCCCTGTCCCCAAGAAGCCACGGATCACTGGACTTAATGACTACAGACCTGTAGCGCTCACCTCTGTAGTCATGAAGTCCTTTGAGCGCCTGGTCCTGTCCCACCTCAAGTCCATCACCACCCCTCTCCTGGACCCGCTGCAGTTTGCCTACCGAGCCAACAGGTCTGTAGACGATGCAGTCAACCTGGCCCTCCACTCCATCCTGCAGCACCTGGACTCCCCGGGAACCTACGCCAGGATCCTGTTTGTGGACTTCAGCTCCGCATTCAACACCATCCGCCCCGCTCTGCTCCGGGACAAGCTGTCCCTGCTCAACGTGCCTGACTCCCTCTGCAGGTGGATCATCGACTTCCTGACGGACCGGAGGCAGCATGTGCGGCTGGGAAAGACTGTCTCAGACTATTCTAGCATCAGCACCGGATCACCCCAGGGCTGTGTACTTTCCCCCCTACTCTTCTCCCTTTACACCAACTCCTGCACCTCCAGCCACCAGTCTGTCAAGTTGATCAAGTTTGCGGACGACACCACCCTCATCGGGCTCATCTCCAACGGCGACGAGTCCGCCTACAGGAGAGAGGTGGCCCAGCTGGCGTCCTGGTGCAGCAATAACAACCTGCAGCTGAACGCTCTGAAGACAGTGGAGATGATTGTAGACTTCAGGAAAGTCACTACTCCTCTGCCCCCCTCACCCTCTCAGGCTCTCCCATCACCACTGCTGATTCCTTCCGCTTCCTAGGCACTACCATCACCAGGGACCTCAAATGGGAGCTGACCATCAGCTCACTCATCAAAAAAGCCCAGCAGAGGATGTTCTTCCTGCGGCAGCTGAGGAAGCTCAAGCTACCCACCAAGATGTTAGTGCAGTTCTACACAGCCATCATCGAGTCCATCCTCACCACCTCCATAACCGTGTGGTACGCAGGAGCCACTGCCAGGGACAGACTAAGGCTGCAGCGCGTCGTGCGCACTGCTGAGAAGGTGATCGGCTGCAAGCTCCCATCTCTCCAGGATCTGTACATCTCCAGGACCCGGAGGCGTGCTGGCCGGATCATAGCCGATCCCTCACACCCTGGTCACGTACTGTTTGCCCCCCTCCCCTCTGGTAGAAGACTTCGGTCCATCCAGACTAAAACCTCCCGTCACATGAACAGCTTCTTCCCCTCTGCCATTAGTCTGCTGAACACTAAGTGACTTATTGACTCTCGTGCACCATGTACAGCAGCTCAACCAGACTCATGTCAATCATCACTGTTTTCTTCCTGCATTACCGACTGCACTATATACTGTAGTTCTCCACAGTATCTGCTGCTGGCTAATATATATTTTAACTGTTGACCAGTATCACTTAATCTTATCCTACACTTCATTACATGTATAGTTTATTTCTCTTATCTTATCATGTTTAATGTTGCAGCATTGTACCGAGACAAATTCCTAGTTTGTGTACTACATGAACAATGGCAATAAACCTGATTCTGATTCTGATTCAGTCATAATCCACAGTCGGTCCAGACGTATTGTCCCATCCGAGACGTGAGGTCAATTAACATATGCAGTCCTAAGCTTCTCCTTGTGCTTATACATAGGTAGGCAAAAACATATGAGCCACATAACCCCCCCCAAACATCGAAGAATGGACAATAAAGCATCGTTCACACAACATGGTAAAATCAAGAGCATAGTCTACACAACATGATAAAATCACACATCAGTCCATACGCCGTCTGGGCTTCAAACGTCTTCCAAATTTGCTGTAAGCAGGCTTCGCTGTCCCTGCGGCGCCGTCCTGCAGAGAATCTGCTAACTGAGGAAGAGGATGGTTACTTGATCCCTGCGGGGGCTCCAGGACGTGCTCCCTGGGGGGTCTGCCACGTCGAGGTGCCCTCGCCACCCGTACAGACTCATCGTTCATCACAAAAGCAGGCTTTAGTCTGTCAATACTGTTTCCTTTCTGTCCCCCAAATCCAGCACAAAATGTTTATCACCTGTTTCCAGCACCCTAAATGGACCATCATATGGCGGGCGGAGGCTGGATCGCTGAGCCTTGTGCCTGACAAAAACCAAACTCGGCATTTTTTAAAGCTTTGGGAACAAAAACATGCGGAAAAGTGTGATGAACGGGGCCCGGGAGCATGTCTGCTCCCGTGCTGATCAGTGGCCCGAGAGCCGGGGGGCGCCCCGGCGCCGGATGCTCTGGTAGGAACTCACCGGGCAGCCTGAGAGGTTGTGCAAAAACTAACTCCACTGGGGAGGCATTTAAGTCTTCCTTGGGCGCAGAGCGCAACCCCAATAAGACCCATGGTCATTTATTTACCCAATCTGCATCCGTAAGCCACGCTCTGAGGGCTGCCTTCAAAGACCTGTGAAAACACTCGCATAAACCATTAGCCTGGGGGTGGTAAGCAGTAGTGCGGTGAATTGTCGCCCCTAAGCTGCTGGCCATCGCTGACCAAAGCTCAGACACAAATTGAGGTCCCCTGTCAGATGTAATATCCGACAGAACCCCGAAACGCGCTACCCAGACAGTCAAAAATGTGCGAGCCACCTCTGCAGCCGTGGTCGATGCTAGTGGGACCACTTCCGGCCAGCGTGTGGTTTGGTCCACCATTGTCAAAAGATGTGTGAACCCCTGCGACAACGGTAGGGGGCCCACGAGGTCGACATGCACATGATTGAATCTCTTGGCCGGGATGTGTAACGGTTCTAAGGGGGCTTTTGTGTGCTTGTGAATTTTGGCCCGCTGGCAAGCCATGCAGGTTCTTGCCCACTCTTTCACGTGCTTGCGCAGGCTCGGCCAAACGAACTTCTCCGCTACCATTTTCACAGAAGCGCGCACCCCCGGGTGCGCCAGGGAGTGAACTGAGTCAAAAACGTGGCGGCGCCACGCGGCCGGTACCACCGGGCACGGCCGCCCGGTAGATGCATCACAGATTAGGGGGAGCATACCGGTTTGCAAACTCCTGCTCTCCAGCCTTAACCCTGTTGGTCCAGACTGGAGCGCGCACACGTCCGCATCTCTACCCTGCTCCGCTGCCATGGCTGCATAATCTATCCCCACGTGAACTGGGGCCGCATGCGCTTCCGCGCTGTTGTTTTGCCCTGCGGCTGCGGTAGTATAATCTACCTCCGCGCAGACTGGTGCCGTTACTGCGCGAGAGAGGCAGTCTGCCACTACATTGAGTTTACCCGCTACGTGCTGAATATCAGTAGTAAATTCGGAAATTGCGGCCAACTGCCTCTGCTGCCGGCCCGACCAAGGTTCCGAAATTTTGGCCATCGCAAAAGTGAGCGGCTTGTGGTCGACAAACACGGTGAAACGCCGACCTTCCAGCCAGAACTGGAAATGGCGAATGGCTAAGAGGAGCGCTAACAGCTCCCTGTCAAACGCGCTGTATTTCTGCTCGGCCTCGCGCAAGGATCTGCTGAAGAAGGCCAGCGGCTGCCAAACCCCGGCAACATGCTGTTCTACAACCGCCCCTATGGCCAAATCTGACGCGTCAGTGGTGAGCGCTATGCGGGCCGTTGGGTCTGGGTGAGCTAGCAGTGCTGCATCTGCAAGGGCTTTTTTTTACCTCTGCGAATGCGCGCTCCCGTTCCGGGGACCAATCGATCGTATTGGAGGGTTTTTGTTTTTTAAGCACGGCATACAATGGTTGCATGAGCTGCGCTGTGTGGGGTAGGAAACGGTTATAAAAATTTACCATTCCTAAAAACTCCTGTAGTGCTTTGACCGTTTGTGGCCGGGGAAACTCCGCCACTGCGCGCACCTTGTCTGGTAGTGGAACTGCCCCTTCTGGGGAAACGCGGTGTCCCAAAAAATCGATTTGCACCACGCCGAACCGGCACTTGGCTGGATTAATTATTAGCCCGTGCTCTCCCAACCTCTGAAAAACTGCTGTGAGGTGTTTTTCGTGTTCCTCCTCAGAAGTGCTGGCGACTAAAATGTCGTTGAGGTAGACGAACACAAAGGGGAGATCGCGTAACACAGCATCCATCATGCGTTGAAAGGTTTGCGCAGCGCCTTTGAGGCCAAACGGCATGCGTAAAAATTCAAAAAGTCCGAACGGGGTTATTACCGCTGTCTTGGGAATGTCCTCGGCTCGGACTGGGACCTGATGATAGCCGCGGACCAGGTCTATTTTAGAAAAAATGCGCACCCCCGCTAGATGCACCGAGAAATCCTGGATGTGTGGGATTGGGTAGCGGTCATGCACTGTGGCATTGTTTAACCTGCGGTAGTCACCACAAGGTCTCCACGAGCCGTCAGCTTTAGGGACCATATGCAGTGGAGAGGCCCATGGGCTCTTCGAACGTCGAATAATGCCCAGCCTTTCCAGGTTGGCGAACTCCTCGCGTGCTATGGAGAGTTTAGCTGCATCCAAACGCCGAGCTTTCGCGAAGACGGGTGGGCCAGCTGTGGTGATAAAGTGCTCCACCCCGTGTTTCGCAACTGTTGCCGAAAATGTGGGAACTGTGAGCTCTGGAAACTGGGTGAGGAGTGTGTGGAACTTACCGCCTGCTGTGGCAACGTTGGCCTGCGCTGGTGGTGGGGACACTCGAGCTGCACAAGGAATTGAATAAAAAGATAGTGTATTAACCAAGTGCCTGTTGGCAAGATCAACTAACAAACCATGTGAGCACTGAAAATCCGCACCTAACATGTTAAAACTCACCGCCGCTATAATAAAAGTCCATTCAAAAGAGCGGCCGTACAAGGACAGAAGCAGAGTCCTTTCTCCGTAGGTCTTGATGCTCGAGCCGTTCGCCGCCGTTGCCCCGTCACCACGGGGGCCCGCCAGCCGGTCAGCGTAGGTCGGGGTGATGAAACTCACTTGGGCTCTGGTGTCTACGAGGAAGTGCCGCCCGGAGTTCGCATCCGTGAGGTAGAGCAGCTTATTTCGTTCGCCGAGAGCCGAAGCTGCTACCGACTCCAGGTTCTGGCGTTTCCCGAGGACTTAAAGTTGCACGGCGGCACACATCTGTGCGCCTTCTCTGCGAAGCGCCGATGGTAAAATCAGAGGCCATCTCCTCCGCTGCCTCGGGGCCGCGCCACTGCCATCATTGGTGTGATTGGTTCCGCTGCCTCCGGCTCTCCGCTGCTCCCGGTCGCCGCGCCGAGGTCTGCCGCTGCCGTGGTGGCTGTCTGCTCACCGCAGGAGTCGAGGAGCTGCTGCGCCTCTCGGGCCAGCGCCCGAAAGTCCCACTGGGTCACACAACGCATGCTGGACAGGGTCCCTCTCATCTGCATCGGGAAGTTTCTCAGGAAGATGTGCTTGAACAGAAAATCGTCGTTGTCTGTGTCTCTCAGCTGCAGCATGTCTTCCATCAGGTCGACTGGCCTGCGTCCTACCCGGTCGTGCATAGTGAGGAGTCTTCTAGCCCTCTCTTCGGGTGAGGGCGTGAAACACTGGATGAGTGCAGCCTTCAGTTCGCCGTATTTGTCGTCAGCGGGCGGCTGCTGTACCAGGCTCCGCACGCATCGCACTGTGCGGTTGTTGAGCTTTGCGATGACGTGGTAGAATTTAGTGTCATCCGCCGTAATTCCCCCGAGAGCGAACTGTGCCTTGGCCTGGAGGAACCACGAGTCCGGGTTGTCCTGGCAGAATTCTGGTAGCTTGATGGAGACGGCGCTCGCTCGGGCAGACTCCGACGGGTCTGGGTCGGGGAAATCATCTCTAGGCATTCTCACGTTACTGGTCACCAATGTGGGGAGCGTGAAATGAAGAGACTGAATTATTTCTCAATTCAGGTTTATTGCAGAAATCACATCTCCAGCTTTTCTCTCAAGAACAGAAGAGACTGAGCTGCATCAAAACCCCCACATTTATACATGGCACATCAAAGGCAGAATCACACATTGCTGTCAAACCCCCATTTGACAATAATTCTCCCCTCGAGTCCCTTAGTCTTCCGTCTGGCTCCAGGAGGTCAGGAAGTCCTTTCAGAGTCTTATCACGGCACCTTCGTCCTCCAGTCATAATCCACAGTCGGTCCAGACGTATTGTCCCATCCGAGACTTGAGGTCAATCAACATATGCAGTCCTAAGCTTCTCCTTGTGCTTATACATATGTAGGCAAAAATATATGAGCCACAATCAGTATTATTATTATCATCCATCTAAGCTACATTTGTATGTTTGTTTTTTCCCATTTGTTTCTGGTTGGTCTTTTATTTTGACAGTGTTTGTTTACTTCCGTCTGAGCACAGCTATTCCCTATGTCAGTCTTTATTGGTCAGGGCTGTTGCTTATTAGTCATTATGTAATTCCTATTTATTGGGTATGACTCCCTCATTCCTTTGTTGGGTCCTCATTGTTATTCATCATTATTTTCCTCACCGTTACTCTGTCATCATTACTTTACCGTCATTACCTCCGGTCATGAGTATCATTGTCTCTACCATGCTACAGTTTTCGTCATTAAATTATGCTTCAACTTCACCCCACGAGTGAGTCTGTGCTTCTGCCCGTGAGGGCCACCCATGACAGCCTGTGGCAGTCATTGGGTTAACTTGCCAGGTACATAATAATGAACATAAATTTTTAGTTAATATTGTAGTAGCTGGTGAAGTTAATCCTCAGCAATTCATCAGTCACCCTTGCCTTTCCCAGCATATGAAGCCTAACCACACCTGCTAGCTAAGCGACTTTTCATTATTGTTCCCGTTACCAGTGGGTTAAAACCACCATAAATGCCTCTACTGCTTACATATCTCTTCTGCTTTTTTCCATGTTTAAAGTACTTTAATAAACTCATACTTATCTCGGACAGTGAAGCTAGCGAGACACTCTACCTGCCAACTGGAATGGTCATGCGGGCGGGGCGCTTCTGAACTCCGTGCCGATGATGGTCACGCGCGTTGTTCGTGTGCACGCTTGCGGACCGGTATTCCTTCATATTTTCTTCTTAAATTTATATTTCCTTGGTGAGGCCTGGGCCTGGGCCACTTGGAGGTTGGTCCTGGGCGGCATGTGTTCCACAGGTCGCTAATTGTATAGGCCTACGTTAGACAGAATAACTTGAACAGTTGAGCTGTCAGCAACTATACTCCAAGAGAGATTATTGTCTGACAGCTAAACTAAGATAAACAGCACATACTAACAGTGTAGTCAGTTTTCTAAAGTGGAGACAGGTGGTCATTGAAAATAAGAAGCACTAACTGCTCAATTGCCTAGGAGGACCCAGCCAGCATGCCCATGTGGGCCCCACCAAAGGTTAAAATGGGCTGTCTTATGGGTCCCATGTGGGTTTGTCCATGGATTCTATGTTGGCCCCATTTGTGTTTGCCCACATGGACTTTACCTTTTTACCAATTTTTACCTTACTTTCTCATACGTTTGCTGTTTTCTTGTAAATTTGTGATTATCCCCCCCCCCCCCAATTTGATTAATTTTTCTTAAATATTTGAAACTTTCTCATAAATTTGCAACTTTTTTTACTGTAGACTTGCAACTTTTCCTCATAAATTTGTTAGTTTTTCTTGTAAAACTGTGAGTTTTTCATGCAAATTTGCACTTTTTCTTGGAATTTTGGAACTTTCTCGTAAATTTTCAACTTTTTTACTGTAAATTTACAACTTTTCCTCATAAATGTGGAACTTTTTCCCTATAAATTTTCAGTTTATTTGTTCATACATTTACTGCTCTTTGTTAATTTGTAACTTTTTCTGATTTTTTTCAACACAAATTTATGACTTTTCCTCTTTTTTTGCAAATTTGTAACTCTCTTCAAGTAATTTAACATTTTTTTTCTTGTAAGTTTTCACCTTTTCTCCTAAATTTGCAACTTTTTTCGAGTAAACTTGTGATTTTTTTCCCCCATACATTTGCTACAATTGCTTTCGTAAATTTGTCACTTTTTGACCCTACAAATTTATGAGAAAAAATGTGAAAATTTATGACTTTTTTGTCTAATTTTGCCAATGGCACAAGTGTTGTTGAAAGCTGCTCACCCATATTAAACACAAGTGGGGCCCAGAGGGGTTTAAAATGGGTAAACATATTACCTTCTTACCTATACCACAGGCAAAGGCTTCTGTGTGTCAAAGTCTTCTGTTCCACAATTACCATTTAAAGTTTCTACTGATGCTCACTGGCAGCCAAATTCATTTTAGATGGGCCCGCAAAGCTTTACAGAAGACAAAGTAAATGAGCGGGTCCAGGCAGACGTTGAGAACCGACAGTAGGGTTGTGATCTCCTTCATATAAAAGAGCACCTGATACAGAGAACAAATTTTCCAGAGAAAAATATAAGGAATGGTAAGCAGATGGTGTGGGACGAAGCAAACACAGAAGACGCTGACCAGCACCAACATTTTCCGGCGAGACTTTGCCAGCTTTTTGGAGCTTGAGGAAGAGTGCTGTTTCTTCTGTGCTTGCAGAACCTTATAGGAGGTGCGGCAGTAGAAGAAGATGAGGGAAATGAGGACAGACAAGAAGATGATGGTGGATAAGGTGCGCATCAATATGTAGGTCTGACTGACTGATCCTTTACGCATTGTTCCACAGCGGCTTGGGGTGGAAGTGTATTTCTTTTGGGAACCAATGACCAAGATGCTGTTGGTGACTGTCGGAGTCAGCACACAAACCCAGGTCAGCGTAGAGATGATGTAGGTGGCTTTTCTGGTCTGTAGGACATGGGTTCCTGATGGATGGACTATCTTCAGATACCTACAGAGGAAAAAAGGGGAAACATGCTTATGTAAAAATATCAAAGTTTCTGATGTTTTCAGCAATTCGAATTCTAATGACATTTTGATTTTGATACACTACTGTATGTTGAGAAAAACAATTATCCTGAGCTTTACTTACAAGCCTATACATGGATTTGCTTATGTGGTGAAGTAGCTAGAGAAGTGGTCAAGCTGTTGCAGTTTATTTTTCACAATACTTCACTATTGGCATCAATATTTACAGTAATCATCTCAGAGAGCTTACAGTGGGGAAAATAAGTATTGAACACGTCAACATTTTTCTCATTAAACATATTTTTGATGGAGCCATTGACCTGAGATTTTCACCAGATATCAGTAACAATCCAAGTAATCCATACATACAAAGAAATCAAGGCAGCTGTGTTCACAAAACAAGTTATATTTAATAAAGTTGAATGACAGAGGGAATAATTATTGAACACATGAAGAAAAAGAGGTGCAAAAAGGCATAGAAAGCAAAGAAACTAGCTGAAACCCATCAGAATTTAAGAAGCCATCCCATCCCCATCAGTGGAAATTAATGACAGATGAGCTAGCAGCTATCTCCCGCTACGATAGCATATACCGGGAGTGCTGCCTTATGCTATTCACTGAGACGTGGCTATCAGAACTAGCAGCAGATGCTAACATTGAACTGGAGGGTTTCCATGCAATACGGGCAGACCGAACACCAGACAGTGAGAAGGCAAGGGGCGGTGGAGTGATAATGTATGTTAATAACAACTGGTGCAGACCAGGACATATCATAGTTAAACAACAACACTGCAACAAGGACATGTAGTTGCTAGCTGTTAGCATGCGGCCTACCTATCTCCCGAGGGAATACTCACACGTGATCTGCATTGTTACTTATGCAACTGGGGCGGCAGTGGCTCAGGAGGTAGAGCAGGTCGTCTTATAACCCAATGGTTGGCGGTTCGAATCCCGCTCTCCCCAGAAATCCTGCCGTTGTGTCCCTGGGCAAGACACTTCACCCGCATTGCCTCCAGTGCCCATAACACTGGGTATGAATGTGTATAAATGTATAAAATGTTCGGTGGTGGCCGGAAAGGCCATTGGCGCAGATTGGCTGCCACGTTTCCATCAGCCTGCCCCAGGGCAGCTGTGGCTGCAGAAGTAGCTTGCCACTACCATTGTCTGTCTGGAGTGAATGAATAATGTACCTATTTGTAAAGCGTCTTTGAGTATATATGATAAAGCGCTATATAAAACCGATGCATTATTATTATTATTATTATAAATCCGACAGCGAACGCTGGGACAGCGTGTGACGTCATCCACTGAGTAACTGGCAGGCTGCAGACAGAACACCCAGATGCTCTGCTCCTCATCTCAGGCGACTTCAACCATGTTTCACTGTCTCCCATTCTACCCACATTCACCCAGTATGTCACATGCCTCACTAGAGACAATAAAACACTGGACTTATTCTACGCAAACACTAAGGAGGCGTACACCTCATCACCACTCCCCACACTCGGGAGATCGGATCACAACTTGGTTCATCTCCGGCTGGTGTACAAACCCCTAGTGCACAGACAGCCTCCGGTCATGCGCACAGTGAAGTTATGGTCTGAGGAGGCAATGGACACTCTAAAGGACTGTTTTGAAACCACTGCCTGGGAGCAGCTCTGCGAGCCACATGGTGAGGACATCGATGGCCTCACTCACACCATCACGGACTACATCAGCTTCTGTGTGGACAGCACCGTACCCACCAAGACCATACGGTGTTGCTCGAACAACAAACCCTGGATCAACCCCGAGATAAAAACACTTCTGAGAGAGAAGAAGAGGATCTTCAGGTCGGGAAACAGGGAGATGCTGAAGTCCGTATAGAGGGAGCTGAGGAGGAAGATCAGAGAAGGCAAGGACAGCTTCAGGAAGAAGATGGAGGACAAGATGCAACAGAGCAACATCGGTGGGGTCTGGAGAAACCTTAAAACCATCTCTGGGCTCCAGAATACCTCGTCCCAGGCCACAGGGGGCAGGGAGTGGGCGAACAATCTGAACCTGTTTTTTAATAGGTTTGACCAACTGCCCTGCCCCCCGACTGCACAGCAACCACTGCTGCCTCTGAAGACATCGAGTCCTGCTGCCCACACCCCACTCCACCATCACCCCCCCACTCCCAACACACAGCCCGCCAACATGACCCTCACTAAGACCCAGGTGAGGACGGAGCTGAGGAAGATCAATTCAATTCAACTTTATTTATATAGCGCCATTTCACAACAACAGTCATCTCATAGCACTTTCAACTGTAGGGGGACCCCCACAGTTGCAGAAAGACCCCAGCAATCAGGCAATCCCCTGTGAGCAAGCACTTGGCAATGGTGGAGAGGAAAAAACTCCCTTTTAACAGGAAGAAACCTCCAGCAGAACCAGGCTCAGGGAGGGGCAGTCATCTGCTGCGACTGGCTGGGGGGTGAGGGGACAGAGAAGATGAAAAGAACAGACATGTAGAGAGCAAACAGCACGATGGGGACTCAATCTATGGGAGAGAACAAACAGATGTTAATGACCATCAAAAAAACATATTTCATTGAGAGTGAAGAAAGGAGTGAGGCCCAGTGCATTATTGGAGGTCCCCCGGCTGACTAAACCTATTAGCAGCATAACTAAGGGAGGGTTCAGAAACACATGATCCCTCCCTAATTGTAGGCTATATCAAAAAAGTAGGTTTTAGCCTTATTCTTAAAAACAGAGATGGAGTCTGACTCCCGAATCCAGATTGGCAGCTGGTTCCACAGGAGAGGAGCTTGATAACTGAAGGCTCTGCCTCCCATTGTACTTTTGGAGATTCTAGGTATTACAAGTAATCCTGCATTTTGGGAGCGTAGTGCTCTGTTAGGATAATACGGTAGTATCAGATCTTTTAAATAAAAAGGAGCCTGATTGTTTAGAGCTTTGTAAGTAAGAAGAAGGATTTTAAACTTAATTCTAAACTCTATGGGAAGCCAATGAAGGGAGGCCAGAACCGGAGAGATATGATCTCTCTTTCTAGTACCTGTTAAAACTCTTGCTGCAGCATTTTGGATCAGCTGAAGACTTTTTAAAGATGTTTTAGGACAGCCTGATAATAAAGAATTACAATAATCTAATCTCGAGCTAACAAAAGCGTGGATCAGTTTCTCAGCATCACTCTGAGACAAGATGCTCCTAATCTTGGCAATATTACGCAAATGATAGAAGGCAGTCTTAGAAACAAATTTAATATGTGAATTGAAGGACAGATCTTGATCAAAAATAATTCCAAGGTTCCTCACAGAGCTATTAAGAGAAAGAGTAACCGCATCCAAACTGAAAGTTTGATTTGGAAAGGTATTTCTAAGGTTTTTTGGACCAACAAGAACGACTTCAGTCTTATCTGAATTTAATAGCAAGAAATTACAAGTCATCCAAGCTTTGATTTCCTTAAGACAGGCTTCTAACTTGGCTAATTGATTACTATCATCTGGCTTCATTGACAAGTATAATTGTGTATCATCTGCATTACAATGAAAACATATACAGTGCTTTCTAATAATGTTGCCTAATGGAAACATATATAAACTAAAAAGAGTAGGGCCTAGCACAGATCCCCAGCAACCCCCAGCTATGGGCAAATAGCACCACTGCCTTGTGGTCGTCACGGGAGTGACAAAGGCTAAGGGAGACAACCCCTACAGAAAATCCGGAGTGGAGCCCCGAAGGCAGTTGGTCTTCGCGTAGCGGGACCTCCCGGCAACTCCTGTAGCCAAGTTGGTACCAATTGTATCGGCTAGTCCCTTCCATTGGACACTACCAGCAAGTCCGAGAAGGAGGATCTGTCAACTGGGCATCTCAGTTTCTCCACAACTTCGCCCTGGCCTGTGCCCTGGAGAGGTCACTCCAGTGCCGCCTTCTGCGGCAGCTCAAAACGGGGAGACGCAGTTACTGGTTAAAAGTCCAGAGCAAATTGGCGTAAGCTCGGGCGCCTAGGGCTGTCTCCCGACGGTGGGAGGGATCGTCGTGTCCCACTGGCCAGCTACCGCCCGCCTTTAGCTGGGCAGCCCCCAGTCAGTAAGGTGCTGGCCCGTCACGGTCCGCTTACTTCAAAGGGTGCTTGAAGTGTAGGCCAAAAGCTGAATCACGGACTGTAATCACTGCACCAGCTAATATCAAGAAACCAAAGCCGCCAGCGCTGAGTCTGGCAACCTGGAACATCAAAACAATGTGTCCTGGCCTCTCTGATGACTTCCAGCAAATTAACGACGCCAGGAAAACTGCTATCATCGATCGCGAGCTGAAGAGGCTCAGTATTGACATTGCAGCACTGCAAGAGATGCGACTCCCGGGCAGCGGCAGCTTGAAGGAGAAGAACTATACGTTTTTCTGGCAGGGACAGGAGCCTGACGAGCATCGCCTGTACGGTGTTGGATTCGCTGTTTGAAACTCCCTTCTGTCCTCTATTGAACCGCCGTCTTCAGGCACTCCACGAGTCCTCTCTCTCTGTCTCATAACCTCCTCTGGACCAGCTAATATCCTTAGCGCCTATGCTCCAACGCTCTGCTCTTCAACTGAGGTGAAAGATGCATTCTACGAGGCGCTTGAAACCAGGATCCAGCAGATCCCTGCCAAGGAGCACCTGTTTCTGCTCGGTGACTTTAACGCACGGATAGGGGCAGATCATGACTCCTGGCCCCGCTGCATTGGCCGCTTTGGCATCGGCAAGCTCAACGAGAACGGTCAACGCCTTCTTGAACTCTGCTCCTTTCATGACCTCTGTCTGACCAACACATTCTTCTCCACCAAGCCTTGTCACAGAGTGTCCTGGAGACATCCAAGGTCTCGCCACTGGCATCAGCTGGACTTCGTCATCACCAGGAGATCCCTGCTGAACCGAGTGCTGGTCACGCGCAGTTTCCACAGCGCTGACTGTGACACCGATCATTCCCTGGTCACCACCAAGGTATGTCTCTGCCTCAGACGTGTCAACCGCTCCAAGCAGAAACCCCGACCCCGCATCAACACAGCTATGATTACAGTACCTGAACTGCGGGAAGACTATGCTAAAGTCATAAATGAAGCCCTGGCGGACTGTCCCACCGACTGTGCTTCTGCAAAGTGGAACCACATCCGTGAGGCTGTGTTTGAGACCGCCATAGGTACCTTTGGGAAAAAGGTGGGGAAGAGTGCGGATTGGTTTGAAGCTGGAGCTGCTGAGATGGAACCTGCAATCGCCGCCAAACGTGCAGCCCTAATTGCCCACAAGAAGGAGCCCTCTGTGCGGATGCTTGCTACACTGCGCACTGCGAGGAACAATGCACAAAAGATTGCAAGGCGATGTGCCAACGACTACTGGCTTAACCTCTGCCAGGACATACAGCTTTCTGCAGATCACGGAAACGTGCGCAAAATGTACGAAGGCATGAAGAAGGCTTTCGGTCCCAGTGTCATCAAGACCGCCCCACTTAAATCAGCTGCAGGAGATGTCATCAAGGATCGCAGTAAACAAATGGAGAGATGGGCTGAGCACTACCAAGAGCTCTACTCGAGAGTAACCACCGTCTCAAACACGGCCCTTGAGAACACCCCTCTACTGTCAGTCATGGATGAGCTTGACGCTTCACCCACCATCGAGGAGCTCAGCAAGGCGATAGACTCCATCTCAAACGGCAAGGCTCCAGGCAGTGACAACATCCCCCCTGAAATCGTCAAAACCGCAAAGGAGAGCTCGTTCTTGAAACACCTCCATGAGCTCCTGCTGCAGTGCTGGGAGGAAGGGGCTGTGCCCCAAGATATGCGTGATGCCAAAATCATCACTCTCTACAAGAACAAGGGGGAGCGGAGCGATTGTAACAACTATCGTGGTATCTCACTCCTAAGCATAGTTGGCAAAGCCTTTGCCCGTGTCGTCCTCAACAGACTACAACTACTTGCCGAATGTGTGTATCCAGAGGCGCAGTGTGGATTCAGAGCAACCAGGTCAACCATAGATATGGTCTTCTCTATGAGGCAGCTGCAAGAAAAGTGCCGGGAGCAGAGACAACCCCTCTTTTTGGCCTTCATCGATCTGACCAAGGCTTTTGACTTGGTCAGCAGGGATGGACTGTTTGCCCTCCTCCAACGAATTGGATGTCCCCCCAAGCTTTTGCGCATGATCAAGTCATTCCACCAGGACATGAACGGCATTGTCCAGTTTGATAGATTATCCTCAGACCCTTTCCCGATCAAGAATGGTGTGAAGCAGGGTTGTGTTCTGGCTCCTACCCTATTTGGCATCTTTTTCTCCCTGCTTCTGTGCTACGCCTTCCGGGACTCTGAAGACAGTGTCTTCCTCCACACCAGGAGCAACGGAGGTCTCTTCAACATGGCACGCCTCAGATCAAAGACCAAGGTGCGGAGCGTTCTAATCAGGGAGCTGCTCTTTGCTGATGATGCTGGTCTTGTTGCCCATACCGTGGAAGCGCTCCAGCGTCTCATCAACTGCTTTGCTCATGCCTGCTCTGAGTTTGGCCTCACCATCAGCCTTAAAAAGACCGAGGTCATGGGCCAGGATGTCAGCAGTGTTCCCAGTATCAACATCGGCGACCACACACTTGCGGTGGTGGACAAGTTCACCTACCTTGGGTCGATCATCTCCAGCAATCTCTCCCTAGACGCCGAACTGAATGCCCGTATCGGCAAGGCATTGATGGTGATGGCCCGTCTGGCGAAGCGAGTTTGGGACAACTCTATGCTAACCACCAACACCAAGATAAGAGTCTACATGGCCTGCGTACTGAGTACTCTCCTATATGGCAGTGAAGCATGGACCCTCTACTCCTGCCAGGAACGCCGCCTGAATGCCTTCCACCAACGCTGCCTTCGCAGACTACTGCGCATCACTTGGCAGGACCGTGTCTCCAACATCGACGTCCTGGCCAGAGCAGATGTGCCCAGTATGTTTGCCATCCTGACAAAGAGACGCTTGCGATGGCTTGGCCACGTCAACCGAATGGAGGATGGCTGCATCCCCAAAGACTTACTGTATGGGGAGCTGGCTACTGGAACTAGATCAAAGGGACGCCCAACTCTCAGATTCAAGGATGTTTGCAAGCGCGACCTCACGGCTGGAGGCTTCAACCCCTCCGACCTGGAGTCAGCCGCCTCCGTCCGCTCCAACTGGCGGACCACCACCCAGGATGTCATCCGAACAGCAGAGGAGAGAAGAGACACTCGCTGGGGGGAGAAGAGACTCCACAGACAGAGGAGACTGTCGAGACCCCCACTACACTGTGAAGAATTTATCTGCAGCGGCTGCGGCAGGACCTGCAGATCCCGTATCGGCCTCTACAGCCACGCCCGACGGTGCAGCTCCCTGAATGATGACCCAAGGCACAAAACCCCCCCATGATCTTTCGAGATCAATGGAGCCAATGATGACAGTGCTTTCTAATAATGTTGCCTAACGGAAACATATATAAACTAAAAAGAGTAGGGCCTAGCACAGATCCCTGTGGAACTCCATGACTAAGCTTTGAGTTGAAAGAAAACTCATTATTGACATGAACAAACTGGAACCTATCAGATAAATAAGATCTAAACCACTGCAACGAAGTTCCATTAAGTCCAACATAGTGTTCTAATCTATCAAGTAGAATATTATGATCAATAGTATCAAAAGCTGCACTAAGGTCTATAAGGACAAGTACAGAAACCAGTCCATTATCATATGCGATGAGGAGGTCGTTAGTGACCTTCGCTAAGGCTGTTTCAGTACTATGATGGATTCTAAACCCAGATTGAAACTCTTCAAGTAAACCCTTTCCCTGCAGGTGGTCAAATAATTGCGTAGCAACAACTCTTTCTAAGATTTTTGAAATGAAAGGGAGATTAGAGATTGGTCTATAGCTAACTAAAGCCCCTGGATCTAGCGTTGGCTTTTTGAGTAAGGGTTTAATTACAGCCGTTTTAAAAGCCTGCGGTACATGGCCTTGAAGCGGTATGAAATAAAGCAGCGTTGGTGAAGGTTTTAAGTAGGTTTTATTAAATCATACCGCCTTTATGGGCATCGCTCCATGAGCGAGCCCGGAGAGGCTCTCCAGCAGAGAGACACAAGATGTGTCTAGCAGCAGCAGTTGAAGAGTGAGAGTTTGAGAGGATGAGCATGGGTTACAGTGCAGTATATATACCCAACTACAACAATACATAAAAGAGCATTCCCCAGCAGTTGGTATGATCAAAGAGATTGCAGAACAGGCATGAGACATTTGCATTTGAGAGACATATTGATCTCGGTCTCTAGGTCACAGTAAGGACAGGACGCATGAACACAATGTATGAAAGGCACATTAACATCACAGAAGTGAGCCAGAAGAAGCGGGGCTGCCTGTAGACATTAATACACACATTTCACTGTTCCGTTAATTGCTCTAGCCGAGCACTGTGTCTGTCCAGTCTGTTGTGGGGGTTACACCAACCAGCCACACGCTCCCTCCCAGAGGGCTCGGCAGGCGGCCAAGGTCTCGATCATGCAGCTTGGGCAGCGAGCAGGAGAAGCTCTGTGCAGGCGGAGGGGGGGGGGGGGTGGTAAGTGCTGGCCGGGAGCGGTGAAATCGTCCTGGCCGCGCAAAAATTGCTTGTTGTTCCGCAATGTCGAGGGGTTGTCCCGATGAACTTGCGGAGATCATAAGAAGAAAAATTAGTCTCCGACTCCTCTCGTGGCCATGAAGAAAAGCAGGAGAGGCGAGGCTGCGTAGCGGCTGTAAGAAAAAAAAAAGAACAAAAGCAGAGGGACTGGCGTGTTGACTTAGGTGCAGGCGTTTACCCTAAAGCCTCGGGAACCACAGAGAGCTGAATTCCCCTTGTGTGCCGTGGCTAAGACCATAAAATCCAGTGAGCAAGCTGCGTGCCTCAGGTGAACGAGCAAGCCTGAAGAGCCAGTGTGCAGCAGAAGGAAGGCGGTCAATGGAGCCGTAATTGTCCCGTGCGTGGTGCGCCGTCCTCGTAACTCCCCGGTGTGTGCGCCGGGGTTCCGTGATGGGTGGGCCAGCTGGAGAGGAGAACCAGGGTCAGAAAACTTGGTGGAGATCGGCGCAGTCGGTGCCGATAAATCATCTATGATGAGCTGTGGCTGCAGATTAGTCATGGTGCGTTGGAGCGTTGAGGGGAGATAGACGATCTTTGTTCCTCAGGCTCGGGTAGATGAGTAGGATCGCTGAGAGGGAGGAGTAGCGGTGAGAGGGAGAAAACGTTCTGTGTCCCTCGGCCGGTCCAACGTGGACGTCCCGATCTCAGGCGAGGGTCGCGCCATGACGTTTTCTGCAGTTTTCCCGGTCGTGGGTGATGTCCGGAGAGCAGCTCGCCTGTGTTGGCTCCGCGTCGAGGTCTCCCTGAAGCAGAAGGGAGGGCGGATTGTTTGCGTCAGGCTGCATCGAGTCGCCAGCGTGGCCGTCCAGACCAGAAGGTTGCGTTGCACAAAGCGTGTGCATTCTTGGGGTCACCAGTGAAGCGGCATGAAATAAAGCGGCGTTGGTGAAGGTTTTAAGTAGGTTTTATTAAATCATACCGCCTTCACGGGCATCGCTCCATGAGCGAGCCCGGAGATGCTCTCCAGCAGAGAGACACAAGATGTGTCCAGCAGCAGCAGTTGAAGAGTGAGAGTTTGAGAGGATGAGCATGGGTTACAGTGCAGTATATATACCCAACTACAACAATACATAAAAGAGCATTCCCCAGCAGTTGGTATGATCAAAGAGATTGCAGAACAGGCATGAGACATTTGCATTTGAGAGACATATTGATCTCGGTCTCTAGGTCACAGTAAGGACAGGACGCATGAACACAATGCATGAAAGGCACATTAACATCACAGAAGTGAGCCAGAAGAAGCGGGGCTGCCTGTAGACACTAATACACACATTTCACTGTTCCGTTAATTGCTCTAGCCGAGCGCTGTGTCTGTCCAGTCTGTCGTGGGGGTTACACCAACCCGCCACAGCCTAAAGTTAATGAAAAATTGATTATATGAAGAATAAAGCTACCAATAAGTGGGACGACTTCTTTAAATAACCTGGTAGGAATAGGGTCTAAAAGACGAGTTGAAGGTTTGGATGAGGAAACTATTTTGTCTAACTCACAAGGGTCGATTGGAGTAAACTCATCAAGACAGACATCAATTGAAGGAGTTGTAGTAGTTACTGTATTTAAGTTAACTGTGGGAAGAATCTGATTGATTTTATCTCTGATGGATGAAATTTTATTATTGAAAAAGTTCATAAAGTCCTGACGAGTAAGCTCTAAGGCAGGGGTCGGGAACCTATGGCTCGCGAGCCAGATGTGGCTCTTTTGATGGCTGCATCTGGCTCGCAGACAAATCTTTAAAAGGAACTCCGACTATATTCATCCGTCACACTGGTGCGCAAATATTGTACTTTATCATAGCGTGATTAATACATATGTCAGCTCTATCAAGTGTTGTGGGATGTCTGGTGCGTGTGTTTGGATCATCTATGGTTTGGATGGGCAGCTCGGTGCGTGGACGTGAGTGATGGCGTTTGCGCAGCAGAGGCGCCCCCCCCCCCCGGTGTGTGTGGCCAACGGTGTGTGATTTGGTGCGGATAAGTAGACAGAGCGAGTCGACCAGAGCAGGTAGAATTTGTTGCTGACAACAGTGCGGTATATAAATAAAGCCCCAACGCTTCAGCAAAACGGCCTGTGCTTCTGTGTACCACAAGAGTGAGATTTACTCGGGAATTGACCGCAGAGGAAGATGCATCTCCCCTGCGTCCCAAAACCACGGTTAGGAGACGAAAGGCAGGAACGGTCAACACAAGCGTGCGATCACAGACATGTCTCATGCGCGCGCTTTGAGCGATATCGTGCTTTATCACAGCGTGATTAATACATATGTCAGCTTTATCAGGCATGCGTTACAGCGCGCGCGATCACAGACTCAGAGTGAGGGAAATGTGGCTGCCAATCCACGCCAACGGCCTCTCCGGCCACCATCGAGCATTTAAACATTTTTACACATTCATACCCAGTGTTATGGGCACTGGAGGCAATGCGGGTGAAGTGTCTTGCCCAGGGACACAACGGCAGGATATCTGGGGAGAGCGTGATGCGAACCGCCAACCGTCGAGTTATTAGACGACCTGCTCTACCTGCTGAGCCCCACTTTTTCCTCCACTTTCCCTCTTTAGGAAAGCTATGGAGGCTCACCCCGCTCTCTTTATTTCCCTTTGATTTGAAATTACATCCAACAAATTACATCCAACATCCGCAATGTGGCATTTTCACTGACAAATGGCAGTAGTTAGGAGCTTCGCTTCATGGCTTGTATAAGACAGAAAAAACGGCTGCAACCCTTCTACGTCACTACCCAGAATGCATTGCGACGTAAACAAAAATTGTAATAAAGTTTTTTAAAAATATATAAAACTGGGAATTATTTTCAAAAAAATTATATTATAGTTATGTTAGTAACAAAAAAATAAAGCATATAGAGCTAACATGCCAATATAATCGGAGTTCCTTTTAATTATAAGGTTCAAGTTCAAGTGGGGTTGCCGTATGGCTCTCACGGAATTACATTTAAAAATATGTGGTGTTCATGGCCCTCTCAGCCAAAAAGGTTCCCGACCCCTGCTCTAAGGGAATGCTAGGATTGACAGAGTCCTGACTCTTTGTCAACCTGGCTACAGTGCTGAAAAGAAACCTGGGATTATTCTTGTTCTCTTCTATTAATGCAGAATAATAACTTGTTCTAGCTTTTCTAGAATATTTTTTATAAATTAAAAGATGATTTCTCCAAGCTAAATAGATTTCATCTAAATTAGTGGAGCGCCATTTTCTTTCTAATTGACGAGTCTTCTGTTTTAAGCTACGAGTTTCTGTGTTGAACCAAGGAGTTAGAAATCTCTGATTAGACTTTTTCTTTTTTAAGGGGGCCACCAAGTCTAGAGTCTGATGCAGAGAAGCTGTAACACTATCCACCATGTTATCAATTACAGAAGGAGTAAGCTGTCCATAGCTTATTTCCGTTGTGTTGACACATGGCATAGAGGAAACAATCTGCATAAATTTGGTAACAGCATCATCTGAGAGGCATCTACTATAGTAATATTTTTCTTTAGGAGCCAAATAGTCAGAAATAGTAAAATCAAAGGTTAACCCCTTGCACTCCGGTCAATTTCCCTAAAAATGCCAAAAAAAATAATGTGCCCAAAGTAAATCGAAAGCTGTTCTTCAACCCTTTACAGCATCTTCATGGGGTTGGTCTCATTTAAAAGAAAACACTTTGAATTTTTTGGCAAAACAGTCATAATCTCTCTAAGTGCTCCGGCCACTGAGTTACAGTCATCTAAACATACTGAACTTGAAAAAAATAAATTTGGCCTGGGTGTTTTTTTTGGATACAAATGCTTGCAAATAACACACAGCTTCAGATCCGGGCTGGAAAATGCAACAGAAATGTAGAACCAAGTGTTATCCAGCTGAGGTCAAAATTTTGTAACAATACCACAAAAAATGAATATATTACACAGCTTTTTCCTCAGGTAGTTCCCAGGCGTTTTTGAACTGTGCCAAATTGTGCCAAATGGCACAGTTTGGAAAAACGTCTGTAACTTTTGAATGATTCAATATAGAAGCTTCATCTTGGGCTCTAATGAAAGGTGACACTCAGGGCTGTGTGTGTGTGTGTGGGGGGGGTTGTCCCCCCCCCTCGCCACAGAGGACGGACATCGGCCATCGCTACATGACGGAATAGTCATGTGGCGACCGCGGCGCAGTCACCGCGGCTTCCTCCCTCCTCGCTACAGAAGAGTAGCGGGGGGGGGGGGGGGGGTTCACGGTCCGGACGCGGCGCACGACCCGTGTACCGCGGCGCACGAACTTCGGACTTCGTGCGCCGCACAGTTGTAATTTACCGATCGGACAAAATTAATTTTTGATTTCAATTTTCAGGGATAAAGAATAATTTAGCTTATAACACCTTACCTCTTCACAGCAGCAGTGTCCTGGCGAACTTCTCTTCCTCATTGTCAGACGAATGCGACGCTGGTCCCTTGCTACGGACTCGTGGTTCTGGTCTCGGCGACCCGGTCAAAACATAATTCCATTATTGCGGTTTTGCACTTCCATGATTGCGGTTTTGGCGAATGATTTACGACCTTCGTCGTCGGCCTCCGTCGGTCTATGATGACCATGGAAGAGAATCCTAAACGTCTATTCTGCTGGAATAAAAAAAAAAAAAAAAAAGCACCGCCTGTGACTGAAGAGGCCAATGCGCGAATGGCAGTCCCTGTCACACAGGTAGCTCTTGTGGATGGTCTCCGTGCTGCTGGGTCTGTGACGGTTCTTCCTGCGGGTCCTTTTTTCATCTGCTGCAGCAGTCTGTCTTCACCCAGCCTTACAAAAAACAGCTTGCGAACTTCTGTGCTTCAATTGGCTCTCTGCATTCACAGCGTTGGTAGGCGGGTAACTCTTGCTAGGTTTTCAGTCACTGGTTCTGCAAGGTTTCAGAAACCCAATTCAAGGCTCTTATTAGTCGAATGAGAGGTCAATCAGATGAACTAATCTGTTCGCGGCTGTGTCTACAGTGGAAGAACAGAAATGCAGCTTTTATTTTAAGTGCGCGCTTGGACGCAGCGCCCTCGTGTGTCCTAGAGTGCACGAGGGCGCTCTCATGCGCCCTCGTGCGCTCTGGGACGCAGAGACGTGCCCGTCCGCGGTACACCAGAGTGCAAGAGGCTAACAGACAATGGTCTGACAGTACAGGGTTATTAGGAGACACTACAAGATTTTCTATTTCTATGCCATATGTCAGAACAAGGTCCAACGTATGGTGGAGATAATGAGTAGAATTTCCTACTTTCTGAGAAAACCCCATCGAGTCTAATATTGAATTAAATGCCACATTAAGGCAGTCACTATCTACATCCACATGTATATTAAAGTCCCCTACTATAATTATTCTATCTGATTTCAGCACTAAATCAGCTAAGAAATCAACAAATTCGGATAAAAATTCTGAGTAGGTTGATGGAGGATGATAAACTATGGCAAATAAAATTGGGTTTAACCTAAAATTGCTAAAGTGCCCAATACTGAGGACCAGGCCCTCAAAGGAATTATAACATGTTTTTTGCTTTACATTAACTAGTAATTTGGAATGGTAAATTGTTGCTACTCCTCCTCCACGACCAGAACTTCTGGGATTTTGACAGTTTAAATAACCAGAGGGAGTTGATTCATTTAAACCAACATAATCCTCTTGCCCTAACCAAGTTTCTGTAAGGGATATTAAATCAATCTGATGATCAATTAACAGATCATGGACTAACAGAGGCTTGGGAGTTAGAGACCTAATATTTAATAAACCACATTTAATTTTTAAATTATGAGGAGGAACAGAGGCCAAATCATTCAATTTAGAGGCTTTATGTTTAATTTGAGTTTTACCAGTTTTTTGCTTAATCACTTTGGGATGCTTATATATTATATTTTTATTTGCTTTGGAGGGAGCAGACAATGATTCTCTGATGGGGAAGACAGGGGCTAAGTTGAGGGGTGACAGATGAAGAGGAGCTGCAGAGAGGCGTGTAAGACTGCGACTCTGCTTCCTGGTCCCAACTCTGAGTAGTCAATGTTTTGGAAATTTGGATAAAAACGATGCCAGATTGTTAGATAATTGAGACGCACCATCGAAAGTGGGATGGACGCTGTCTCATCTCATAAGACCAGGTTTTCCCCAAAATGAGTTCCAATTGTCAATGTAGCCCACGTCATTTGCAGGACACCACACAGACAGCCAGCGGTTGAAGGATGACGAGCGGCTAAACATGTCATCACTGGTCAGATTGGGGAGGGGCCAAGAGAATTCTACAGAGTCCGACATTGCTTTGGCAAAGTCACACACCGATTCTACATTAAGTTTCGTGACTTCGGACTGCCGGAGACGGATGTCATTAATGCCAGCGTGAATAACAATTGTGGAGTATTTACAGTTACTTTTAGCCAGCATTTTCAAATTTGACTCGATGTCGCCTGCTCTGGCCCCAGGAATGCATTTGACTATGGCCGCTGGAGTCTCTAGGTTCACGTTTCTGACTACAGAGTCGCCAATGATCAGAGTTTTTTCCTCAGCGGGTGTGTCGCTGAGCGGGGAAAAACGATTAGAAACTTGAACAGGTTGGAGGTGTACTGGGGCTTTGCGACTAGGCTTCCTTCTCACCGTCACCCACCCAGTCTCCTCGCTGCCGAGGCGAGCCGGAGGACCGCTAACGGGGGGGGGGGGGGGGGGGCTATGCTAGCTAGCGCCGCTGCAGCTAGGGGACGTCCGTCGAGATTAACTGGCGCAGATGGTGTTTCAATGCAGCGGAGCTGGGATTCCAAATCAGACAACCTTGCCTCGGGTGCCTCAAAAAGACAACATTTATTACATTTACCATTATCACTAAAAGAGGCAGAGGTGTAGCTAAACATCTGACAGAGAGAGCACACCAGAGGAGGAGAGGAAAGAGAGCTAGTAGCCATAGCTAGTGGCTAACCCAAAGCTCAGGAGAGTGAGGAGAGCAAACCACATGGACAGACAGCAAAACAGGAAGTGATGATACGTTACCACAAGTGACGTTCCACTTCACTTGCGAAGTGGAAGGCGTTGGGACCGGACGGCATCAGCGCAAAGCTCCTCAAGTCCTGTGCAGACCAGCTGTGTGGGATTGTGGAGCACATCTTCAACCTGAGCCTGAAGCTGGGGAGGGTACCACAGTTGTGGAAAACATCTTGTGTGGTACCTGTACCAAAGACTTCCCACCCCAAAGATCTGAACAGCTACAGACCAGTGGCCCTGACGTCCCACATGATGAAGACCCTGGAGAGACTGCTCCTTGCTCACCTCGGCCCCCTGGTGGGACCAGTGATGGATCCACTCCAGTTCACCTACCAGCATGGCATTGGGGTGGAGGATGCGGTGATCTTCCTCCTTCACCGTTCTCTGTCCCACCTGGAGAAGCCCGGGAATGTGGTGAGGATCATGTTCTTTGACTTCTCCAGTGCTTTCAACGCCATCCAACCGATGATCCTGAAGGACAAGCTGCTGTGCGCAGGGGTGGACCAGCACCTGTCATCATGGATCCTGGACTACCTCACGAACCGGCCTCAGTTTGTGAGAACCCGGGACTGTGTGTCCGACACAATCATCGGTAGCACGGGGACCCCCCAGGGAACGGTTTTGGCTCCCTTCCTGTTCACCCTTTATACTGCGGACTTCTCACACAACAGAACACACTGCCATCTACAGAAGTTCTCTGACGACTCTGCGATCGTCGGCCTCATCTCCAACGGAGATGAAGCTGAGTACAGAGGACTGATCCAGGACTTCGTGGACTGGTGCCATCGGAACTGCCTCCAGGTCAACGCGAGGAAAACTAAGGAGCTGGTGGTGGACTGCCGCAGGCAAGGACAACCCCTCACAGCACCAGTAAATATACAGGGAACAGACATCGAGATGGTGACATCCTACAAGTACCTGGGTGTTCATCTGAACAATAAACTAGACTGGTCACACAATACTGACGCACTCTACAAGAAGGGACAGCGCAGGCTGTTCCTACTGAGGAGACTCAGGTCTTTTGGTGTACAAGGGGCGCTGCTGAAGACATTCTATGACACGGTGGTGGCATCAGCCATCACTTTTAGAGTGGTCTGCTGGGGCAGTGGCGTTACAGCAGCCGATATGAAGAGACTGAACAAACTGATCAAGAAAGCTAGCTCTGTCCTGGGGCAGCGCCTTGACCCAGTGGAGATGATGGGAGAGAGAAGGATGGTGGCTCAACTGTCATCTCTGCTGGAGTCCGAGTCCCACCCTATGCAGGACATACTGAACGCACTGAGGAGCTCATTTAGCAGCAGACTGCATCATCCTAGGTGCACAACCGAGAGGTTTCGCAGGTCCTTCCTGCCTACGGCTGTCAGACTGTATAACCTAAGCAGGGCTGCTCACAGAGATAGCAAAAAAACGTGACAACCTAATAGTAGTGAATGCAAAAGACGCAATAGACTTACACAATGGTCCCCTCTGGTATACAACTAGGAAAATACTGGTCGCTACGGAGGGTGACAATATGTATGGTACATAATCATACCATGTAGGATAACTTATAAAAAACTGAAACTTATAAAGGCGATCCCTGCTTGGGCAACAGCAATTATAAAAACGCTGCTGACCAACCGAAGGTTCAGAGTCCACCTCAGTCAGAACACAAGTGCATGGAGAATGCAGAAAAACGGACTCCCACAAGGCTCAGTTCTAGCTCCAACACTGTTCAACCTCTACATAAACGACCTGCCTACTACAAAATCCCGCAAATTCATCTATGCAGACGACATCTGTTTGGCATTCCAAGCACCAGACTTTGAACCACTGGAACGGGTGCTCACGGAAGATCTTGCTAAACTGGACCAGTTCTGCAAAATCTGGCGCCTAAAACCAAGCCCAGCAAAAACCGTCTCCAGTGTATTTCATCTCCACAATGCAAAAGCTGCCAGAGAACTAAACATCCACCTGAGCGGACTCAAGCTTAAGCATGCCCCA
This sequence comes from Pholidichthys leucotaenia, assembly GCA_020510985.1. NCBI lineage: Eukaryota > Metazoa > Chordata > Actinopteri > Cichliformes > Pholidichthyidae > Pholidichthys > Pholidichthys leucotaenia. The sequence continues at coordinate 43,416,704 of CM035847.1, read as the reverse complement.
AATCCAACTTATCTTGGAGTGACCCTTGATAGGACCTTATCCTTCAAGGAACATCTAAAGTGGACGGCTGCCAAGGTGAAAGTACGAAACAACCTGCTCTGCAAGCTCGCTGGTGCAAAATGGGGGGCGGCAGTCTCCACCCTGCGCACCTCAGCACTGGCCCTTTCATACTCTGTAGCAGAATATTGTGCCCCTGTCTGGTCCAGGTCATCTTACACACACCATGTAGACACCCAGCTCAACTCAACCATGAGAACTATAACTGGAACAATCCGCTCAACACCACTCCCCTGGCTCTCTGTACTGTCAAACATAGCCCCTCCACACATCCGGCGAGCAGCATTAACTCAAAGGATGCTCCAAAAAGTTAAAGATTTTCCTCACTTACCAATCCATGCAGATATCTACACCCCACCCACTGCCCGACTTTCATCCAGACGGCCGATTTGGAAAAACCCTCCCCCAGCTGACTTTACCATCCAGACAGCTTGGCAAGAGGAATGGGAGACCAAGGAGGTCCCAAACAAACAGCTGGTGATAAACCCCAACCAACAGGTCCCGGGCACCAACCTCCCAAGGAGACAGTGGTCTACACTCAATCGCTTCAGGACTGGACATGGCCCCTGCTTGGCCAGCCTTCACAGATGGGGCAGTAGCCCTAGCCCACTGTGCGCATGTGGAGAGGAGCAAACTATGGAACACATCATAGAGGCTTGCCCGCTCCAAAGACTGGAAGGAGGATTACACACCCTCCATACAGCAAACCAGGAGGCAACTGCTTGGCTTAAGGACTTTGCATTCGCTAAATAAATAAATACCATGTAGGATAACTAAGTAGACGGTTATGCTGTTTCATTCCATCTTGCTACAATGCTCTGCACTGTGTGTGTTTATATATTTATATATTTATTCCATCTAGCTACAATGCTCCGCACTGTGTGTTTATATATTTATTCCATCTAGCTACAATGCTCCGCACTGTGTGTTTATATATTTATATATTTATTCCATCTAGCTACAATGCTCCGCACTGTGTGTGTTTATATATTTATATATTTATTCCATCTAGTTACAATGCTCCACACTGTGTGTTTATATATATATATATATATATATATATATATATATATATATATATATATATATATATATATATATATATATATATATGTACATATGTATACTCGCTGCTCTTGTTTTTTCTTGTCTTCTGATTGTTTCTCTGAGTGTTGCTGTCCCTGTGCTGTTGCAATCCTGGAATTTCCCCATTGTAATAAAGGCTTATCTTATCTTATCTTAATTTCAGCTGGTTAAGTCCTGAATGATAGCCTTTAAAAAGGTCTGTGAACATCAGATTGTCACACCACAAAGGACTCATGATGGGTAGAAGCAAAGAACTCTCTCTAGACCTTTGCAACCTGATTGTTGCAAAACATAATGATGGCTTTGGTTACAGGCACATTTCTAAACTGATTGTTCCAGTGAGCACTGTTGGAGCCATTGTTCGGAAGAAGAAAGAACATCATTTTACCATAAACTGGACACAACCAGGAGTTCCACGCAAGATTTCTGACAGAGAACTCGAAAGAATTATCAGAAGAGTTATCCAAGAGCCAAAGACCGCTCATGGAGAGCTCCAGAAACACCTGGAGTTAGCAGGTGCCACTGTTTCAAAGAAAACAATAAGTAATGCACTCAACCGACATAGGCTCTATGTCTGCTGACCTAAGACTCCATTGCTGAAGAAAAAGCATGTTGAAGCTTATTTAAAGTTTGCTGCACAACATTTGGGCAAGCCAGTAAAATACTGGGAGAATATAGCCTGGTTAGAAGAGACCAAAATTAAACTTTTTGGATGCCACAACACACAGCATGTTTGTGTCAGAAAACTGCTTTGGAAGGCAGTCATGTGTTTAAAGTGGGATCCAAGAGTGCAGGCAGGACTCAGTGAAATGAACAAACAAAAGGCAGCACAGGTGCTATCAAACAAAAGTGTGCAGAAAATGATGAAGACTATGACATGACTGAGAAGAAGGTAACTGACAATGACGCCACAATAATGCAAACTCAGGCTAACAAATATATGGAGCAGGTTAATTAAACTACGGTAATATGAGAAAGCTGGGGCTAATTAGGAAGTAACAGAAGCAGCTACAAACAGAACCGGTGGGGCTGTGCAGAGAGAGGACACTGGAGAACACAGAGGGCAAATAATAAAGACAATAATCATAAATAAACCAAATCAGGGTAAAAACATAACTGAACTATGAACTGAGGATAACCCAACAAACTAGTGATAACTAGTGATTACAGAATTGTCCAAACTTTTCAAAACAACAGAAGGTGAGGACAGAATTTAGGGATCACAACAGTGCCCCCCCCCCACCTTAAGGGTGGAGTCCAGATGTCCAAAAACAAAATGAACATTATTTACCTTTTGTTCTTATTAAAGACGAAAATAGAAAGGAGATGTTTTTACCTTCTTTATGTGTTTCGACTGTTCACTGAGCTGGCCCCGCTTTCCGCCGTGAAAGCGGGGCCTGCTCAGTGGATCTGACAGATCTGCTGGGCTGGCCCCACCTACGAAAGTCAGCTGATAAAATGACACCTGGCAGCAGTCAGCTGACACTTCTGACGAAGGCTGCAGTGAACAGTCGAAACATGTAAAGAAGATAAAAACATCTCCTTTCTATTTTTGTCTTTAATAAGAACAAAAGGTAAATAATTAAAAGAAGACAAAATGAACTTACTTAAGCTAAAACAAAGAACACCCCAATCGGGCGGGAGGAGGGGGAAAAAAGGTACGATGGGGCAAAAACAAGGACACAAAGCAGAAGAATATTCATCAGGTGTTTGGCCAAAGTCCCAAGACCACCACCAGGCAGAATATGGCACTTCTGGTGGCATACCCAAGTTCATGGACCACCAGATGGAGAAGCATGGTGCGTCGGGTGGCCTACCAAAGTCCAAAAGTTACCAGATGGATGAACCCAGTGAATCAGAGGGCCTACACAAGTCCGAAAGCCACCTAACAGATGAACACGATGCGTTGGGTGGCCTACCAAAGTCCATGAGCTGCCAGACGGGAGAAAACACAGGAGCACTTTGCACAGAGAACAACATCTTGGGAGCATTTTGCTCTGAAAATAACACAGGAACCCTTTGCTCTGAAAATGACACAGGAACCTTTTGTACAGAGAACAACAGAGAGGCTTTAAATTCAGGAGATAATGGCATGAAAACCTTACCCTCTGAAAGCTTAACCTCAGGAGAAGGCAATATGGAAATCTTGCATTCAGAAGACATACAGTGGGGCAAAAAAGTATTTAGTCAGCCACCAATTGTGCAAGTTCTCCCACTTAAAAGATGAGAGAGGTCTCCAATTTTCATCATAGGTATACCTCAACTATGAGAGACAAAATGAGAAAAAAAAAATCCAGAAAATCACATTGAAGGATTTTTAATGAATTAATTGGTAAATTCCTCAGTAAAATAAGTATTTGGTCACCTACAAACAAGCAAGATTTCTGGCTCTCACAGACGTGTAACTTCTTCTTTAAGAGGCTCCTCTGTCCTCCACTCGTTACCTGTATTAATGGCACCTGTTTGAACTCGTTATCAGTATAAAAGACACCTGTCCACAACCTCAAACAGTCAGACTCCAAACTCCACTATGGCCAAGACCAAAGAGCTGTCAAAGGACACCAGAAACAAAATTGTAGACCTGCACCAGGCTGGGAAGACCGAATCTGCAAAAGGTAAGCAGCTTGGTGTGAAGAAATCAACTGTGGGAGCAATTATTAGAAAATCTAAGACATACAAGACCACTGATAATCTCCCTCGATCTGGGGCTCCACACAAGATCTCACCCCATGGGGTCAAAATTATCACGAGAACGGTGAGCAAAAATCCCAGAACCACACAGGGGGACCTAGTGAATGACCTGCAGAGGGCTGGGACCAAAGTAACAAAGGCTACATCAGAAACGCATTACGCCGCCAGGGACTCAAATCCTGCAGTGCCAGACGTGTCCCCCTGGTTAAGCCAGTACATGTCCAGGCCCGTCTGAAGTTTGCTAGAGAGCATTTGGATGATCCAGAAGAGGATTGGGAGAATGTCATATGGTCAGATGAAACCAAAATAGAACTTTTTGGTAAAAACTCAACTTGTCGTGTTTGGAGGAGAAAGAACACCATACCTACTGTGAAGCATGGGGGTGGAAACATCATACTTTGGGGCTGTTTTTCTACAAAGGGACCAGGACGACTGATCCGTGTAAAGGAAAGAATGAATGGGGCCATATATCATGAGATTTTGAGTGAAAACCTCCTTCCACCAGCAAGGGCATTGAAGATGAAACGTGGCTGGGTCTTTCAGCATGACAATGATCCCAAACACACCACCCGGGCAACGAAGGAGTGGCTTCGTAAGAAGCATTTCAAGGTCCTGGAGTGGCCTAGCCAGTCTCCAGATCTCAACCCCATAGAAAATCTTTGGAGGGAGTTGAAAGTCTGTGTTGCCCAGCAACAGCCCCAAAACATCACTGCTCTAGAGGAGATCTGCATGGAGGAATGGGCCAAAATACCAGCAACAGTGTGTGAAAACCTTGTGAAGACTTACAGAAAATGTTTCACCTCTGTCACTGCCAACAAAGGGTATATAACAAAGTATTGAGATGAACTTTTGTTATTGACCAAATACTTATTTTACCGAGGAATTTACCAATTAATTCATTAAAAATCCTTCAATGTGATTTTCTGGATTTTTTTTTCTTATTTTGTCTCTCATAGTTGAGGTATACCTATGATGAAAATTGGAGACCTCTCTCATCTTTTAAGTGGGAGAACTTGCACAATTGGTGGCTGACTAAATACTTTTTTACCCCACTGTACTGTAGAACCCCTACACTCAGAGGATGACAACATGGAATTTTTAACCTCGGGGGGAAAACATGGAACCTATAACCTCAGGAGGTGATAACAAGAAACTTTTAACCTCGAGGGGTAACTTGGAACTTGCAACCTCAGGAAGTGATGATGTGGACACTGAACTCGGGAGATAATGGAAACATGTAAACTTTACACTCCGAAGATAGCAACATAGGAACTATAAAGTCATGAGATGACTGAATGGGGACTTTAAACTCAGGAGGTAACGGCAATACAGGAACTTGAATCTCAGGAGAGAATGACATGAGATTTCATTGCACTAAAGAAAACAGAAGTTTTAAACAGAGGAACCTCCAACTTAAAAGAAAATAACATGGGAGTTTTAACCTCAGGAGATGACATTGGGGCTCATTGCTCTGAAGACCACAAAGGAGCCATTTGACCTGGAGACCACAAGGGAACTATCTGCTCAGAAAATAACCACAAAAGAACTGTCTGCCCTGAAAATAATCACAAAGGAGCCGTCTGCTCTGAAAATAACCAAGTAGGAACTGTCTGCTCTGAAAACCATGCAGGAGCTTTTTGATCTGAAAATAACCACATAGAAGCTTTTTGATCTGAGAATAACCATGTAGGAACTACTCTGAAAAAAAAAAAAAACATACAGTGGTGTGAAAAAGTGTTAGCCCCCTACCTAATTTCTCATTTTTTGTATGTTTGTCACACTTAAATGTTTCAGATCATCAAACAGATTTAAATATTAGACAAAGATAACACAAGTAAACACAAAATGCAGTTTTTAAATGAAGGTGTTTATTATTAAGGGAAAAAAAATTCAAACCAGCATTGCCCTGTGTGAAAAAGTGATTGTCCCTGAAATCAAATAACTGATTGGGCCACCCTTAGCAGCAACAACTGCAATCAAGTGTTTGTGATAACTGGCAGTGAGTCTTTTACAGTGCTGTGGAGGAATTCTGGCCCATTTATCTTTGCAGAATTGCTGTAATTCAGCCACATTCAAGGGTTTTCCAGCATGAACCGCCTTTTTAAGGTCATGCCACAGCATCTCATTTGGATTCCAGTCAGGACTTTGACTAGGCCACTTCAAAGTCTTCATTTTGTTTTTCTTAAGCCATTGAGAGGTGGACTTGCTGTTGTGTTTTGGATCATTGTCCTGCTGCAGAACCCAAGTGCACTTCAGCTTGAGGCCATGAACAGATGGCCAAATATTTTCCTTCGGGATCTTTGGTAGACAATAGAATTCATGGTTCCATTTACCACAGCAAGTCTTCCAGGTCCTGAAGCAGCAAAAAGCCCCTGATCATCACACTACCGCCACCATATTTTACTGTTGGTATGATGTTCCTTTTCTGAAATGATGTGCTACTTTCATGCCAGATGTAATGGGACACACACCTTCCAAAAAGTTCAACTTTTGTCTCGTCAGTCCACAGAGTATTTCCCCAAAAGTATTGGGGATCATCAAAACATTTTCTGGCAAAAGTGAGATGAGCCTTTATGGTCTTTTTGCTCAGCAGTGGTTTTCGTCTTGGAACTCTGCCATGCAGGCCATTTTTGCCCAGTCTCTTTCTTATGGTGGAGTCATGAACACTGACCTTAACTGAGGCGAGGCCTGCAGTTCTTTGGATGTTGTTGTGGGGTCTTTTGTGACCTCTTGGATGAGTTGTCGCTGCACTCTTGGGGTAATTTTGATCAGTCAGCCATTCCTGGGAAGACTCACCACTGTTCTATGTTTTGGCCATTTGTAGAGAATGGCTCTCACTGTGGTTCGCTGGGGTCCCAAAGCTTTACAAATGGCTTTATAACCTTTTCTAGACTGATAGATCTCAATTACTTTGTTTCTCATTTGTTCCTGAACTTCTTTGGATCGCAGCATGATGTCTAGCTTTTGAGGATCTTTTGGTCTACTTCACTTTGTCAGGAAGGTGTTATTTAAGTGATTTCTTGATTGAGAACAGGTGTGGCAGTAATCAGACCTGGGTGTGGCTAGAGAAATTAAACTTAGCTTTCCAAAGATGTGATAAATCACAGTTAATTTCTGTTTTAACAGGGGAGCAATCACTTTTTCACACAGGGCCATGTAGGTTTGGATTTCTTTTTTTCCCTTAATAATAAACACCTTCATTTAAATACTGCATTTTATGTTTACATGTGCTGTCTTTGTCTAATATTTTGATTTGTTTGATTACCTGAAACATTTAAGTGTGACAAACCTACAAAAAAGGAGAAATCAGAAAGGGGGCAAACACTTTTTCACACCACTGTAGGAGGCCTTTGCTCTGAAGATAACATTATGGGAAACTTTTGCTCTGAAAATGAACACATAGGAGCTCTTTGCTCTGAACATAACAATGTGGGAGCTCTTTGCTCTGAACATGGCATCAGAGGAGCCTTTTGCTCTGAACATGACAACACAGAAGGTTTCTGCCTTGAAGATAACATGGGAGCCTTCTGCTCTGAAGGTAACAAACAAGCTTCAGGCTCTGAAGATAACGATACAGGAACTCTTAACTCCAGGGACCCCAACATAGCAATTTTTAGCCCTGGAGGCACCAATATAGGCAATTCAATTCAACTTTATTTATATAGCGCCATTTCACAACAACAGTCTCACAGCACTTTCAACTGTAGGGGAAACCCCCCCCCCCCCCCCCCCAATTGCAGAAAGACCCCAGCAATCAGGTGATCCCCTGTGAGGTAGAGAGGAAAAACTCCCTTTCAACAGGAAGAAACCTCCAGCAGAACCAGGCTCAGGGAGGGGCAGTCATCTGCTGCGACTGGCTGGGGGGTGGGGGGATAGAGAAGAAGAAGAAAAGAACAGATACGTAGAGAGCAAACAGCATGATGGGGACTCAGTCTATGGGAGAGAACAAACAGATGTTAATGACCAGAAAAAAATATTTTATTGAGAGTGAAGAAAGGAGTGAAGCCCAGTGCATTGTTGGGGGTCCCCTTGCTGTCTAAACCTATTAGCAGCATGACTAAGGGACAAGAAATTGTAGAATTTGGATTAAACTAAATGGAACACCTGAGCAAGCAAAAAGTATAATGATCAGAGATGCTACTGACTTAGATAAATACAAATGAACACTGACTATGAAACACAGAGTGAGGAAACTCAAACTCTAAAAATATGCCACTATGCTGAACATAAACCACAAGAGATGGAGAATGATATTGATCCTGATAACCACTTTTTCAATAATATTCATAACCACTGTGAATATTACACTGAAAAGCAATTCAAAAGTCAAGTGCAATTAGATGGTAAACTGTCAATAATACACTTCAATTGCAGAAGTCTTAACAAAAACTTCTCACAGATTCAGGACTATTTAAAACAGCTAAACAGAAAATTCACAGCCATTGCAGTCTCGGAAACCTGGCTTAATGAAGACCAGGCTCCCCTGATGGCAATAGAGGGATATCAGATGTTTAACATTAACAGATCTCAAAAAAAGGGTGGTGGTGTTGCACTGTATATTGATGACCTATATAGATGTAAGCTTGTAAATGAAATGTCCTCAGCACTACCAGGGCTTCTGGAATGTGTTACTGTTGAGATTGACCTAGACAAAACAAAAAATCTAATCATAAGCTGCATATACAGAACGCCGGGAACTTGCATTGAGACATTCAGAGATAAATTAGTCGAGCTGTACAATAATATTACTAGTAAGAAAATGGTAGCAATTTGTGGAGATTTCAATATTGACCTACTTAATCCACATCAACAAAATGTAGTTACAGAGTTCATGAACTCTATGTACAGCATGAGTCTATATCCCACAATAACACATCCCAGTAGAATCACAGTTCACTCTGCTACACTTATTGACAACCTGTTTGTCAATGTTCTCGATAAGAAAATAGAAAGTGGATTATTGATAAATGATATAAGCGACCACTTGCCAATCTTTGCACTTATCCATGGCCACACGGGGCCCAACCCAGAAAAAATCTCAAAATCGTTAAGACACAAATCACCAAACGCAATCAGTTCTTTTAAAGAGGACTTGCTGAAGCAAGACTGGACAGAAGTCTATGTATCAGATGTAAATGAAGCCTATGACACATTTATAAACATTGTAACCACTCTTTATGAAAAAAACTGCCCATTAGTTAAAAAAAAGCTTAAACACAAATTTGCTGACAAACCATGGTTAACCAAAGGACTACAAAAGGCGTGTAAAAAGAAAAATTTATTATATAAAGCTTTCATAAAGAAAAGGACAAAAGAAGTAGAGCAATGGTATAAAACATACAAAAATAAGTTAACATATATAATAAGATGCAGTAAAAGAGACTATTACAGTAAAGAACTGGAAAAAAACAAAGACAATATTAAAAATACATGGACAATAATCAACAGTATCCTTGGAAATAAAAGCAGAAATACTAGCTACCCAACTAATATTCCAAAAAATAATAAATCGACTCCGAATGTGAATATAGCTTCACCTGCAGATGAATTTAATAATTTTTTTGTTAACATTGGACCTAAACTGGCCCGAGAAATACCCACTACGGCGCCTACAGGTGATACAATATGCAATAACACTGCTGTAAAAGACACCATCTTCATAAAGAACACAGACGAAAGAGAGGTCATTGAAATTGTTAAATCGTTCAAAAGTAAAACATCTACTGACTGCGATGGTATTGACATGCTACTAGTCAAAACTGTTATCGAATGCATAGTGAAACCACTGACGTATATCTGTAACCTGTCTCTCCAATCAGGTATATTTCCCAATGCAATGAAAATAGCTAAAGTAATTCCGATTTACAAGACAGGCGACAGAGGGGAACTCTCCAACTACAGACCAATTTCACTATTACCGCAATTTTCCAAGATACTTGAAAAAATATTCTATGAGAGAATTGACAACTTCATACTGAAGAATGATTTATTGTGTGAGCAGCAATATGGGTTCAGACACAAAAGGACAACAGCATATGCCCTAATGGAATTTACAGAAAAAATATCAACAGCCATTGAAAATAAAGAGTATTCAGTTGGAGTATTCCTGGATCTTAAAAAAGCATTTGATACAGTAGATCACAATCTATTATTAAAGAAACTACAAAATTGTGGTATTAGAGGGGTAACACTGTCCTGGTTAAGTAGTTACTTTAAGAATAGATATCAGTTTGCATGTGTTAACAGCAAAAACTCAGAGTTACTGAAGGTCACCTGTGGAGTCCCACAGGGTTCAGTTTTGGGACCATTATTATTCAATATGTATATAAATGATATATGTAAAGTTTCAGAAAAAATGGACTTAATATTGTTTGCTGATGACACTAATCTGCTATGCAGTGGAAACAATTTGGAACAACTTCTGGATACACTCGGAAAGGAATTAGGAAAGCTGAAACTGTGGTTTGATTCAAACAAATTAACACTCAATTTAAGCAAGACAAAATTTATAGTCTTTAACAACCATCACAACTACCCAGTACCCAAACTCAGTGTAAATGGTGTAGAGATTGAAAGGGTATCCAAAACTAAATTCCTTGGAGTAATAATTGATAACAAACTGTGTTGGAAGCCACATATTAATTATATAAAAGGTAAAGTATCCAAATCAATTGCAATATTACACAGAGTGAAAAATTTGCTGGATTGCTGGATTGCTGGACTCACCCTCAGAGATAGGGTGAGGAGCTCAGTCATCCGGGAGAGGCTCAGAGTAGAACCGCTGCTCCTCCACATTGAAAGGAGTCAGTTGAGGTGGTATGGGCATCTGATTAGGATGCCTCCTGGACGCCTCCCACTTGAGGTGTTTCAGGCACGTCCCACTGGGAGGAGACCCCGGGGCAGACCCAGGACTCGGTGGAGACTATGTCTCCCAGCTGGTCTGGGAACGCCTTGGTATCCCCTCTGAAGAGCTGGAGCAGGTGGCTGGGGAGAGTGAAGTCTGGGCTTCTCTGCTTGAACTGCTGCCTCCGCGACCCGGACCTCCGGAAAAGCGGTAGAAGATGGATGGATGGATGGAAAAATTTGCTTTGTCAACCCACACTATACACCTTGTACCATTCATTAATACTCCCATACATGACATATTGTAATGAAGTATGGGGAAATACATATAAAACAAACATATATCCACTCTTTATGCTTCAAAAGAGAGCTATTAGAATAATCAACAAAGCAGCTTACAGGGAACCAACAAACCCACTTTTTCTTAAACAAAAAACTCTCAAGTTGAAAGATCTGATTGACTTTAAAACCGCAATAATAATGTTCAAAGTGAAGAACCTATCACTGCCCGCAAATATCCAAAAGTTGTTCCAAGCAAGGGAGAAACTATATCACTTCAGAGGAACATGTATATTTCAAAAGCCTACAGTGAGAACAACCACCAAGCAACACTGTATTTCAGTGCAAGGAGTCAGATTATGGAACGATTTTGGACCTGAATTAAAATCATGTACAAAGCTTGGACAATTTAAACAAAAACTAAAGGAAGAAATACTCCAAACATATTTACAAGACGACATGTAAACTCACATAAGGATTGACATTTCCAGCCTGTGTTGTGTTGTAACTTAGTTTTTTCTTTTTTTCTTTTTTTCTTTGTGACACTATGTCTTAGATTTGTTTTTGAATAGTAACCACTTAACTTAGACTAGCTCAGTTTTTCTTTTTCTCTCAGTCACATTTTGCCTTGTTTTAAATAGTAATCGCTCTTGTCTTGTTTTCTCTTTTTTCTCCTTTGAATTCTTGGATGGAATATGGGTGGGCAATATAAGCTGCGGCTTCAGCCATCACCCATTTCGGATAACTCAAGTGGAATTGTATAGTAGAAGGAGTCTTTGTCTAATTTGACCTTGTTGTTATACAGTTTCTTTTAACCTGTAATGTACTATCCGAAATAAATAAATAAATTCATTCATTCATTCATTCAAGGGAGGGTTCAGGGGCACATGATCCCACCCTAATTATAGGCTGTATCAGAAAGGAAAGTTTTAACCCTATTCTTAAAAACAGAGATCGAGTCTGACTCCCAAATCCAGATTGGCAGCTGGTTCCACAGGAGAGGAGCTTGATAACTGAAGGCTCTGCCTTCCATTGTACTTTTGGAGATTCTAGGTATTACAAGTAATCCTGCATTTTGGGAGCATAGTGCTCTGTTAGGATAATAGGGTAGTATCAGATCTTTTAAATAAAAAGGGGCCTGATTATTTAGAGCTTTGTAAGCAAGAAGAAGGATTTTAAACTTAATTCTAAATTCTATGGGAAGCCAATGAAGGGAGGCCAGAACCAGAGAGATATGATCTCACTTTCTAGTACCTGTTAAAACTCTTGCTGCAGCATTTTGGATCAGCTGAAGACTTTTTAAAGATGTTTAGGACAGCCTGATAATAAAGAGTTACAATAATCTAATCTAGAGCTAACAAAAGAGTGGATTAGTTTCTCAGCATCACTCTGAGACAAGATGCTCATAATCTTGGCAATATTACGCAAATGATAGAAGTCAGTCATAGAAACAAGTTTAGTATGTAAATTTAAAAAACAGATCTTGATCCAAAATAACTCTAACGTTCCTCACAGAACAATCAAGTGAAAGAGTAACAGCATCCAAACTAAGCGTTTGATTTGGAAAGGTATTTCTAAGGTTTTTTTGGACCAACAAGAATGACTTCAGTCTTATCTGAATTTAATAGCAGGAAATTTCAAGTCATCCAAGCTTTGATTTCCTGAAGACAGGCCTCTAACTTGGCTAACTGATTACCATTATCTGGCTTCATTGACAGATATAATTGTGTGTCATCTGCATGAACAATGAAAATGTATACAGTGCTTTCTAATAATGTTGCCTAGCGGATGCATATATAAACTAAAAAGAATAGGGCCTAGCACAGATCCCTGTGGAACTCCGTGACTGAGCTTTGAGTTGGAAGAAAACTCATTATTGACATGAACAAATTGGAACCTATCAGATAAATAAGATCTAAACCGCTGCAATGAAGTTTCATTAAGTCCAACAAGGTGTTCTAATCTATCAAGTAAAATATTATGATCGATAGTGTCAAAAGCTGCACTAAGGTCTAAAAGGACAAGTACAGAAACAAGTCCATTATCATATGTGATAAGGAGGTCATTAGTGACCTTCACTGAAGCTGTTTCAGTACTAGCTCTTCTCGCCCAAGATGTACCAATATAGGAGCTTTCTGCTCAGGGGTCAACAACACAGAAGTTTTTAGTTCCGAGGATGGTACCTGAGGCGCCTTCAGTACAGGGGCCAATAGCAGCTGAGAAGTGATTACCGCAGGTGGTGAAGGTGGAGCGGACTGCTCTGACGGCACGGGTGGAGCGGACTGCTCCGTGCCTTGGGCAATGGGTGGAGGTCTCCTGACCTCTTGGACGAAGGATAAAGCAGACGGCTCAACCCCCTGGATGACGGGGGGAACGGACTGCTCTGATGACGGTGATGATGGAGCAGCATGCTCCGATGATGAAGATGATGAAGCGTGGTCCTCCTGTGGCTCCATCCTTGACTCGGCCACCTCATACAATGGAGGAAAACAGGAGGTTAGTTAGGCTACACCACAGTCACAAGCAGCAGAGGCCAGTGGGGAGTGTGCTTGGTTTCCCCCACAAGGAGCAAGACGAGTCTTTTCAAAAATAATGGTGGAACATAAATGAAAAGGTACTTGCCTTTACTCCTGATCTCCTGGTGCTAGGGTGACAACCTCAGGATAAACTGGAGGAGAGATGGCCGGTGGAGCTGGTACTGGAGCTGGAAGACGCCTTGGAGCAGGTACTAGAGCTGAGAAGCGACGGGGAGCTGGCAGTGAGGCCAGGAGGCTCCTTGGAGCAAGTACTGGAGCTGATGGGGCAGCGGGTGTGGGCACCTGTGCAGCAGAAGTGGGAGCCGGCACTGCAGGTGGAAAATGACATGGAGTCTGAGTTACTGCTGACACAGGAGCCGCTGCTGCTGAGATCTCCTCCAGCCCGTGAGGTAGTTGTGGAGCTGGGGAGAGGTAGACTGGAACCTGGTGAGCGAGGAGAGGCTAAAGATGTCGGCACAGGATCCGGGCTTTTTACCAGTCTGTGGCTCGAGCTCAGCGACTCATACAGCAAGTTGAACAGTTTGGTCAGACCCAGGCAGCCCCACAGACTGGGTGATCCATAACCACCCCAGCTGCCGCATCCAGGAACATCATAGCCTGCTCTCGAGTGTGGCATGACTGGGCTTCAGCAATGTAAGCTTTGATCAGCTGAGCCACTCCGCACTCGACCTTGTTCAACCCGAACTGGCTGTAGTCCATGCCTGCTGAATCCCATGTTGGTGGCGTTATTCTGTCAGAAAACTGCTTTGGAAGGCAGTCATGTGTTAAAAGCTGGACCCAAGAGCACAGGCAGGACTCGGTGCAATAATGATTTATTAACAAAATTAAAATGAACAAACAAAAGGCAGCACAGGGGCTGTCAAAAAAAAGCGTGAAGAAGACAATGAAGACTATGACATGATTGAAAAGAAGAAAACCAGCAATGACACCACAATAGCACAAACTCAGGCTGACAAATATATAGGGAGCAGGATAATTAAATTAATATGGGATAGCTGGGGCTAATTAAGAAGTAACAGAAGCAGCTACAAATAGGATAGGTGGGGCTGTGCAGAGAGAGGACACTGGAGAACACAGAGGGCAAATAATGCAGACCATAATCATAAATAAACCAAATCAGGGTAAAAACATAACTGAACTAAGAACCCAACAAACTAGTGATAACAGAATTGTGCAAACTTTTCAAAAATAACAGAAAGTGAGGACAGAATGTCTGGATCATAACAGTTTGGAGTAGAAATGGCACTGTACATCAGCTCCAAAACACCATACCAGCAGTGAAGTTTGGAGGTCAGAGCATCATGGTGTGGGGGTGTTTTTCAGCACATGGTACAGGCAGACTTCATATAATGAAAGGAAAGATGAATGGAAAAATATACAGAGACATCCTTGATAAGAACCTGTTGCCATCTGCCAAGATGCTGAAGATTAAACGAGGGTGGCCATTTCAGCAAGACAATGATCCCAAACACACAGCCAAGAAAACTCTCAACTGACTCCAGAAAAGGAAAATAAAGCTGTTAGAGTGGCCCAGTCAGTCACCTGACCTGAATCCAACTGAAAATCTATGGAATGAACCAAAGATCTGTCATGAACTGAGCCAGTGTTCTCCTGTGGGCTCGGTTCTGATCGTTCTTGGTGGCTCAGGCATTGGGGCTGTCATGTGTTATGTTTTGATTTCTCGTCTGTGTATTGTTTATTTCCATGCTTGTAGCCGATGCTCTGGCCGGTGATCATTAGGCAGCTGTTTGACCCTCTTCCTGGTGGGCGCTGTCTAAGCCGGTCCGACCACGCTTCCCTCTCTGACAGCCAGCTGTGCGTCCCGGTAATCATCTTTCCCGCGCTTTGCCCAGGTGTTGCCAATTTGTTATGCCAGCGGTGTTTGTACTTAAGAAGCTCTTTGCTAGTCAAACACTGCTGGACCATTGTTCGTGTTCATATGGTTGTTCGTCGCCGTGTGACCGTCACGTCGTGAAGGATCGTGTGTGTTTGTGCTCGCTGGTGGACTTGGACAACTCGGACTGTTCCTGCACGGTGAGTAAGAGCTGTCTGCATTTCTGTTTGCAGTTGTGCTGCTACGCTTGTCTGTAGCGTTTCCCCTTGCGGCAAAACTGCTACGCTTTGGCACTGTTGCCCAGCTCTTCTCCCGTGCCAGTCGAGCGTCCTGGAGAACTCTAAAGGCGCTTTTCCACTAGTACCCAGTTGGCCTTACTCTACTCTACTCTACTCGCTTCGGTTGTGTTTCCATTGCAGCTGGGTATGCCTGGGGTGGGTGAGATTTTTTTACAGCAAGGCGGCACCACACTCTCGTGACGTAAAACACGCGACCCAAGCAAAACATAACATGGCGGCTGTACAAGGCGACTCCTTGGTCTCTGGCTTTTTGTCACCATAAAGGCCAAAAAGGACCGCCAGACAAGGGTACAGGCAGTGAGACGAAACACTCTGGAAAAGTACTGGAGCGTCTGGGAAGCCATAGAGACAAAGACGTGAGCATACGAACTAGATCACATATGATGGTAAGCTAATGATTGCTAATGCTAGTTTGCTTTAAGTACGTCGTACTACACTGTAATGTCTGCAAGTTATCGCTATTAGGTACTAAAATATGTATGCTGTGTGTATGTTTCAGATGGCTCTGTTGTGGGAAAATTAATTCAATTCAGTTCAACTTTATTTACAGTATATACCACCATTTCACAACAACAGTCATCTCATTGCACTTTCAACTGAAGGGGAAACCCCTACAGTTGCAGAAAAACCTCAGCAATCAGGCGATCCCCTGTAAGCAAGCACTTGGCGACGGTGGAGAGGAAAAACACCCTTTGAACAGGAAGAAACCTCCAGCAGAACCAGGCTCAGGGAGGGGCAGTCATCTGCTGCAACTGGCTGGGGGGTGAGGGGATAGAGAAGATGAAAAGAACAGACATGTGGAGAGCAAACAGCACGATGGGGACTCAATCTATGGGAGAGAACAAACAGATGTTAATGACCAGCAAAAAAAAAAAAAAAAAATCACTGAGAGTGAAGAAAGAAGTGAAGCCCAGTGCATTGTTGGAGGTCCCCCGGCTGTCTAAACCTATTAGCAGCATAAGTAAGGGAGGGTTCAGAGACACATGATCCCTCCCTAATTGTAGGTTATATCAAAAAGGAAGGTTTTAACCCTATTCTTAAAAACCGAGATCGAGTCTGACTCTCGAATCCAGATTGGCAGCTGGTTCCACAGGAGAGGAGCTTGATAACTGAAGGCTCTCCCTCCCATTGTACTTTTGGAGATTCTAGGTATTACAAGTAATCCAGCATTTTGGGAGCGTAATACTCTGTTAGGATAATAGGGTAGTATCAGATCTTTTAAATAAAAAAAGGGGCCTGATTATTTAGAGCTTTGTAAGTAAGAAGAAGGATTTTAAACTTAATTCTAAACTCTATGGGAAACCAGTGAAGGGAGGCCAGAACCAGAGAGATAAAACTCTTGCTGCAGCATTTTGGATCAACTGAAGACTGTGGTCTTCAGTTGATCCAAAATGAAATTACCGCTTCAAAACGTCAGTCTGGCATTCAGCACAGCCTCTCACTGATGTCACCCCAGCTTCACAAACGCTCAGTGGTTATAGAGCTTAAGAATGTCATGTCATGTCATGGAGAGAGTGTTGAGACATCATGGATGTACCTGCTCCAGCAGCACTGAGTCTGTGGTGGTGTCTTGGCAAAAAGTGATCACCTGCCAAAACTTGATTGCCAGGTTGTACAGTAGTTGTGGGGTTATATTAGCCACTAAATATATATTCAAAAGGTAAACGGTAGTGAGTTAGGTATAATAAGATATATTTGACAATTATGATGCATTTTAGGCCAAAACAAACTTGATCTAGGATTAAAAGCAATTAAAATAATGCAGTCACAGGGTTACATGGAAAATACTTGATTTACTGGATACATGTAGATACTGTATATATATATTCTCTGCATCAACAATGTACTATATGTGTATTCATGTAGTATTGCACTGGAAAATTTGACAATAAACCTGTTGAGCTGAGCTGCAGGCCACACCCTCTCTGCCTGAGTGCTTTAGATCTGGGTGTGTTTCCCAGCCTGGGAGCAGTTGGTTGATTGCACCAGGTGGGAATGATCTGGTGATTAAGAGAGTTTGGAGGCAGTTACTCACAGGGCAGTGGAGAGTAAGCAGTGTGTGAGAGAAATGGTTGGAGACTATGGAAAAGACTGCAGGACTAAAGCTTGTTTCAAGCAAGGAAGAAGGAGGAGCCGGTGAGCATCCATTCGTGATATGTCTTTGCAGCTGCATTTGAAAAGCAATTTGATTAAGTTTAGGTTAAATGTGATGTGTTAAAAAAATTGCGTTTGAAATGCAAGTTAAAATGTCATATATTTATAAAATCATGTGGGTTTAAAAGTATAGTTAAAATGGAGTGTATTTTAAGAGTTTAAAAGTTAAAAGCTGTTAAAGTTGTAAGGTTAAAAATCATTATTGAACAGTGTTTTAAGATGTGTTTAGTATTTGGGGTGCTTTAGATGTGGGTATTTTCTATTTTGGGTTTTAGTAATTTAAAAACTGAGTATTTGATTTTGGGTTATGTTGATTTATTATGGGTTCTTGGGTTACATTCTCCTTGACCCTTTATTTGTGTTGTATTTAAAGGCTGTGCTTGGCCTTGATGACTTTACAAAAAATAAAAGGAAAGAAAAGGAAAAGCTGAGCCTTGGTCACTGAGTGATTTCCAGTTCTATCTTCCGAAGCAAGCATCCCGTTCAAGTTGGGGAAACTGCTGGTCAAACCTCACAAGAGTGGGGGCCACTTGACAAAACCTTTGGAATTTTGGCAGATGTGTCTCATTTGTTTTATGTTTGAAGGTTACCACCAAGTGACAAATTAAATAGTAAAAGATTAGAAAAGCTAAGCACAATCCAGCAGTTTGAGAAATCACTTTTGTTTTGGTGTAAATCTGTCAACGGAATTATGAACCATAAAGTAGTGTGTGTTAAAATGTTAAATTCCATTAAACTCTAACCCAGGGGTGTCTAATCATGTGTCATGGAGGGCCAAGACCCTGCAGGTTCTCTCTTCTACCAAGTCTCTTCAGCAGGTGTTTTTAACTGATAAGCAGTCAGTGGAAGAAATTCAGTGGGATCTGCTGTTGAAAACACTGGTTGGAGGTAAAGCCTGCAGGGTCTTGGCCCTCCATGGCACATGATTGGACACCCCTGCCTTAACCCATTTTTAGAAAATCCAGATGCTAATATGGCACAGAATTCCTAAATATACTGGTACTATCACTAAAGTGTACGGTGTCTTCTGCACTGGCCCATCCAACAATACAGCCTTCAGTAAATAAAATAATTGTTTTTGGTTACTTTTTCTTAAAAATGAGCCATTATTTTCAAAATCACTGAGAAATGGTTTGTACTGTTGACTCTTTTCCCACCGGTGTCTTAACAGACAAAATAGAAAATCATGATGCAAACACATAAGTCACTAAATTGTTTATTACAATCGGCAGCAAATTCCAGATTATTCAGAATGTGCAAAATTGAAACTGTAAAAAAAAAACAAACAAAAAAAAAACTTATGATGGGTCACACACGCCGGCCACGCTGCCTCACTCAGAAGCAGCTGGATGTGCCACTCACACTGGTCCCAGTTCAGCAGATCTTCTGTAAATAATGAGGCAAGGTCCAGTTTGGGGTTGACTGTTGTCCTCTTGCCTAGACGAAAGACAGAAATGGGTGGTGGTTAATTAACGGAAGTTTAAAACATATTTTGGAAATACACTTGCTGCTAAAAGCCAGTGGTGGAATGTGACAAAAGTGTTTCATTGTTGTATTTAACCACAGTTTTCATGTAGCTGGGCTTCAGTAGATTTTACAAGGGTTGGGTTACTTTTAAAATCAATTGTTTTTACTGTGACCTCAGCAATCGGAATGAAATAATACATTCACTTGAATGGAATATAGCATTTCAACTGAGGGTGTGCATCCCCGGGTATGGAGTCCCTCAGTCAAAATATGGAATTTTTATCAATAAAAGTTTAGCCACCACTCTGTCACCGCTGTGCCACCCTGGCTTCAAGTGTGGGCGGTGTTTTGTACTTGTATTGTTAAAATATGAAAGGATGCATTACATTGTGTATCAAATATTTCTAATTTGTCCTGCTATTATAATACTGCACTAATTTATTGATGATAGACTATAAACTACACATACAAACTAAATTATATTGATGACTGAACAACTCCCATTCTCCAACGTGCAACATACAGTTATGAACATAACTCACAAAGATTACACAAGTGATCTGATTTAAAAAAAAAAAAAAATACATTAACAAGGGGTTTATTTCACAGTTGATGTGCCATTCATTTTCAGTTATTCTGTAATTAATATTTACACAATCAAATAAATCTCAGTTCAGTCCCTTTTCTATTAAGTGGAAATTGTGCTACTTTAGTTTTGGCACTTTACCTATACATTGTCGTCGGCCTCCGTCGGTCTATGATGACCATGGAAGAGAATCCTAAACGTCTACTCTGCTGGAACAGCACCGCCTGTGGCTGAACAGGCCAATGCGCGAATGACAATCCCTGTCACACAGGTCACACTTGTGGGTGGTCTCCGTGCTGCTGGGTCTGTGGCGGTTCTTCCTGCGGGTCCTTTTTTCATCTGCTGCAGCAGTCGGTCTCTCTTCACCCGCCTTGAGCTGTCTGGTCAGGGTGCCTCTCCATTTGGAGCGGTCCGTTGCAAGGTCCTCCCAGCGCTCTGTGTTGATATCCAGGGCCTTCATGTCTCTCTTGCAGACGTCTCTAAAGCGCAGCTGTGGGCGGCCAACGTCTCAACCGCCAGTTGCCAGTTCTCCATAGAGGACGTCTTTGGGGATTCTGCCATCCTCCATACGGTGAACGTGGCCTAGCCAGCGGAGCCTGCGCTGCCTGAGTAGAGTGAACATGGAGGGAAGGCCGGCGCGGGACAGAACTTCTGTGTTGGGCACTTTGTCCTGCCAGGATATGTCCAGGATGTGGCGAATGCAGCGCAAGTGGAAGGAGTTCAGTCTCTTTTCCTGCCGGGCATATGTTGTCCACGTCTCACTCCCATAGAGCAGTGTGCTGATGACGCAGGCGTTGTACACTGCCATCTTCGTCTTGACAGAGAGTTTGGGATTCTCCCACACTCGTGTGGTGAGGCGAGCGAATGTGAAGGCTGATTTTCCAATCCTCTTGTTGATTTCTGTATCAAGGGAGAGGTTGTTGCTGATCGTGGACCCCAGGTACGTGAACTGATTCATGACCTCCAGCTCGTAGTCGTCAATGGTGATGGTTGGTGGTGCTTCCGTGCCTTGCACCAAGACGTTAGTCTTCTTCAGGCTGATGGTAAGCCCGGAGTCCTTGCATGCCTGGGAGAAGCAGTCCATCAGGGTCTGAAGCTCCTGCTGTGTGTGGGTTGCGACTGCAGCGTCGTCTGCGAACAGCATGTCTGATTAGAGCTTCGTGTACTTTGGTTCTGGCTTTCAGGCGGGCGAGGTTGAAAAGCCTGCCGTCAGATCTTGTGTGCAGGTAGATTCCCTCTGTTGCTGTGCTGAAGGCATGCCTCAGGAGCATAGCAAAGAAAATCCCAAAGAGGGTTGGTGCAAGTACACAGCCCTGTTTCACTCCACTGCGTATGTTGAATGGCTCTGACACGTTGCCATCGTGCTGCACTATCCCCTGCATGTTGGTGTGAAACGATTCGATGAGGCTTTGCAACTTTGGTGGGCATCCTATCTTTGGCAGGATCTTGAAAAGGCCCTCTCTGCTGACCAGATCGAACGCTTTGGTGAGATCGATGAAGGCGACGTACAGAGGCATGTTCTGTTCTCTGCATTTCTCCTGGAGTTGGCGGAGGGAGAATATCATGTCTACCATCGATCGCTCAGCACGGAAGCCACACTGAGACTCGGGGTAGACACGTTCGGCAAGCTTCTGTAGACAAACGAGAACAACTCGTGCGTAGACTTTGCCAACAACGCTGAGGAGGGAAATGCCCCTGTAGTTGTTGCAGTCGCTTCTCTCCCCTTTGTTTTTGTAGAGGGTGATGATCTTGGCGTCCCTCATGTCCTGTGGTACGGCACCTTCCTTCCAGCACTGGCAGAGGACGTCATGCAATGGCAGCAGTAGGGCGGTCTTGCAGTGCTTGATCAGGTCAGGGGGTATGCCGTCATTGCCGGGTGCCTTGCCAGCGGCCAAGCTATCAATGGCTTTACTGAGTTCGTCGATGGTTGGCTCGGCGTCAAGTTCGTCCATGGATGGCAGGCAGTCGATGGCATCAAGGGCTGACGGTGTCACGGTGTTCTGTCTAGAGTAGAGGTCGGAGTAGTGTTCCACCCATCTCTCCATCTGCTTGTTCTTCTCTGTGATCATCTCCCCAGTGGAAGATTTGAGGGGGGGCGTCTTGCTCTGAGCCGGACCAAGTGCTTTCTTGATGCCATCGTACATACCACGGATGTTCCCTGTTATGGCAGCGGTTTGAATGTCTTGGCTGAGCTGAGTCCAGTACTCGTTGGCACAGCGCCGAGCAGTCTGCTGAACTTTGCTTCTCGCAGCCCTGAGAATCTGGAGATTCTTCTCGTTTGGGTACTTCTTGTACTCAGCAAGTGCTGAGCGCTTGGCTTCAATGACGGGGGTCATCTCGGTCAACTTGGCATCAAACCAGTCCTGTGACTTTGAGGTCTTCCTCCCAAAGGTAGCCAAGGCTGTGCGGTAGATGGTGTTTCGCAGCTCTTCCCACTTCTGCTTTGCAGATTCTCCTCCTCGTGGTACACCAAGTTCCTTCTCAAAGGTGGAGGCAAACTGCTCAACAAGTTCTGGTTGGGCCATCTTGCTGATGTCAATCCGTGCCTTTCCAGGTTGTCTAGCACGATGGAATTTCTTCAGCTGCAGCTTGACCTTGCAACACACCAATGAATGGTCTGTGTCGCAATCTGCACTCTGGAACGAACGGGTGATTAGCACGTTCTTCAGTGAGGTGCGCCTGGTCAGGATCAAGTCTAGCTGGTGCCAGTGCTTTGAGCGCGGATGTTGCCAGGAAACCTTGTGTTGGGGCTTGGTCTTGAAGAATGAGTTTGTGATGCACAGATCGTGATATGTGCAGAACTCGAGCAGCCGCTGTCCGTTGTCGTTCATTCTGCCCACGCCAAATGGTCCAAGACAGGAGGGCCAGGAGTCGTGGTCAGCACCCACTCTGGCATTGAAGTCTCCAAGGAGAATGAGTTGTTCAGAGTTGGGGATGATCCTGACAGTTGTTGCGAGATTCTCGTAGAACTCGTCTTTTGCCTCTGGTGTGGCTGTCTGTGTTGGGGCATACACACTGACGAGGGTGACTGGGCCTTGAGTGGTGTTCAGGCGGAGGGTGAGGAGTCGTGCAGAGCCAGTGCTGCCCGGTTTCACCATCTTGAGCAAAGTGTTCTTCACTGCGAAGCCCACTCCATGTTCCCTGTGTTCGTCACTGCCCTTTCCCTGCCAGTAGAACGTGTAGTCCTTCTCTCTGTGTGCCTGCATCAGCTAACCGTGTTTCCTGGAGAGTGGCGATATCCACTCCGTCTCTTCAGCTCATTATTGATGATGGCAGTCTTCCTGGTGTCGTTGATGTCCTTGAGGTTAGCAGCGAGTCCTGTCATCATAGTGCGGACGTTCCAAGTTCCCAGTTTTAGAATTGGTCTCTTTTGTTTTATTGTCTTGTCTGGTGCGAAGGTTCTCAGCCTGCTGTTTGGATTTCTCCTTATCCCCATGCACCCAATGAGGAAAGCAAGCTGTGGTGGGACAACACCTTATTGGCTGGGGGCTGCCCAGCTTGAGGCGGGTGGTAGCTGTCCAGTGAGATCCCATGATCCCTCCCACCGTCGGGAACAACCCCTGGCGCCACGCTCTACGCCAATTGAGCAGTGGTTTATAACCGGTAACTGTCATTCCCCGTGTTTTGTCTACGCCAAAGGCGAAGCTGGAGTGTCCTCTCCAGTGATCCGGTGTTCTACCTTCCAGCGTTGGGCGTTGGTAGGATTCAAGCCTGGGCAGGAAGATATGGAGGACAAGATGTTGCCCATGCAGCATGTCCCCCCTCTCCACGTCACTGATGAATCCAAAGGAACAGCAGGGCTGCTACAGTTTGGCACCAGCGCCGTTGCAGGAGCTGCCAGAATGATGTTGAGCACAACATAGAACTGCCTTAGGGGCTCCGACTCCGGATTTTTCCTCAGGGTTGACTCCCGAAGCCTTTCCCGTGACCGGGTATGCCGCAAGGAAGCAGAGGTTTGAAATCAGGGTTTACCTTCCCCTAGATGGGCTACCTTCCCAGGTTGACGAGCCACCATCTACCCGAAGCATCTGGTTTTAAGGCGCCAGAGATCCGCCCTCGCCCCTTCTCCTATTAGTAAAAGCAGTTCCGCCGGGCTTAGAGACTAAACCACACGGGCAGGCTAGGAGTTGGACTAAAGCCACATTTCCACTATATAGTTCTGCGCTACTCTTTTCTTTTCTTTTTTACTTGTTTCTCCCGCGGCTGCGCCTCCATCACAACCGCGGAAAGCCGAGAATTGCTGGGGTGGGCGGGATCGAGGTGGCGCTACACTGCTGACGTATAAAGGACGAGACTGACTCCTCAACAACACAGAAAAAAATAGCGGATTACGAGCGGAGGATTTCCACGGTTTTTAACACAATGAATGTCTTTAACGAGACGAGAATTTTACAGGAGAAGACGACGTGGATTGGGACAACACACGTTGGAGCAGGAGAGGAGAATAGCGGTTGCCCAGGAGGAATCTGAAGCAGAGATCATTCAGAGATCATTTCATTTGTTCAGTGTTCATGTGCATACATACTGTATGTCAAACGTCTTTTTTTTAAATAAAATGTTGTGCACTTTTAAACTACGTCGCCTCTGTTGTTCAAAACGGTTAAATGTTAACAGACGGTTAATTAAATGCTGAAACACCGGGGTAATTTAAAATTATGCAGAAGCTTAATCCTAAACCCCTTTAACTTACCAAATAATTTATAATATTATAAAAAAAGCCAATCCAAATCTAGACCCATTTTGTATATTGTGTAATAATGATACACTGATGATAAACTGACTTCCCAAAAAAAGCGGCAGCTATACAACGCACTTTTGGTTTGATGGAATTGCCAATTGACCTTGGAATTATATGTGGAAACTTGTTATACTTCCAGTTAACTTTAACTTACAAAATAATTAAAAATATTATAAAAAAGCCAATCCAAATCTAGGCCCATTTTTTGTATTGTGTATCATTTGAGTATCATTGTACAATCTATTGTTATTTATAAGGGTTATCTGTTCAGTGGTGGCTAATTACACACTAAAACAACGTAGAAAATGACTGCAAAGAAAATGCTGCAGCTAGACAACTCACTTTTGATTTGATGGAATTGCCAATTGACCTTGGAATTATATGTGGAAACTTGTTATACTTCCAGTTAACTTTAACTTACCAAATAATTGATATTATAAAAAAAGCCAATCCAAATCTAGGCCCATTGTGTATCATTTTTCCCATCTATTGTTATTTATAAGGGTTATCTGTTCAGTGGTGGCTAATTACACACTAAAACAACGTACAAATGACTCAAAAAAAAAATATGCTGCAGCTAGACAACTCACTTTTGGTTTGATGGAATTGCCAATGAACCTAGAAATTTTATGATGAAACTTTTTTTAATCCTACTAAATACACTGACATTGTCACACTGCCAACACCAAATTATAATTTTCTTTTTCAAACCAAAGATCACTATGGATCTATTGAATCACAATTGCATAGGTTTATCATATACATGTCAACGTTTACAACATCGAAAATGTTATATTTGGGTTTACATGTATGGGTATTTTTGCTTTATATTATACTAGACTGCTTATAATTTATTGGAATTCTCAGAATTTGGAATGCCGATATAACATTCAATTCACATGTACTTACCTTTTACCCAATTCGACTTTCACCTTTATCAGTGTCTACTGCTGAATGTAAATTACACCTGTGCAACTGCTTACAATTTTACTTAAAAACTGTACCCAATGTAGAGCAATGGATACAGCAGTGGTAATATTTATTAAATTTAACAATAACAATTACATTACCATTAAAAGTCTTGACACCTTTATGGCTGAACAGCAGGATTAGGGTCATATGAGGCAATGGAATGTGTATGTAATTATTCGCCTTTATCATCCAGTGTTATAATATACAAACCACACTTTTATCCAAAAGACTAACATTTTATTACATTACAAATATTCCCAAAACATGTTAACAAATGGGGAGCTTTCAGTACTTCGACCAGACTGCCAAAATGGTTTCGGAAGGCTCCGTGGAAGGAAGCCGTCTCTGTCAGCTCATCCCTTCTTAATGCGGCTAACTGCAGGTGTCTTTCGCGCTGTTCGAGCATCCTTTCATGGATCCGCATCTCCTCATCATGATTCTGGGCCATCAGTGATGCAAGGTCTGCAATGTTGATGGACCTCTTCAGCTTGCCTATATGAAAGACAGAAGTCATTGTATTTAGATAACACCGGATCAAAACATGTCAGAAAAAATATTATGGAATTAAACTGTTGAAAGCCTGTGGTAGGATGCTTCGTTGCTGTATTTAAGCTCAACTGTCATGTTGTTGCCCCTCAGTAGAGTGGACTATAAGAAACTTCTGTGGTGATGTGGTTAGGCCCCCCTTCATTTCAAAAAGGATTAATTGTAAAAAGTATTTTGATTTAATGGGTTATTTTTAAAAGAATTTCTTTGTACTGTGGCCTCATAAATCAGAATGGGTTAATAGTGTTAGCTGACTTGAAGAATTTCAGTCAAGCATTTTGATTTGAAGTCTGTACATGTGCTCCTTTTTTTTTTTTTGTGAAAATACAACAGTATTTCCACCACCAACACACCTATAACACTGGGCCACTGTGGCTATGAACACCCCTGAATCTAGTATTTTTATAAACGTAGAAAGACATTTTAAATTCCTTGTTATGCGTCTATAGAAAACAATCATATAAAAACAACCGGGTGGTAATTTTCAGTTTGTTGTGCCTTACCAGCACTTGACTGGGAGATGCCGGGGCAGTCCAGTGAGGCGGACCCAAGGGATTTGAAAACTGTGTATAGAAGGAAAAAAACACACAATAACGCTCACAAACAAAGTGCAACATGTACCGCAAACACAAAACTTTTTAACCAGAATACAATAAGCTTACATCAGCGTTTTGTTCACGTGAATACTGAAATAAAAGCGCGATTCTGCAGCTTGATGCCAGGTAGCAGCAAGGTACAGAGGTAGCTAGCTATTAGCGGGCTAGCCATCACCACAATTGCCCACAATCAAACAACTTTCTTTATTGCTAAAATAAAGTGCGCTTTTGACCGAAAGGCAAGAAGACGGACAATAACAAAACAACACTCACCGTCACCGTTTTCCAATTCTGTCGCCGTGTCGAGTCCAAAATTCTCTGCCAATAATAGCAGGCCGGACACTTCCTGGTATATTTTTTCATTGCAAGTTGCCCCACCAACTCGCTCTGGATGTAGTCATCGGCTACGAGGGACAGAAAAGTCCGCACCTCCTCGTTTGTTCATGGAATAAACTTGCGCGTGGACATCGTTATATGAGAACACAATTTTGAATCCAGTCACCGCGGTTACTCGCTGAAATTACAAATGGCGGACGTGTAGCTTCAACAGAAAACAAACGGACGCGTTTGGTGACGTTACGCCCTGACCAATCAGCGTTTAGCAGTCGATTGACGTCAATTCACACCTCGCTTTTCGCTCGCCTGTACCCTGCCTCTGAACAGGCACGAAAATCGTAACGGTTAAACCGTGAGGACTTGGGTGGAAATGGCGAAAAACCGAAACAAGTAAAAAAAAAAAAAAAAAAGTAAAGCCCAGGCGATACTGGTGGAAATGGGGCTTTAGTTGTCAGAGGCTTTTCGAGACGCACGCCATAAAGAGCATTTTATGAGCACTGGGAGCTTAACCCCAGTGCCGCTCCTGGCTATGACAATCTTGGAACCACTTTACCTATAAAAGCAAAGGATTTCAGTACTTTCTACAGTGGCAAGGTCCGTTGTGGGGTGGCTGCTTTTCCTTTCCTCTTGCCTAGACCAAAGACAGAAATGGATGGTGGTTAGTTCAAGCAAGTTCAAAACATATACAGGTACAGCTCAAAAAATTAGAACATCATGAAAAAGTTCAACATTTTTTTCAGAAAGTGAAACCCATCATTACACAGACAGCGATCTGTTGCAAGTGTTTCTTTATTTTAATTTTGATGATTATGGCTTACAGCCCATGAAAACTCCAAATTCAGTTTCTCAAAAAAATAGATTACGTAAAATTAATTTTAAAAAATAGTTTTTAAATAAAAATTTTGGCCGTTTTAATGTTGGTTAAAAACTATTTTAAAATTAATTTTATGTAATGTTCTAATTTTTTGAGAAAATTAATTTGGGGAATTTTGTGGTTTTCATGGGCTGTAAGCCATAATCATCAAAATTAAAATAAATGCTTGAAATATCACTGTGTAATGAACCTATATAATACACGGGTTTCACTTTCTGAAATGAGTGACAAAAAAATATTGAACTTTTTCACGATATTCTAATTTTTGGAGATGTACCTGTATTAGGGAAATACGCTTGTGACAGTCAGTGGTGGGATGTGACAAAAATGCTTTGTTTGCCTGACAAGTGAGCACCCCAGGATCCACTCTGTACAGGTACATTTTCAATCCAGAGATTTATGGTGGAACACAAACAGCACGACAACACTGTTCCAACACTTTTTTTTGGAAAATCCACATAATTGGTATGTGGGTCTATTCTGAGGCTTTAGGAAAATTATATGAATCACTTTATAAATCACTGGTATGAAAATGCACTTGTATATGTTGAGATTTTGGATCCTGGGGTCCTCTTGACCTGTATTCATATCAACACAACATGCTGAGGGAGGCGGACCCCTGGCATGTGGAAACTCTTTCTAGAAAGAAATTGCACACAATTTAATGCACAGCACCAAAGTGCAACACGTACATAAACCAGGACTTTAACCAAGATTAACATATTCCATATTGTTTTGCTCTCACAAGCAAATACTTCGGACAAAGCAAGCGCAAGTCAGCAGTTAGCTAGCTAGCTACTAGCTAACACTTGTTAGCCAGCACAGGACAGCGTTGTATTGCTCAAAAAAAGTGAGCTTACCACCAACAGGATAAATAAGCGAAAAGATGCACAATATCACAAATCACTCACCATCGATGGTTCTCTCACTTTAATCTTCAGCTTGTCCGTAGTCCGGTTCTATGCTGGGCTGTCATTTGTTTTGGTGCAGGGTTGCTCTTGTGTTCTGGATCTGCCACCAAGCACAGAAAACTCTGCACCTCTTCCTTGGACCACGGTGTAGATTTCCACAAAACCTGCAACACCATTTCTATTAATACTGTGTTTGTGTCCGACGAGTTTACTCCGTAAGCTTTTGCAAATGGCGGTTTGGAGATTCTTTGGAAGACAGACGCTTTCATGACATTACGCCCTGACCAATCAGTGGCCTGCAATCTGTTGACGTCACATTTTCTGCCTGACTTAGCGCGGCTGTACCCTGGCTTCGAGTTGGCATTAAAGTACCAAAAAGTTGGTATTAAGAAAAGTACCTGGTACCAGGTACTAATGGAAAAGCCTAGAAACCGAGGCGAGTAGGGCTTAGTGGGTACTAGTGGAAAAGGGCCATAAGTTTACCTGAGCATTTTGTCTTGTCTGTTTTTGTGGCCACAGTGCACAGTGGTCTGCCCGCTGCATGCAATCTTTGAGCCTTTTTGTGCACAACCGTTACATTTCTGTAAGTCTTTACTTTTGAATTGTTATCAATAAATGTGTGTTTGGTGTATCCCTGTGCTTAAGTCCATCCTTCCTTCTCCTCCTCCATGCGCTTTTCCACAGCGCATGGAGGAGTTTATGACAGGATCAGAGTTCATAGAAAACACCCACGGAACCTTCAAGATTTGAAGACAGATTTGTGTGAAAGAATAGTCTAAAATCACTCCTGAGCAATGCCTGTGCCTATTTTCTGCATACAGGAGGTGTCTGGAAGCTGTTATTACCAACAAAGGCTTTTCTACCAAATGTTACATGAATTTCAAACGTGTTCATTACTGTACTTATTCCCTGTGTAATTCTCTTCATTAAATATAACTTGTTTTGTGAACACAGTTGCCTTGATTTCTTTGTATGTATAGATTATTTGGGTTGTTACTGGTATCTGGTGAAAATTTCAGGTCAATGGCTCCATCAGAAATATGTTTAATGAGAAATGTTGGTGTTCAATATTTATTTTTCTCGCTGTATAAGAAACTCGCTGCTGTTGTTCAAGAATATTAACAGATTTTGAGAAAGCAATCGCCTGGAATGAATGAGGGAGCTCAATCTTCAGGTCAGACTGCTGGATATCACCAATGTACTCAATGTACTCAGCTGACGGCAAACTTCTGCAAAATGCTGACAAAATTATTGCTGTCCTTGAAGAATGTGTTTGATAACATTGCCTTGAACTACAGAAGAAAGACACACTGCTATCCAGCTACTCTACCAATCTTCCATAACTGTTGAGTTCCTTGGAAGCAAAGCTGTCCATAAGTTAGCCTCTGACAGCACTGACTTCAGCGAGTGGCCTTGGTCTGAGGTTGCACAGGTCGCAGAAATGCCTCTTCCCCATCCTGATCTTCTCCAGATGTTTTGCTGTTGTGGCCATAGATTATACTCTGGCTTTCTGAGATCACATGGCTAAGCAGCTTTCCTTCTATTGATAGCAGACTGCCCTTCAGTGGCTGGTCATTCCACAGTGGAACCTCTTCAACCTCCTCTGCCCAGTGCAGGATCCCTAAGGAGGCGGTTGGTATGGCACTCTGTAAGGCCTCCTTCGCCAGAGCTTCAGGAATGTCACCTTTCCACTTTTGCCACTGTGGGAACTACTCCACCATCATGCTGTCCTGTCATCATGGATGGTGATGACAGTGTGACATCTCTGGTCATCAGGGGTTGTATCATTTTCATTCATGTCAAACCTTCTGTGGCACTAATGAAAGAAGCAACAGTGTGGACTTCTAAAAGATTTCATGGTCTTCTTAGACTCACTTATGGGCATCAATAAATGTTTGATCATCTCCTAACTCACCCATTTTGATGACACAATGTTCAGCCACCTGTGTCTGCTACATATCTGGCTGGTGGGTTACTGAATAGTAAAAAAACATTCCAGTTCAGTTTATTTTAAATATACATACAACAGAAACATATAATCCCCGCTGATCAAAATGTGTAGCAAATGCATACAAAAAGTTAAGTCTCTAGCACCCGATGCAATTCAAAAATTACATCCATCCATCCATCTTCTACCGCTTTTCCGGAGGTCCAGGTCGCGGAGGCAGCAGTTCAAGCAGAGAAGCCCAGACTTCCCTCTCCCCAGCCACCTGCTCCAGCTCTTGATAGAGGATACCAAGGCGTTCCCATACCAGCTGGGAGACATAGTCTCTCCACCGAGTCCTGGGTCTGCCCCAGGGTCTCCTCCCAGTGGGACGTGCCCAAAACACCTCAAGTGGGAGGCGTCCAGGAGGCATCCTAATCAGATGCCCATACCACCTCAACTGACTCCTTTCAATGTGGAGGAGCAGCGGTTCTACTCTGAGCCTCTCCTGGGTGACTGAGCTCCTCACCCTATCTCTGAGGGTGAGTCCAGCAATCCTATGGAGAAAGCTCATTTCAGCCGCTTGTATCCGCGATCTTGTTCTTTCAGTAATTACCCAAAGCTCGTGACCATAGGTGAGAGTAGGAACGTAGATTGACTGGTAAATCGACAGCTTTGCCTTAGAACTAAGTTCCTTCTTGACCACAACAGACCGGTACAACGTCCGCATCACTGCAGATGCTGCTCCAATCCGTCTGTCAATCTCTCGCTCCATTTTCCCCTCACTCGTGAACAACACCTCAAGATACTTAAACTCCTCCACTTGGGGCAGGAGCCTGTCCCCAACCCAGAGAGGACAATCCACCTTTTTCCGGCTGAGGACCATGGACTTGGACTTGGAGGTGCTGATTCTCATCCCAGCCGCTTCACACTCAGCGGCAAACCGTCCCAGCAAGAGCTGTAGGTCATTGCTATATGAAGCCAATAGGACAACATCATCTGCAAACAACAGAGATGAGATCCTGTGGTCACCAAGCATGACACCCTCCATTCCCTGGCTGCGCCTAGAAATCCTGTCCATAAAAATTATGAACAGGATTGGTGACAAAGGGCAGCCCTGGCGGAGTCCAACTCTCACTGGAAATGAGTCCGACCAAGTGTCGGCAGTACGAACCAAACTCTCACAACGGTTGTACAGAGACCGAATAGCTCATAACAACAAGCCTGATACCCCATATTCCCAAAGCACCCCCCACAAAAAACCACGGACGTGGTCAAATGCCTTCTCCAAGTCCACAAAACGCATGTAAACTGGTTGTGCAAACTCCCACGAACCCTCAAGAATTCTCGAGGGTAAAGAGCTGGTCTGATGTGCCACGGCCAGGACGAAAACCACATTGCTCCTCCTGAATCCGAGGTTCGACCAACGGCCGGACTCTCCTCTCTAGTACCTTGGCATAGACCTTCCCAGGGAGGCTGAGGAGTGCGATCCCTCTAAAGTTGGAGCGCACCCTCCGGTCCCCGTTTTTGAAGAGAGGAACCACCACCCCGGTTTGCCATGCCAAAGGCACTGCCCCCGACTTCCACACAATGTTGCAGAGTCGTGTCAACCATGACAGCCCAACAACATCCAGGTTCTTGAGGTACTCGGGGCGAATCTCATGCACCCCCGGGGCCCGGCCACCAAGTAGATTTTTAACCACCTTGGCGACCTCAGCCCCTGTGATAGGCGAGTCATCCCCCTCGTCCCCAAACCCTGCTTCCTCTGTGGAAGGCGTATCAGTGGGATTGAGGAGATCCTCGAAGTATTCCTTCCGCCACCCAACGATATCCCCAGTCGAAGTCAACAGTGTCCCATCCACACCATACAGTGTGGACAGGGAGCTGCTTTCCCCTCCTTAGCCGCCGAACAGTTTGCCAGAATCTCTTCGAGGCCGACTGAAAGTCTTGTTCCATGGCCTCACCGAACTCCTCCCATACCTGGGTTTTTGCTTCAGCAACCACCCGAGCTGCACTCCGCTTGGCCTGCCAGTACACCTCAGCTGCTTTGGGAGTCCCACAAGCCAACCAAGCTTGATAGGACTCCTTCTTTAGCTTAATGGCCCCCCTCACCACTGGTGTCCACCACTTGGTTCAGGGGTTGCCACCACGAGATGCAACGACCACCTTGCGACCGCTCCTCTGGGCTGCTGCTTCAACAGCAGAGGTGGAGAACATGGCCCATTAAGACTCCATGTCTCCAGACTCCCTTGGAATGTGGTTGAAGTTCTTCCAGAAGTGGGAGTTGAAGACCTCCCGGACAGGGGCCTCAGCCAGTCTCAGCCAGCATACCCTTACTATATGTTTGGGTCTACCAGGTCTGAATGGCTTCCTCCCCCTGCCATCGGATCCAACTCACCACCAGGTGGTGATCAGTTGACAGCTCTGCACCTCTCTTTACCCGGGTGTCCAAGACATACGGTCGCAAGTCTGATGACACGATAACAAAATCGATCGACCTGTGACCTAGGGTGTCCTGGTTCCAGGTGCACATATGGACACCCTTATGCTTGAACATGGTGTTAGTTATGGACAAACTGTGGTTAGCACAGAAGTCCAATAACTGAACACCACTCGGGTTCAGATCAGGCAGGCCGTTCCTCCAAATCACCCCCCTCCACATTTCACTGTCGTTGCCCATGTGCGCATTGAAGTCCCCCAGTAGGACAATAGTCTCCAAGAGGAGCACCCTCCAGCGCCCCAGTCACAGACTCCAAAAAGGGTGGGTACTCTGAAACATCATTTGGTGCATAGGCACAAATGATGGTCAGGACCTGTTTCCCAACCTGAAGGCACAGGGAAGCAACCCTTTCGTCTACTGGGGAAAACTCCAATATAGAGGCAACAAGGTGGGGGGGGGGATACAAGAATACCCACCCCTGCTCGTCGCCTCTCGTACGGGGCAACTCCAGAAAAGG
Organism: Pholidichthys leucotaenia; assembly: GCA_020510985.1. Classification (NCBI taxonomy): domain Eukaryota; kingdom Metazoa; phylum Chordata; class Actinopteri; order Cichliformes; family Pholidichthyidae; genus Pholidichthys; species Pholidichthys leucotaenia. The sequence continues at coordinate 43,383,017 of CM035847.1, read as the reverse complement.
CCAAGCTCCTTCCCCTCTCCAGGAGACTGGTTCCGGAACCGGAGTTGTGTGTTGAGGTGAGGCCGACTATATCTAGCCATTATCTCTCAACCTCGTACACCAGCTCAGGCTCCTTCCCCACCAGAGAGGTGACATTCCACATACCAAAAGCCATTTTAGAAAGCTTGGGATCAGTCTGCCAAGGTCTCCGCCTTTGACCGCCACCTAATTCACATAGCACCGGAGCCCCATGATCCCTCCTGCAGGTGGTTGGCCCACTGGAGGGCGGACCCATGTAACTCTTTCGGGCTGAGCCCGGCCGGGTCCCATGGGTGGAAACCCGGCCACCAGACGCTAGCCTTCGAGCCCCTCCCCCAGGCCTGGCTCCAGGGTGGGGCCCCAGTAACCCCATACCGGGTGGGGTACACTGAATCCTTCATATAAAATTTATCATGAGTCTGTTGGATCGTTCTTAGTCTGGCCCTTCACCCAGGACCAGTTTGTCTCGGGTGATCCTATCAGAGGCAAATTGCCCTGGACAACATAGCTCCTGGGATCACTGGGGCACGCAAACCCCCCCCCCCACCACCACCACGATAAGGTGACGATCCATGAGGGGGTCAAAAATTACATATGGATTATTAAACATTATGGGCCGTATTTTGACAATCTAGTGTGAAGTCAATTGTCAGAGGTGCGGGGTACGTTTGTGGGTGTGTCCAAATCCATTTTGCTACTACAGCAGCCCAAAAATGAATTTTATCATGTGCATTTATTCAGAGCTCAAGATTGAATTTAAATTAATCATTTAATTTGGTTGAGTTCTTTAATGTGTGTATAGTGATAAACTTTAGACTGCAATCAGAAAAAGCTACCTACCTGCTAGCAGCGATGTAGCCCATGAACAGGATGCTAACATACATGTTTAGAAAGAGTGCAGCTGCTCCAAAACTGCAGTGAAGCAGGCGGATGGAGGCAGAGCTGGTGGTATAATTAATGATGCGGATGGGGAGACTGAGGCACAGCAGGAAGTCTGCAGCTGCCAGGTTCTTCAGGTAAATCACCATGCTGCTGGATACCTGACGATGAGGTCTGCAGAAGTAAAAGTTCATGATGAAGTCATTGAGGATCAAACCCACCTGAAGAGGACACCAGAAGAGAATGTAGAAAGTGGATCAGATCTGTACAGAAGTTTGCAAGTTGAAGTTTTGCAGGTGATGACATGATTTGAAGTTAAACCCAGGAGCAGACAACACACTCAATTAGAAATACAATGATCTTTATTAACTGTGTGCATGTGAGTGTGTGAGTGCAGAACAGGAACAGTCTGGCAACCCTGTAAGGAGAGGAGAGAAGATGAGTTATCTTCCAATAAATGGCTGAATTAGCAGAATAAATGATCTTACAGAGCAAGGGAGTGTTGGAGAGAAACTAGTTGCAGCTTATTCCTTCTCCAGGTTACCAGGGTCCCATGAAGGTGAGGTAGTGCCAGTGCAGATAATTACAGTGACACATGCAGAAGAATCCTCAGCTGAGAGGGACAGGAGAGAGTTCAGTCTGGGTGCTGAGGCACTTACGGAGGACCGATGAGTGAGTGGAGCCTCCGGTACATGGGAAGAGTTCTGGTCCACCGCCTGGAGCTGGGTTGGTCTGCCTGGAGGACAGTCCACCTGTGCACAGGTATAGGGAACAAGGGCCTGCAGATGATGACAAAATCCAGCAACAGGTTGCTTATGGTTGTGTAGAGGGAGGCGAAAATCCCAGCCGATGAAAAGCAGAGAAGTAGTAGTTAAAAGGGAGGCGAAACTCCTAGCTGAAGAGAAAGGTTGACTCATCTGGAGGAGTTCTTTCACCCTGTTGGAGCGTTGACGTCTCCGTGCAGGAGTGGAGGGCTCCACTCCTAGTAAAAGCAGACTAATTGGGAGACACAAGTGTGAGTGAAGCCGCAGCTGTGGAAGATAATTAGAGAGAAAAACAACACACAGCTCGGATCACCATAGTGCCCCTCCCCCCTTCCTCGTGGGAAGTCTCCCGGCGGCTGACTCAACCTGCCCGGGAGAGCCCGATGAAAAGACCTGATCAGCTGTCGATCTATGATGAATGAGGGTTGGACCCAAGATCTCTCCTCTGGACCATACCTGGCCCAGTCCACCAGGTACTGAAGACCTCACCCCCAGCGTTGTGCATCCATAATGCAGTTGACCTTGAACGCTGGCCCACCGTCGATCATCACCGGAGGGGGAGGCGGCTTGGATGGAGGGCACAAGGGACTGGTGAAAAATGGCTTTACCTGGGAGACATGGAAAGTAAGACAGATACGAAGGGCAGGAGGAAGAGACAGGCGAACAGCAACCGGATTGACTATATGTGAGATGGAATAAGGAGCAATGAAACGAAGTGAGAGCTTCTTGGACTCAGTTTTGAGGTTGATGTTTTTAGTGGAAAACCATACCTTCTGACCAACCTGGTAGGGTGGAGCCGGGGTCCTCCGGCGGTTGGCGATCTCAGAGTTGCGACCCGCAGTGCGTTGAACAGCAGCCCTGGTAATCATCCAAATCCAGCAACAGCGCTTAATGTGGGCTTGCACTGATGGAACAGCGATCTCCACCTCCTCCTCCGGGAACAGGGGAGGGTTGTAACCCAAAGACACCTCCAAGGGGGAGAGACCTGTAGCCGCTGAAATGGCGGCGTTGTGCGCGTACTCGAGCCAAGGTAAGTACGAACTCCATGATGCAGGATTGGAGGCAGTGACACACTTCAGGGCCGCCTCCAGTTCTTGATTGGCACGCTCACACTGGCCATTACTCTGAGGGTGATATCCCGAAGATGAGCTGACCGTTGCCCCAATGGCCTTGCAAAAGGACCACCAAACCTGAGATACAAACTGAGGACCCCAGTCCGAAACTATGTCCACAGGGATCCCATGCAGACGAACCACGTGGAGTATGAACAGGTTGGCCGTCTCCTTGGCAGATGGGAGCTTTTTAAGGGGAATGAAATGAGGTGCCTTAGAAAACCTGTCCACAATGGTTAGGATCACAGTATGTCCAGTGGAGGGGGGAAGCCCAGTCACAAAATCCAGAGACACGTGAGACCAAGGTCTGCTGGGGATGGATAGAAAATGCAGCAGTCCCAAGGGGGAAGAAGAGGATGATTTCCCAGTGGCGCATTGGGGACAGGACCGAACAAATCGTTGACATCCTCTCTCATAGACGGCAACCAGAAGATCCTCTGCAGCTGGGACAAGGTGCGAGACACCCCAGGGTGACACATGACCTTAGAGGAAAGTAACCAATTGATGACCTCACCATGGACTGAGGAAGGGACGTAAACCCACCCCGCTGGACCCACACCTGGGTCGGGCTCCGCTTTCTGCACTCTCCTGACCCTCTCCTTGATCTCCCAGGAGAGCACGCCAACTATGCACGAGGGAGACACAATAGGGTGTGGTTCAGGCAAGGCTGTGTCCTGCCTAGAGTTCGTCAGGTTTGGTGTTTTTGGACCCCGGGTGATAGGTGATGGTAAAATTGAACCTGCCAAAGAACAGGGACCAGCGGGCTTGTCTTGAGTTTAGCCGTTCTGAGGTACTCAAAGTTCTTATGATCAGTACAAACGATGAACGGCAGCGAGGCTCCCTCCAGCCAGTGGCGCCACTCTTCCAAGGCCAGCTTGACTGCCAGTAACTCCTGATCCCCCATATCATAGTTCCTCTCAGCTGGTGACAGACGTCGGGAAAAGAAGGCGCAGGGACGGACCTACCCCAGAGTTTGAGGCATCCACCTCCACCATGAACTGTAGGGATGGGTCCATCTGGGCAGGGATGGGGGAGAGGAGTGAGATTTTAATTCTGAGAATGCTGCCTCAGCCTCTTCAGTCCAACGAAAAGGGACTTTGGTGGAGGTGAGGCGGGTGAGTGGCAGAGCAACCACACTATAGTTGCGGATAAATCGCCGATAAAAATTAGTGAATCCCAGGAACTGTTGCAGCTGCCTGCAGGAAGAAGGGACCTGCCACTCCACTACTGCCTTTTCCTTACCAGGGTCAGCCCAGATTTCTTTATGGGCAATGACAAACCCCAGGAAGGTGGTAGAAGATGTATGGAACTCACATTTTTCCACCTTGACATAGTTGATTCTCTAGTAGCCGCTGAAGGACCCTTCTCACGTGCACCCGATGCTCCTCTAAAGAACGAGAAAAGATGAGAATGTCATCCAGGTACACAAATACAAAAGAATCCAAAAAGTCCCTCAGCACGTCGTTGACCTGCTGGTACACTGCCAGCATGTTCGTCAATCCAAACGGCATCACCAAATATTCGAAGTGGCCACTAGGAGTGCAGAACCCCATCTACCACTCATCCCCCCCTCTTTAATCCGGACCAGGTGGTAGGCATTGCGCAGGTCCAGTTTGGTGAAGACAGTGGCCCCCTGAAGTGAATCAAAAGCAGAGTTAATGAGTGGCAGAGTGTGCTTATCTTTCACCGTGATGTTAAGTTCCCTATAATCAATGCAGGGTCGAAGGGAGCCGTCCTTTTTGCCCACAAAACAAACCCCATCCCCCACCACTGATGACGATGGCCTGATAATGCCTGAGCTTAAAGACTCCTTAACCACTTGCACTCCGGGCAATTTTCCTAAAAATGCCAAAAAAAATCGTGCCCAAAGTAAATCGAAAGCTGTTATTCAACCCTTTGCAGCATCTTCATGGGGTTGGTCTCATTTAAAAGAAAACACTTTGAATTTTTTGGCAAAAAAAACATAATCTCTCTACATGCTCCGGCCACTGAGTTACAGTCATCTAAACATACTGAACTTGAAGAAAAAAAATTTGGACAGTGTTTTTTTGGATACAAATGCTTGTAAATAACACACAGCTGTCCGATCCGGCTGGAAAATGCAACAGAAATGTAGAACCAAGTGTTATCCAGCTGAGATCCAAATTTGGTAACAATACCACAAAAAATGAATATTTTACACAGCTTTGTTCTCAGGCTGTTCCCAGGCGTTATGGAACTGTGCCAAATTGTGCCAAATGGCACAGTTTGGAAAAACGTCTGTAACTTTTGAATAATTCAATGTAGAATCTTCATTTTAGGCTCTAATGAAAGGTCACACTCAGGGCTGTGTCTGTGTGTGGGCGGGGGGTCGTCCCCCCCCCCCCCCGCTACCGAGGACCAAATTCGGCCCTCGCTACATGACGGAATACACTCTTTTTTTTTTCTTTTTTTTTTTTTTTCCTTGCATGTTTTCACAGCGGCCCCCCCCCCCTCGCTACTGTGTGTGTGTGTGTGGGGGGGGGGGACCGTGAACGGACCGTGAACGCCCCCCCTCCTCGCTACAGAAGAGGGCCATCGCTACATGATGGAATAGACTGATATGCTTCCTCCCGCGGACTGGGGAGCGTTCGGACCGTGCCCCCCCCGCTCCTCTTCTGCAGACCGTGAGGGGCGTTCACGGTCCGTTCACGGTTCCCCCCCGCCCCACACACACACACAGTAGCGAGGGGGGGGGGGGAGCCGCTGTGAAAACATGCAAGGAAAAAAAAGAGTGTAATCCGTCATGTAGAGGGCCGAATTTGGTCCTTGGTAGCGGGAGGGGGACGACGACCCCCCGCCCACACACACACACACAGACACAGCCCTGAGTGTGACCTTTCATTAGAGCCTAAAATGAAGATTCTACATTGAATTATTCAAAAGTTAGACGTTTTTCCAAACTGTGCCATTTGGCCGTTTATCGCGGCGCACGCACTTCGTGCGCAGTACAGTTGTAATTGACCGATCGGTCAAAAGTCATTTTTGGATTACAGTTTTCAGGGATAAATAATAATTTAGCTTATAACACCTTCCATCCATCCATCCATCTTCTACCGCTTAATCCTTTCGGGTCGCGGGGGGACTGGAGCCTATCCCAGCATCTTTGGGCGAGAGGCAGGGTACACCCTGGACAGATCGCCAGTCCATCGCAGGGCCAACACAGAGAGACAGACAACCATTCACTCTCACATCCATACCTAAGGACAATTTAGAATCCCCAGTTTTTGATGCCAATTAACCTAACTTGCATGTTTTTGGCATGTGGGAGGAAACCGGAGTACCCGGAGTAAACCCACGCAGACACGGGGAGAACATGCAAACTCCACACAGAAGGGTCACCGATGGTCTGGGGGTGGGATCGAACCCACGATGGTCAAGGGTGGAATCGATCCCATGACCTTCTTGCTGTGCTGCCACTGTGCTAACCACTGCGCCACCGTGCTGCCCTTATAACACCTTACCTCTTCAAAGCAGCAGAGTCGTGGCGAACAGCTCTTCCCACGCGTCAGACGAACGCGACGCTGTTCCGCTCGTGGATCCCGATCAACATAATTCCATTACATATTGCAGTTTTGGCGAATGATTTACGACTTTTGTCGTCGGCCTCCGTCTATTCTGCTGGAATGAGTGCAGGTCCCACTTGTGGGTGTTTTCCATGCTGCTGGGTGAGCCTGGGTCTGTAGTAGATTAGTCCAGAGTCCTTCTGCAGCAGTAAATATCGCTTCACCCAGCCAGAATTTCTGTGCTTCAACTGGCTCCTGCGTTCACAGTAGGCGGGACCTCCTTCCTAGATTTTCATTCATTGGTTCTTCAAGGTTTCAGAAACCCAATTCAAGGCTCTTATTAGTCGAATGAGATGTCAGATGAACTAATCTGTTCGCGGCTGTGTTTGCAGATTTTTTTTTCAGTGGCGCTTGGAGGGCACACCACCTACATCATCACCATCAATATCCTTATCATGCGTCATGCGCACGAGGGCGCACGAGCGCACTCTCGTGCGCCCTCGTGCGTCATAGGACGCAGAGACTTGCCCGCCCGCGGAACAACGGAGTGCAAGTGGTTAATGTATTTGTCCATCGTCTCCCGGTCCAGGGCAGAGAGACTAGACTAGACACCGGACAGCGCGCTCCTCCTCGAGGGATTTCAGCTGTTTCGTGCTGACTGAGACACGGGGCTCTCCGGCAAGACCACAGGCGGAGGAGTCTGCTTCTACATCAACAGCAGCTGGTGCACCGATGTGACTGTGATCTCCCAACGCTGTTCTCCTGCTCTGGAATATTCATCAACTGCAAGCCATTTTATTCCCTACGTGAGTTCACTTCATTCATTCTGGCCGCTGTTTACATCCCGCCCGACGCAGACGTGCGCGAGGCTCAGCGCGCGCTCACGGATCACATTCAGCAAGCGGAGCGGACCTTCCCGGATTCTCTGGTTATTGTGCTTGGCGACTTTAACCAGAGCAACCTGAGCCACGAACTCCCCTGGTACAAAGTTTATTAAATGACCCACCAGAGGAGAGAACATGCTGGATCACTGTTTCACTACAGTGAAGGACGTGCATCGCGCTGTTCCCCACGCTGCGCTTGGACTATCTGATCACGTGATGGTCCACCTGATCCCCACATACAGACAGAGACTGAAGCTCACAAAACCTGTTGTGAGCACTACAAGGAAATGGACCAGTGAAGCTGTGGAGGAGCTGCGCACGTACTTGGAAATAACTGACTGGGACATGTTTAAAGGAGCCACGCATGATCTGGATGAGTACACGGACACTGTGACCTCATATCCACTTTTGTGAGGAGTGCATTCTTCCATCGCGCGCCAGGGTGAGTTACTCCGACAAGCCCTGGTTCACAGCTAAGCTCAGACAGATCAGGAAGGAGAAGGAAGCAGCTTTGAAAAGTGGAGACAGGGACTGCTACAAGGAGGCCAAATACCGGTTTAGCAGAGAGCTGAGGAGAGCTAAATCTGTGTATTCTGAGAGACTCCAGCAGCAGTTCACTGCTAACGACTCTGCTTCTGTGTGGAGAGGACTGAGGCAAATCACCAACTATCGGCCTCAGGCTTCTAAGGGACAGGATGACAAAGCCCTTTGTCAAAGACTGTCCCAACACTATGCCCGTTTTGACACCTCGTCAGCTGTGCCCAACTCCCCCTCCCTCCCCCCAGCGTCACTGCCTCCATGGTCACCACTTCATCAAAGGCGACGCCCTCCTCCTCCCCCCCTGCCCTTGCCATCAGTAAGCAGGACATGCACAGACAGTTCTCCAGACTGAACCTGTGCAAGGCCCCCGGTCCGGATGGCGTGTCTCCCTCCACCCTGAGACACTGTGCGGAGGAGCTGACTCCTGTCTTCAGACATTTTTAACACCTCCCTGGAGTCATGCCATGTGCCGGCCTGCCTCAAAACCTCTACCATCGTCCCTGTCCCCAAGAAGCCACGGATCACTGGACTTGACGACTATAGACCTGTAGCGCTCACCTCTGTAGTCATGAAGTCCTTTGAGTGCCTGGTCCTGCCCCACCTCAAGACCATCACCACTCCCCTCCTGGACCCGCTGCAGTTCGCCTACAGAGCCAACAGGTCTGTGGACGACGCAGTCAACCTGGCCCTCCACTCCATCCTGCAGCACCTGGACTCCCCGGGAACCTACGTCAGGATCCTGTTTGTGGACTTCAGCTCTGCATTCAATACCATCCGCCCCGCTCTGCTCTGGGACAAGCTGTCCCTGCTCAATGTGCCTGACTCTCTCTGCAGGTGGATCACCGACTTCCTGACGGACCGGAGGCAGCATGTGCGGCTGGGGAAGACTGTCTCGGACTCTGTAAGCATCAGCACCGGATCACCCCAGGGCTGTGTACTTTCCCCCCTGCTCTTCTCCCTGTACACCATCTGCTGCACCTCCAGCCACCAGTCTGTCAAGCTGATCAAGTTTGCGGACGACACCACCCTCATCGGGCTCATCTGCAGCGGCGATGAGTCAGTCTACAGGAGGGAGGTGGCCCGGCTGGCGTCCTGGTGCAGCCACAACAACCTGCAGCTGAATGCTCTGAAGACAGTGGAGATGATCGTGGACTTCAGAAAAGTCACAGCCCCTCTGCCCCCCCTTACCCTCACAGACTCTCCCATCACCACTGTGGATTCCTTCCGCTTCCTGGGCACCACCATCACCCGGGACCTCAAGTGGGAGCCGACCATCAGCTCCCTCATCAAAAAGGCCCAGCAGAGGATGTTCTTCCTGCGGCAGCTGAGGAAGCTCAAGCTGCCCACCAAGATGTTGGTGCAGTTCTACACGACCATCATCGAGTCCATCCTCACCACCTCCATCACCGTGTGGTACGCAGGAGCCACCGCCAGGGACAGACTGAGACTAAGCGCGTTGTGCGCGCTGCTGAGAAGGTAACCGGCTGCAAGTTCCCATCCCTCCAGGACCCGTACATCTCCAGGACCCGGAGGCGTGCAGGTCGGATCATAGCCGACCATTTACACCCTGGTCACGCACTGTTTGGACCGTAGTTTCCTGCCTGAGGGGAGGGGGGCATTCAGACTAAAACCTCCCGCTACATGAACAGCTTCTTCCCCTCTGCCATCAGACTGCTGAACACTAAGTAACTTATTAGACTCTCGTGCACTATGTACAGCAGCTCAACCGGACTCATGAACAATTATCACTTGTTTGCACTGCCGACTGCACTATGTGGAACACCACTATCTGCTGCTCTTGTTAATATATTAAAAATTGCATAGAATAGCATTACTTTTTCTTACTCTACCTTTTATTGCATGCATAGTTTTTATCTTTAGTGTTACTCTGTTTAATGTTGCAGCATTGCACCGAGACAAACTCCTAGTTTGTGTACTACGTGAACAATGGCAATAAATCTCATTCTGACTAAAAAGCCGGCTAGATGGCAATGGAGCTCCTGGCAGGAGGCTAATGGTACAGTCATAAGGGCGGTGGGGCGGGGGGGGGGGGGTAGAGAAAGTGCACTTTGCTTTACTGAATACCGGGGCCAAGTCATGGTACTCAGAGGGAACCGAGATGAGATCAGGCAAGTGGGTGGGCGGGGAACTAATAGGCACAGAGGAAGAACAGGCTGCAGACTGTAAACAAGCGTTTAAACAAAAGGTGCTCTGACAGTGGTTCTCAACTGGTCTGGCTTTGGGATCCACCATCACCCCTCAATGACAAGCGGCGACCCAAATCAAAGATTTTCAAATTCTCAAATTTATTGAATGTAGATTGTGCATTTTGAGCCTGAGGTAGAAGAACAGAATATCACAGTATACAAACACAAAACAAATTTAATGATTAACCAGAATGACCAGTAAGTGGCAATACAACAGAGGGAACAATTCCCTTTAATGCTGTATTAGCTGCATTTTAAATTAAAAATTAAACAAAGTGCAATTCAAAAGAATTCAAGTCTCAAAATTGACTTTTCTTCTGATTGTTTTTTCAGTATTTACCTACTGATAAGTTTATGAAGGAATACTCACTAAAACCTGTAACAGTGACATCATAGACCTGAGTCTGGAGGAATTTTAATGGGAGAACTGGGGATGTTTTTTGCTCTTGACAAGAGTCTCAATGTCTGGAGTTATATTAGACAAAGCGACTCTGAGGTCATGCTCAATGTTCATTCTGTTTCTCTGTTTTGTTTTCAACTGAACCAGAGCTGAGAAGCCACACTCAGAGATAGGTAGTGCTGAAAGGTAGGAGGGTTTTTACTGCTCGAATGGCAAGAGAATACTCGCTCATCACAGTGCTGCACCAGAACTGCGAGAGGCTTACCTCCGTGAACCTCTTTTTCAGCGTGTGGTCACATGATAGCTCTACCAGCTGACTCTCTTCGTTGCTTGGCAACGGAACGCTTTCCATGTCGATTCCAAAGGGATCGTGTATCCAGTCCGTTTCGCCATGCTCAATTAGCATATACAAACAAACGTTGCGAGTCTTCTTCTATGGTGCGAAATATGGTGTCGCCCGCCACCTACTGCCATCTACTGTTAAGGAGTGTGAATGACACTATGTTGATTTATTTCTTGATATTTTATTTGCCCAGGCAAAGGCCCCGCGACCCACTGAAAACAGGTCCGCGACCCACTAGTCGAGAATCACTGCTCTATGAAATGATCCTGCCTGCCAATCAATAATGGGGTTGTGGAGTCTAAGCCAAGGATACCGTAAAATGACAGGGGAGGCAGAGATAAGCAAAACAAAAAAACTGAGACGCTCCCAATGGTTACCTGAAACCAAAACTGAAACGGGGGCAATCTGCTTAGTAACAGTGGTGAGAGGCACATTGGAAAGAGCAACCAAATTCAATGGGCTCTTCAGATTGTGACAAGGGAGCTTCAGCCGGGTTTCCAGATTCTCTGAAATGAAACTGTTCTGTGCCTGAGTCAATGAGCGCATTAATGAAAATGTCAATGTGAGCATGTTGAAAGCGAATAGGTAAAATCAGTCATGTAAGGGTTTTAGCCTTTCCCACTTCCGTTGGTACCCCTACTGTGATGAATGGATTCCCCCCCCCCCCCCCCGGCTGATTGGGACAGGAAGCGACCTTGTGATCGGCACTGGCACAATACATGCACAATCAGAGATCGTGGCAGCGTTGTCGTTCCGCAAGAGGCAACCTAGAACAGCCCACCAGCATAGGTTCCCTTTCATCAGAGGGTTCAGAGGGAGGGAGAGCAGGGAGGAGAGGCTGAGGGGAAAGACGAGGCTGGGAGCCCAAGCGATTAGAAAAATGGCGCTCACTAGCCCGCTTCCTCAAATGGTTATCAATGCTGATGGCTAAAGAGATTAATTTGTGTAGTGAGGAGGGTTTCTCTAAACGGGTCAACTCATCCTGAAAACTAGGACAAAAAATGCTGCAGAGTGAAGTATCCTCCCAACCCACCTCCGCCACAACTACCCGGAAATCTACAGAGTAGTCGTCTACGGACCTGACCCCCTGCCGAAGGTTGAGAAGGTGGCTGGTGAGGACAGTGTCCCGGTCAGAATGATCAAAGACCTCGGTGAATTCAGAAACAAATTGGTCATATGTGTAGTTGGGATAATTGGGACGGGCCATCACAGCATAAGTCGAGGCTAAGGCCCGCCCCTCCAGCAGACTCACAACATAACTAATTTGGTGTGATTTGTTGGGAAATCCTCTGGAACTCGCTGAAAATCAAGGTTACACTGAAGTAGGAACCCCCGAGCCTCCCCCAGCTTGCCGCTAAAATGGGTAGGTGTGGGAACTGGTGTTAACAGAGTGTGCTGTACTGGAGAAGAGGTTGGATGTGGCGGCACAACTGGACCCTTGGAGGCAGTCCGAGAGGGCAACGCCAAGATATGCTGGTCAAGCCAAGAATTTATCTGAGTCACCTGATTCAAGATCACCTGTTGTTGGTTTGAAAGCTGATCTAATCAAGCCTCCATGGTGTTACGTGTTGGTGCGGTCACACCGTCTGCTGGGTTTTCTACTCGGAGACATACTGACATGATCTGAAGTTAAACCCAGGAGCAGACAACAGACTCAATTAGCAATACAAATGATCTTTGACTGTGTGTGTGAGTGAGTGCAGAACAGGGGCAGTATGGCAACCCTGCAAGGAGAGGAGAGAAGATGATGAGTTATCTTGCAATAAACGGCTGAATTACCAGAGTAAATAATGATCTTACGGAGGAGCAAAGGAGTGTTGGAAAGAAACTGGTTGCGGCTTAGTCCTTCTCCAGGTTACCAGGGTCCCATGAGGGTGAGGTGGTGCCAGCGCAGATAATTACAGTGACGCATGCAGAAGAATCCTCAGCTGAGTGGGAGAGGAGAGTTCAGTCTGGGTGCTGAGACACTTACGGAGGGCTGATGAGTGAGTGGAGCCTCCGGCACATGGGAAGAGTTCCGGTCCGCCGCCTGGAGTTGGGTTGGTCTGCCTGGAGGACGGTCCACCTGTGCATAGGTATAGGGGACAAGGAGAAGCAGATGCAGATGATGACAAAACCCAGTACGGGGTTGTGTAGGCGGGGAGGCGAAAATCCCAGCTGATGAAGAGCAGAGAAGTAGTAGCTTAAAGGGAGGCGAAACTCCCAGCTGAAGAGAAGGGTTGACTCGTGTGGAGGAGTTCTTTCACCCTGTTGGAGGGTTCACACCTCTGTGCAGGAGTGGGGGGCTCCACTCCTAATAAAGGCAGACTAATTGGAAGACGCAGGTGTGAGTGAAGCCGCAGCTGTGGAAGATAACACTGGTCAACACCAACTTTATTGTCTAAGGTTTTTTTTTTTTTTTTTTTTTAGCTGATTTAGGACAATTTTGATGTACTGAATCCAAAAATCACGTTGGTTTTGCTCAGTCAGGTCAACTTTTTGAATTATGGCCACGTGTTTTATCCATTTTTGTTTACATGTACGGGTATTTTCGCTTTATATTATGCAAAATTCTTTTATGTCTTGAAATTCTCTGAATTTTGAACAATGATTATGTAACATTCAATTTACATGTACTTGCCTTTATATAAAGGTACGTACATGCACAGTACTAAGTACGTACAGGTTTTTACTTTGCACCCGATCAAGAGAAATGGATTTAATTTTTGGATTCAGCGGTGTAAAATTGTCTTAAATCAGCTGAAAAAAATAGACAACTTACAAAGAAAATATTTTTGTAACCCTGTGTAATTAGTGAGAGAAAAACAACACACAGCTCGCATCACCACAGGTGAAACTTGGCTTTCTTTTTAGCATTTTGCACTTGCTCGTATTGCGTGTGTGGCCTATTGCCACCAGCCATCTGGTCGGTTGTTCCACCAAGCTGTTGACTGGCATTTCTTAGAGTGTGTGTATGTGTGATGTGACAGCACAATGATTACACAGGGTTACAAAACTAATTTTTTTTTGTAAGTTGTCTGTTTTTTCAACTGATTTAAGACAATTTTGCACCGCTGAGGCACCCCTAAGGCAGTTCGTCGTTGTCTACAACGTCGCTCTGGCAGCTCCTGCGATGGCGCTGGAACCATGTGTACTGGCTTTTGCCTTTCCATTGGATCATTTCAGCGACGTGGAGAGGGGGGACCTGCTGCATGGGTAACGGCTTCTCCTCCATATCAACTTACCCAGGCTTTGCGCAATGGAGAGGACACTCCAGCTTCGCTATGCAGCGTCGATACAACACGGGAAGCAACAGTCTTACGGTTATAAGTCTTTGCTCGATTGGCGTAGAGCTCGACGCCAGGGGCTGCTTCCGACGGTGGGAGGGGCCATCGTGCTCCACTGGGCAGCTACCGCCCGGTACGGACTTCACCTGTGTCCAGTGCGGCAAGGATTGCCACTCCCGCATCGGACTTTTCAGTCACACCCAACACTGACGCTGCATCAAAACCACCCAGAGCGCAACTCCATAGTCTCCCGAGACTGACGGATGCCAGAACTGCACAGCTGAATCCAAAAATGACATCCGTTTCTCTCGATCAGGTCAGGTTTTTATGCAAAGATGATTTTTAAAAAATCTGATCTTCTGACTAAATTGACATTTTTGTGACATTATCGGTTGATTTTTGTTAATATTTCTCATCCGAAATAGATTTTAAAGAGAAAAAAATCATTTTAACACAATTTATTGATTAAATGTTACAAACTTCGATTACTGTAAATTGAATAGTAGACATTGATAAAGGAAAGTACATGTATATTGAATGTTAGGTCATCATTGTTCAAAATTCAGAACTTCAGACACCTCTTCTTGCCCTTGGTCCACTGACTCAGATACTCGGTGCATGCCTTGCATATCATGTGTGGCGCCCAAGCTTTATCCTATTCACCAAGTTTAATACCAAAATAAGCATGGCAAGCACGCTTTATGAAACTTGTGACTGGATTCCTGTTAGGAACAATGGTGTATTCGCCGCAGATGTTGCAGAATACGTCAGGCTTATTTTTACAGAATCTTCTGGTCGAAGCCATTTAATTCACCTGTAAAATAAAAAATACAATTAGTCATAAACTGGTGCATGCAAACTCTTCAGAGTTCGAGAAATTTCAAGAAATAAGAATTTTGCGTCATATAAAGCGAAAATACCTGTACATATAAACAAAAATGTAAAAAACATGTGGCCATAGTTCAAAAAGTTGACCTGATTGAACAAAACCGATGTGATTTTTGGATTCGGCACATCAAAATTGTCCTAAATCAGCTAAAAAAAAAAAACTTAGACAATAAATTTGGTGTTGACCAGTGTTATAAATTCAGATGGCTTCCCCTCCCTGAGCCTAGTTCTGGTTTCTTCCTACAAGGGAGTTTTTCTTTCCCACAGATATCGAGTGCTTGGTCATATGGGATCACTTGATGTTGGCATTTTCTCTTAATGAGTCATTATGTGATACACGCCTTGTGTATTTAGGGCCCGACTTTTTGTTGTGATTATGTACTATATATGAAAAAAGCTGAACTGAATTTATTTGAATTGAATTCATAGCTTTGATGTGGATAATGAAAGACAGTTTGATATGCCACTATAAATGGTAATAATGAACACTTAAAACTCACCAGAAACACCAGACTGTAGATGACAATAAAGGAGAGATGAATTGAAACTTCATCTGGATTACAGTCAGTCCCATTGACCGTCTGGTTCATCAATGAGGACGTGTTGTATCGTGAAGCTGCTCCAAGTACGCCACTCATGATTCTGTATGCTTTAGCAAAGATGAATCATATTCATTTAGCATCCAATGGTCAATACTGTCTGCACAGTATTTGTGAGTTAAACAGATTTTAGCTATAATAGTTTTCATATAGGCATCTTTAATGCCAAATTTTCAGTATATACAGTGGTGTGAAAGTGTTTGCTTTCCAAAGATGTGAAAAACCAGTTAATTTATGTTTTAACGGGGAAGGGGGGGCAATCACTTTTTCACACAGGGCCATTTAGGTTTGGAAATTTTTTTACCCTGAATAATTAACACCTTCATTTAAAAATTGCATTTCATGTTTACTTGTGTTATCTTTGTGTAATATTTAAATTTGTTTGATCTGAAACATTTAAGTGCGACAAACATACAAAAAAATGAGAACTGAGGAAGGGGCAAACAGTTTTTCACACCATCTATATACACACACACACACACACACACACACACACACGTGTGTGTGTATATATATACAGTATATATATATATACACACTGCTCAAAAAAATTAAAGGAACACTTTGAAAACACATCAGATTTTAATGGGAAAAAATAAGCTGGATATCTACACTGATATGGACTGGATAATGTTAAAAAAGAAAAGATGCCACGTCTTTTGATGGAAATTAAAACACTCCAAAACTTAAAGTGAAGAAATTGTGGCAGGCTAGTCCAGCTTACTCGGATTAAAAAGTGTTCCTTTAATTTTTTTGAGCAGTATATACAGTTAGGCCCAGAAATATTTGGACAGTGACACAATCTTCATGATTTGGGCTCTGCATGCCACCACATTGGATTTGAAATGAAACAACTATGATGGAATTGAAGTGCAGACTTTAAGGTTTAATTCAAGGGGTTGAACAAAAATATATGATTAAACATGTAGGAATTGTAGCTATTTTTATACAAACGCTCCTCATTTCAGGGGCTCAAAAGTAATTGGACAAATAAACATAACCCTAAGTAAAATGTTACTTTTCAATATTTTGTTGAGAATCCTTTGCAGGCAATGACTGCCTGAAGGTTGGAACCCATGGACATCACCAAACGCTGGGTTTCCTCCTTTGTGATGCTTTGCCAGGCCTTTACTGCAGCTGTCTTCAGTTGTTTCTTTTTTGTGGGTCTTTCTGCCTTAAGTTTTGTCTTGAGCAAGTGAAATGCATGCTCGATTGGGTTGAGATCTGATGACTGACTCGGCCATTGCAGAATATTCCACTTCGTTGCTTTAAAAAACTCCTGGGTTGCTTTTGCAGTATGTTTTGGATTATTGGTGAAGCACCGGCCAACCAACTTTGCTGCATTTGGCTGAATCTGAGCAGAAAGTATGTCCCTATACACTTCAGAATTCATCCGGTTGCTTCTGTCTTTTATCACATCATCAATAAACACAAGTGACCCAGTGCCATTGGAAGCCATGCATGCCCATGCCATCACACTGCCTCCACCATGTTTTACAGAAGATGTAGTGCTTTGGATCATGAGCTGTTCCAGTTCTTCTCCAAATTTTCTTCTTCCCATCATTCTGGTACAGGTTGATCTGAGTCCCATCTGTCCAAAGAAGGCTGTTTCAGAACTGGGCTGGCTTCTTCAGGTGTTTTTTGGCAGTCAATTCTGGCCTTTCTGTTTTTGAAGCTGATTCATGGTTTGCACCTTGTGGTGAATCCTTTGTATTTACTCTCATGAAGTCTTCTCTTTATGGTAGACTTAGATACTGATACACCTACTTCCTGGAGAGTGTTCTTCACTTGAGTGGATGTTGTGAAGGGGTTGTTCTTCACCATGGAAAGGATTCTGCGATCATCCACCACTGTTGTCTTCCGTGGACGTCCAGGCCTTTTTGAGTTCCCAAGCTCACCAGTGCACTCTTTTTTTCTCAGAATGTACCAAACAGTTGATTTGGCCCCTCCTAACATTTCTGCTATCTCTCTGATGGATTTCTTCTTTTTTTTTCAGCCTCAGGATGGTCTGTTTCACCTCCATTGAGAGCTCCTTTGACCGCATGTTGTGTGTTCACAGCAACAGCTTCCAAATGCAAATGCCACACCTGGAATCAACTCCAGACCTTTTAACTGCTTAATTGATGACTGGTTAACGAGGGAAGAGCCCATGCAGCCTTATTTTTTTTTTTTTTTTTGCAGCCTTCTGAGTCAATTGTCCAATTACTTTTGGTCCCTTGAAAAAGAGGCAACTACATATTAAAGAGTTGTAATTCCTAAACCCTTGCTCCAATTTGGATGTGAATACTCTCAAATTACAGCTGAGAGTCTGCACTTTAAGCCCATATTGATTATATAATTGTATCCTGAATGTTTTCGTAAACAGCTAAAATAACAAAACTTGTGTCACTGTCCAAATATTTTTGGGCCTAACTGTATATATAAGAAGATATTAAGACAGAACTCACCTTTTAATCTTCTCCGGTGTCCAGTGTGTGCTTCAGCCTTCTGATGAATTAGGACTCCCCCACACCCTGCTGATTTTTGATATTTCCTAGGAACACAATTATTATTGTCTGTGCTACACACATTCAAAACAGATTCACTGAGCCTCACTTCTTTTTCAACCTCAACACATTGCTGAGTTTCCCCTGAGTTTCTGAACCAGACACTCTTGTTGTTCCTCTTTTCTCTCTGGCTTAGTCGAGCAGGAGAACCTCACCAACTTCCTCTGGGGCGTTTTGAAATAACATTTTTACATGGTAATGGCCATCTTCCTTCCACTATTTGTGCTTACTCATCCATTCAGCTTGGCATTTACAGTGGGGCAAAAAAGTATTTAGTCAGCCACAATTGTGCAAGTTCTCCCACTTAAAAGATAAGAGGTCTCCAATTTTCATCATCGGTATACCTCAACTATGAGAGACAAAATGAGGGGGAAAAAAATCCAGAAAATCACATTGAAGGATTTTTAAATAATTGATTGGCAAATTATGGTGGAAAATAAGTATTTGGACACCTACAAACAAGCAAGATTTCTGGCTCTGAGACCTGTAACTTCTTTAAGAGGCTCCTCTGTCTTCCACTCGTTACCTGTATTAATGGCACCTGTTTGAACTCTATCAGTATAAAAGACACCTGTCCACAACCTCAAACAGTCAGACTCCAAACTCCACTATGGCCAAGACCAAAGAGCTGTCAAAGGACACCAGAAACAAAATTGTAGACCTGCACCAGGCTGGGAAGACTGAATCTGCAATAGGTAAGCAGCTTGGTGTGAAAAAATCAACTGTGGGAGCAATTATTAGAAAATGGAAGACATACAATCTCCCTCAATCTGGGGCTCCATGCAAGATCTCACCCCGTGGGGTCAAAATTATCACGAGAACGGTGAGCAAAAATCCCAGAACCACACGGGGGGACCTAGTGAATGACCTGCAGAGAGCTGGGACCAAAGTAACAAAGGCTACCATCAGTAACACACTACGCCGCCACGGACTCAAATCCTGCAGTGCCAGACGTGTCCCCCTGCTTAAGCCAGTACATGTCCAGGCCCGTCTGAAGTTTGCTAGAGCATTTGGATGATCCAGAAGAGGACTGGGAGAATGTCATATGGTCAGATGAAACCGAAATAGAACTTTTTGGTAAAAACTCAACTTGTCGTGTTTGGAGGAGAAAGAACACCATACCTACTGTGAAGCATGGGGGTGGAAACATGCTTTGGGGCTGTTTTTCTGCAAAGGGACGAGGACGACTGATCCGTGTAAAGGAAAGAATGAATGGGACCATGTATCGTGAGATTTTGAGTGAAAACCTCCTTCCATCAGCAAGGGCATTGAAGATGAAATGTGGCTGGGTCTTTCAGCATGACAATGATCCCAAACATACCACCCGGGCAACGAAGGAGTGGCTTCGTAAGAAGCATTTCAAGGTCCTGGAGTGGCCGAGCCAGTCTCCAGATCTCAACCCCATAGAAAATCTTTGGAGGGAGTTGAAAGTCTGTGTTGCCCAGCAACAGCCCCAAAACATCACTGCTCTAGAGGAGATCTGCATGGAGGAATGGGCCAAAATACCAGCAACAGTGTGTGAAAACCTTGTGAAGACTTACAGAAAATGTTTGACCTCTGTCATTGCCAACAAAGGGTATATAACAAAGTATTGAGATGAACTTTTGTTATTGACCAAATACTTATTTTTCACCATAATTTGCAAATAAATTCTTTGAAAATCAGACGATGTGATTTTTCTGGATTTTTTTTTTTCTCATTTTGTCTCTCATAGTTGAGGTATACCTATGATGAAAATTGGAGACCTCATCTTTTAAGTGGGAGAACTTGCACAATTGGTGGCTGACTAAATACTTTTTTACCCCACTGTATGCAGGTATCTTTGAATCAGGCATATCCTGCTTCCTTTTCATCATAGAGACCTTACTTTGTAAAACACCTTCCATTTCCACATATTAAGTTTGCATTAATCAGGTAGAAATGACTCTGTCATGAAATGACTCAGTAGAATTCAGTGTCTATTTTTGACAAACTTTTTCTTGACATCTTGAACCACCTACTTTTTTTTTTTTTATTACAAAAGGAAGCAATAAGATTTGCTTGTGGGACAAATTAGAGCCAACTAATTATTGATCCCCAGCTCGGCCTCGATCTCTTTTTGGGTTTTGGGTATACTGGTTATGTGCATTTTGGTGTATGTGTGTACTGTTCCCATATCCTCAGCCACTGCCTGACCGGCAGCTGTTAGTCATCATGGTGACCTACTTTCTCCCACGCTGCTGACAGTCTGCCAGTCCAGCCATGCCCCCCTCAATCTCCCTCTGACTCCATCAGCTGTTTCCAGCCCTAGCAATCATCCTTCCCATGGAGCGGTGGGGATTTTGGAAGCATACCCCGGGCTATGGATTTACCCACAGTACGCCGACCTGCTCTCCACAGTCTGCTGGCTGCAGTGCTCCTCCCTGGGCCTGGCATTTCCTGCGACACCAGAACGGAGGCCCGCTTCCCTGCAAACTGGCAGCCTCTGTGGCGTGTTGCTCGACCCTCCACTCGCTCCAGCTCGGTCGATCCGGGTATGTAAAGGACAGCGTCGTCCCTCGGGGACACCGGGGGAATCCCTCCTCTTCTCCAGTGGCCATCATCGCTTCAGCCGCCGAGAGAGCCGCCAGATTCACCCCAGCCACGCCTACCTCCGTCGTCAGGGAGACGGCTCCTCCAATAGCCTGCGGAGAAGTCCAAATCATCGCTGGCACGGAGAGGGGTGAATTCCTGCTCTCTGCAGATGTCATCTGCCAGGATGACAGGCAAGTATTTTTTTCACTCTGAATCAATTTTTAACTCTGAATCTTGCCCGTCTCCCAAGGGAGAGGCCCAGTATCACCAATCCGCTGGGTCCTCTCCTCCAGCTGCCAGTAATGATTGTTTCCTTCCCCTCTCTGTCTCCTCCTATTTTCCCTGAGGGCCTGCTGGACCAAGAACCGGGCCGCCTGACGATGGAGGAGGTTGAGGCCCTGGGTGATCCTGCCCAGGATTCTGCACGGAGGCGTTCCCCCACGACCACCCCGGCGGACGAGGAGTGAGTGAGTCTGCTTGCCTTTGTTAACCGCCGGGTCGAGGAGGAGTGCTGTGAGAGGGAGGTCCAAGGACGCTCTTCCCCGGCTGTGAAGGGTTCCACCTCCCACGCCTACCCAGCTCCTGGATTCGCCATCAGACGAGGAGTGGGAGGACCTGCTCGCCGTCGTCAACCGCCGGGTCAGGAAGGAGCATCAAGAGACCTGGACGGCCGACACCGTCTCGCCATCTAGGAGACACTGGGAGAATCCCTCATCGCCTTCGGCAGCCCTCAGCCCTTCTACTGCCATGAAGTCCGCTGAGCTCACCCCGGGAACGCCCCCTCTGTCGGCATGGAGATGGCTCTTCCACAAGCTTTCAAAGGGGCCCCCATCACCACTGACACGGATAGGGATGACTGTCGGCTGCCCACAGCTGGGAATAACAAGGACCGGGAGGACAGGCAAGTATTTTTTCATCGTAAACCATCTAATGACACTGAATCTTGCCTGTCTCCCGAGGGAGAGGTCCAGTTTAAGCAGTCCACTGGGTCCTGTCCTCCAGCTGCATATATTAACTCATTTTTCCCCCTCTCCGTGTCTCCTCCAATTCTCCCTGAAGACCTGTTGGCCCAAGGTCAGGGCCATCAGACAGTGGAGGAGCCAATGGCTTCGGAGGATTCAGTCCCGGATCCAGCACGGAGAGGTCCCCCTGCAGCCACGCTGAATGAATCCCCAGCGTTGGAGCTGCTGCAGGAGGATAATGGGACTGCCATCACCATCTCGCCAGCTGTGGAGGCATCTGCAGTGGACTGGGAGCCTGAGCTGGACCTCCTGGAGGCCAGGCCTGAGTGTTCATCGCCGGGATCGATGGAGTCCTGGACAGTGGTGGAGCTCGAGCTTAGGCAAGTACTCTCTCTGGTTTTTCTGATCACAGTGTTAGAGAGATCTTGTCTGGCTCTAGGTGGGGAGAGTCAGGCACAGCGCTTAGCCGTGTCTGAACTTCCATCACCGGGCTCTGCCGCTGCCGGCGACCCTAATGACCCTGTTTCTTCTCCTGCTCCCGAGCCATTTTCTAGGGTTGCTAGAAAATAACAACCATCTTCTGGGGTCCACATGGAGTTGATCTCAGTGCCTGATGATGTTGCGGGTCCAGCTCCCCTGAGGATGAAGATCGTTGCGTGGTCTCCTCCGCAGGTTGTGCCTTCGTGGGTCCAGCAGGCTGGCGTCGGGCCCTCTTGGGGGCTGTGCCCCAGGATTAGTCCAACATGGGTGCTGCGCTCCTGTCCAGACTGGTCATTGACACCACGCCCTGGGCCGGGGTCCACCGCGGGTGCAGCGGAGCCTCAGCCGGAGGTCACCACGGGTGCAGCGGAGCCAACCTGGCTGGGGGCCATCGCGAGTGTGGCTTGGATCCCGCTGGAGTCCATCGTGGGTGCAGTGGAGCCGGCCCAGTTGGGGGCCACTGAAGGCACTGTGGATCGCCATGAGGACGCCGCGATCCCCTACCCCTCTTGGTCCTACGCCTTGGGGGTTCCCTCCCCTCGGCCCGGTCAACCACCAATGAGCTTCCTGGTAGGCAGGTCGCCTCCCACTTCACCCCGTCGGCCCTGGTGGATCAACAATGCTGGCTGACCGCCTGAGGGACTAAGTCTCTGGGCCAGATGGCCCGTGTTCTTCGGTAGGCCACCAGACTGGGTTCGCTGAAGTGCCTGCTGGGCCTGGGACTCAGAGCGGCCTCCCAAGCCGCTATGGCTTTGGACTTGGGGGAGTTAATTATGGACCCTGGGCGGGGTTTTGTATTCCCTCCTTCCTGTTCCCCCTACCTCCCACCCGAGTTTGTGTTGTTTATTGTTGTTGCTCCTGTTGGGGGCGGGGGGGGGGTGGTCCTCGATGTTACCTTGGGTGTCTGGGAATCCACCCCTTCGAGAGGGGGCTCTGTCATGAGCTGGGCCGGCTTGGCTCTCCCCTTCTCGGCCTCAATCTCTTTGTGGGTTTTGTGTATACTGGTTATGTGCATTTTGGTATGTGTGTACTGTTCCCATATTCTCAGCCACTGCCTGGCCGGCAGCTGTTAGTCAGCACGGGGACCTACTTTCTCCTACGCTGCTGACAGTCTGTCGGTCCAGCCACGCCCCCCTCACTCTCTCTCTGACTCCATCAGCTGTTTCCAGCCCTAGTAATCATCCTTCCCGCACTTCGCCCAGGTGTTCCGAATTTCAAATCAAATCAACCTTTACTGTCATATTGCTGTACATACAACTGTAGTGCCTTCAAGATGAAATTGTTTCTCTCGGCATCCATATAAGTAAAAAGAACATGATTTAAGACACACTCACACATATCCTCACCCCCCACCCCACCACATCCATTCACACATCCCTGAGACATACTTGAAAAAACTAACCAGAACTCTAATATACAAATAATATACATAATGTCCGTAGGTGCAGTGGTATGTATGAGAGATTCCGGGTCAACTGTTCAGCATCCTTACAGCTTCTTGAAGGAAGCTGTTAATCAGTCTGGTGGTTCTGCCTCTGATGCTCCGGAATCGTTTGCCAGATGGCAGAAGTTCAGTGTTTATGCAGAGGGTGAGAACGGTCCTTGGCAATGTTCAGTGCCCTGCTCCTGCAACGGTTCTGAAAAAGTAATTGGACAGAGGGGAGGGAGATTCCAATTACCCTCTCAGCTCCCTTATCTATCCTCTCCAGGGCTTTTTTGTCTGACATACTGCAGTTGGAGTACCATGAAGCAATGCAGTACGTCAGAACACTCTCCACCACACCTCTGTAGAAGGTCCTGAGGATGCAGATGGGGAGAGAGGCCTGTTTGAGTTTCCTCAAGAAGTGCAGTCTCTCCTGGGCCTGCTTCCTGATCCCCAAGGAATTCTTGCTCCAAGTCAGGTCCTGCGAGATCTGCACTCGGAGAAACTTGATGTTCTCCACTGTCTTCACTAAACGGCCGCCGATGCTGAGGGGGACATGTTCAGGCTGTGACCGCCGGAAGTCGATAATCATCTCCTTCGTTTTGTCCACGTTGAGCATCAGATTGTTCTCCCTGCACCAGCCCTCCAGGTCTCTCACTTCTTCCCTGTACATTGATTCCTCATCCCTCTGAATAAGTCCCACCACCATGATGTCGTCTGCAAACTTAATAATCTAGTTCCCCTCGTGTCTGGATACACAGTCATGTGTTAGAAGTGTAAACAACAGTGGACTGAGTACGCAGCCTTGAGGGAATCCGGTGCTCAGCGTGACAGAGTTGGAGATGTTGTTTCCAACCCGGACAGACTGAGGTCTCTGTCAGGAGATCCAGAGACAAGTGGCGGTGTTCAGACCAAGACGGAGTAATTTCTCCATCAGTCTCTGGGGAATAATGGTGTTGAATGCTGAACTGAAATCAATGTACAAGAGTCTGGCATAGGTGTCTTTCTGATCCAGGTGGGTGATGACAGAGTGCAGGGTGGTGACTATAGCATCCTCCGTGGAGCAGTTTGAACGATATGCAAACTGGAGCGGGTCGTGTGATGCAGGGAGGCAGGCTGTAATGTGGGGTTTGACAAGCCGTTCAAAACACTTCATCACAATTGGTGTCAATGCAACAGGATGATACTCATTCAGACAGGGCACAACTGGTTTCTTTGCCACCGGTACTATGATAGAGGTCTTGAAGCATCTGGGAACGATAGCCTGACTCAGGGAGATGTTATAAATGTCAGTCAGTACATCCGCCAACTTGCTTGCACAGTCTCGGAGCACACATCCTGGGATGTTGTCCGGACCAGCAGCTTTACGTGGGTTGACCCTGGTTAGGGTCCCCCGTGTGTCCGCTGTGTTGATGGTAAAAGCTGGTCCGACCGATGGTGGGGATAGGCCAGCCCTCCCTCTGATTGTCGGGTTTGATGCTTCAAAACATGCAAAGAAGTCGTTGAGCCTGTCTGGAAGCGAAGCGTCGTCATCATCAACCCCCTTCCTAGACTTATAGCCAGTCAGTGTCCGAACTCCATGCCACATCTGCTTGGTGTTCCTAGTGTCACAGAGGTGTCCCTGGATTTTCTTTGCATAGGTGTGCTTCGCCCTCTTAATTCCCTTTGACAGACCTGGCTGAGCGGAGGGCGATCCTGTCCTTCGCTCTGAAGGCTGCATCTCTGGCTGTAAGGTCATCCAGGGCTTATGGTTTCCCCGTACAGTGATGGTCTTCACTGTAGTGACATCCTCTGTGCACTTCGCGATGTAGCTGGTGACCGTTTCAGCATACTCCTCCACATCTGTCTTGTCTTCCTGGGAGGCTGCTATTTTGAAGACCTCCCAGTCTGTGTGCAGAAAACAGTCTTTCAGTGCAGAGGTTGCACTCTCTGGCCAAATCCTGATTTGTTTCACTACTGGCCTGCTGCGCTTCAGTAGAGGTTTGTAGGCAGGCACCAGCATCATGGATATGTGGTCAGAAAGGCCGAGGTGGGGGCGGGGTATTGCCTTATATGCATCTGTATTTGTGTACACTAAGTCCAACATATTCCCTCCTCTGGTCTTAAAGTCTACACATTGTTTAATCTTGGGGAGCACAGTCTTTAAGCTGGTGTGGTTAAAATCCCCCCCAACCACCACAAAACTATCCGGGTGTGAAGTTTGGATTTAACTAATGGCATCGTGCAGTTCCTCGAGTGCCTTCTTAGCATTAGCATTAGCGCTTGGCGCTATGTAAACAGCAGCTACAAACACGTTGCTGAATTCCCTCGGCAGATAATGTGGCCAACAGTTTACAATAAGGAACTCCACCAACGGAGAGCAGTGTTTAGATACTAACGTGGCGTTAACGCACCAGTTCTTTTTAACATAGATGCATAGCCCACCCCCACGGCTCTTACCGGAGCTCGCCGTTTCTCTGTCTGCCCGGAACACCGTCATATCTTCTAGTTGAATGGCCTCGTCAGGGATGTTGTCGTGGAGCCATGTCTCCATGAACGCAAGCACACAGCAGTCCCTCCACTCTCTCCGGGTTTCTCTCAGCAGACGCAGCTCGTCCAGCTTGTCGAGGGAGCGGACGCTATAGAGAAGGAGCAACGGTACTACTGGTCTGGAGGGGTTAGCTTTTAGCCTAGCATGAATCCCGGCCCTTTTTTTACGCTTTTGCTTGCGTTCCCTCCGCTTACGCTTCCTCCTCTCCCGTGTAACCTCCAGCAGGGACTCCGCCAGAATTCCATGCTGGCGTAGAATGTCCAAGTCACAACCGAGCGCCGCGATTCTTGCAGCGTGCAGTACCTTGATGTTTAAGGTCTCACGGTTGAAAGTTTTACAGAATGTACGTCTGGGATGATCAAAACTCTCACACTCGCTGATACCAAGAGGGGCCGCTGCATCTAGGCGCGCCACCATCTCTAAGGATTTCTAAGGAATTTGCCACATCAGCAGCGTTTGTTCATAAGCAGCTGTTTGCTGGACAAACGCCGCTGGATCATTGTATGGGTCACACTACTGTTCTTCGTGGTGGACCCGTCAGTCTTTGAAGGACTTTGCTCGTTGCTGTACTGGAGGATCTGAATTGCCTAGGCTGTGAGTAACTCTCGCATTTCTCTGTGCGGTTGTGCCACTACTCTGGTAGTGTTTTCTTGTGCAGCACAACTGCTATGCTTTCCCCCTTTGCAGCCTAGCATCTGTGAACTCTGTTTTAGCCCGAGCGGCTGCCATTTTGTATGGTTCCCTTCACTGTGCTCAATTAATGTATGTGTGGTAACCCCTGCATTTAAATCCTCAGTTCTCCTTCTCTCCTCCACGCGCAATGTAAGAGCACACAGAGGGTTTATGACAATTTAGAGCAATAATACACATCCAAGTCTTACTAAATGGTTTACTATAGTCAAGTAAGGAAGTTTTAACTCTCCATTATCACCAGGTGCTTGCTCACAGGCATCACCTGATTGTTGGGGTCTCTCTCTGCAACTGTGCCATCTTTGCCCTGCAGTTGAAAGTGCTATGAGACGACTGTCGTGTGACCGTAGCAGTCCACCGCTTGTAAGTACAGCGTTCCTGAGCGGGGCTGATCAGGTCAAGTAGAGGGTTTACTGATGCAATCCGTGAGGTGGGTCAGTTCTCTAACAAGGAGTCCAGGGTGGCCACGTGGATTAGGGCTGCATGTCCACCAAGTGTGTAAAAATGCTCTGGACCTACTTTTCTAGTTACTTCACTGATGATATTAAAAAAAAGTCTCAGCCCTGTGTCCTAGCTTGACCTGTCAATCACAGCTCTCCATTGGCCTTCCACATATTTTGAACTGAAACTCTCTATTAACTCCAGGAACTCCTGTCTGTGTCCAACTCCTTCAAGTTTCTTTTGACAGTGTCTTTAAATCTGAGCCTTGGTCTACCCTGATTGTGTTTGCCCTCGCATAACTGAGTAGAGTAACTGCCAAGGGAGACACTGGTGGTCCATCCTCTCAACATGTCCGAGCCATCTCAGGTTCATCTGTATTAACATGTCCTCCATTGATAGGAACACCAGCTCATTTCAACACTTCTATGTTGGTTATCTTGTCTTTCCATGAGATGTTCATTATGGCTCGAAGGTGTCTCATCATGTACGCGTGGAGTTTGTTCACCTGCACTCTGTAGACAGTCCAAGTTTCAGCACCGTACAATAGAGTAGCCAGTACTGTTGCTCTGTATACTTTGCATTTCACACAGACACATGTCGATTGTTTTACAGTCTCTCCCTCAAGTTTCCAAACACAGCGCTCGCTCTTCCTGTTCTGAGAGAGAGTTCATCCTCCAGCCTAGCATTCTCTGAATCAGTACTCCCTAGATACCTGAAAGTCTTGCACTTGACTAATGGCTCTGGACCAATGCTGATCTCTTCTGGTAGTGATGTTAATAATTGGAACTTTGGTGGTTGATAAAGGCACTGTCTTCTTGATGTTGATTTGGAGGCTGAATTGGCTAGCTGCTCTTGCAAATTTCTCCACTAAAGATTGCATATCTTCCACGCTGTTTGCAACTAGAGCACTGTCGTCGGCAAAGAGCATTTCTCTTACTACCTAGATCGATGTCTTACTCTTGGCTTTAAACTGTGCCACATTGAACAAGTCTGCTTCTTTCCTTGTTTGAATGTATACTCCTTCTGAAGTGTCTTTGAAGGCCACCTCAAGCATGGCTGACAGATATAGCGAGAAGAGTGTAGGTGCCAGTACACACCCTTGTTTCATCCCGCTGCTTACTGAAATGTCTTTAGATATTGAACCACTCATTGCCACATTTGCTTGCATACCTGTATGGAGTGCCTCGATCAGGCTGACAAACTTCTCTGTACAGCCATATTTCTTGAGTGCCTGCCAAAGTCCTTGTCGCAAAACAATATCGAAGGCTTTACTGAAGTCTATGAAGACTACATAAAGCGGCATATTCTGTTTGACACACTTTTCTTGAACCCGTTTCAAGCAGAAAATCATGTCCATTGTGCTTCTTCTACTTCTGAAGCCACACTGGTTTTCTGGTAGTACATTCTGCGAGATGTGTTCATTGAGCCTGTTCAGTAGTGCACGTGAGAGAATCTTACCAACAGTAGCTAGCAGTGATATACCTCGGTAATTTCCATAATCTTTCCTGTCACCTTTCATGAACAAAGGCACAATACTTGCATCCTTCCAGTCTTGAGGTACTTTCTGGGCATCCCATATCTCTTGGATGAGCTTGTGCAGACAGTTGGTCACCTGAACACCACCAAATTTCCACACTTCTGCTGGAATTCCATCCCCTCCTGGAGCTTTACCATCCTGTGCTGTCTTGATTGCTGCCATTAGTTCATCAAAATCTGGTGGTTCATCCAGATTTGATACAGCTAGTCGCTGCACTAGAGCTTCTTTAGCCTCTTCAGTGAGATCTCCGGGGTTGTTTAGTAGTTGGTCAAAGTGGTCTGCAAATCTGTCCAGGATCTTGTCTTTCTCCTGCAAAACCGTTTCACCATGCATAGCCTTTAGTTGGATCAATCCTCTTGGTTTAGGGCCGTAGATTTTTCTCAAACCTGTGAAGAATGTTTTCATGTCCTTTCTGTCTGCTGCAGTTTGAAGTTCCTCCGCTTTTTCATCCCACCAGTTGGACTTCATCTCTCTGGTGTACTTCTGTAACTCACTCTGAGCCTTTGAGTATTTCTTATTCAACCTTGTGTTACACTGTAGGTTTTCCTGCCTAGCTGTATTCCTCACTTCTAGTAGTTTCTTCAGGTGTTCATCATGCTCATCAAACCAATCTTGATGTTTGCTCTCAGGGTGGCCTAATACATCACTCACAGTCTGATACACCGTATCCTTCAGTGTTGCGCATTTCACTTCTGTGTCATTCTGAGTTGCTGCTGTCCCAATCTTTCAAGTTTTCATCCTTTTCCTGTGTAAGTTCTTCCTGCTTCTTTTGGCCTTTCAGTGCACTAGTGTTTAGCTTCTGTGGTGGCTTCGCACCTGTCCTGCAGTGCTGTTTTCGTCTCCAAATCCTTAATCTAGATCTCAGCATAACATGATCAGTACCACAGTCCGCACCTCTTGTTGCTCTGGTGTCCAGTACATCCCTTATGTCTCTCTTCCTGACTATGATGTAGTCTATTAAGTGCCAGTGCTTGGATCTTGGGTGCATCCATGTCTTCTTGTGTGTGTGTCCTTGTGCTTAAACTACACCAATCTGCATAAAACTGGTAAGAAAATATACCTCTGAGCTATTGCTGTTAAATGTTGATCTATACAGATCTGTTATCTGTATTTCTGGCGCCACACGAGTCGGCTGCCCTTTGCAACAGCGGCTCAATTCTGAGTCTTTTTTTCCCTCCCTCTCTTTTTGATCCGTTTTTTTTCACTCCATTTATATCACGGACACACAGATCGTCCCAAATGTCTCCTGAGCCAGTGGACGGAGCCACTGTTTATAGCAGGAGAAGGTAGAGCAGGGAGGAGCTGCTAGCACTCAACCGCCACCCGGTGCTAACGGAAAAACTCGACATACCGAGGGAACTGAGGCGAAAATGCCGTGGCTGCCGGGCTGGGGTAAGGCGGAGGACAAAAAATATAAGGTACAGACCCTCCCTTCCATCTATTGTCATGGGGAATGTACGGTCGTTGCTGGGAAAGGTAGATGAGCTAGCGGCTATCTCCCACTACGATGGCATATACCGGGAATGCTCTCTCCTTTTGTTTTTCGAGATGTGGCTAACTGAACTAGCAGCAGATGCTAACATTGAGCTGGAGGGTTTCCACATGATACGGGCAGACCGAACACCAGACAGTGGCAAAGCAAGGGGCGGTGGAGTGATAATGTATGTTAACAACAACCGGTGCAGACCGGGACATATCGCTGTTAAACAACGACACTGCAGCAAAGACATTGAGTTGCTAGCTGTTAGCATTCGGCCTACATATCTCCCGAGGGAATACTCACACGTGATCTGCATTGTTGTTTATGCAAATCCGACGGCAAACGCTGGGACAGCGCGTGACGTCATCCATTCAGTAACCAGCATGCTGCAGACAGAACACCCAGATGCTTTTCTCCTCATCTCAGGCGATTTCAACCATGTTTCACTATCTCCCATTCTACCCACGTTTACCCAGTATGTCACATGCCACACTAGAGACAATAAGACACTGGACTTATTCTATGCAAACACTAAGGAGGCGTACACCTCATCACAACTCCCCCCCCACTCGGGAGATCGGATCACAACTTGGTTCATCTCCGGCCGGTGTACAAACCCCAGTGCACAGACAACCTCTGGCCATGCACACAGTGAAGTTATGGTCTGAGGAGGCAATGGACACTCTAAAGGGCTGTTTTGAAACCACCGCCTGGAAGCAGCTCTGCGATCCACACGGTGAGGACATTGATGGC
The DNA here is from genome assembly GCA_020510985.1 of Pholidichthys leucotaenia. NCBI lineage: Eukaryota > Metazoa > Chordata > Actinopteri > Cichliformes > Pholidichthyidae > Pholidichthys > Pholidichthys leucotaenia. Next base: position 43,352,198 of record CM035847.1, on the reverse strand, counting down.
CTCACTCACACCTTCACGGACTACCTCAGCTTCTGTGTGGACAAATCCGTTCCCACCAAGACCATATGGTGTTGCTCAAACAACAAACCCTGGATCAACCCTGAGATAAAGACTTCTGAGAGAGAAGAAGAGGATCTTCAGGTCGGGGAACAGGGAGATGCTGAAGTCCGTACAGAGGGAGCTGAGGAGGAAGATCAGAGAAGGCAAGGACAACTTCAGGAAGAAGATGGAGGACAAGCTGCAACAGAGTGACATCAGCGGGTTCTGGAGAAACCTCAAAATCACCTCTGGGCTCCAGAATACCTCCCCCCAGGCCACGGGGGGCAGGGAGTGGGCGAACAATCTGAATCTGTTTTTCAATAGGTTTGACCAACCGCCCTCCCCCCCGACTGCACAACAACCACTGCTGCCTCTAAAGACATCAAGTCCTGCTGCCCACTCCCCACTCCACCATCACCCCCCCCCCCCCCCACTCCCAACACACAGCCCCCAACCTGACCCTGACCAAGACCCAGGTGAGGACGGAGCTGAGGAAGATCAAGGCGAGGAAGGCGTCGGGACCGGACGGCATCAGCGCAAAGCTCCTCAAGTCCTGTGCAGACCAGCTGTGTGGGATTGTGGCGTACATCTTCAATCTGAGCCTGAAGCTGGGGAGGGTACCACAGCTGTGGAAAACATGTTGTGTGGTACCTGTACCAAAAACTTCCCACCCCAAAGACCTGAACAGCTACAGACTGGTGGCCTTGACGTCCCACTTGATGAAGACCCTGGAGAGACTGCTCCTCGTTCACCTCCGCCCCCTGGTGGGACCAGCGATGGATCCACTTCAGTTCGCCTACCAGCATGGCATTGGGGTGGAGGATGCAGTGATCTTCCTCCTTCACCGTTCTCTGTCCCACCTGGAGAAGCCCGGGAATGTGGTGAGGATCATGTTCTTTGACTTCTCCAGTGCTTTCAACACCATCCAACCGATGATCCTGAAGGACAAGCTGCTGCACGCAGGCGTGGACCAGCACCTGTCATCATGGATCCTGGACTACCTCACGACCTGGCCTCAGTTTGTGAGAACCCGGGACTGTGTGTCCGACACAATCATCGGTAGCACGGGGGCCCCCCAGGGAATGGTGTTGGCTCCCTTCCTGTTCAGTCTTTATACTGCGGACTTCTCTACAGAAGTTCTCTGATGACTCTGCAATTGTGGCCTCATCTCCAATGGAGATGAAGCTGAGTACAGAGGGCTTATCCAGGACTTCGTGGACTGGTGCCATCGGAACTGCCTCCAGATCAATGCGAGGAAAACTAAGGAGCTGGTGGTGGACTGCCGCAGGCATGGACAACCCCTCACAGCACCAGTAAATATACAGGGAACAGACATCGAGATGGTGACATCCTACAAGTACCTGGGTGTTCATCTGAACAATAAACTAGACTGGTCACACAATACTGACGTACTCTACAAGAAGGGACAGCGCAGGCTGTTCCTACTGAGGAGACTCAGATCTTTTGGTGTACAAGGGGCACTGCTGAAGACATTCTATGACACAGTGGTGGCATCAGCCATCACTTTTGGAGTGGTCTGCTGGGGCCGTGGCATTACCGCAGCCGACAGGAAGAGACTGAACAAACTGATCAAGAAAGCTAGCTCTGTCCTGGGGCAGCGCCTTGACCTGGTGGAGGAAATGGGAGAGAGGAGGACGGTGGCTAAACGGTCATCTCTGGTGGAGTCCGAGTTCCACCCTATGCAGGACATACTGAATGCACTGAGGAGCTCATTTAGCAGCAGACTACATCATCCCAGGTGCACAACCAAGAGGTTTCGCAGGTCCTTCCTACCAACGGCTGTCAGAATGTACAACCTAAGCAGGGCTGCTCGCAGAGATAGCAAAAAGATGTAACAACCTAATAGTTTTGAATGCAAAAGATGCAATAGACTTACACAATGGTCCCCTCCGGCATACAACTAGGAAAATACCGGTCGCTATGGAGGGTGAGAATATGTATGGGCACATAATCGTACCATGTAGGATAACTAAGTAGACGGTTATGCTGTTTCATCCCATCTGGCAACAATGCTCTGCACTGTGTGTGTTTATATATTTTTACCTCCGCCAAGGAGGTAATGTTTTTGCCGGGGTTTGTCTGTCTGTCTGTTGGTTAGCAAGATAACTCAAAAAGTTTTGGATGGATTTCGATGAAACTTTCAGGCGTTGTTGGAAATGGTACAAGGAAGAACTGATTAAATTTTGGTGGTGATCCGGATCACCGTCCAGAAGAAAACCGCCATTACAGAAAATGCCATTTTCGTGAATAACTACTGAACCACTAATCCTATCATTGTCAATCCAATTGCTAGTCATATGTTTTCATGGTCAAGGAATCTGAAAACGTACACACAAACACTGTATGGGGGGAACTGTGGCGCTTGGCGGAGGTCTGCGCTCTCCGAGTGCTTTTCTAGTGATTAATGATATTTTTGAAGGAATTGATAGTGGAATAGGGAAAGCCTTGTTACCTATTTATTCTATCTAGCTACAATGCTCCGCACTGGGTGTTTATACAGTATATCTACATATTATTCCATCTAGCTACAATGCTCCACACTGTGTGTTTATACAGTATATTTACATATTTATTCCACCTAGCTGCAATGCTCCGTACTGTGGGTGTTTATATATCTACATATTTATTCCATCTAGCTACAATGCTCCGCACTGTGTGTTCATATACTCATATATTTATTCCATCCAGCTACAATGCTCTGCACTGTCTGTCTGTGTATATATATATATATATTTATAGTAATATGGGTCTGCGTGGGTTTTCTCTGGGATTTCTCCGGTTTCCTCCCACATACCAAAAACATGCAAGTCAGGTTAAATGGCATCAAAATGGGGATTCTAAATTGTCCTTAGGTATGACTGTGAGAGTGAATGGTTGTCTGTCTCTCTGTGTTGGCCCTGCGATGGACTGGCGATCTGTCCAGGGTGGACCCTGCCTCTCGCCCAAAAGATGCTGGGATAGGCTCAAGCCCCCCCCCCCCCCCCCCCGCGACCCAAAAAGGATTAAGCGGAAGAAGATGAATGAATGTATGAATGTACATATGTATATTAGCTGCTCTTGCTTTTTTTTTTTCTTGCCTTCTGATTGTTGCTCTGAGTGTTGCTATCCCTGTGCTGTTGCAATCCTTGAATTTCCCCATTGTGGGACTAATAAAGGCTTATCTTATCATGGTGTCATTTCAGTTTAATTCTGATTGACTGGTTGTAGAGTGGCGCTGCTGATGTGTGATGCAGTGCTCCAAGAGTTGAACTGTTTTCAGCTTTAATCACTGTTGGATATTTCTTGAAGAAATGCCAGTGACAAAAACGCTCATCGATGAGTGCATTTTTGCACCGAGGGCACTGAGCACATTAAATGTTAGACTACATAGAAAATGGACAAAAAATAAAGAAAAGGTAGAACTATGGTGCACATATGTAGTTTCACGGGCTCACATGTATATGACTGTTCATATGCTCTCTTGTATATTCCTGTGGGCTTACTTTGGCTTCACGTCTGAAGAGGAACAAAAGGTCTGGACCTCCTAGGGAGATGAGGAGGATGTGAGTGTTGACCTTTGGATATGCAAAGAGATGGACATGAAGGATTTCCTGACCACCGGGGTTTGGGTGGAAGAGTTAGGAACTGCAGGGAGCATGCATTGTGTTTGGGATTTAAAGACAATGGGATTTTGTGTTTTGATGTCAAGGGTATAAGACGGGCAGAGTTTGGGGGTTCTGCCTCTTTTCTGATTTATATGTTGGAGTGTGTGTCGAGAATAAAATGGAACTTGAGAAATAACTCAGCCTCATCCTTTCCACACATCTTCACACTGGTGACCTTAAGACGTATTATGGCCGGTGACTATTCTCCTGCACCGGACTCATCAGGAGCCAGCCAGGCTAATGCAGCTACCACAGTCCAGCTACCTGATTTCTGGCAGCATAGCCCGTGCTCCTGGTTTAACGCAGTCGAGGCACAGTTCCATCTTCGGAGGGTTTCGGCAGACGCCACGAAATTCTACAATGTGGTTGCAAAGCTGGACAGCCACACAGCCCAGCGAGTAGAGAACCTGATTAACCACCCGCCAGACGACGACAAGTATGGCACATTGAAGGCTGCTCTCATCCGTTTTTTCACCCCCTCGCTGGGAGAGCGAGCAGAGAAGCTCCTGGCGTTGACTGAGGGCGAGGTCGACAGACCTGCAGACCTGATGGCGAAGATGCTGAGTTTGAGAGACTCCGAAGATGATGGTTTTATCTTCGCCCACCTTTTCCTCAGGACACTACCGTCAGCGGTGAGAGTTACCCTGGCCAGTTCACAGCTGCTGGCCCACCGAGACTACCACGAGCTTGGCCAGGAGGCGCAGCGACTCGTCGACGCCCATAGACGACAAACGGCCACGACCGCAGCAGCGGAGCTGGGTGCAACATCTGGAGATGGCAGGGGGCCAGAGGCTGCAGCACCAGACTCACCGACGACAGCAGCAGCGGAGGCCAGGAGACTCGGAGCGGACGACGTCTTTTGCTTTTACCATCGCCGTTTCCCTGAGAGGGCACACAAGTGCATTCCACCGTGCCAGTTCAAGCGCTTGGGAAACGCCAAGGCCGGGAGTCGGTAGCAGCTGCGGCTCTCGGTGAAGAGAACAAGCTGCTCTACCTGAGGGACGCGCGATCGGGGAGGCACTTCCTCGTGGACACAGGCTTCCAGCTGAGTTTCATCACACCTTCCTACGCTGACCGGCTGGCGCCTTCCAGTGGCCCTGTGGCGTCAGCAGCGAACGGCTCGGCGATTAAGACCTTTGGGGAGAAGACCCTGTCTCTCTCTTTCCACGGCCGTACATTTGAGTGGACTTTCATCATAGCGGCAGTCAATTTCAACATGCTAGGTGCTGATTTTTTGTGCTCACATGGTTTGTTGGTCGATCTTGTTAACAGACGCCTGGTTAATGCACTCTCTTTTTCCTCTATTCCCTGTACAGCACGAGTGACTTCGCCAACGGCACAAGCCAACATCACAGCTGCAGGTGGTAGGTTTCACTCACTCCTCAGTTTCCAGCACTCACGGTGCCAACATTTTTGGCGACCGTGGCTAAGCACTGGGTGGAGCATTTTATTACTACCACCGGGCCGCCCATTTTTGCAAAAGCTCGGCGCTTGGATTCAGCTAAACTGGCCATAACGCGAACCAACCTAGAAAAATTAGGCATCATCAGACGTTCAAACAGCCCTTGGGCTTCACCGCTTCACATGGTCCCTAAAACTGATGGCTCATGGCGGCCATGTGGTGATTTTCACAGGCTGAACAATGCTACAGCACACGACCGCTACCCAATCCCACATATCCAGGATTTTTCAGTTCATTTGGCGGGGACGCACATTTTTTCTAAGATGGACTTGATGCGCGGTTATCGTCAGGTCCCAGTACGCGCTGAGGACATACCCAAAACGGCGGTAATAACTCCTTTCGGGCTTTTTGAGTTTTTGCACATGCCGTTCGGGCTTAACGGCGCAGCGCAGACTTTCCAACGCATGATGGACGCGGTGTTGCGCGATCTTCCTTTCGTGTTCGTCTACCTGGACGACATTTTAGTAGCCAGTGCGTCCGAAGACGAACACGAAAAACACCTCACGGCAGTTTTCCGGAGGTTGGCAGAGCACGGGCTAATAATTAACCCAGCGACGTGTCAGTTTGGGGTGGCGCAGATTGATTTTTTGGGGGCATCGCGTCTCTCCCGAAGGTGCAGTTCCTCTGCCTGACAAGGTGCGCAAGGTGGCAAATTTCCCCCAGCCACAAACGGTCAAAGCGTTACAGGAGTTTTTGGGAATGGTGAATTTTTATAACCATTTCCTTCCCCGCGCGGCGCAGCTCATGCAACCATTGTACACTGCGCTTAAAAAACCAAAAACCCGCAAATAAAATCGAATGGTCCCCCGAGCGGGAGCGCGCATTCTCTGAAGTCAAAACAGCCTTGGCAAACGCTGCGTTGTTAGCACACCCAGTCCCAATGGCCCGCATAGCGCTTACTACTGACGCATCATAGGTGGCCATAGGGGCAGTTGTCGAACAGTATGTGGCTGGAGCCTGGCAGCCGCTCGCGTTTTTCAGCAGGACTTTGTGCGATAGTGAGCGGAAATACAGCGCATTCGACAGGGAGTTGTTAGACCTCCATTTGGCTGTTCGTCACTTCCAGTTTTGGCTGGAGGGGCGCCGTTTCACCGCGTTCGTTGACCACAAGCCGCTGACTTTTGCGATGGCCAAGATTTCAGAACCTTGGTCGGGCCAGCAGCAGAGACAGCTGGCCGCAATTTCGGAGTTCATTACCGATATCCAGCATGTAGCGGGCAAACTTAATGTGGTGGCAGACTGCCTCTCGCGTGCCGTGGCTGCTCCAGCCCGCGTAGAGGTAGATTTTGCAACTGTCGCCACGGACCAGGGTAGCGACGCGGAAGCGCGCGCGGCCCCAGTCCGCGTAGGGATAGATTACGCAGCCATGGCCGCGGAGCAGGGTGGCGACGCGGACGTGCGCGCGCTCCAGTCTGGACCAACAGGGTTAAGGCTGGAGGACAGGGTGCTGCAAGACGGTATGCCCCCCCTAATCTGCGATGTTTCCACCGGGCGACCCCGTCCGGTGGTGCCGGCCTCGTGGCGCTGCCGCGTTTTTGACTTGGTTCATTCTTTGGCGCACCCGGGGGTGCGCGCTTTGATCAAAATGGTGGGGGAGAAATTTGTATGGCTGGGCCTGCGTAAACAGGTTAGAGAGTGGGCGGCAGCCTGCATAGCTTGCCAGCGGTCCAAAGTGCATAGACACATGAGAGCTCCTTTGGAGCCGTTTCATATTCCAGCTAAAAGGTTTGATCATGTCCACGTGGACCTCGTAGGCCCCCTACCACCCTCGCAGGGCTGCACACATCTTCTGACAATGGTCGACCGCACCACGCGCTGGCCGGAAGTTGTTCCCCTATCGTCAACTACAGCCGAGGAGGTGGCGCGCGCTTTTTTTTAACTGCATGGGTAGCACGTTTTGGAGTTCTGTCGGATATTACGTCTGACAGAGGCCCACAATTTGTTTCCGAACTTTGGTCAGCGATGGCCCGCAGCCTGGGGGCAACGATCCACCGCACGACCGTGTGTCACCCGCAGGCTAACGGGTTATGCGAACGTTTTCACTGGTCGCTGAAGGCGGCTCTCAGAGCGTCGCTTACGGATGCAAATTGGGTTGACAAACTGCCATGGGTTTTATTGGGGTTGTGTTCTGCACCTAAAGAGGATTTAGATGCCTCCCCAGCGGAGCTAGTGTTTGCACAGCCACTTCGACTGCCCGGAGAATTTCTCCCTGACAACCCAGCGCCAGAGTTCTCCTCGGCTCAGTGTTTGCAGAATAGCATGGGCCCGAGTGCCCTACCCGGCCCCGTTCACCACAGTTTTCCGCGTGTTTTTGTGCCTAAAGCTTTAAAAAATGCGGAGTTGGTTTTTGTCAGGCATGATGCCCACCGCACAGCTCTGCGACCGCCATACGATGGACCATTCAGGGTGCTGGAAACGGGTGATAAGCATTTTTTGCTAGATTTGGGTGGCAGAAAGGAGATGATTGGCATAGACAGACTCAAACCTGCTTTTGTGATAGCTGACGAAACTGTGCAGTTGGCGAGAGCCCCGCGACGGGGTAGACCCCCTAGGGAGCATTCCCCAGTACACCCACAGAGATTGACTAACAGTTTTAATCCCCAGACAGCAGCTCCACAGCAGGAGGGCACCGCGGAAGAGGTTAAGCCCGCCTGCAGCAGATACGGCAGACGGTTGAGACCAAGACAGCATGTGGACTAATGTGTGGTGATTTTATTATGACATGCAATCTGTGTTTGGTTGTTCCCTCTTAGACGTTTGGGGGGGGGGGTTATATGTGGTGCACATATGTAGTTTCACGGGCTCACATGTATATGACTGTTCATATGCTCTCTTGTATATTCCTGTGGGCTTACTTTGGCTTCACGTCTGAAGAGGAACAAAAGGTCTGGACCTCCTAGGGAGATGAGGAGGATGTGAGTGTTGACCTTTGGATATGCAAAGAGATGGACATGAAGGATTTCCTGACCACCGGGGTTTGAGTGGAAGAGTTAGGAACTGCAGGGGGGATGCATTGTGTTTGGGATTTAAAGACAATGGGATTTTGTGCTTTGATGTCAAGGGTATAAGACTGGCAGAGTTTGGGGGTTCTGCCTCTTTTCTGATTTGTATGTTGGAGAGTGTGTCGAGAATAAAATGGAACTTGAGAAATAACTCGGCCTCATCCTTTCCACACATCTCCACAGAACTAACCTTTGACTCGAGAGACCACTACGAGGAGTAGACTCACAACAGCCTCTTAATAAACAGACACAAATGAGATCAGGTGTGAGCACATGTCGTTGTCGGCCTCCGTCGGTCTATGATGACCATGGAAGAGAATCCTAAACGTCTACTCTGCTGGAACAGCACCGCCTGTGGCTGAACAGGCCAATGCGCGAATGGCAGTCCCTGTCACACAGGTCGCACTTGTGGGTGGTCTCCATGCTGCTGGGTCTGTGGCAGTTCTTCCTGCGGGTGCTTTTTTCATCTGCTGCAGCAGTCAGTCTCTCTTCACCCACCTTGAGCTGTCTGGTCAGGGTGCCTCTCCATTTGGAGTGGTCCGTTGCAAGGTCCTCCCAGCGCTCTGTGTTGATCTCCAGGGCCTTCATGTCTCTCTTGCAGACGTCTCTAAAGCGCAGCTGTGGGCGGTCAACGTCTCTCCTGCCAGTCGCCAGTTCTCCGTAGAGGACGTCTTTGGGGATTCTGTCATCCTCCATACGGTGAACGTGGCCTAGCCAGCGGAGCCTGCGCTGCCTGAGTAGAGTGAACATGGAGGGAAGGCCGGCGCGGGACAGAACTTCTGTGTTGGGCACTTTGTCCTGCCAGGATATTGTAGAATATGTAGAAAGAAAGTGGCTGACCGCACTTAGCCACTCCTTAAGATATCAGTTGTTCAGTGTAGAATATGTATGTGTGCCGCTGGGAATCTCGGGTATTGTGGTTACAGCTTGTGAGAGCTAGCGGCACGCCTCTTGAGGATGCACAAAAAAATAAAGCTCGTACTCTGAACCTCACGTGAATTCCTGTGTATCTTCGACACTTCTACATGGTGTTAGAAGTCAGCCTCTGCCCAGCATGTCGCAGAACCTCCGACGGATTGATCCGCTCGTCTTTGACGAAAACATCGCAGACAACTGGGTCAGGTTCAAGCGCGAATGGCGCGTTTACAGCATCGCGGGGCTAACGTCGGCTAGCAAACAGGTGAAAGCGTACACGCTCCTCAACCTCGCCGGTCCCGATGCGCTGGACAAGTACGACACATTCACCTTCGAACAAGGCGAAGATCCGGAGGATCCTGACACACTGGTAAAGAAATTTGATGAAATCTGCCTTCCTATAAAAAAAAAAAACGTCATTATGGACAGACATGCGTTCAGTACTACAGGCCAGAAACCACACCAGTCTATCCAGTCATATGCAGCCACATTAAGGTCTCTGGCCAAGAAATGTGAGTTCGGCCCGTTACATGATGAACTGATTAGAGACAGGTTGGTGTGTGGCGTCCGGGATGACACCCTCCGCACCCAGCTACTGAAAGAAAAGAAATTGACGCTAGATGCAGCCATTGAGATGTGCGTGCTACACGAGCAATCTGAAAAGGGCAACATGGAACTAAAGAAGGAAAAAGACGACAGAAATGAAAAAGGAATGAGACCTGTGTGCAGTGCAATTCAACCTATGCTCAAACTGCAGTGGGCAACACCCACCCAGTCGCAGCAGCTGCCCAGCTTTCAATAAACGCTGCAACTCGTGTGGGAAAATGGAACCACTTCTCCAAATGCTGCAGATCGAGCGGGGAGCGTAAACCCAGCGCACAGCGTGGGCAGCAGCCGAGCAGACTACCCCACAACCCACGCAGAGGAGGATACGCGCACAAAATAAGTGAACTGGACACAGAGACCGCACATGACCCAGCCGAACTCTTCTACTGTGAAAGCGTGGAAACGGCTACAGAAAAGGGCGAGATATTCACCATGCTGTCGTCCTCCACCACTGGAAAACAACTGAAAGTAAAGATTGACACTGGGGCTCGGTGCAATGTGATCTCCAAAGCCGCTCTTGACAACACCAACCCCAATGCGGGCATCGACCACAGCCATATAACCAACCTCGTGGCCTACGGAGGACAGGTAATAAGAACAATGGGCATGGCTACTGTGCATCTCACATGCGGGACATTACACTTTCATGTTGTTGACAGTGATGTGAAACCTCTTCTCGGTCTCATTGATATTGTAAAACTGGGCTTTGTGAAACTGGGACCAAATGTGCATGCACTCCAACAGGGGGCGCCAGAACTGACAGAATACAGAGACTTGTTTGACAACAGCACTGTAGGCAAGCTTCCGGTGGTGTACCACATGCGTCTGGACGACACAGTGCACCCCACGATCTGTGCTCCCAGGCGGGTACCACTAGCAATGAAGGACGAGATCATTCAGGAGCTCAACAGAATGACCAAGCTGGAAATCATCAAAACCAGTCCACGAACCCACAGAATGGGTATCCGCAATGGTGGCTGCCTGCAAGAAGGATGGCAGCATCCGGCTGTGCATCGATCCAGTCCATCTCAACAAAGCACTTCTCAGGCCCCACCATCCCATGAAAACAGTCGAACAAGTGATAGCTGACATGCCGGGCGCCAAAGTGTTCAGCGTCCTAGACGCAAAATGTGGATTCTGGCAGGTGCCACTCAGCAGCGAGTCCTCCACACTGACCACATTCATGACACCAGTGGGCCGGTATGCTTTCCTCCGAATGCCCTATGGGATATCGACGGGGAGTGAGGTGTTCCAGAGGTGCATGGAGCAACTCTTTGAAGGGCAGCCATGTGCAATTATCGTCGACGACATCCTTGTCTGGGGCAGCACTACAAAGGAGCATGACGCGCGTCTGTCAGGTCATGGAGAGAGTGCGTGCCGTCAACCTCAAGCTGAACCCAGACAAATGCCGCTTCAGGGTGTCTGCAGTCTCATACGTGGGGCACCTGCTCACCGACCAGGGGATCAAACCGGATCCTGCCAAGACTGCTGCGGTTCGCCTGATGCCTCCCCCAGAGGACAAGCATGGGGTCCAGAGATTCCTTGTCATGACAAACTACCTGTCAAAGTTCATCCCAGGCTACAGCGAAGTCACAGCACCCCTGCATCAGCTCCTCCTTCAAAATGTGGACTGGGTCTGGCAGGAGCATCACACAGTGGCCTTCAACAAACTCAAGGACCTTCTCACCAGCCCCCCAGTCCTCCAGTATTTCGATGTACACCAGCCAGTGGTGCTGTCTGCTGATGCCTCTCAGCATGGTCTAGGGGCTGTCTGCCTACAAAACAACAAACCTGTGGCGTTTGCCTCCAGAGCCCTCACGGAGACAGAGGGGCGCTACGCACAAATAGAAAAGGAGCTCCTGGCTCTAGTCTACGCCTGTCAAAAATTCCACAACTACATATATGGCCGTCCTGTGACAGTGGAGACCGATCATCAGCCCCTCATCACCATACTGCGAAAGCCCCTCCACTCTGCATCCGCTCGCCTCCAGAGAATGATGCTGAAGCTGCAGCGTTACAACCTTCAGGTTACCTACAAAAGAGGCAAAGAACTGTGTGTTGCAGACACCCTCTCACGTGCACATCTGCTGGCTGCTGACCAGACCGACAGTGCTGAGGACTACAATGTCATGATGGTGGAGGTGCTCTCCTCAAGAAGACTGGAGGAACTGAGACGTGAAACACTGGCAGACCCTACATGCCACCGGCTAGCTGAGGTCATCACCACAGGCTGGCCTGACTCGTCAAAGAAACTGCCTCATGATCTCAGACCATTCTACAGCATGAGAGATGAGCTCACGACGGACAATGGCCTGCTGCTTCGCGGTCTGCGCTTCGTCATCCCCCACTCTTTGCGACACTACTACGTCAAACAGCTGCATCAAGGCCACCCTGGCCCCGAAGCAACAAAACGCAGGGCCAGAGAAACCATGTTCTGGCCCACAATCAACCAGGACATTGAGAATGAGCTCTCCAAATGTGCTCCGTGTAATGCACTGCGACCTCACCAGACAAGAGAGCCTCTGCAACTATATGATGTACCTGACCTACCGTGGGCCCTCACAGCAGCTGATGTCTTCGAGTGGGAGGGAAAAGAACACCTGGTGCTTGTCGACTCGTACTCTGGCTGGTATGAAATGGATCAGCTCCCCAACACCACTAGTGCAACCATAATCACCAGGCTGAAACGGCACTTTGCCACACACGGTGCACCTCAGCAGCTCATGACTGACAATGCTGCATATTTCACTAGCAGGGAATTCCAGGAATTTGCCCACACATGAGACTTTACTCACGTCACCAGCAGCCCCTACTACCCACAATCAAATGGGTTAGCTGAAAGGGCCGTCCGTTCAGCCAAACACCTGCTGGAGAAATGTGCACGTGATGGTACAGATGTCTATGTGGCCCTACTCAACATACGAAACACACCAAGAGATGGACTGCCCTCGCCAGCGCAGCGCTTGCTGTCTCGGCACACAAAGACCCTCATTCCCATGACCAAAGCAATGTACCTACCCAGGGTGCAGACACAGGTGCAGGCTGCTCTCACACACGCAAGGCAGCGACGCAAGGCACACTACGACAAATCAGCCAAATGCCTAACACCACTGCAAATAGGGAACACGGTCAGGATGCAGACGGCCAGGGGATACGACCGGCTCGCAGTGGTCACGGGAGCTGCAGCACAACCCAACAGCTACCAGGTCCAGGTCGGGGATGCCACGTACACAAGGAACAGACGTCATCTGCTACTCACCCCGGAGACCTACACCCCTCATACACCAAGCCTCCCATCTAGCACCACTCCAGACCAACCAGCGGATCCACAGCCTGTCGCCGCCCAGCCAGAGGCGGCCCCAGCCCAGGAAGGCGTGATCATCACCCGCTCAGGAAGAGTATTGAGGCCCAACACCCTCTACAAAGACTACACCACCTAGACACTTCCACTCACTCACTGACTCACTCACTCACTTAAAAAATGTCACTGTTCATTCTTCATGCACGTTCTTATTCACGTTAAGTCAATGAATTTGTAATATAGTTGAATATATTGTTGTTCTGGCATTCCTAACTTCCCCTCATGTGCCTTACCCTAATAGGAGCACTTAGGCAGTTTTTTTATCTGTCAAAACTGCCAGTCTCCCCTGTTTGTTATATTTTATTGAGAGGGGGGATGTAGAATATGTAGAAAGAAAGTGGCTGACAGCACTTAGCCACTCCTTAAGATATCAGTTGTTCAGTGTGGAATATGTATGTGTGCCACTGTGAATCTCGGGTATTGTGGTTACAGCTTGTGAGAGCTAGCAGCACTCCTCTTGAGGATGCACAAAAAATAAAGCTTGTACTCTGAACCTCACGTGAATTCCTGTGTATCTTCGACACTTCTACAGATATGTCCAGGATGTGGCGAATGCAGCGCAAGTGGAAGGAGTTCAGTCTCTTTTCCTGCCGGGCGTATGTTGTCCACGTCTCACTCCCATAGAGCAGTGTGCTGATGACGCAGGCGTTGTACACTGCCATCTTCGTCTTGACAGAGTTTGGGATTCTCCCACACTCGTGTGGTGAGGCGAGCAAGTGTGAAGGCTGATTTTCCAATCCTCTTGTTGATCTCTGTATCAAGGGAGAGGTTGTTGCTGATCGTGGACCCCAGATACGTGAACTGATTCACGACCTCCAGCTCGTAGTCGTCAATGGTGATGGTTGGCGGTGCTTCCGTGCCTTGCGCCAAGACGTTAGTCTTCTTCAGGCTGATGGTAAGCCCGAAGTCCTTGCATGCCTGGGAGAAGCGGTCCATCAGGGTCTGAAGCTCCTGCTGTGTGTGGGTTGCGACTGCAGTGTCGTCTGCGAACAGCATGTCTCTGATAAGAGCCTCGCGTACTTTGGTTCTGGCTTTCAGGCGGGCGAGGTTGAAAAGCCTGCCGTCAGATCTTGTGTGCAGGTAGATTCCCTCTATTGCTGTGCTGAAGGCATGCCTCAGGAGCATAGCAATGAAAATCCCAAAGAGGGTTGGCGCAAGTACACAGCCCTGTTTCACTCCGCTGCGTATGTTGAATGGCTCTGAGACGTTGCCATCGTGCTGCACTATCCCCTGCATGTTGGTGTGAAACGATTCGATGAGGCTTTGCAACTTTGGTGGGCATCCTATCTTTGGCAGGATCTTGAAAAGGCCCTCTCTGCTGACCAAATCGAATGCTTTGGTGAGGTCGATGAAGGCTACGTACAGGGGCATGTTCTGTTCTCTGCATTTCTCCTGGATTTGGCGGATGGAGAATATCATGTCTACCGTCGATCGCGCAGCGCGGAAGCCACACTGAGACTCGGTAGACGCATTCGGCAAGCTTCTGTAGACGAACGAGAACAACTCGTGCGTAGACTTTGCCAACAACGCTGAGGAGGGAGATGCCCCTGTAGTTGTTGTAGTCGCTTCTCTCCCCTTTGTTTTTGTAGAGGGTGATGATCTTGGCGTCCCTCATGTCCTGTGGTACGGCACCTTCCTTCCAACACTGGCAGAGGACGTCATGCAATGGCAGCAGTAGGGCGGTCTTGCAGTGCTTGATCAGGTCAGGGGGTATGCCGTCGTTGCCGGGTGCCTTGCCAGCGGCCAAGCTATCAATGGCCTTGCTGAGTTCGTCGATGGTTGGCTCGGCATGAAGTTCATCCATGGATGGCAGGCAGTCAATGGCATCAAGGGCTGACGGTGTCACAGTGTTCTCTCTGGAGTAGAGGTCGGAGTAGTGTTCCACCTATCTCTCCATCTGCTTGTTCTTTTCTGTGATCATCACCCCAGTGGAGGATTTGAGGGGGGCCGTCTTGCTCTGAGCCGGACCAAGTGCTTTCTTGATGCCATCGTACATACCACGGATGTTCCCTGTTATGGCAGTGGTTTGAATGTCTTGGCTGAGCTGAGTCCAGTACTCGTTGGCACAGCGCCGAGCAGTCTGCTGAACTTTGCTTCTCGCAGCCCTGAGAATCTGGAGATTGTTCTCGTTTGGGTACTTCTTGTACTCAGCAAGTGCTGAGCGCTTGGCTTCAATGACGGGGGTCATCTCGGTCAACTTGGCATCAAACCAGTCCTGTGACTTCGAGGTCTTCCTCCCAAAGGTAGCCAAGGCTGTGCGGTGGATGGTGTTTTGCAGCACTTCCCACTTCTGCTTTGCAGATTCTCCTTCTTGTGGTACACCAAGTTCCTTCTCAAAGGTGGAGGCAAACTGCTCAAGTTCTGGTTGAGCCATCTTGCTGGTGTCAATCCATGCCTTTCCAGGCTGTCTAGCACAATGGAATTTCTTCAGCTGCAGCTTGACCTTGCAACACACCAATGAATGGTCTGTCGCAATCTGCACTCTGGAACGAACGGTTGATTAGCACGTTCTTCAGTGAGGTGCGCCTGGTCAGGATCAAGTCCAGCTGGTGCCAGTGTTTTGAGCGTGGATGTTGCCAGGAATCCTTGTGTTGGGGCTTGGTCTTGAAGAACGAGTTTGTGATGCACAGATCGTGATATGTGCAGAACTCGAGCAGCTGCTGTCCATTGTCGTTCATTCTGCCCACGCCAAAAGGTCCAAGACAGAAGGGCCAGGAGTCGTGGTCAGCACCCACTCTGGCATTGAAGTCTCCAAGGAGAATGAGTTGTTCAGAGTTGGGGATGATCCTGACAGTTGTTGTGAGATTCTTGTAGAACTCGTCTTTTGCCTCTGGTGTGGCTGTCAGTGTTGGGGCATACACACTGATGAGGGTGACTGGGCCTTGAGTGGTGTTGAGACGGAGGGTGAGTAGTCGTGCAGAGCCAGTGCTGCCCAGTTCCACCATCTTCAGCAAGGTGTTCTTCACTGCGAAGCCCACTCCGTGTGCCTGCGTCAGCCAACCATGTTTCCTGGAGAGTGGCGATATCCACTCCCAGTCTCTTCAGCTCATTATTGATGATGGCAGTCTCCCTGGTGTCGTCGATGTCCTTGAGGTTAGCAGCGAGTCCTGTCATCATAGTGCGGAGGTCCCAAGTTCCCAGTTTTAGAGTTGGTCTCTCTTGTTTTTTTGTCTTGCCTGGTGCGAAGGTTCTCAGCCTGCTGTTCGGACTTCTTCTCATCCTCATGCACCCAATGAGGAAAGCAAGCTGTGGCGGGACAACACATTATTGGCTGGGGGCTGCTCAGCTTGAGGCGGCTGTCCAGTGAGATCCGATGATCCCTCCCACTGTTGGGAACAACCCCTGGCGCTGTGCTCTACGCCAATTGAGTGGTGGTTTATAACCGGTAACTGTCATTCCCCGTGTTTTGTCTATGCCAAAGGCGAAGCTGGAGTGTCCTCTCCAGTAATCCGGTGTTCTACCTTCCAGCGTTGGGCATTGATAGGATTCAAGCCTGGGCAGGAAGATATGGAGGACAAGATGTTGCCCATGCAGCATGTCCCCCCTCTCCACGTCACTGATGAATCCAAAGGAACAGCAGGGCTGCTACAGTTTGGCACCAGCGCCGTTGCAGGAGCTGCCAGAACGATGTTGAGCACAACAGAGAACTGCCTTAGGGCCTCCGACTCCGGATTTTTCCTCAGGGTTGACTCCCGAAGCCTTTCCCGTGACCGGGTGTGCCGCAAGGCAGTGGAGCTTTGAAATCAGGGTTTACCTTCCCCTAGATGGGCTACCTTCCCAGGTTGACGAGCCACCATCTACCCAAAGCATCTGGTTTTAAGGCGCCAGAGATCCGCCCTCGCCCCTTCTCCTATTAGTAAAAGCAGTTCCGCCGGGCTTAGAGACTAAACCACATGGGCAGGCTAGGAGTTGGACTTAGTTGTCAGAGGCTTTTCGAGACGCACGCCATAAGGAGTATTTTATGAGCACTGGGAGCTTAACCCCAGTGCCGCTCCTGGCTATGACAACCTTGGAACCACTCGGGGATGCACACCCTCAGTTAAAGTACTAGATTCCATTCATCTGAAGGTATCAACTCATTCTGATTGCTGAGGCCACAGTAAAAAATGATTTTAAACGAAATGCAGCCCTTGTAAAATCTACTTTCCTGAAGTGCAGCTACATGAAAATTGTGGTTAAATACAACAACCAAGTGCTTTTTTGTCACATTCCACCACTGGCTTTTTGCAACAAGTTTATTTCTCAAATATGTTTTAAACTTGCTTTAATTAACCACCACCCATTTGTGTCTTTCGTCTTGGCAAAAGGATAACAATCCACCCCAAACCGGACTTTGCGTCACTATTTACAGAGATGCAGGCTGAAGATCTGGTGAACCATGACCAGCTTGAGTGGTACATCCAGCTGCTTCTCAGTGAGGCAGCGTGGCCGGCGTGTGTGAGCTATTCTAATTGTTTTGTTTTTTTTTACAGTTTGAATTTTGCACATTCTTAATAGTGTGGAATTTGCTGCTTATTGTGATAAATAATTTAGTAACTTATGTGTATGCATCATGATTTTCTATTTTGTCTGTTAAGACACCGGTGGGAAAAGAGTCAACAGTACAAACCATTTATCAGTGACTTTGAAAATAATGGCTCATTTTTAAGAAAAAGTAACCAAAAACAATTATTTTATTTACTGAAGACTGTATTGTTGGATATGCCAGTGCAGAAGACACTGCACATGTTAGTGATAGTACCAGTATATGGAGGAATTCTGGGCCAAATTTGTCACGAGCTGAGCCGGCTTGGCATTCTCTGGCTCGGTCTCGATCGCTTTGGGGGTTTTGGTTTACTGGTTATGTGCATTTTTTGTGTTTAAGATAAGAGATAAGCCTTTTAGTCCCACAGTGGGGAAATTCCAGGATTGCAACAGCACAGGGATAGCAACACTCTCAACTCTAACACAACACTCTTAGCAATAATTTAGAAGATAAGAAAATAAGAGCAGTGAATATACATATGTACACACAAATATATAAATATATATACACAGTGTGGAGCATTGTAGCTAGATGAAATAAACAGCATAACAGTCTATTTAGTTACCCTACATGGTATGAATATGTACTCATACATATTGTCACCCTCCATAGTGACTGATATTGTCCTAGTTGTATACTGGAGGGGACCATTTGTATAAGTCTGTTGCGTCTTTTGCATTCAATACTATTAGGTCGTCACGTTTTTTTGCTATCTTTGCGAGCAGCCCTGCTTAGGCTATACAGTCTGACAGCCGTAAGTAGGAAGGACCTGCGAAACCTCTCGGTTGCGCACCTAGGATGATGTAGTCTACTGCTAAATGAGCTCCTCAGTGCATTCAGTATGTCCTGCATAGGGTGGGACTCGGACTCCAGCAGAGATGACAGTTTAGCCACCATCCTTCTCTCTCCTATCTCCTCCACTGGGTCAAGGCGTTGCCCCAGGACAGAGCTAGCTTTCTTGATTAGTTTGTTCAGTCTCTTCCTATTGGCTGCTGTAATGCCGTTGCCCCAGCAGACCACTCCAAAAGTGATGGCTGATGCCACCGCCGTGTCATAGAATGTCTTCAGCAGCGCCCCTTGTACACCAAAAGACTTGAACCTCCTCAGTAGGAACAGCCTGCGCTGTCCCTTCTTGTAGTGTGTCGGTATTGTGTGACCAGTCTAGTTTATTGTTCAGATGAACACCCAGGTACTTGTAGGATGTCACCATCTCAATGTCTGTTCCCTGTATGTTTACTGGTGCTGTGAGGGGTTGTCCTTGCCTGCGTCAGTCCACCACCAGCTCCTTAGTTTTCCTTGCGTTGATCTGAAGGCAGTTCCAACGGCACCAGTCCACGAAGTCCTGGATAAGTCCTCTGTACTCAGCTTCATCTTCATCATGGGCGCATGCGCATGCAGCGACCGGCAGCTGGTGAAAAAGTTCGTCGTCTGTGTCTCTGTTTTTATGTACTTTTATATGTTTTTACGAAATCCTCTGTGTCGTTTCTGCCCTGGAGTGTTTGTGGACTATATGGCGAAGAGCTCCCTGGTTCCAACAACATGGACTTCCTTCCATTTCTTGCACTGCTGCTACTTTTCCTCCGGCTCTTTGTCTGAGGTAAACGCGTTCGGCATCATGGTGGGCAGGAAACATTATTCCAGGGACATGTTGCTGCATTTAAACACGGTGATGCAGCGGCTGTGATTGAGCCTAAGCCGCAACTGCCGGACTTTATTTTGAGAGACAGACATAGCGGTTAAAAGAGACGAGAGAGACTGCAGAAGGAAGCGCGGAAGGCGTGGAGGTGTGAAATTGTGCCTGAGAAGAAGTCAGTTTGGTAACATTCCTCTTCCTTCGATGATTTTTGGGAGCGTACTGTCTCTGAGAAACAAGGTGGATGAAATTCAAGGGAAGGTACGCTACCAGAAGGACTTTGAGAACTGCTGTGTCATGGCTTATACCGAGACTTGGCTTAATGCACATGACCGAGACGCAGACCTGTGGATTGACGGCTTTGGAGCCCTGCTGTGCTCGGATCGGCAGGAAGAGGTAACGGGGAAGCGTCGGGGGGTGGCGTATGTTTATATATTAATAAGCAGTACTGCACATCTGTCACGGTCAGAGAGCGCATCTGTACACCCGATGTGGAGCTGCTGTCTGTGTCACTACGCCCCTTTTATTTACCTCGCGAGTTCCCCCAACTTTTCATCACAACTGTGTACATTCACCCGAGGGCAGACGCTGACTCCGCCTGCAGCACCATCTTTGATGTGATCCAGCAGCTGCAATCAATTTCTCCAGAGGCGCTAAACTTCATTCTTGGGGATTTTAACAATGTTTCTTTAAAGAAGACACTTAAAAACTTTTATCAGTATGTCTCCTGCCCAACCAGGCAAAAAAAGACATTGGACCTGTGCTATGGATCCATAGAGAGGGCCTATAAATCACTCCCCCTTCCTCCTTTAGGATCCTCGGATCACAACTCTGTACATTTGCTGCCCACGTATAAAACTGCTCTCAGAAGAGGCAAGGTGGAGACGAGAGACATTGATGTGTGGACAGAAGATTCAGTGCACAGCCTCCAGGGGAATGCTTTGAATGTACAGACTGGGAGATGTTCACACTGGCCTGCGGGGATGATTTGGACTCTTTGGTGGATGTCACATGCTCATACATGACTTTCTGTAAAAATAAGATTGTTCCACGTAAACGTGTCAAAATATATCCCAACAACAAACCATGGGTTACAAAATCAGTTAAATCCTGCTTACAGAGGAAAGCACTTGCCTTTAAACAGGGGTCTGTTTCTGAGCTACAGGTTGCCACAAAGTAGCTGAAGGCCGAAATTTTAAGAGCAAAACAGAATTATAAATCAGAATTGGAAAGCAAGATGGCAACAAAGAAACTTAGTTCAGTCTGGGCCAGTATGAAAACTATTGCAGGCCTTCATAGCACAGAGCACAGTAATCGTGTGTTTTTAGATGGTTTTAATTCAGACACAGAGCTGGCTAATGCTCTTAATTGTTTTTATGGTCGTTTTGATTCCTTTGAATTTAGCACAGAAACCCAAGATTTGAAACAAACTCAAAGACAATCAGCACTTTAACATTGAAGTGCAGGATGTTAAAAGGGAGTTCTGCGCTGTAAAAGTGAGCAAAAGTCAGGGCCCTGATAATATATGTGGGCGCTTGGTAAAGTCCTGTGCACATGAACTGAGTCCTATATTTCATTACATTTTCAATAAGTCCTTACAGACACAACATGTGCCTAAGATCTGGAAAGAAGCCGTGGTTGTTCCCGTTCCAAAATCCAGCTGTCCTAAAATGGTAAACGACTTTAGACCAGTTTCTTTGACTTCAATTTTAATGAAAATGTTTGAAAAACTGGTCAGATGTGAGGTCCTAAAGCAGACTGAGCATGCATTGGATCCTCTGCAGTTTGCCTATAGGCCTCAGAGGAGTGGAGGATGCCACTGTCACTCTGCTTAACATGCTTTTTAAACATCTGGATTTTAATGGGACACACGCCAGACTTTTATTTGTGGACTTTTCCTCTGCCTTTAATACAATCCAACCTCGTATCTTAGTTGAAAGGCTCCTGCAGCAATTTGATTTGAGCAATAATCTGGTGGGTTGGATTCTGGATTTCTTAACCAACAGGACGCAGAGAGTAAGGGTCAGTGGTACATTGTCTGACCTAAAGTGCTCTTCTACTGGCTCTCCTCAAGGGTGTGTGTTGTCACCACTACTCTTCATCCTGTACACAAACGTGTCGGAGCAGACATGACAACAGAAACATTATAAAGTATGCTGATGACTCAGTTATTGCCACTCTCCTCCAGGATGGTGAGAGTGGCCATGGCCCAGTAGTTGATGATTTTGTTCACTGGTGTGAGGATTCCTACCTGCAGCTGAATACGACAAAAACTAAAGATATGATTATTAACTTTAGGAGGAAAAATCCCAGGCACAAAGTCACTGTACTAAAAGGCCAGACCACCGAATGTGTACAATCCTACATATTCGATTCAATTCAACTTTATTTATATAGCGCCATTTCACAACAACAGTCATCTCATAGCACTATCAACTGTAGGGGGGACCCCCACAGTTGCAGAAAGACCCCAGCAATCAGGCGATCCCCTGTGAGCAAGCACTTGGCGACGGTGGAGAGGAAAAACTCCCTTTTAACAGGAAGAAACCTCCAGCAGAACCAGGCTCAGGGAGGGGCAGTCATCTGCTGCGACTGGCTGGGGGGTGAGGGGATAGAGAAGAAGAAAAGAACAGACATGTAGAGAGCAAACAGCACGATGGGGACTCAATCTATGGGAGAGAACAAACAAATGTTAATGACCAGCAAAAAAAAAAAAAAAATATTTCATAGAGTGAGGAAAGGAGTGAGGCCCAGTGCATTACTGGAGGTCCCCCGGCTGACTAAACCTATTAGCAGCATATATCTTGGGATGATTATTATCTCCGCCAAGGAGGTTATGTTTTCATCGGTGTTGGTTTGTCTGTTTGTTTTGTTTGTTTGCAAGATAACTCAAAAAGTTATGGACGGATTTTCATGAAATTTTCAGAGATTGTCACAAATGGGGTATCCTACAGATGATTAGATTTTAGTGGTGATCCGGATCACCGTCCACAAGAAAACCGCCATTACGGAAAATGCGATTTTCCTGAATAACTACTCAACCACTAATCCTATCATTGTCAATCCAATTGCTAGTCATATGTTTTCATGGTCAAGGAATCTGAAAACGTACACACAAACACTGTATGGGGGGAACTGTGGTGCTTGACGGAGGTCTGCGCTCTCTGAGTGCTTTTCTAGTTGATAGTAATTTAAACTTTGAAGAGAACTGTGAAAGGGTGTGCAAAAAGGGTCAGCAACATTTGCATTGCTTGAGAAAACTTGCACGCTTCCAAGTTGACCGAACCATAATGACAATGTTTTATCGGGCTTTTATTGAATCTGTTTTACCCTTTTCTTTAGTGTCATGGTTTGGTCAGATAAAACTGAAAGAGAAAATCCTTGGATCAGGTAGTTAGATGGTCCAGTTGTTTGCTTGGTGAGCCACAGCTGAGCCTGACATCCCTGTACACCAGACAAGTACAGAGGATGGCTACCTCCATTTTAAATGACTCCCACCCTTTGCACTGCCACTTTCAGCTTTTTCCCTCAAGACGGAGGTTTGCTGTCCCAAAAAGTAGAACCCAGCGCTACAAAAACAGTTTTGTCCCTGCTGCTGTCAAAGAGTTGAACAAGCTGTAAAAATATATTGCACATAATTTAGATACCTATTTATTAACTCCATTTTATATTTACTTATTTTTGTAGGATGTCACTTGGGTTCTAAATATTTTATTGGGTTTTAGACCTTTGAGGTTTTTTTAACCTCTTTGACTGGTCATATTAAAAGTTAAAAACTATTCTCTTACCTCTGGTTTTTCTCCCATCCCTTTGTCTTTTTATACCCTGACTGATGGAGCCTTGAGTATTCTTATCATGTTTATAGTCAGCTTCATATGTGCCTGTGTTTGTGTCTATGTTGAATGTAATTTGTGGCTTGTAAATATGGATGTCACCAGACTGCAAAACAAATCTACCTACGGGTACAAATAAAATAACCTGAACCTGATTTGTACTCAGCTTCATGTCAAAGAACATGATCCTCACCGCGTTCCCGGGCTTCTCCAGGTGGGACAGGGAACGGTGAAGGAGGAAGATCACTGCATCCTCCACCCCAATGCCATGCTGGTAGGCGAACTGGAGTGGATCCATCGCTGGTCCCACCAGGGGGCGGAGGTGAGCAAGAAGCAGTCTCTCCAGGGTCTTCATCACGTGAGACGTCAGGGCCACTGGTCTGTAGCTGTTCAGGTCTTTGGGGTGGGAAGTCTTTGGTACAGGTACCATACAAGATGTTTTCCACAACTGTGGTACCCTCCCCAGCTTCAGGCTCAGGTTGAAGATGTGCTCCACAATCCCACACAGCTGGTCTGTGCAGGACTTGAGGAGCTTCGCGTTGACATGGAAGTATTTGTACTATAACTTCCATATTCTTGCCACTGCCTGACCGACAGCTGTTTGTCCAAGAGCTGACCTATTTTCTCCCACGTTGCTTACAGCCTGTCGGTTCATCCACACCCCCTAGCCCTCCCTTGACTCCATCAGCTGTTCCCTATCCTGGTAATTATCTTCCCCGCATCTTGCCCAGGTGTTCTGTATTTGCCACGCCAGCGGCACCTGTACAAAAGCAGCTCTTCGCTGAACAGACGCCGTTGGTTCATTGTATGTGCTAAATGGCTATGCGCCGCCGTCTAACCATCAGTCTATGAGGGATCGTCTAGAGTATGCTCGCCACTGCCCTTGAGGACTCGGATCACTAGGCTGTAAGTTTTTCTAGCGTTTCTCTCTGCAGTTGTGTTGCTACGCATGTAGCGTTTCCCTGTGCAGCACAACTGCTACGCTTTCCTCCTGCACAGCCTAGCATCACAATTGGACTCTGTATTAGTCCAAGCTGCTCTACCATTTCGTGTTGTATGAACTATGGTAATAAATGTGTGTGTGGTGAAACCCAGCGTTTATATCCTTATTTCTCCTTCTCTGCTCCGTGCGCAAATAGAAGAGTGTGCGGAGGGTTTATGACAATATTAGCATCTGGATTTTCAAATAATGGGTTAGGGCAGGGATGTCCAGTCATGTGCCATGGAGGGCCAAGATCCTGCAGGCTTTACCTCCAACCAGTGTCAACAGCAGATTCCACTGAATTTCTTCAACTGACTGCTGATCAGTGACAACACATGCTGAAGAGACTGGGTAGAAGAGAGAACCTGCAGGGTCTTGGCCATCCATGGAACATGATTGGACACCCCTGGGTTAGTGTTTAACCCCTTAACGCCTGAATTTATTTCCAATTATGAAAAAAAAAAATCAGTTTTTGCTTTCAAGTAGATGCTAAATTAAGTTGAGAAAGTTAATTTGACTATAGCACATAAAATAGATATAATTTTAGGTATGATGCAAATTGGCAAAAACAGGCATCTATGGTAAAAAAAATGGTAAAAAAGCACCTGTTCCCATCTTAAGTATGAAGAATCTTTTATTTATGCAACAGTTATTTTCAGTATTTTCAACTCTCATGACTGCCAAACTATAACCCCAACCCTAACCCTAGCAATCAGGAAATGGATGGTACTCCGTCTCTGACTGTTCCTACAAGAAACTAATGCTTGCAAAAGGTTCCTAGGTATGTGTTGGAAGTGCTCCAACCGGAAGTGGAGGAATACAGATGGTATTTTGGTTGCATTTGGAGTGGAAGTGGTTTGATGCGAATTCGCGACAACAGGCATCAAGGGGTTAATGGGATTTAACATTTTAACACAAACTGCTTTATGGTTCATAATTCTGTTGACAGACTTACACCAAACCAAAAGTGATTTCTCAAACTGCTGGATTGTTCTTAGACAACTTTTCCAATCTTTTAGTATTTAATTTGTCACTTGGTGGTAACCTTTACACACAAAACAAAAAGTGGAGACACATCTGCAAAAAGTACAAAGGTTTGTCAAAATTCCTAGTGCAATACTAAATGAATACATGTATAGTTCACTGTTGATGCAGAGAATATATATTTATACAGTATATTTATACAGTGTCTACATGTAGTGAGCAATACTCGATATGATATATATCCAGTCAATCCAGGTATTTTCCATCTCATCTTGTGACTGCATTATTTTAATTGCTTTTAATCCTAGATCCAGTTTGTTTTGGCTTAAAATGCATCATAATTGTTAAATATATCTTATTATACCTAACTCTTTACTGTTTACCTGTTGGAATATATATTTTACGGTTAATATAACCCTATAACTACAATATGGCACCTGACAATCAAGTTTTGGCAGCTGATCATGTTTTGTCATAACACCACCAGCTGGAGTAGGTAAATCCCATGACGTCTCAACAGTCTCTCCATAATTTTCACACAGATCAGAGCAATTTGTTGCACAGGAAGTTAAACATTTCTACAGACATTCTGAAGGTCTATTATAACCACTACGCGTTCGTGAAGCTGGGGTGACGTCTCATCACTGGGAGCCTGTGTTGAACACCCAGACCCACGGTTTGAAGTGATAATTTTGCCACAAGAGAGCCATCTGAAACACACGCACACAGAATACATATTTTAGTACCTAATAACGATAAATTGCCGACATTACAATGTAGTACGGCAGACTTAAAGCAAAGTAGCATTAATAGTCATTAGTTTACCTTCATATGTGATGTAGTTCATATCCTCATGTCTTCCGCTTTATACTGCTCTATATGGTTTCCTAAATGCTCCAGTACTTTTCCAGAGTGTGTTGTCTCACCGCCTATAGCCTTCTGCTCTTTTTTCTGCTTTTACTCTGGCAAAATAGCTAGAGACCGCAGTCGCCTCGTATCCTGCCATTTTTGCCTGGGTCGCTTGTTTTACATCACGGGAGGGTTGGGCCACCTCTCTATAACAAATCCCACCCACATCATCGGTACTGTGGTGTAATGGAAACACAAGCGGACTGAACTGAACCGTACTGTACCGGGCCAAACTGACACTAGTGGAAAAGGGCCATTAGTGCGGCGATATTGGATCAATTTCTTATCAATCCCCTTCTCCCAGCCTCTGAAGTGTCTTTTACTTCTCCAGAGTGTTCCCTGCTCTGAGGTTCATCCTGTAAGTTATTCTTGTTTTGCATTTTTGTATTGTTGGCACTATTTTTGAACTTTGTTATTTTTGTTAATAAATGTCACAAACTCAATTCAGCACCTGTGCCTGTCTTCCTGCCCCGACGGGGCATTTATGACAGCTCTGGCTATAATCTTGTATATTTAATTGGGCATGTTCATTAATATGCATTGTCCCTTTTATACTGTAAATGAATTAAACTTAAACCTGGTGTGGGATCAGAGTAACCCCACCCTTGTGAGTTTGGGGGAGGCTGGGTTTATGCTCTATCTCCACTTTGCATATCTACAGTGCCGTGAAAAAGTATCTCCTCCCTTCCTGATTTCTTCTATTTGTGTATATTTTCCACACTTAATGTCATGTACAGTATCTGAGCTCAGGCTTTCTGAGCTCAGATCCTCGCTTTATTTTTAAGTTTTATTCTCTGCTGTCATTATGTTATGGTATATTTGTTTGGGATGTGACAGAGTTCTTCACCTCTCTCACCAGACTCTCCCCTTCAGCTGCCACTGCCTGCTTCTCTGCCAGCTCAGCTGTGGCAGCTTGGTAATTAGGTCACGGCTCGCCTGTGATGTGCACCTGTAGCTCATGAACTTGGGGGTGTATTTAAGCACTGAATCAGATTTAATGCCATTGTTCATGTAGTACACAAACTAGGAATTTGTCTCGGTGCAATGCTGCAACATTAAACATGATAAAATAAAAGAAATAAAAAAACTATACATGCAATAAAGTGTAGAATAAGAATGAGTAATACTAGTCAAAGCAGTTTTTAAATATATTAGCGAGCAGCAGATATTGTGGAGTACCCCATAGTGCAGTCGGTAATGCAAAAAGAAAACAGTGATTATTGACATGACTCTGGTTGAGCTGCTGTACATGGTGCACGAGAGTCAAGAAGTCACTTAGTGTTCAGCAGTCTGATGGCAGAGGGAAGAAGCTGTTCATGTGACAGGAGGTTTTAGTCTGAATGGACCGAAGTCTTCTACCTGAGGGGAGGGGGGGCAAACAGTACGTGACCAGGGTGTGAAGGGTCGGCTATGATCCGGCCAGCACACCTCCGGGTCCTGGAGATGTACAGGTCCTGGAGAGATGGGAGCTTGCAGCCGATCACCTTCTCAGCAGTGCGCACGATGTGCTGCAGCCTTAGTCTGTCCCTGGCAGTGGCTCCTGCGTACCACACGGTTATGGAGGTGGTGAGGATGGACTCGATGATGGCTGTGTAGAACTGCACTAACATCTTGGTGGGTAGCTTGAGCTTCCTCAGCTGCCGCAGGAAGAACATCCTCTGCTGGGCCTTTTTGATGAGGGAGCTGATGGTCGGCTCCCACTTGAGGTCCCTGGTGATGGTGGTGCCTAGGAAGCGGAAGGAATCTGCAGTGGTGATGGGAGAGCCTGTGAGGGTGAGGGAGGGCAGAGGGGTTGTGACTTTCCTGAAGTCTACAATCATCTCCACTGTCTTCAGAGCGTTCAGCTGCAGGTTGTTGTGGCTGCACCAGGACGCCAGCTGGGCCACCTCTCTCCTGTAGGCGGACTCGTCGCCGTTGGAGATGAGCCCGATGAGGGTGGTGTCGTCCGCAAACTTGATCAGCTTGACAGACTGGTGGCTGGAGGTGCAGGAGTTGGTATAAAGGGAGAAGAGTAGGGGGGGAAAGTACACAGCCCTGGGGTGATCCGGTGCTGATGCTAACAGAATCTGAGACAGTCTTTCCCAGCCACACATGCTGCCTCCGGTCCGTCAGGAAGTCGGTGATCCACCTGCAGAGGGAGTCAGGCACATTGAGCAGGGACAGCTTGTCCCAGAGCAGAGCGGGGCGGATGGTGTTGAATGCAGAGCTGAAGTCCACAAACAGGAGCCTGGCGTAGGTTCCCGGGGAGTCCAGGTGCTGCAGGATGGAGTGGAGGGCCAGGTTGACTGCGTCGTCTACAGACCTGTTGGCTCGGTAGGCAAACTGCAGCGGGTCCAGGAGGGGAGTGGTGATGGACTTGAGGTGGGGCAGGACCAGGTGCTCAAAGGACTTCATGACTACAGAGGTGAGCACTACAGGTCTGTAGTCGTTAAGTCCTGTGATCCGTGGCTTCTTGGGGACAGGGATGATGGCGGAGGATTTGAGGCAGGTCGGCACGTGGCATAGCTTAAGGGAGGTGTTAAAAATGTCTGTGAAGACAGGAGTCAGCTCTTTCGCACATTGTCTCAGGGTGGAGGGAGAGACGCCGTCCGGACCGGGGGCCTTGTGCAGGTTCAGTCTGGAGAACTGTCTGTGCATGTCCTGCTCACAGATGACAAGGGCAGGGGAGGAGGAGGGGGGGGGCCGCCTTTGATGAAGTAGGGACCGTGGAGGCAGTGGAGCTGGGGGGAGGGGGGGGAGTTGGACACAGCTGACGAGGTGTCAAAACGGGCATAGTGTTGGGACAGTCTTTGACAAAGGGCTTTGTCATCCTGACCCTTAGAAGCCTGAGGCCGATAGTTGGTGATTTGCCTCAGTCCTCTCCACACAGAAGCAGAGTTGTTAGCCGTGAACTGCTGCTGGAGTCTCTCAGAATACACAGATTTAGCTCTCCTCAGCTCTCTGTTAAACTGATATTTAACCTCCCTGTCTCCACTTTTCAACGCTGCTTCCTTCACTGGTGTGCCACCTTGTCAGTGCGGCTAAATTGCTATGTCTGACTGGTTATCTCCTGGTTCTATTCTCCTCCTGATCATTGTTCTGATCAGTGCCTCGTCCCCTCCTGAGTCAAGCTGGCTCAGGAGTACCAAGTCTGTAAGTGTTACTTGTTTGCTTTTTGTATGTTCAGCGCTATTTTTGGACTCTTTGTTGTTTTTGTTATTAAAATGAACTAAACTTCATTCAGCGCGTGGGTTTGTCTCTCTGCCCTGAAGGGGCACACATGACACTTAAATGTTTCAGATCATCAAACAAATTTTAATATTAGACAAAGATAACCCAAGTAAATATGATGATTACATTTATTAATGGAAAAAAGCAATCCAAACCTACCTGGCCCTATGTGAAAAAGTAATTGCCCCCTAAACCTAATAACTGGTTGTGCCACCTTTGGCAGCAACAACTGCAATCAAACATTTTGCATTGGAACTCTCCCATGGATGCCATTTTTGCCCAGACTCTTTCTCATTGTGGAATCATGGACCAAACTGAGGGAAGTGAGTGCTACAGTTCTTTGGGGTTTTTGCTTCTCGTCTACTCTTGAATTTCTTTAGATCACAACATGTGTTGCTTTGAGATCTTTTAGCCTACTTCACTTTGTCAGAAAGGTTCTATTTAAGTGATTCCTTGATTCAACAAGTCTGGCAGTAATTGGAAGTGGGTGTGGCTAGTGAAATTGAACTGGGAGGGCAATTACTTTTTCACATAGGGCCAGGTAGGTTTGGATAGGTTTTCCCTTAATAAATGAAATCATAATTTTACAGCTGCATTTTGGATTTACTCAGATTCTCTTTGGCTGATATAAAAATTGGTTTGATGAGCTGAAACATTTAAGTGTGATGAATATGCAAAAATATAAGAAATCAGAAAGGGGCAAATACTTTGTCACAGCACTGGATGATGCACATACATTTTCTTCTTCTTCTTTTAGATTTGATTGGTGGCTGGCAACCAGCTTACAGGTCCATTACTGCCACGTACTTCACTCTATATCATCACTCTGGATATGAGCGGTGTGCATGCGGATGTACAGTGGGGCAAAAAAGTATTTAGTCAGCCACCAATTGTGCAAGTTCTCCCACTTAAAAGATGAGAGAGGTCTCCAATTTTCATCATAGGTATACCTTAACTATGAGAGACAAAATGAGGAAAAAAAATCCAGAAAATCACAATGAAGGATTTTTAATGAATTAAATGGTAAATTCCTCAGTAAAATAAGTATTTGGTCAATAACAAAAGTTCATCTCAATACTTTGTTATATACCCTTTGTTGGCAATGACAGAGGTCAAATGTTTTCTGTAAGTCTTCACAAGGTTTTCACACACTGTTGCTGGTATTTTGGCCCATTCCTCCATGCAGATCTCCTCTAGAGCAGTGATGTTTTGGGGCTGTCGCTGGGCAGCACGGACTTTCAACTCCCTCCAAAGATTTTCTATGGGGTTGAGATCTGGAGACTTGCTGGGCCACTCCAGGACCTTGAAATGCTTCTTACGAAGCCACTCCTTCATTGCCCGGGCAGTGTGTTTGGTATCATTGTCATGCTGAAAGACCCAGCCACGTTTCATCTTCAATGCCCTTGCTGATGGAAGGAGGTTTTCACTCAAAATCTCACAATACATGGCCCCATTCATTCTTTCCTTTACACGGATCAGTCATCCTGGTCCCTTTGCAGAAAAACAGCCCCAAAGCATGATGTTTCCACCCCCATGCTTCACAGTAGGTATGGTGTTCTTTCTCCTCCAAACACGACAAGTTGAGTTTTTACCAAAAAGTTCTATTTTGGTTTCATCTGACCGTATGACATTCTCCCAACCCTCTTCTGGATCATCCAAATGCTCTCTAGCAAACTTCAGACGGGACTGGACGTGTACTGGCTTAAGCAGGGGGACACGTCTGGCACTGCAGGATTTGAGTCCCTGGCGGCGCAGTGTGTTACTGATGGTAGCCTTTGTTACTTTGGTCCCAGCTCTCTGCAGGTCATTCACTAGGTCCCCCTGTGTGGTTCTGGGATTTTTGCTCACCGTTCTCGTGATCATTTTGACCCTACAGGGTGAGATCTTGCGTGGAGCCCCATTTCGAGGGAGATTATCAGTGGTCTTGTATGTCTTTCATTTTCAAATAATTGCTCCCACAGTTGATTTTTTTCACACCAAGCTGCTTACCTATTGCAGATTCAGTCTTCCCAGCCTGGTGCAGGTCTACAATTTTGTTTCTGGTGTCCTTTGACAGCTCTTTGGTCTTGGCCATAGTGGAGTTTGGAGTCTGACTGTTTGAGGTTGTGGACAGGTGTCTTTTATACTGATGAGTTCAAACAGGTGCCATTAACACAAGTAACGAGTGGAGGACAGAGGAGCCTCTTAAAGAAGAAGTTACATGTCTGTGAGAGCCAGAAATATTGCTTGTTTGTAGGTGACCAAATACTTATTTTACCGAGGAATTTACCAATTAATTCATTAAAAATCCTTCAATGTGATTTTCTGGATTTTTTTTCTCATTTTGTCTCTTAGTTGAGGTATACCTATGATGAAAATTGGAGACCTCATCTTTTAAGTGGGAGAACTTGCACAATTGGTGGCTGACTAAATACTTTTTTTGCCCCACTGTATATATGGTCCAATTTTTGCATCTACTAGGCAAAGCATTTGCACATGGCCATTACCTGCAGTTTCACCCAGGCCCCACAGGTAGTGCAAATGTGCAAGTTTGTTCACTGGCTATAAAAAAAGAAGAAATGTAAGAACTTCTCGCATTGTAGCAACGACAATGGTGACTATTAGGTGTACGAAGAAGAGGAGCTCCTTTGTTTACTAATTCTGGCAAAAAAAGAAGCTAAGGAGGAGAAGGTATAGTGTGTTGCTGCTGCTTCTACATTTTGCCTTCCTCAACATCTGCTTTGTTTTCTTCGTCTCTGTATGCTGTGTTGGTAGCACCACCTCACAAATGGGAGGTTGGCTCTTGCCACTGCACAGTGAATGCACACAGACAACGCAATCACATTTGTGCTGCACACGC
Organism: Pholidichthys leucotaenia; assembly: GCA_020510985.1. Lineage (NCBI taxonomy): Eukaryota > Metazoa > Chordata > Actinopteri > Cichliformes > Pholidichthyidae > Pholidichthys > Pholidichthys leucotaenia. The sequence continues at coordinate 43,320,233 of CM035847.1, read as the reverse complement.
TCAGCCACAGAGGGGCGCCGCAGAGCCTAGAGGACTGGAGATGATGATGATATTTATGTCACACAAGCCTAGCACTTGAGCAGATGTGCAGAGCGGAGGTGGAGCATAAACCCAGCTTCGTCACATCCATCAGGCCTCCACTGGTGTGGTTGTTTCTGGGGCTGCAGGGGTCCAGGTCTATTTTTGCAGTGGACATTCGTAGCAAGTTGGACTGTTTTTACAGGAGATGGGTCAGTGGCCCAACCATCCTCCTTTCTCAACACAAAATTGGGACCAGCTAAGGCACACTATTAAGTTGAAAATATACACAAGGTCTTTTTTCTGTCTTCCTCAAAACTGTTCTGTGGCATCAATATGGACAAATAAAAATCCTGTTATAATGGCTTTCCAAGCACTTTCAGTTTCAGTATAGGGCCATTTCCATTAGTATCGCCTTGGCCTTACTTAGTTCTACTCGTTTCACTTTCTCACTATTTCCACTATACCCAGCACGCTTTAACCGACACGATCATGCCGGTTATCAACCGGCACTTTCATGCCGGTTAAGAGGCAGGGTATAACCGTGCGAAAGCGAGGTGTGATGTGACGTCAATCGACTGCTAGCCACTGATTGGTCAGGGCATAACGTCACGAAAGCGCCCGTCTTCGTTGAAATCTTTACGACCGCCATTTGCAATCACAGACTAACTCGGTCACGGAATAAATACGATATTAATACAGACAGCGTTGTAGGTTTTGCGGAACTCTACACTGTGGTCCAACGGAGAGGTGCGGAGTTTTCTCTGCTTGGTGGCAGATCCACAGTGAGGAGTGACCCGGACCCGATGGCTGGCCAGCGCACAACTGGACTAGACAAGCTGAAGACGAACGTGAGAGAACCATCGATGGTGAGTGATTTGTAATAATGTGCATCTAAGATAAGATAAGATAAGATAAGCCTTTATTAGTCCCACAACGGGGAAATTCCAGGATTGCAACAGCACAGGGATAGCAACACTCAGAGCAACAATCAGAAGGCAAAAAAAGCAAGCAAGAGCAGCTAATATACATATGTACATATTACTATAAAATATATATACACACACACACACACACACACACAGACACACAGTGCAGAGCATTGTAGCTGGATGGAATAAATATATGAATATATGAACACACAGTGCAGAGCATTGTAGCTAGATGGAATAAATATGTAAATATATAAACACCCACAGTATGGAGCATTGCAGCTAGGTGGAATAAATATGCAAGTATATAAACACACACAGTGCGGAGCAATGTAGCTAGATGGAATAATATGTAGATATATAAAAACACAGTGCGGAGCATTGTAGCTAGTTGGAATAAAAATATAGATACATAAATATAAACACACCCAGTGCAGAGCATTGTAGCTAGATGGAATAAGTATGTAAATATATAAACACACACAGTGCAGAGCATTGTTGCTAGGTGGGATGAAACAGCATAACCGTCTAGTTATCCTACATGGTATGATTATGTGCCCATACATATTCTCACCCTCCATAGCGACCGGTATGTTCCTAGTTGTATGCCGGAGAGGACCATTGTGTAAGTCTATTGCATCTTTTGCATTCAAAAACTATTAGTTTGTTACGTCTTTTTGCTATCTCTGCGAGCAGCCCTGCTTAGGTTGTACAGTCTGACAGCCGTTTGTAGGAAGGACCTACGAAACCTTTCGGTTGTGCACCTGGGATGATGTAGTCTGCTGCTAAATGAGCTCCTCTGTTTGCTTATTTATCCTGTTGGTGGCAAGCTCACTTTTTTTGAGCCATACAGCGCCGTTCTGTGCTGGCTAATGTTTTTTAGCTAACGTTTTTTTTTTTGCTAGTAGCTAGCTAGTACCAACTGCTGAATCACGCTTGTTTTCTCCTAAATATTCGCTTGTGAGAGCAAAACGATGAAATATGTTAATCCTGGTTAAAGTCCTGGTTTGTGTTTTGTATTGCACTTTGGTGCTGCGCATTATGTGTTTCCACATGCCAGGGGTTAGCCTCCCTGTTTATATTGTGATACTGGTGAAATGGACCACAGGAGCCGAAATCTCGTCATATTAAAATTGCTTTTTCAAACCAGTGATTTATAAAGTCATTCATATAATTTTCTAAAGCGTCAGAATAGACCCACACACCTATTCTGTGGATCCTGCAGTGCTTGTCAGGGAAACGAAGCATTTTTGTCAGATCCCACTACTGACTCATTTCAGAAAGAGAAATCTGTATATTATATCGATTCATTACACAGCCAGTGATATATTTGAAGCATTTATTTATTTTAATTTTGCTGATTATGGCTTACAGCCCCTGAAAACCCCAAATTCTATTTTGCAAAAAATTGGAATATTACATAAAATTAACTTTAAAAAATGTTTTTTAAATATAAATGTTGGCCGTTGAGGTGTTGGTTAATATGGGCTGTAGCTGTAATCATCAATATTAAAATAAACACTTTCAATATATCACTGTTCCTGTAATGAATCTATATATGGGTTTCACTTTCTGAAATGAGTGACAAAAATATTGAATTTTTTCATGGTATTCTAATTTTTGAGATGTGCCTGTATATGTATTGAACTTGCTTGAAACTAACCAACATCCATTTCTTACGTTTGTCTAGGCAAGACGAAATCAGCCGCCCCGCAACCTACCTCGCCACTGTGGAACGTACACTGAAATCCTTTGCTTTTATAGGTAAAGTGTCAAAAGCACAATTTCCACTTAATATAAAAGGGACTGAACTGAGATTTATTTGATTGTGTGAATATGGCACATCAACTGTAAAATAAACCGCTTGTTAATGTATTTATTTTTTTTGTCAGATCACTTGTGTGATCCTTTGAGTTATGTTCATAACTGTATGTTTTGGCGAATGTGAGATGTTCAGTCGTCAATATAATTTACTTTATATGTGTAGTTTATAGTCTATCATCAATAAACTCATGCAGTAACAGGACACATTACAAATATTTGAGACCCATTGTAGTGCATCCTTTTATATTTTAGCAATAAAAGTACAAAACACCGCCCACACTTGAAGCCAGGGCAAGAAGAGACACTTTTACATTCCAGACAAACTTTTATTGATAAAAACTCCATATTTTGACTGAGCGACTCCATACTCTGTGATGCACACCTTCAGTTACAGTACTATATTCCATTCAAGTGAATGTATTAATTCATTCTGATTGCTGAGGCCACAGTAAAAGCAGATGATTTTAAATGTAACCCAGCCCTTGTAAAATTGACTTTACATCAGTGCAGCTACATGAAAATTGTGGTTAAATACAACAACGAAGTACTTTATTGTCACATTGGAATTGGAATTGCTGCTGTTTTGTTTTTCTTTTGAATTCTTGGATGGAATATGGGTGGGCAATATAAGCTGCAGCTTCAGCCATCACCCATTTCATATAACCTATGTTGAACTATGTAATCAGAGGAGTTATTGTTTAATTCGACCTTATTAGATTTTTTTCCCCCTTTGTTATATTATTCTATTTTCTTTGAATCTTTATTTCGGATAGATTAATTCATTCACATTCCACCACTGGCTTTTAGCAACAAGTGTATTTCCCAAATATGTTTTAAACTTCCTTTATTTAACCACCACCCATTTCTGTCTTTTGTCTAGGCAAGAGGTAAACGATCAATCCACCCCAAAATGGACCTTGCTGTGGTCTATATTAACCATATATTCCATAACTTACATATGTTGAAGCATGTGGAAATGTTTGGTGATTACATATGTAAAGAACTTCACACCTCTGAAAGGACAAAGGACTCTCACCCGCCGAGCGAAGAACAAAGACGTTCCCGGACGCGGCGGAGGAGACCGGAGGAGCCACCCTCACCCCCCAAGGAGAGGAAATACCAGGACAATGGGGGGATTAAGATAATGAGGGATGTCAGCCTTTGTTATGCATGTCTTTTGTTGTGTGCATGTATATAATCAGTGAGTGGGAGAGATTCTGTCTCTTTTTCCCTTCTGCCACTCTCTGCACCAGATGAGACTTGTTAGAAGAGCTGAATATTAAAGCTTTGCTTATAAACCAAATCGCCTCTTCATTTCCAAGCTCTTCTACACTGGTGACCTTGACGCGAGTATGGACCTGAGGTGTTCCCCCACAATCGACTCATCCGCGGCGACCCAGGCAGATGCCAGCCGCCACGCAGACGAGGGAGCAGATGGACAACTGTTCCCCCCCCCCCCCCCCCCGGCAGAAGAGATTGAGAGGGCTCAACCGAGCACCAGCACCGCCACGAGAGCCGAGGCAAGGCACTCTCACCCGGCGGGCACAACAGTGATGGTGTGCACGAATGCCGTCGCTGTCCAGCTGCCAGACTTCTGGCAAGAAGACCCCGCCTCTTGGTTTCAGCAGGCTGAAGCCCAATTTGCACTGGCGGGCATCACGGCTGATGACACCAAATTTTATCATATCGTCTCCAAACTCGACGCCGCCACTTCGAAGTGTGTGCGGAGCATGATCCGGCGACCACCGGCCCGGGACAAATACGAGACACTCAAAGCAACCATCGTGGCGAACTACGTCCCATCAGCGGAAGAGAGAGCCGAGAAGATCCTGGCGGTCTACGGCCACAGAGGGTGCAAACCGAATACCCTCATGGAGGATTTGCTACAGCTCAAAGAAGAGGACAATGACAACTTCCTCTTCCAGTTTATTTTCCTCAGCACACTGCCGCCACACATGAGAGGGACACTCGCCAGCATGAAGTGCAACAGCCACCAAGACTTCAGTGTGCTGGCCAATGAAGCTCATCGGCTCGTCAACGCCTGCAAGGTGCTGACACCCACAGCAGCATCCGCAGACGTCAAAACCAACGCCACGAGGAGCCACAACCCACGGAGCAGACCCAGCCCACGGTGACAGCGACGCGGCCAAAACGTAACAGACAGAGCGACGTCTGTTATTATCACCACCGCTTCGCCGAGAAGGCTCACAAATGTGTTCCCCCCCTGCAAATTTAAACGCCAAAGCTGAGAGCTGTTAACGGCAGCGGCTCTCGGCGAGAAGAACAAGCTGTTGTACGTGACGGATGGACACTCAGGCAAGCAGTTCCTCATCGACACAGGAGCCCAGCTGAGTTTCGTCATGCCCTCCCACGCAGATCAAGCCACGGGCACCCGGGGCAACGGAGCCGTGGCAGCCAACGGCTCTAACATTGACACGTTTGGCGAAAAGAGCCTGCACCTCCTCATCCACGGCCGCAGCTACAGATGGACGTTTGTTGTAGCGGCGGTGAGTTTTAACTTATTAGGCGCAGATTTTTTGTGTGCACATGGGTTATTAGTGGATCTAGCAAATAGGCGCCTGGTTAATGCACTGTCCTTTTCTTCTATTCCATGCTCAGCCCGGGTTTCTCCACCACCTGTGCAGGCTAGCGTCACCACGGCAGGAGGTAAGTTTGAGCAACTCCTCACCCAATTTCCAGCACTCACAATCCCCAAATTCTCAGCCACTGTGGCTAAACACGGGGTTGAACACTTCATTCCAACAACGGGACCTCCCGTTTTTGCCAAAGCGCGCCGCTTAGACGCGGCCAAGCTCAACATAGCACGGGACGAGTTTACAACTCTTGAAAAATTGGGCATTGTTAGATGCTCGAAGAGCCCCTGGGCCTCACCACTTCACATGGTTCCGAAATCCGACGGTTCTTGGAGACCGTGCGGAGATTACCGCAGATTAAACAACGCTACAGCGCATGACCATTACCCAATCCCTCACATTCAAGATTTTTCACTACATCTAGCGGGTGCGCGCATTTTTTCAAAAATAGACTTAGTCCGCGGTTATCACCAAGTCCCAGTCCGAGCAGAAGACGTTCCTAAAACAGCGGTAATAACCCCTTTCGGCCTTTTTGAATTCCTGCGAATGCCTTTCGGCCTCAAAGGCACTGCTCAAACTTTTCAACGAAAAGGATGGACGCGGTCCTACGCGACCTTCCTTTTGTTTTCGTCTACCTCGACGACATGCTGGTAGCCAGCTCGTCTGAGGAAGAACACGAGCAGCACCTCACTACGGTTTTTCAGAGGCTAGAAGAGCACGGGCTAATAATCAATCCAGCCAAATGCAAATTCGGCGTGTCACAAATTGATTTTTTAGGACACCAAGTCTCTCCGAAGGGGGCAGTTCCACTTCCAGACAAAGTTCATGCGATAGAAAGTTTTCCACGGCCACAAACGGTCAAATCGCTACAGGAATTTTTAGGGATGGTTAATTTTTACAACCGTTTCCTCCCCCACGCAGCTCAGCTCATGCAGCCCCTATATGACGCGCTCAAAAAAAAGAAAGCTTCCAACGCGGTCGAATGGACCCCGGAGCGCGAACGCGCTTTCGCGGAAGTAAAAAGCGCCCTAGCTAACGCCACATTGTTAGTTCACCCAGATCCCTTGGCCCGCATCGCACTAACCACGGATGCTTCAGACCTAGCTATAGGGGCAGTTGTAGAACAGCATGTCAGCGGAATCTGGCAACCTTTAGCATTCTTTAGCAAATCGCTAAACCAAACTGAACGCAAATACAGCACTTTTGACAGAGAGCTGCTGGCGCTTCATTTATCCATCCGCCACTTCCAGTTCTGGTTAGAAGGGCGGAGTTTCACGGTTTTTGTAGACCATAAACCGCTCACTTTTGCTGTGGCTAAAATTTCAGAACCATGGTCAGGCAGGCAACAAAGACAACTAGCTGCGATTTCAGAGTTCACCACAGACATTCGACACGTGGCAGGCAAACTTAACGTAGTAGCGGACTGTCTCTCTCGTGCTGTGACACCACCAGAGCGTGGGGAGACGGATTATACTGCCTCAGCAGCAGAACTCTTCACTAGCGCAGACACATACGCAGCACCTATCCATGCAGGGATAGATTATGCAGCCATGGCGGAGGAACAAAACAGTGACGCGGACGTGCGCGCACTCCTGTCTGGACCAACAGGGTTAAGGCTGGAGAAAAAGGGTTTACGCGACGGCGTGCCCCCCCCCCCCCCAATATGCGATGTTTCAACCGGCCGACCTCACCCGTTAGTACCAGCTACATGGCGCCGCCGTATTTTCGACGCAATTCACTCCCTCGCGCACCCAGGTGTGCGCACCTCGGTTAAAATGGTCGCCGAAAAGTTTGTGTGGCCAGGCCTGCGCAAAAACGTAAAAGAATGGGCAAAAACTTGCATTTCTTGTCAACGCGCCAAAATACACAGACACACAAAAGCCCCTCTGGAGCCTTTTCCAATCCCTGCTAGAAGGTTCGACCACGTTCATGTCGACCTTGTGGGGCCACTACCTTCCTCCCAAGGTTTCACACACCTGTTAACAATGATAGACCGCACCACACGCTGGCCAGAGGCAGTCCCTCTAGCGGCAACCACAGCGGAGGAAGTCGCTCGCGTTTTTTTTGACAAACTGGGTGGCACATTTCGGCGTCCCATCGGACATCACGTCCGACAGGGGGCCTCAATTTGTCTCAGAGCTCTGGTCAGCCATGTCCAGCAGCTTAGGAGCAACAATTCACCGCACCACCGCTTATCACCCTCAGGCTAATGGGTTATGCGAGCGTTTTCACAGGTCTTTAAAGGCCGCCCTCAGAGCCTCACTAACGGACACAAATTGGGTAAATAAACTTCCCTGGGTTTTATTGGGGCTGCATGCTGCGCCTAAAGAGGATCTCGACGCCTCTCCCGCAGAATTAGTCTTTGCACAACCTCTCAGGCTTCCAGGTGAATTTTTACCAGAGAACCCAGAGCCAGGGCGCCTTCCAGTCCCAAGGTTTTTAGGCAGCAACGGACCGAACTCTCTCCCCGGTCCAGCTCATCACTCCTTCCCACGGGTTTTTGTCCCTCAGGCTTTAAAAAACGCTGAGTTCGTTTTTGTTAAGCATGAAGCTTTAAAACCTACCTTTCGCCCAGTATACGATGGGCCATACAGAGTGCTGGAACATGGTGATAAACACTTTGTGCTTGATTTTGGGGATAGAAAAGAAACAGTCAGCATTGACAGACTTAAACCTGCCTTCTTGTTGAAAGACGAGCCTGCACAGTTGGCGAGAGCACCTCGGCGGGGTAGACCCCCTAAGAGAAAAGACTCAGCCCCCCAGCAGGGAACAGTTAACCTCTCTCCTTCCCACACTGCAGATCCCTCTCAAGAAGGTCCCAGCAGGGCGCCTAAACCAACCTACAGCAGTTTTGGGAGAAGATTAAAACCCAGACAGCACAGGGACTGATACAAACCACTCCACAATTATTCACTAATTGTGCTGCAACAGTTTAGGACTGACTTATGATTTTACTATGCTGTTATAATTACCACTGAACTCTCTTAGGAGCATGGCTGCTAGAAAGTTTCTTCCGTGGCAACAGATGTAACACTTAGTATGTCATAATAACTATTAGACTGTGAACCTTCCTGTTGTCCTTTCTTAGTTGTTTGGGGGGCCTGTGGTCTATATTAACCATATATTCCATAACTTACATATGTTGAAGCATGTTGAAATGTTTGGTGATCACATATGTAAAGAACTTCACACCTCTGAAAGGACAAAGGACTCTCACCCGCCGAGCGAAGAACAAAGACGTTCCCGGACGCGGCGGAGGAGACCAGAGGAGCCACCCTCACCCCCCAAGGAGAGGAAATACCAGGACAATGGGGGGATTAAGATAATGAGGGATGTCAGCCTTTGTTATGCATGTCTTTTGTTGTGTGCATGTATATAATCAGTGAGTGGGAGAGATTCTGTCTCTTTTCCCTTCTTCCACTCTCTGCACCAGATGAGACTTGTTAGAAGAGCTGAATATTAAAGCTTTGCTTATAAACCAAATCGCCTCTTCATTTCCAAGCTCTTCTACACTTGCGTCACTATTTACAGAGATGCAGGCCTAAGATCTGCTGATCTGAGACCAGTGTGAGCTGCACATCCCAGCTGCTGAGTGACCCAGTCTTACAGTTTGAGTTTTGCACATTCTAAATAATCTGGAATTTGCTGCTGATTGTAATAAACAATTTAGTGACTTATGTGTTTGCATCATGATTTCTATTTTTGTCTGTTAATACACTGGTTGGAAAAGAGTCAGTAGTACAAACCATTAATGGGTGACCTTGAAAATAATGGCTCATTTTTAAGAAATTTATGTCACATGGTGGTAACCTTCACATATTAAGAGACATCTGCAAAAACTTCAGAGGTTTGTCAGTGCAATACTACATGAATGCATGTATAGTACATTGTTGATGCAGAGAATATATATTTCTACAGTATATGTATCTAGTAAATCAAGCATTTTCCATGTAACCTTCTGACTGCATTATTTTAAATGCTTTTAATCCTAGATCAAGTTTGTTTTGGCCTAAAATGCATCATAACTGTCAAATACATCTTATTATACCAAACTCAGTACTGTTTACTTTTGAATATACATTTTGTGGCTAATATAGTTATTAACCTGGCGATCAAGTTGTCAGCTGATCATTTTTTGCTATGACAACATCTCAGACTCAGTGCAGCTGAAGCAGGTACGTCCATGATGTCTCAACAGTCTGATTTCCACGCAGATCAGAGCAATTTTTTTCCCACAATATTTTTATTGAACTTTTTTTTTTTTTTTTTACAAACAGCACACAGTCAGACACTAACACAAAAATAATTTAAAAACTAAAAAGAACAATAACAAAATAACAAAAAAAAAGGGTAATAAAAACAACCATTAACAAAAACAAGTCAACAACAATGTTCCTCTGTTTAGTCTAGGTAATCTATTACATTAGAATACATAATATACATTCACCAGCTTGGAATTTGCAAGGTCCACACATATCATTCACCTTCTTCTTCAGAAGTTATGTTTACTTTCTTTACATAATCAATGAAAGGTCTCCATATATTCTCAAACACATTTTCCTTTGATTTCAGTAAGTATGTTATTCTTTCTAGTGGAAGGTTGGTAACATCTGTCTTAACCACTGAGTCACATCTGGTCTATGAGTTTTTCCACAGTAATGCAATACATTTTTTGGCATTAAGCAAACTGAGGTCTATGAATGTTCTTTCACTCTTATTAAAGTTGTTTTTCTGGATACAGACCCAACAAAAACAGTTTATGGTTCAATGTGAATTGTTTTGAAATTATTTTTTCAATTGTTACCCTCACCTCTTCCCAAAATATTCTGATTTTTCTACATTCCCATAAACAGTGAAATAGGGTTACTTTACTTAGAGCAATTTTTTGCACAGGAAATAAACCAGACATTCTTAAGCTCTACAACCACTGATGGTTTGTGAAGCTGTGCTGACAGTTGACAGGCTCACTCAGCCTGTCACTCAGTTGACAGGCTGTACATGAATGCCAGCCTGACCATTTGAAGTGGTAATTTCCCCACAACAGAGCCATCTGAAACACACAGAGCGTACATATTTTAGTACCTAACAGTGATAACTTGCAGAGATTACAGTGTAGTACGATGTACTTATAGCAAACTAGCATTAGCAACATTAGCTTACCGTCACATATGACCTAGTTTGTATCCTCATGTCTTCGGCTCTCTCCAGAAGCTGCAGAACTATTCCAGAGTGTTTCGTCTCACTGCCTGTACCCTTGTCTGATGGTCCTTTTTGGTATTTACGGTGAAAAAAGCCACAGACTGAGGAGTCGCCTTGTAAAGCCGCCATGTTCTGTTTGGCTTGGGTCGCGTGTTTTACGTCACGGGAGTGTGGCGCCGCCTTGCTGTAAAAAAAAAAAAAAAAAAAGTCCCGCTCACCCCAGCTATACACGGCTTTACACGGTTGTAATGGAGGCACAACCGCGGCAGAAATGAGTAGTAACGAAACGAGGCGAGTCGAACTGGGCTAGTGGAAATGAAGCATATGAGTCTAGCTTTGCTTTTCTCCACACATCTGTTCATGTTTAGTTTAGACTAACTTGACTTTGTGTGTCTGAATGATTGCTTTTCTTGAATGATTTACTTTCTTCCTCTTTTGCAGGAAAACTAAAATAGAAGGTATTTCAGGAACCTCTATCAGTAATCTTCTGAATCTGACCTGAAAATGTGCAGCATTTTAAAATTAGAATAGGCAAGTTTCACTTTGAAGTTCCCTCTTTCTGACTCACATTTGGCACAGTAAGAACATAACAAGAATGTGGCAGTGCTTTTTGTAAAGAAGTACATTTTAAATCATGATGTTTGCCTTCTCATCAAATCGAAGCTCAAGGTAATTAATGTGTGATCACTGCTGTTGTAGGTTTGTGGAGGTCACAAGCATTCAACATAAAGTATTCATTTGTGATGGTTAGTTTTTGTTGCATGGGGCATTTCAGCTTTTTGGGTCCCTATGCAGAGACTGTGTTTGGGGGCCCAGATTTATGAGGAAGAGTTCAAACTGCGGCTGTACATCAATTGGACTATTTCAGCAGCTTAATGGCACATTTTTCTTGAATTATTTGAGATTAATTGCTAAACTTGTGTAAAAGAATAATAAAAAAAATGCTTTCCCAACTTCCTCCCCTGTTCATCATAAACATTTCTATATCCTGTTACATAAGTGAATGAAATGTATTTGAACCACCAATGATAAACATAAATGGAAAAAAAAATATTGTCGATTTTCAACTTTCCACTCTTGAAGTTGTTTCTTCCCCCCATATATCTGCACCTCTTTAAATTTTGAACTCTTCAGCAGAGGACATCCAGAACACATCACCAGTCCATCACTGCACCTAGTATTCCCAGGCACTGTTCCATCCAGGTACTAACCAAGGTTGGTCCTGCTTAGCTTTCAAGGTCAGATAAGTCCACAGGTGTGGGGACACCCAGAGCCCAATCTGTGAGCATCAAAAAGACAACACAGAGAGAAATTTGTAAAATGTACTTAGTATAAGTGACTTTTGCATTACGAGTGCGCATGTGCGGACTATGTAAGTTCAAAGTTCACGACTACCAAACATTCCGGTAGCCGCCTTGCTTTTGTGTAGCGACAGTACTGTCACACCTGAACAGTTGCCGCTTAAAGTCTGCTTAAAGCTTTAAATCTCCATTATGCCAGGTGCACATTGTGCCGTAGTGAAGTGTGGAAACGGCATGTATCATCTGGAGCGGTGGAAAAAGAAAACTTGCAGCATGCATGCGTGTAACTTCGGGACCAGCGTGTGCACATGTCCGCCGCCATTCACGTTATATACATTCCCCATGGAGATGAAGGATCCGGACGGACGTAATTGTTGGATTAAAGCAGTAAGTCTATATTATAACATAATTAAATAGTGCTGTGTATTTTTCAAGTTCTAGCCTAATTGACACGAGTAAACCCTGAAGTAGTAGGTACGGACAGGCAGGCCTGGATCTAGGATATAGTTCTTTGTATATTGGTAATGAAGCTTGATCTACACACACATGTAATTAAGGCCATTGATAAGTAGGCTGGTATAAAATAAAATTGCAAATCACTGAAAACGTGTGGTACTTAAACTATAGTAGTATCGACCTATAGATCTAAGTAAGCAGGCTATACCTTGTAGTGAAATTTACTCAAAATGACAAAACCAAAGTTGAGCTGTCAAACCACTCACTTACCTTCTTTGTGGTCGTTTTGGAGTCTCGCAAGTAAGGGTGTTTGGTCCTTTGACAACAAAAAATCTATGTCAGCGTACATACAGGAGGGCCATTTTGGCCAATTTCTGCAACGTGGCTGTGAATACGCGCAACTAGTTCATCCTTGCATTTGCGGGTACAACTGGGAAGACCCCTATGCATACAATATGCTCGTAGATCAGGAACTTTCCATTAATTAAATGTATCGATAGAGCATGTTTGGTAGCCACGTTCCCATGATGCTTTGCATGAGCCGAGATGCGAAAGTCGCTTATTCAAATAGTGCTTTTAAAGTGTACAGCACAATAGTACAGGCACTGGTTTCAGATTGTTCCAGATATTTGGGCTGCACGGTGGCGCAGTGGTTAGCACTGCGGCAGCACAGTTTACCCTTGGCCGGGGGATTGTGGGGATCGTGGGATCGTGGGTTCGATCCCAGCCCCCGACCAACAGTGATCTGTGTGGAGTTTGCATGTTCTCCCCGTGTTGCGTGGGTTTACTCCGGGATTTCTCCGGTTTCCTCCCACATGCCAAAAACATGCATGTTAGGTTAATTGGCTGTTCTAAATTGTCCCTAGATATTTGTTTCCTATAGGCCCTTAGAATAGAGGGTTAGTATTAATGAAAGCGCTTTGAGTGGTCTTTGTGACTAGAAAAGCGCTATATAAGTGCAGGTTAGTTAGTTAGTTAGTTAGTTAGATATTATGTAATAAGCATTATGCGAAACGTCAAACTTTTAAAAAAGCTGTTATAAATATGCATTTTTATAAAGCACTTTTAACAAAGAATCCCAGTGGTGGTAAAAGTATATTTGACTTTTGAGAGACAGACCCCCACCACCATCACCAAATGCCAAAAACTATTTTGAGGATAAATTTGGGGCAAATCCTGTGAACTAAACAGCCCACTTATTGGACTAGTTTTTGGTTGTCATAGTCAGGCACAGCCCCAATTTTCAACACCTGCACACCACGGACAGATCACCAGTCCATTGCAGGTCTCTTTCACTTCCACATGAGTGCGCCTTTGACCACAAACCACTTTTGTTTCCAGCGGTTTAGACATTAATGGCTGTGTGTTACTTTGAGGGGACAGCAAATTTACACTGTTATGCAAGCTGTGTCATATCTTCAGTGTTGTCCCATTAAAAGATATAATAAAATATTTACAAAAATGGAGGAATTTTGGCCAACTCATCTTTGCAGAATTGTTGTAATTCAACCATATTAGAGCGTTTTCGCGCATGAACCGCTTTTTAAGGTCATGTCATAGCATCTCAGCTGGATTCTGATCAGGACTTTTACTAGGCCTCTCCAAAGTCTTCATTTTGTTTTTTATTAAGCCATTCAGAGGTGGACTTGGTGTGTTTTGGATCATTGGCCTGCTGCAGAACCCACGTGGGCTTCAGCTTGAGGTCATAAAGAGATGGTCAGAGATTCTCCTTCAGGATTTTTTGGTAGAGAGCAGAATTCATGGTTCCATTTACCACAGCGAGTCTTCCAGGTCCTGAAGCAGAAAAACAGTCTCAGACCATCACACTACCACCACCATATTTAACTGTTGGTATGATGTTCCTTTTCTGAAATGCTATTACTTTTACGCCAGATGTAATGGGACACACACCTTCCACAAAGTTCAACTTTTGTCTAGTCAGTCCACAAAGTATTTTCCAAAAAGTCTTGGGGATCATCAAGATGTTTTCTGGCAAAACTGAGATGAGCCTTTACGGTGTTTTTGCTCAGCAGTGATTTTTGTCTTGGAACTCTGCCTTGCTGGCCATTTTTGCCCAGCCTCTTTCTTATGATGGAGTCATGAACACTGACCTTAACTGAGGCAAGTGAGGCCTGCAGTTCCTTGGATGTTATTATGGGGTCTTTTGTGACCTCTTGGATGAGTCGTTGCTGTGCTCTTGGGGTTAATTTGGTCAGAAAGCCACTCCTGGAAAGGTTCACCACTGTTCCATGTTTTTGCCATTTGTGGATAATGACTCTCACTGTGGTTCACTGGAGTCCCAAAGCTTTAGAAATGGCTTTATGTCCTTTTCCAGACTGACAGATCTCAATTACTTTGCTTGTCATTTGTTCCTGAATTTTTTTGGATTGCAGCATGATGTCTAGCTTTTGAGGATCTTTTGGGCTACTTCACTTTGTCAGGCAGGTCCTATTTAAGTGATTTCTTGATTGAGAACAGGTGTTTCAGTAATCAGGCCTGGGTGTGGCTAGAGAAATTGAACTCAGCTTTCCAAAGATATGATAAACCACAGTTAATTTATGTTTTAACATGGGGGTCAATTACTTTTTCACACAGGGTCGTGTAGGTTTGGATTTTTTTTTTTTACCCTTAATAATAAACATCTTCATTTAAAAACTGCATTTTGTGTATACTTGTGTTATCTTTGTCTAATATTTAAGTTTGCTTGATGATCTGAACATTTAAGTGTGACAAACATGCAAAAAAAAAGAGAAATCAGGAAGGGCGCAACTTTTTCACACACACACACACACACACACACAGTGGATACAAAAAGTTGAGACACCGCTGTCCAAATGTCAGGTTTTTGTGATGCAAAAAAATGAGACCAAGATAAATATTTCAAAACTTTTTCCCAATTAACGTGACACATAGCCTGTACAACCCAACTGAAAAACAAAATGAAATCTTTTAAGGGGAAAAATGAAAAATAAAAAAAACTTACAGTAACCTGGTTGCATAAATATGCACACATTATTATAACTGGGTATGTGGCTGTGTTCAGAATTAACCAATTACATTCAAACTCATGTTAAATGGGAGTCAGCACACACCTGCCACCATTTAAAGTGCCTCTGATTAACCTCAAATAAAGTTCAGCTGTTCAAGTAGGCTTTTCCTGACATTTTTATAGTCACATCTTATGGCACAAGGCATGGTCTGCAGAGAGCTTCCAAAGCATCAGAGGGATCTCATTGTTTAAGATAAGATAAGATAAGATAAGATAAGATAAGCCTTTATTAGTCCCACAATGGGGAAATTCCAGGATTGCAACAGCATAGGGATAGCAACACTCAGAGCAACAATCAGAAGGCAAGAAAAAACAACATCTAGTAAACATATGTCCATATTACTTTTTAACGGTATCGGTCAGGAGAAGAGTACAAAAGAATTTCCAAGGCATTAAATATACCATGGTGGAAGAAGATGAATGAATGAATGAATGACACAGTGAAGACACTCATCATCAAGTGGAGAAAATATGGCACATCAATGACATTACCAAGAACTAGACTTCCTTCCAAAATTGATGAAAAGACGAGAAGAAAACTGGTCAGGGAGGCTCCCAAGAGGTTGACAGCAACATTGAGGGAGCTGCAGGAATTTCTGGCAAGTACTGGCTGTTTAGTACATGTGACAACAATCTCCCATCTTCTTCACATGTCTGGGCTATGAGGTAGGGTGGCAAGATGGAAGCCTCATCTTACAAAGAAAAACATCCAAGCCTGGCTACATTTTGCAAAAACACATTTGAAATTTCCCAAACGCAAGTGGGAAAATGTGTTATGGTCCGATAAAACAAAGGGTGAAGTTTTTGGCCATAATTCCAAAAGGTGTACGTGGTGCAAACCCAACACTGCTCATCACCAAGAGAACACAATACCTACAGTGAAGCATGGTGGTGGCAGCATCATGCTTTGGGGCTGTTTTTCTTCAGTGGGAACTGGGGCCTTAGTCAAGATGAAGGAATTATGAACAGTTCCAAATACCAGTAAGTGTTGGCACAAAACCTTCAGGCTTCTAGAAAGCTGAAGAGGAACTTCACCTTTCAGTACAACAATGACCCAAAGCACACATCTAAATCAACAAAATAATGGCTTCACCAGAAGATGATTAAGGTTTTGGAATGGCCCAGACAGAGTCCACACCTGAATCCGATTGAACATCTGTGGGGTGATCTGAAGAGGGCTGTGCACAGGAGATGCCCTCACAGTCTGACAGATTTGGAGCGTTTTTGCGAAGAACAGTGGGCAAACATTGCCATATCAAGATGTGCCACACTGAGACTCCTACCCAAAAAGACTGAGAGCTGTAATAAAAGCCAACGGTGCTGCAACAAAGTATTAGTTTAAGGGTGTGTATATTTATGTAACCAGGTTATTGTAAGATTCTTTATTTTTTCATTTTCCCCTAAAAAGATTTCAGTTTGCTTTTCAATTGGGTTGTACAGGTTATAGGTTATATTAATGGTTAATGGTGAAAAAAGTTTTGAAAAGATTGATCTTGGTCTCATTTTTTAACATCACAAAAGTCTGGCATTTAAACAGGGGTGTGAAGACTTTTTTTTATATCCACTGTATATTTTATATATATACACTACCATTCAAAAGTTTGGGGTCACCCAGACAATTATTTTGTGTTTTCCATGAAAAGTCACACTTATTAACCACCATGAGTTGTAAAATGAATAGAAAATATAGTCAAGACATTGACAAGGTTAGAAATAATGATTTGTATTTGAAATAATAATTTTTTCCTTCAAACTTTGCTTTCGTCAAAGAATCCTCCATTTGCAGCAATTACAGCATTGCAGACCTAACATGATTGCACAAGGGTTTTCTAATCATCCATTAGCCTTCTGACGGAATGAGCAAACACATTGTACCATTAGAACACTGGAGTGATAGTTGCTGGAAATGGGCCTTTATTCACCTATGTAGATATTGCACCAAAAACCAGACATTTGCAGCTATAATAGTCATTTACCACATTAGCAATGTGTAGAGTGTATTTCTGATTAGTTTAGTTATCTTCATTGAAAAAAAGTGCTTTTCTTTCAAAAATAAGGAAATTTCTAAGTGACCCCAAACTTTTGAACGGTAGTGTGTGTGTGTGTATATATATATATATATATATATATATATATATATATATATATATATATATATATATATATACAGTATATATATATATATATATAATATACAGTGTTTTTTTTGTGTGTTTGTCACACTTAAATGTTTCAGATCATCATACAGATTTAAATATTAAACCAAGATAACACAAGTAAACACAAAACACAGTTTTTAATTGAAGGTGTTTGTCATGTTCAGGTGAGAGCACGCCCCCTCCTTTCCTGTGAGAAACTCCCCGCCTCCGCAGATAATCACTACACCTGCGTGAGTTGATGCACCTGCTTCCTCTGCCTTGCCAACTTATAAAAGGACAATCATGTGAATGCATCAGTGCTGGCTTGTCGGCTATACTGTTACAACTCACTCTGGGCCATCATCTACCTCAGCTGTGCACACACCTGGCAGTAATCAGCCCCGGGCTATATAGCCCGTGCTGCCTAGAGCTTCGGCACGGAGCCGTCTGCTATGATACGCTCTTCGTCCTGCGCACGCCTTGATTCCGCTCAGCCCTGCGCTACATCGTTGGACTCTCCGTTGGCACGTAAGCTCAATCAATTCCAACCTTACCTCTTCTCCCAGGCTGTCCCCTGTGCACAGGTGGATCCCTCCGGTGGCGGTTCTCACCCTTGCGGTGGCGGAACCACTCCTCTCTCCACGCCGCGCATCACAACGCTTCACTGGGTGCGCTCTGCAGGCGCTGTCTCCCTGGCAGGAGGCCCAAAGCCCAAGCCGACGCCAACTCCAGGACATCTGCATGTAAGCCCTGTTTATTCTCCATCCATCATAACATGGCTGAAATTAACACCTGTGTTTGGTTCTGTCTCTAGGGTTGCCAGGCTGTACGGCACTCTGTTTCACCCCCGGCTGCAGCTCGTTCACCCACACAACATTCACACACCGCATACATGCACCCACACACCTGCTGGTTATTCAATAAAGATCATTGTGTTGGACTTGAGTCTGTGTGTGCGTGTTCCCTGGATCCAATATTGTGTCATATACTGCCTGTAACAAGCAAGTGCCTTTTGTACTAAAACTTGAGAAAGCTGAAATTAATTCCTCTCTCTTTTTCTCCTCTCAGGTTGCTGCCATCCGTGCAGTGTGTCTTCGGGGATCGTTGTGCGCTCACCTGCCCCATCATCCTCACCTCCGCTTCCTACCTCTCTCCACCCGATCAGACACCGTCTCCAGCTCCTCTCCTTCCCTACTCACTGCCAGCCTCATCCTGCTGGTTCATCTATTTTCGCTGGATTCTCTGCCGGGTACTCTGCTCTACTCATGTAAGTGGCAATTTGTTTTCCACTCTTCCCGAGCTCCCTCCTCCTATTAATCAGCTCTCGTCTCCTCCTCACAGGCTGAGTCTTCCTCTGGCGAGTGACTTTTTCCCCTAACCGTGCTGACTTTTTGAATTAATAAATTGTCTAAACTTAGCTTGTCTGTGTCGTGTGTGTTTTCCCTGGTGTGGTACCCTGCATGTGAGCTGGCCCTTCTATCATTATGACAGAATGAGCCAGCCAGAACATGAGCTCAGTGGGGGCTACATCAGCGGAACACTCTGCTTTGTACCACCTTGACGCCACAGAGAGGCAGGTGGCTGCTCTCACACAGCAGCTGCAGACTATTATGCAACAGCTAAGCACAGTCACCAATCATTTGGCTCATATGTCTAGCCCGAGTCCTCCCTCTCCACCTGCTGCCCCTGTTTCTTCCACCATCTGCCAAACAACCTCCGTTCCCTCACCAGCTCCGTACATGGGGGAGGTGGGGAAATGCAAGGGATTCCTTTGCCATGTTTGGCTTTATTTGGGCCAGGTGGGCATAGAGTATCTGGATGACACATCCAAAATTAATTTCAAGACCCTCCTGCTGTGAGATCGAGCCCTTGATTGGGCTCTGTCTATTCTTGACAGTCCAGAGGATCCTAATTACACATTTGATAGATTCATAGGTGAATTCTCTTGCACGTTTGACCGAACGGAGAGTGGGGGCAATATCATGAGCCGCCTTTTGTCTCTCCGCCAGGGAAGCCGGTCAGCCACCGACTTCTCTGTGGAGTTTCGGGTCATCGCGGCAGACTCAGGCTGGAATGACGTTGCCTTACACATCGTCTTCTTCCAGGGTTTAAACTACAACCTCTACGATGACCTTGCAGTCCATGCCATTCCCTCCTCTCTGGACAGTCTTATCGATCAGGCTGTCAGTTTGGACAACTGATACCTCGAGCACAAATCCTCCTCTCTCCCGCCTGTCGCACGCGTGCCTCCTCAGGCTACAGACACAGGTGGAGCAGACTCCTCCTCCAAAGCGATGGTTCTGGGCCGGACCCATCTGGCTCCGGAGGAGAGCTGGCGCATGCATGTACACTACCGTTCAAAAGTTTAGGGTCACCCAATTATTTTGTGTTTTCCATGAAAAGTCACACTTATTTACCACCATGAGTTGTAAAATGAATAGAAAATATAGTCAAGACATTGACAAGGTTAGAAATAATGATTTGTATTTGAAATAATTTTTTCCTTCAAACTTTGCTTTTGTCAAAGAATCCTCCATTTGCAGCAATTACAGCATTGCAGACCTAACATGATTGCACAAGGGTTTTCTAATCATCCATTAGCCTTCTGACGCAATGAGCAAACACATTGTACCATTAGAACACTGGAGTGATAGTTGCTGGAAATGGGCCTCTATTCACCTATGTAGATATTGCACCAAAAACCAGACATTTGCAGCTAGAATAGTCATTTACCACATTAGCAATGTATAGAGTGTATTTCTGATTAGTTTAAAGTTATCTTCATTGAAAAAAAGTGCTTTTCTTTCAAAAATAAGGAAATTTCTAAGTGACCCCAAACTTTTGAACGGTAGTGTATTGTGGCTCTTTAAAGCACAAACTAAACAACTGCCACCTGAAGCCCAAAAGACGCGGGCCATCAGTAGCTGTGAAGGGTCTGACGGGTGGGACTTCTATTCATCCCCCCGGAAACTTCTCCATTTCGGCCCTTATCCAGCTGCCGGGGGTTGAGAGGAGGGTTATGGCTTTGATTGATTCTGGGACGGAACAAAATTGCATTTCCTCACGGCTTGTACAGGAAATGGGCATTCCCGTCAACAAGTTATTCATCCCATTGAATGTCATGACCTTATCTATCTTCAAGGTGGCCTCTATCACCGAATCCACGATGCCGATATGTCCTTCTTTCCGGAAACCACCGGGAAGTCTTATCGTTCTTTATTCTCCCAAATTCATCCTCCCTGGTGGTTCTGGGGTACCCTTGGTTCAGGAAGCACAACCCCGTTATTAATTGGTCTCAAAACTCAATTTTTTTCCTGGAGCCCCTTTTGTTTGGCATCTTGCCTTAGTTCGGCCGAGTGTTCCCCGTCCTTACCCATCTTCTCCCCTCTGGTGGAGCCGCCGGACCTCAGCCTTGTACCCGAGGTCTATCATGACCTTGGAAAGGTCTTTAGCAAGACCATTTGGTCCGTATTCGCGAGGGGGACGAATGGAAGACGGCCTTTAAAACACACTTGGGGCAATACCTAGTGATGCCTTTTGGGCTCACCAATGCCCCCGCCGTCTTCCAATGCCTCATTAATGACATCCTCCGCGATATTGTCAATCAATTTGTTTTTGTCTATTTGTACGACATTTTGATTTTTTTCTCGCATGCCAGAGGAACACACAGTCCATGTCAGGGCCGTGTTATGACTCCTGGAAAAGGAAGGGCTGAGAAGTGTGAGTTTTCCATCTCCTCCACTTCCTTCCTGGGGTTTATTGTGGCTGAAGGGGAGCTGAGAGCTGATCCAGCCATGGTGAAGGGTATGCTGGATTGCTCAACGCCCCACTCCCGCAAGGAGTTTCAATGCTTCTTGGGGTTTGCAAATTTTTATCGCAGATTCATCAAGAATTACAGTGGGGTAGCACAGCCTCTCACACAGCTGACTTCAGTTAAGGTGCCTTTCCGCTGGTCTGAGGCAGCCAAAAATGCCTTTTCCAAATTAAAGGGTCTGTTCTCTAATACCCCCATCTTGGCCCAGATCGACCCTCAGCTCCAGTTCACCCTGGAGGTGGACTCTTCTGATTCGGGGGTGGGCGCTGTCCTCTCACAGCACTCAGCCTCTGACCGCCGACTAGAAGCTCCACCCATGCACGTATTTCTCTCGGTGGCTCACCCCAGCCAAGAGGAATTACAGCGTAGGAGATCAAGAGCTTCTAGCCATTAAGTTGGCCGTGGAGGAATGGAGACACTGGCTGGAGGGAGTGGTCCATCCCATCATCGTGTGGACTGACCATAAAAATCTTGAGTATCTACGGTCGGCCCACAGACTCAACACCAGGCAGGCCTGCTGGGCCTTATTTTTTCTTAGGTTCAATTTTACCATCACCTACAGGCCTGGCTCCCATAATGTCAAACCGGACGCTCTCTCCCGCCAGTTCAACCCTGACTCTCCAGACCCCTCTTCCCTCTCCCAGCCCATTGTGCCGCATTCGTGCATCCTAGGAGCTCTTACCTGGGAGATTGAGCAGAGGGTCCGGCAAGCCCAGTCCATGGAACCCAAACCGGGGGGGGGGAGCAAGTGATCGTCTGTTTGTTCCGGCTGCCCTCCGCAGTGATGTCATCCAGTGGGGCCACTCCAGTCACTTTGTCTGCCATCCTGGGGTTTCCCGCATTATAAATCTCATTCCACGGGTGTTCTGGTGGCCCACCCTGCGGACGGACGTCCGAGATTATGTGAAAGCATGCCAGACCTGCACCCACAATAAATCTGACACCTCACCTCCTGCTGGCCTGCTTCACCGATTACCTGTTCCCAGCTGACCTTGGTCCCACATTGCCTTGGATTTTTTCACAGGACTTCTCCCTTCTCGAGGTACAGTGACCCCTCGCTACTTCGCGCTTCACCTTTCGCGCCCTCAGTGCATCGCAGATTTTTCAAAAATATTCATCAAAAATTCAAAATTGAGAAATAATGGGCGGGCGCTAGCAGAAGGCAGGGAGACTACATTAGACCATCAGGTATCAACACGGAAAGCCCGCACAACTCAAAATCCACCTCTCTGTTCGCTGTTCTCATGTTGGCTCGGCTCGGAAATCTCGCAAGCTGATTGGCCGAGACGTTTCACCCCGCAAGGTGATTGGCCGAGACGTTTCACCCACCTTCTCTCCCTGCCGAGCGCCCATGCAGAGAAGGAAGACCGCATTCATTGCTCTTTATCGCTCGTGTTGCTTAGTCTCGCCGCGTGGAACTTTTTGCTGTTCTCTTGTGCCATTTTGTGCGAAATAGTCTTCCCGTCGAGCCACTACGCCGTCTCCTGCAGCTTCTCCAGCTCTATCGGAAGCTGCCCTCAACGATCCTGCGCCTCTAGCACCTGACGATGAGGCGTCACCTGAGGAGCAGTAAAGCTCTCATTAACCTGTGCAGTAAATCATCTTCATCTTGAGTTACGTATCTTGTTATTAGAATAAAAGAGTTCTAAAAACATATTTATGTACACTTTATTTACATCTACGTATGTATGTACACTTACACACACACACACGTATCATATGAGAGAGAGAGTGAGAGAATGAACGTACGTATTATTTATGGGTGACGTCATTAGGGGTGACGCTACTTCGCGGTTTTTCACTTTTCGCGGTCGGTTCCGGAACCCATTAACCGCGATAAGTGAGGGATCACTGTAATACCATTATACTCAGCATAGTTGACCGCTTCTCCAAGGTGATCCATCTGGTACCCCTCCCCAAGCTGTCCTCCGCCTCTGAAACCGCCGACCTATTAACCACACATGCCATCTGTCTACATGGGTTTCCTTTGGACATTGTGTCTGACTGGGGCCCGCAATTTACGTCCCATGTCTGGAAATCCTTCTGCCGATCACTGGGAACTATGGTCAGCCTCACGTCTGGATATCATCCGCAAAGTAACGGGCAGGCTGAGCATACCAGTCAGTCCCTGGAGACCACCCTCAGATGTGTAGCATCTGAAAATCCTTCCCCATGGAGTACCCATCTGACCTGGGTGGAATATGCCCACAACTCAGCAGTCTCTACTGCCACTGGACTCACGCCCTTCAAGGCCTCCATGGGGTATACCCCCCCTGTTGCCCATGGTGGGAGGGAAGTTGCTGTGCATTCCGTGGGGGCTCCCGCCCGCTGCTGCCATTGGCTCTGGAGGGCCACCCGAGCCGCCCTCCTCTGCTCTACGGAGCAAAACCATCAGTATGCGGATGGGAAGCGGGTCCCAGCTCCCAAATATGTTATCGGGAAGCGCGAGTGGCTGTCGGCGGACCAGGTACCCTTGAAGACTGAGTCGAAGAAGGTATCACTTCGCTTCTTGGGCCCGTTCACCATCTCCAAAATATTCAGCGACATAACGGTCCGCCTGGAGCTCCCACGGTCACTTTGTATCCACCTGATGTTCCATGTTTCGAGAACCAAACCCCTCTCCGCCAGTCCTCTTGCCCCCCCCCCAAAAAAAAGCCGCCTCCTCCCCCTCGGATCCTTGATGGCCAGACCACCTACACTGTCCAGAGGATTCTGGACGTTTGCTGTCATGGCTGGGGCTTTCAATACTTTGTCTACTGGAAGGGCTACGGCCCTGAAGAAAGGTCATGGATCCCCAAATCCCATTTCCACGACAAAGGGATGGTCCAGGCCTTCCACAGAGCCCATCCCAACAAGCCCAGTGGACCACCATGGGGCGCTCCTTGGAGGGGGGGGGGGGCATTGCCATGTTATGTCATGTCATGCACTCTCCCTCCTTTCCGGTGAAAGATTCCCCGACTCCACAGGTAATCATTACACCTGCGTGAATGGACACACCTGCTGCCTCTGCCTTGCCAACGCATAAAAGGACAATCATGTGAATGCTTTAGTGCTGGCTCGTTGGATATACTGCCTGTAACAAGCAAGTGCCTTTTGTACTAAAATTTGAGAAAGCTGAAATTAATTCCTCTCTCTTTTTCTCCTCTCAGGTTGCTGCCATCCGTGCGGTGCGTCTCCAGGGATCGTTGTGTGCTCACCTGTCCCATCATCCTCACCTCCACTTCAGCTACCTCTCTCCACCCGGTCAGACACCACCTCCAGCTCCTCTCCTTTCCTACTCACTGCCAGCCTCATTTGCTGGTTCGTCTATTTTTGCTGGGTTCTCTGCCGGGTACTATGCTCTACTCACATATGTGGCAATTTGTTTTCTACTCTTCCCGATCTCCCTCCTCCTATTAATCAACTCTCATCTCCTCCCCACAGGCTGATTATTCCTCTGGCGAGTGACGTTTTTCCCCTAACCGTGTTAACTTTTTGGATTAATAAATTGTCTAAACTTAGCTTCTCTGTGTCGTGTGTGTCATGTATGCCCCTTGGGGCATGAGAGACAAACCCACGCGCTGAATGGTGTTTGTGCAGTTTATTTAACAGAAAAAACACAAAGTCCAAAAATAGTGCAGTACAGTGATCCCTCGCTACTTCGCGCTTCACCTTTCGCGCCCTCAGTGCATCGCGGATTTTTCAGAAATATTCATCAAAAATTCAAAATTGAGAAAAAATGGGCGGGCGCTAGCAGAAGGCAGGGAGACTACATTAGAACATCAGGTATCAACACGGAGAGCCGCTCAACTCAAAATCCACCTCTCTGACCACCGCTCCACTCCTCTCCGCCCACCTCTTCACTGCTCGGGAATCTCGCAAGCTGATTGGCCGAGACGTTTTACCTCGCAAGCTGATTGGCCGAGAAGTTTTACCCAGCTTCTCTCCCTGCAGAGCGCCCATACCCACCGAAGGAAGACCGCATTCATTGTTCTTTATCGCTAGTCTCGCAGCGTGGAACTTTTCGCTGTTCTCTTGTCCCTTTTTGTGTGAAATAGTCTTCCCGTCGAGCCACTACGCCGCCTCCTGCAGCTGCCCTCGACAATCCTGCGCTTCTAGCACCTGATGATGAGGTGTCACCTGAGGAGCAGTAAAGCTCTCATTAACCTGTGCAGTACGTAAATCATCTTCATCTTGAGTTACGTATCTTGTTATAAAAATAAAAGAGTTCTAAAAACATATTTATGTACACTTTATTTACATCTACGTATGTATGTACACTTACACACACACACACACACACGTATCATATGAGAGAGAGTGAGAGAATGAACGTATGTGTTATTTATGGGTAACGTCATTAGGGGTGACGCTACTTCGCGGTTTTTCACTTTTCGCGGTCGGTTCTGGAACCCATTAACCGTGATAAGTGAGGGATCACTGTACATACAAAAACACCAAACAAGGCAAACTTACAAACAGGAGAACTCCTGAGCTGGCTTGACTCAGGAGGACATGATCAGAGCGATGATCAAGGAGACAACCAGTCTGGGAACATGCATTCAAAGTACCCATAAAGACACAGCAAAAGGGCAGAGGTTAAATACATAAAGCAGGATGAGCTGCAGGTGTGAGGAACAAGAGCGGGCTGGTGACCTGATTACAGAACTCATGCAGCTGAGGTCACTAGGAGAGCAGGCAGTGAGTAATTAACCAGATGGGAATGTCTGTGAGAGGAGGAATAATGACCCTGCCACAGGAAAAGGCCAAACACTCAAAAACTACATAAACAGACCACATAATAACAACATTGGAGCATAAATAATAAATAGAACAATAAATCATAAGAAATCAAAACACAGAAATACACCACAAGGCCAGGAAAACATACATAAAATATTCATAAATAAATTGAAAGACTGAACCCGGTAAAACCTATGCTCAGCCCTGTGACAAAGCCCCCCTTTAAGGGGTGGACCCCAGACACCACAAGGTAACACCAAAAGGAGCTCCTTCCCCCAAAAAAAGGTACAGCAAAAAACAAACCAGGGTGGGAGGTGGGGGAAACAGGTATGGAGGGAGCAAAACTACAGGGCCCGCTTAAGACCCACACCTTGCTATATCAGGCCTCTGGGCCCCCCTAGATCAAAGAACCAGGCAATTCATGTGTCCGACCGAAGTCCCAACCCATCCACATGGCAAGGTGGCATGAGTCGGGTGACCTCCCAGAGAATATTGGCCACCCAACCCAGCGGCTTCATTTATCGGGCTGCCAGCCTGAGTTGTCTAACCACCTGGACTGCAGGGGTGACCCAGGAGGTGGCCTCCCCATGGGAGGACCCACAGTGATGTCATAAGGTGGAAGATAGAAGACCCCAACGGCGTCCGGCAGAGGAGAAGGAGAGATGATGCCTTCTGGTGGAGGAGAAGGAAAGACAACGCCCTCGGTGGTCTTGGGCAGGAGAACCATAGCACCCACGGTGGCTCCGAGCTAGAGCTTAGCACCACTCATGGTGGTTCCGGGCTGGAGCTTAGCACCACCCACAGTGGCTCCAGGCTGGAGCTTAGCAGCACCCGCAGTGGCTCCAGGCTGGAGCTTTGCAGCATCCACGATGGCTCCGGGCTGGAACTTTGCAGCACCCGTGGTGGCTCCGGGCTGGAGCTTTGCAGCACCCGTGGTGGCTCTGGGCTGGAGCACTGCAGCACCCTCGGTGGACCCGGGCTAGAGCACTGCAGCACCCTCGGTGGACCCGGGCTAAAGCACTGCAGTACCCTTGGTGGACCCGGGCTGGGCCAACGCTTCACCTACAGTGAGCCAGCCGACCCGTGAGAGCACCAGACCAAGGAGATGGTCAATCAGTTGAATGCCGGGCAAGGGCGAAGGAGGAAGGCCCTTGACGACCTTGGACTGGGGCGCTGCAACTTCCATGGTGACCTCCACCCCGGGGGAAGCTGGACCTCTGATGACCTCGGGCAGCAAACCTGGACTCACGGAGACATCTGGTGGTTCAGGAACAACTCCGGTGACCCTGGAAGGAAGCTCAGACAGAACACATAGAGAAGCAGAGTTAGGGTCACCGGCAGTGGCGGAACCTGACGAGTCGAGCTCAGGTGCAGCGGGTGGCTGCACCCGGCTCTCCTCACCAAGAGCCAGGCAAGATTGCTCTAGAACAGATAACACAAAAAACAAAAGAGCACTTGACTGAGCTCGAGTTCCACCACCGTCCAGCACTCCATTGATCCGGGTGATGATGTTACTCCGGGCTCAGTCATCAGGAGGTTTAGCTGGGTCGCTGACTCTGCTGCGGAGGCCTACACAGCAGGCATGATGGTAGCAGCAGTCTTCATCACCCCAGCGGCCGTAACCCACGCTGGTGGCTCCTCCGACGTGGAAGCTGGGGGTCGGCTCCGTGTTGGCTTTGGAGTCGGACCCTCCAGGCCCACAGGCTCCTTCATCGTCCGGCGGCTCAGTTCTGGGACCAGTGGACACTCAGGAATAGATGGGGGAGACACGGAGAGGATAGGCGAGGAATTATTTGCTGAAACAGGTGGTGAGAGCTCAGGGGACTGCAAACCCTGTGCCTCATCACCAGGAATCAGGCAAGGCATATCATCACCAATTGAAGCAGAAAGAAATGACACTTGCCTGTCATCCTGGTGTACAATGTTCTCTGCTGCAGCAGGAGACGAACAGTCATCCCACTCCATGTCAGTGGTGAGCCTGGATCCCTCTGAGGATCCTGGAGGACCCACCCCTTTAATCATGGAGGTGGACGGAGCCGGGGAGGACGCATTGACCCTCGCCGCAGCTGGAGAAGTCGCAGGGAGGAAGTGAGAGACAGCAGCTGCGCAGTGGGGAGAAGCTGGGGAATCAGCTGGAGAAGAGGAATGCAACCCCTTTACGTCGATTGTCGCGAATTCGCATCAATCCGCTTCTGCTCCAAATGCAACCAAAATACCGTCCGTATTCCTCCACTACCGGTTGATGCACTTCCAGCACATACCTAGGAACCTTTTGCAAGCATTAGTTTCTCGTAGGAACGGTCAGAGACAGAGCACCATCCATTTCCTGATTGCTATGCTCACCTCGTGCCACGTCTGCATTTTCAGAAGACAATCATGGAAAAATTGTCCAATCTCAGGTAAGTTGTACTAAGATAAAAATATGTACAGGCTTATTGTGTACTTTTATCACTACCACGAAGGAGTGGAGTACCTATGATGAATATTTTTGAAGATATCAGACTATTTTGGTGTGATGCTAATTCGCTACATTCAGCCACAATGGATAACCTCCGTCGGCCACAACGGCCGCAAATAAGGTGCCGTATTTAGATGGTGTTCAACACTCACACACATTTTCTTTAGAAACTGCCATTCTAAAACTCTACACCAATGAGCTACACGATGTGCAAATGGTTCCTTTCAAAGACAGATCAACCCTGAAGCAGTATATCCCCAAAAAGCCATACAGATGGGGATACAAAATTATTGTGCTTTGCAACACAAAAGGTCTGGTGCATTCATTTGATATATACACAGGGAAAATTGATCCTGCACCAGGCCAACCAGACATTGGAGCCAGTGGAAACATTGTGCTAAAGCTTGCACAAGTTATCTATAGTAATGTCAACCACCTGCTGTACTTCGACAACTGGTTTTCCTCCTTTAATTTATTTGTTGCTCTTGCAAACAAGGGGATACCAGCCCTTGGGACCTTGCAGCAAAATCGTCTGCATGGGTGCAGTTTCAGTGCAGACTCAGAGATGAAGAAGAAGGGAAGAGGGACATTTGAAGAGCAGCAGGCCGTGGTGGATAACGTGGACATTAGAGCAGTCAAGTGGTTTGACAACAGAGGTGTGATTGTTGCCAGCACTTTTGCCAGCGCCCAGCCCGTTTCCATAATACAAAGATGGGACAGAAAACTGAAAAGGAACGTGTCTGTGGAATGCCCAAGCATCATCAGCCTTTATAACAAGTTCATGGGTGGCGTTGATGCTCTTGATGCACTGATCGCCTACTACCGCATCCACATCAGGTCCAAAAAATACTACCACCGTTTTTTTTTTTCCACTTTGTGGATATGGTAATAGTGAACAACTGGTTGTTGTATCGGCATGATTGTGAGTCACTAGGTGTACTCAGAAAGAAGCAGAAGGATTTGCTGGAATTCAGATCGTCCATCGCACAGGCCCTCTGCATGGAAGGGAAGGACGTGACGGAGAAGAAAAGGGGGCGGCCTTCATCTGACATTGAACGGCAGTTTGAAGAAACATCGAGGTCCAGCCAAGGCCATTCCTGCACAGGAAGTCCGCACAGATGCTGTGGGACACTGGCCAGAGGTGGAAAATGGGCGGCAATGCTGCAAACTTCCACAATGCAAGGGCCAGACTGTGTACAAATGTGCAAAGTGCAACATTCGCCACCGAAATAAACCACTGCGCCACCGGCTGCACGGTGGCGCAGTGGTTTAGCACTGTGGCAGCACAGTTTTACCCTCGGCCGGGGGACCGCGGGGATCATGAGATTGTGGGTTCGATCCCAGCCCCCGAGCAACAGTGAGCTGTGTGGAGTTTGTATGTTCTCCCTGTGCTGCGCGGGTTTACTCCGGGATTTCTCCGGTTTCCTCCCGCACACCAAAAACATGTAGGTTTAGGGCGCTCGCGCACGCAGCGACCAGCAGCCGGTGGCTTGTCACCAGACTGCAAACCAAGTCTACCTACGGGTACAAATAAGTAACAAAAAAAAAAAAAAAATTCATCTGTGCCTCAACAAAAACCACAACTGCTTTCGGGAATTCCACAAATAAACTGAAGCAATGCACACTCTTCGCATTGAAAGGACAGTCAAACTGAGTGGGAGGAAAGAAGTGTTTCCAGCAGGTTTTTGTTCTTGTTCATTGCTTGTGTTTTGTGTTTATAATGTGTTTTTTTATAGTTCATTGTAGTGGTTTATGATAGTTTGGCAGTCATGAGAGTTGAAAATACTGAAAATAACTTTGTTGCATAAATAAGACTCTTCATACTTGAGATGGGAACAGGTGCTTTTTTTACCATTTTTTTTTTACCATAGATGTCTGTTGTTGCTAATTTGCATCATACCTAAAATTATATCTATTTTATGTGCTATAGTCAAATTAACTTTCCCAACTTAATTTAGCATCTACTTGAAAGCAAAAACACAAGTGAAATTTGTTTTTCATAATTGGAAATAAATTCAGGCGTCAAGGGGTTGGCACACGGCTGTAGGAGTCTTCTGCCCCGGCGAAGGAGAGGCCACTGGCAAGGAGGGAATGGTGTCCCTTTGGCAGTCCTGGGCTGGACGATGTCGTGTCTGAGGAGCTGAAGCTGGCTTGGTTGGAGCAGGAACGGGCGTCAAGGACTGGTGAGGAGCGGAAACAGCCAAGGCCCGGGAGCGCTCTCCCTTCGGTGCAAGTCCAGGCTTCTTCGAGGGCTTCCTCACCCTTCCACCGTTCTCGCATCTCAGTGCTGCCACCAGGGAAACCCTCTCAACTCCCTCAGCGTGCTCCGAGAGTTGAGGCCATTGGCAAGCTGCTGCCTCCGCCAGGTCCAAATACCGTAATGCGTCCTCCGGAGTGGAATATGTGCATGCCGTAGAAATTAGCCTGTTAATTTCCATTAGGGCTCGGCAGCACTCCCAACCAAGACACATAGGATTGCTCTGTCCTACTGTATCCACAACGAGCTTCCAGAGAAACAGGTGGGTGAAAAACACAAAAAGATGAAAAAACACACAAACACCATAGCTGGGTTTTTAACTGGTGGTTAGTTTCTGTCATGTATGCCCCTGGAGACATGAGAGACAAACCCCCATGCTGAATGGTGTTTGTGCAGTTTATTTAACAGAAAAAAACCCACAAAGTTCAAAAATAGTGCAGTACGCACAAAAACACCAAACAAGGCAAACTTACAAACAGGAGAACTCCTGAGCCGGCTTGACTCAGGAGGAGAGGATTAAGTAGACAACCAGTCTTGGAACATGCATTCAAACTAACCGCAAAGACACAGCAAAAGGGCAGAGCTTAAATACATGAAGCAGGATAAGCTGTAGGTGTGAGGAACAAGAGCGGGCTGGTGACCTGATTACAGAACTCATGCAGCTGAGGTCACTAGGAGAGCAGGCAGTGAGTAATTAACCAGATGGGGATGTCTGAGAGAGGAGGAATAATGACCCTGCCACAGGAAAAGGTCAAACACTCAAAAACTACATAAACAGACCACATAACAACAACACTAGAGCATAAATAATAAATAGAACAATAAATCATAAGAAATCAAAACCAGAAAGACACCACAAGGCCAGGAAAACATACAGAAAATATTCATAAATAAATTGAAAGACTGAGCCCGGTAAAACCCATGCTCAGTCCTGTGACAGTGTGTTTTCTATGGTGTGGCACCCTGCACGTGAGCTGACCATTGTTTCATTATGACAGTTTATTGTGAAGGGTAAAAAAAAATCCAAACCTACATGGCCCAGTGTGAAAAAGTGACCCCCCCCCCCGTTAAAACATAAATTAACTGGTTTATCACATCTTTGGAAAGCTGAGTTCAATTTCTCTAGCTACACCCAGGCCTGATTACTGCCACACCTGTTTTCAATCAAGAAATCACTTAAATAACACCTTCCTGACAAAGTGACGTATACCAAAAGAGCATCAAAAGCTAGACATCATGCTGCGATCCAAAGAAATTCAGGGACAAATGAGAAACAAAATAATTGAGATCTATCAGTCTGGAAAAGGTTATAAAGCCATTTCTAAAGCTTTGGGACTCCAGCGAACCACAGTGAGAGCCATTATCCACAAATGGCGAAAATATGGAACAGTGGTGAACCTTCCCAGGAGTGGCTGTCTGACCAAAATTACCCCAAGAGCACAGCGATCACTCATCAAAGAGGTCACAAAAGACCCCACAACAACATCCAAGGAACTGCAGGCCTCACTTGCCTCAGTTAAGGTCAGTGTTCATGACTCCATCATAAGAAAGAGACTGGGCAAAAATGGCCTGCATGGCAGAGTTCCAAGATGAAAACCACTGCTGAGCAACAAGAATATAAAGGCTCATCTCAGTTTTGCCAGAAAACATCTTGATGATCCCCAAGACTTTTGGGAAAATACTCTGTGGACTGACTAGACAAAAGCTGAACTTTTTGGAAGTGTGTGTCCCATTACATTTGGCGTAAAAGTAACACATCATTTCAGAAAAGGAACATCATACCAACAGTTAAATATGGTGATGGTAGTGTGATGGTCTGGAGTTGTTTTTCTGCTTCAGGACCTGGAAGACTTGCTGTGGTAAATGGAACCATGAATTCTGCTGTCTAACAAAAAATCCTGAAGGAGAATGTCCGGCCATCTGTTTGTGACCTCAAGCTGAAGCCCACTTGGGTTCTGCAGCAGGACAATGATCCAGAACACACCAGCAAGTCCGCCTCTGTGTGGTCTTGTCACTCAGTATTTTCCCTTTTTCTTTGTATTTCTACTTCTGTTATTTGTATCTCTGGTGCTTTTACTGTGACAGTGCAGTGGCCGGACTTCCAGCTGTCAAGCCAGACTGCGCCCTGTCACAGCTGACTATGATTAAGTGATTACGTTTTCTCCTCACCTGTTTGGCCCTTTGCCCTCAGTGTTGTTATTGAAGGTGGCAGTTGAGGCTCACTCCTCGCTGCAACCTCACCTTATGCAGGTTGGGGTCCCCACGCCCGTCTCCAGTTCTTGATTTACAGTGTAAGGTTTCACCCTGGTTGTGTTATATGCAAGTGACTCTGTGATCCTTCATGTGCTTAGTTTATTTCACTCCTCTGGGTCGCATGTATAGTTTGTGTTCTGCCCCTCGTGGCTTGTTCTTTTGTTTTCTTTTGTTATAAGTCAACAAACTCACTGTTGGCATTGTTGCCTCATTCCTGCCCTGAAAAGGACATTTATGACAGTAGGTCGCAGCCAGCGAGGTGCCAGCCTCAGTGAGTTTGTTTTTTTGGCTTAGTTTTTCCTTTTTCCGGGTGCCAACTTTGTTTGGGAGTTATGGCATCTTCTACCAGGTGGTATCCCATGAGCCTGGGGTTTGAGTTCTGCCAGGCTCTAATGGAAATAGATGACCTCCTGGCCAATGCTTGTATGTTGGCCACTCCCAAGAATGCACGTTGGTACTTGGACCTCGCAGAAGCAGCTGTGAAGCACCATCCTCACCTTGCCAAGCATGCTGAGGGCAGGGAGAGGATATTGGCATTGCAGCAGAAGAGCCGGGAGCTGGCAAAGAAGCCTGCCAGGAGGCCTAAATTGAAGCTGACGGCAAAGAATCCCCATTCCTCAGCCTATCATCAGGCTCCTGTTAAGGCTCCAGCTCCGGTGTTGCCGTCACCAGAAAGCCGTCTCCCTGAGCACCATAGGAGGAGGGCAGCCAGGTCTCCCAGCATCAAGGAACAGTGGGACACTGAACTCATTTGGGGCCATCTGGCTGAAGCCCGTTCCTCCTACTACCCGGGCCAGGTTCTTAAGAGTGTGGTGGCAGCAGTGAGGGTCGTGGAGGCACATCCCGGTTTGAGCAACTTCCCCGAGTTCGCCGGGCTGCTGTCCGCCGTCTCCGCCCAGCAGCGAAGTTTTCCCCAATTGGACGTAACTTCCTCCCCAGCTCGAAGACGCCGCCACCCGGCATCAAACCTTTTTCCTCACAGTGACTCGTCTGCTCCTAAGCTAAAGAATTACCGGGTCAACACGCTGCGGGGCTCCGGTCCAGATCCAGCTTTGGGCCCTCAGAAAGAATCTTCCACGTCAATGGGTCTCTGGCCACCACACCGAGTGAGCCATTGGTGTGGGTTTCAGCTCCAGGGGGTCCTCGGACTGTTGAGACCATCATGCCAGCTGCAGAGGCCACTGCAGCAGAGTGGAAACCTGAGATCGACCTCCTGATCACCGAGCCTGGATCGTCGGAGTCCTGGACAGTGGTGGAGCTTGAGATCAGGCAAGTGTTCTATTTTGTCTTTCTATTTTCCAAATTAAAGCACTCTTGCCTGTCTCTTGGGGAGAAGAGATGGGTGCAGCCGGCCGCTGCATCCGAGCTCGTCTCGCCGGGCTCCGCCACTGCCGGTGACCCTGATCCCGTGTTTTCCTCTGTCTCTGAGCCTTCTTCCAGAGTCACCGGAGATGATCCAGCTCCACCCGATGTTTCCATGGGTCCAGGTTGGTCTGGTGAGGTCATCCCAAGTGCAGCACTTGCTCAGTCGGAGTCCACCGAGGGTGCAGCGTTGTCCCTGCTGGGGTCCACCATGGGGATTTTAGGGCTCCTGTCAGAGGTCGTACTGGGAGCTGCAGATCCTGCACTGCCCAACACCATTGTGGTCCCTCCCTCCACCCCACTGCTGGACACTGTGCTGGTTCCCCTTTCTCCCTTCTTTCTCCCCCATTTTCTACCACTGTACACCGCTGGGGTCCCTCTCATCCAGTCTGGCTTCCTTCCGTTGAGCCTCCCGGTGGTGAGGCCGCCTCCAAGCTCACTCCTCCGGTCCTGGTGGTCTAAGGATGCTGACTGACCGCCTGAAGGACTGTTTTGCCGGTTCTGGGACTTCGGTCGGCCGCCTGAACCTTTTTCTTTATTTGGAGTATGGATGCCGGTAGGCCACCAGAACTGACTTTTTGCCTTACCTGCTGGTATTCCCCATACGAGTTTATTCGTTGTTTTCTTTCATATATTATTAAAAAAAAAAATTCTTGCATCGATGTCTCTGACTTTAAAGTGTGTGTGTGTGTGTGTGTGTGTATATATATATATACTGTATATATATATATATACAGTGGGGCAAAAAAGTATTTAGTCAGCCACCAATTGTGCAAGTTCTCTCACTTAAAAGATGAGAGAGGTCTCCAATTTTCATCATAGGTATACCTCAACTATGAGAGACAAAATGAGAAAAAAAAAATCCAGAAAATCACATTGAAGGATTTTTAATGAATTAATTGGTAAATTCCTTGGTAAAATAAGTATTTGGTCACCTACAAACAAGCAAGATTTCTGGCTCTCACAGACCTGTAACTTCTTCTTTAAGAGGCTCCTCTGTCCTCCGCTCGTTACCTGTATTAATGGCACCTGTTTGAACTCATTATCAGTATAAAACACACCTGTCCACAACCTCAAACAGTCAGACTCCAAACTCCACTATGGCCAAGACCAAAGAGCTGTCAAAGGACACCAGAAACAAAATTGTAGACCTGCACCAGGCTGGGAAGACTGAATCTGCAATAGGTAAGCAGCTTGGTGTGAAGAAATCAACTGTGGGAGCAATTATTAGAAAATGGAAGACATACAAGACCACTGATAATCTCCGTCGATCTGGGGCTCCACGCAAGATCTCACCCCGTGGGGTCAAAATGATCACGAGAATGGTGAGCAAAAATCCCAGAACCACATGGGGGGACCTAGTGAATGACCTGCAGAGAGCTGGGACCAAAGTAACAAAGGCTACATCAGAAACACACTACGCCGCCAGGGACTCAAATCCTGCAGTGCCAGACGTGTCCCCCTGCTTAAGCCAATACATGTCCAGGCCCATCTGAAGTTTGCTAGAGAGCATTTGGATGATCCAGAAGAGGATTGGGAGAATGTCATACGGTCAGATAACTTTTTGGTAAAAACTCAAGTTGTCATGTTTGGAGGAGAAAGAACACCATACCTACTGTGAAGCATGGGGGTGGAAACATCATACTTTGGGGCTGTTTTTCTGCAAAGGGACCAGGACGACTGATCCGTGTAAAGGAAAGAATGAATGGGGCCATGTATCGTGAGATTTTGAGTGAAAACCTCCTTCCACCAGCAAGGGCATTGAAGATGAAACGTGGCTGGGTCTTTCAGCATGACAATGATCCCAAACACACCGCCCGGGCAATGAAGGAGTGGCTTCGTAAGAAGCATTTCAAGGTCCTGGAGTGGCCTAGCCAGTCTCCAGATCTCAACCCCATAGAAAATCTTTGGAGGGAGTTGAAAGTCTGTGTTGCCCAGCGACAGCCCCAAAACATCACTGCTCTAGAGGAGATCTGCATGGAGGAATGGGCCAAAATACCAGCAACAGTGTGTGAAAACCTTGTGAAAACTTACAGAAAACATTTGACCTCTGTCATTGCCAACAAAGGGTATATAACAAAGTATTGAGATGAACTTTTGTTATTGACCAAATACTTATTTTACCAAGGAATTTACCAATTAATTCATTAAAAATCCTTCAATGTGATTTTCTGGATTTTTTTTTCTTATTTTGTCTCTCATAGTTGAGGTATACCTATGATGAAAATTGGAGACCTCTCTCATCTTTTAAGTGGGAGAACTTGCACAATTGGTGGCTGACTAAATACTTTTTTACCCCACTGTATATATAAGATAAGATGAGCCTTTATTAGTCCCACAATGGGGAAATTCCAGGATTGCAACAGCACAGGTATAGCAACACTCAAAGCGATAATTAAGAAGATACGGAAAATAAAAATAAGAGCAGTGAATATACATACGTACACATAAATATATATACAGAGTGCGGAGCATTGTAGCAAGATGGAATAAACAGCATAACCGTCTACTTGGTTATCCTACATAGTATGAATATGTACCCATACATATTGTCACCCTCCATAGCGACTGATATTGTCCTAGTTGTATACTGGAGGGGACCATTTGTGTAAGTCTGTTGTGTCTTTTGCATTCAATACTATTAGGTCATCACGTTTTTTTGCTATCTCTGCGAGCAGCCCTGCTTAGGTTATACAGTCTGACAGCCGTAGGTAGGAAGGACCTGCGAAACCTCTCGGTTGCGCACCTAGGATGATGTAGTCTACTGCTAAATGAGCTCCTCAGTGCGTTCAGTATGTCCCGCATAGGGTGGGACTCGGACTCCAGCAGAGATGACAGTTTAGCCACCATCCTTCTCTCTCCCATTTCCTCCATTGGGTCAAGGCGTTGCCCCAGGACAGATCTAGCTTTCTTGATCAGTTTGTTCAGTTTCTTCCTATCGGCTGCTGTAATGCTGTTGCCCCAGCAGACCACTCCAAAAGTGATGGCTGATGCCACCACCGTGTTGTAGAATGTCTTTAGCAGTGCCCCTTGAACACCAAAAGACCTGAGCCTCCTCAGTAGGAACAGCCTGCGCTGTCCCTTCTTGTAGAGTGCGTCGGTATTGTGTGACCAGTCTAGTTTATTGTTCAGATGAACACCAAGGTATTTGTAAGATGTCACCATCTCAATGTCCGTTCCCTGTATATTTACTGGTGCTGTGAGGGGTTGTCCTTGCCTGCGGTAGTCCACCACCAGCTCCTTAGTTTTCCTCGCGTTGATCTGGAGACAGTTCCGATGGCACCAGTCCACGAAGTCCTGGATCAGTCCTCTGTACTCAGCTTCATCTCCGTTGGAGATGAGGCCGACGATCGCAGAGTCGTCAGAGAACTTCTATAGATGGCAGTGTGTTGTGTTGTGTGAGAAGTCCGCAGTATAAAGGGTGAACAGGAAGGGAGCCAAAACTGTTCCCAGGGGGGCCCCCATGCTACCGATGATCGTGTCGGACACACAATCTCGGGTTCTCACAAACTGTGGCCGGTTAATGAGGTAGTGCAGGATCCATGATGACAGGTGCTGGTCCACCCCTGTGCACAGCAGCTTGTCCTTCAGGATCATCGGATGGATGGTGTTGAAAGCACTGGAGAAGTCAAAGAACATGATCCTCACCACATTCCCGGCCTTCTCCAGGTGGGACAGAGAATGGTGAAGGAGGAAGATCACTGCATCCTCCACCCCAATGCCATGCTGGTAGGCGAACTGGAGTGGATCCATCGCTGGTTCCACCAGGGGGCGGAGATGAGCAAGGAGCAGTCTCTCCAGGGTCTTCATCATGTGAGACATCAGGGCCACTGGTCTGTAGCTTTTCAGATCTTTGGGGTGGGAAGTCTTTGGTACAGGTACCACACAAGATGTCTTCCACAACTGTGGTACCCTCCCCAGCTTCAGGCTCAGGTTGAAGATGTGCTCCACAATCCCACACAGCTGGTCTGCACAGGACTTGAGGAGCTTCGCGCTGATGCCGTCCGGTCCCGACGCCTTCCTCGCCTTGATCTTCCTCAGCTCC
This sequence comes from Pholidichthys leucotaenia, assembly GCA_020510985.1. NCBI lineage: Eukaryota > Metazoa > Chordata > Actinopteri > Cichliformes > Pholidichthyidae > Pholidichthys > Pholidichthys leucotaenia. The sequence goes on along the minus strand of CM035847.1, from coordinate 43,281,811 downwards.
GTCCTCACCTGGGTCTTAGTGAGGGTAAGGCTGGGGGGCTGTGTGCTAGGAGTGGGGGGTGTTGGTGGAGTGGGGTGTGGACAGCAGGTTTCGATGACTTTAGAGGCAGCAGTGGTTGTTGTGCAGTCGAGGGGGAGGGCGGTTGGTCATACCTATTAAAAAAAACAGGTTCAGATTGTTCGCCAACTCCCTGCCTCTTGTAGCCTGGGGGAGGTATTCTGGAGCCCAGAGATGGTTTTAAGGTTTCTCCAGACCCTGCCGATGTCGCTCTGTTGCAGCTTGTCCTCCATCTTCTTCCTGAAGCTGTCCTTACTTCTCTGATCTTCCTCCTCAGCTCCCTCTGTGCGGGAATATAAAAAATATAATATATACTGTATTTTTTTTTTTTTTTGATTTTGCTTTGTAGCAGTGTACCTGTGTTTTGTTTTTTGTTTCTTTCTTTCTTTTTGGAATCCTCAGACTGTGATTAATTTACACTTTGACATTTCTGTAAAAAAAAAGTCTCACTTTGTATTTGTAGTTTGGTATTTTGCCCTTCTTCATTTGAACTTGTAAGGTAGTGGCCATGCTATTTTTGTGTCAGAGCCTTTGATGCTTTTCATTTGATCTTTGAGAGTTTTTCTATTTTCTTGTATCCTGCTGTTAGGCATTTTTGTGTATATTTTCATTCTAGTTTCTCTCCCTCCGAGCCTGGATTCCCTCTCCACCCACCCGAGGTTGGTTTTGATAGTTTTTCTGCTTTGGGGAGGGTCCCTTTTCTTTCCTGGATGTCACAGTGGGACGCCTGGAATGTCCCTTAAACGGGGGGCACTGTGGTGATCCAAGCGCAGAGCAGATCCGCGCTCGAGTCACTCAGTATTTTCCCTTTTTTTCTTTTGTATTTCTAGTTCTGTTATTTGTATCTCTGGCGCTTTTACTGTGACAGGGCCTCTGCCGGACTTCCGGCTGTCAAACTGGCCTGCGCCCAGTCACAGCTGACTATGATTAAGAGATTACGTTTTCTCCTCACCTGTTTGGCCCTTAGCCCTCAGTGTTATTATTGAAGGTGGCAGTTGAGGCTCACTCCTCACTGCGACCTCGCCTTATGCAGGCTGGAGTCCCCACGCCCGGCTCCAGTTCTTGATTTACAGTGTAAGGTTTCGCCCTGGCTGTGTTATATGTAAGTGACTCTGTGATCCTTCAATTCAATTCAATTCAACTTTATTTATATAGCGCCATTTCACAACAACAGTCATCTCATAGCACTATCAACTGTAGGGGGGACCCCCACAGTTGCAGAAAGACCCCAGCAATCAGGCGATCCCCTGTGAGCAAGCACTTGGCGACGGTGGAGAGGAAAAACTCCCTTTTAACAGGAAGAAACCTCCAGCAGAACCAGGCTCAGGGAGGGGCAGTCATCTGCTGCGACTGGCTGGGGGGTGAGGGGATAGAGAAGAAGAAAAGAACAGACATGTAGAGAGCAAACAGCACGATGGGGACTCAATCTATGGGAGAGAACAAACAAATGTTAATGACCAGCAAAAAAAAAATATTTCATAGAGAGTGAGGAAAGGAGTGAGGCCCAGTGCATTACTGGAGGTCCCCCGGCTGACTAAACCTATTAGCAGCATAACTAAGGGAGGGTTCAGAAACACATGATCCCTCCCTAATTGTAGGCTAGATCAAAAAGGTAGGTTTTAGCCCTATTCTTAAAAACAGAGATCGAGTCTGACTCCCGAATCCAGATTGGCAGCTGATTCCACAGGAGAGGAGCTTGATAACTGAAGGCTCTGCCTCCCATTGTACTTTTGGAGATTCTAGGTATTACAAGTAATCCTGCATTTTGAGAGCGTAGTGCTCTGTTAGGATAATACGGTAGTATCAGATCTTTTAAATAAAAAGGAGCCTGATTGTTTAGAGCTTTGTAAGTGAGAAGAAGGATTTTAAACTTAATTCTAAACTCTATGGGAAGCCAATGAAGGGAGGCCAGAACCGGAGAGATATGATCTCTCTTTCTAGTACCTGTTAAAACTCTTGCTGCAGCATTTTGGATCAGCTGAAGACTTTTTAAAGATGTTTTAGGACAGCCTGATAATAAAGAATTACAATAATCTAATCTCGAGCTAACAAAAGCGTGGAACAGCTTCTCAGCATCACTCTGAGACAAGATGCTCCTAATCTTGGCAATATTACGCAAATGATAGAAGGCAGTCTTAGAAACAAATTTAATATGTGAATTGAAGGACAAATCCTGATCAAAAATAATTCCAAGGTTCCTCACAGAGCTATTAAGAGAAAGAGTAACTGCGTCCAAACTGAAAGTTTGATTTGGAAAGGAATTTCTAAGGTTTTTTGGACCAACAAGAATGACTTCAGTCTTATCTGAATTTAATAGCAGGAAATTACAAGTCATCCAAGCTTTGATTTCCTTAAGACAGGCTTCTAACTTGGCTAATTGATTAGTATCATCTGGCTTCATTGACAGGTATAATTGTGTGTCATCTGCATAACAATGAAAATGTATACAGTGCTTTCTAATAATGTTGCCTAACGGAAGCATATATAAACTAAAAAGAGTAGGGCCTAGCACAGATCCCTGTGGAACTCCATGACTAAGCTTTGAGCTGAAAGAAAACTCATCATTTACATGAACAAACTGGAACCTATCAGATAAATAAGATCTAAACCACTGCAACGAAGTTCCATTAAGTCCAACATAGTGTTCTAATCTATCAAGTAGAATATTATGATCAATAGTATCAAAAGCTGCACTAAGATCTAAAAGGACAAGTACAGAAACTAGTCCATTATCAGATGCAATGAGGAGGTCATTAGTGACCTTCGCTAAGGCTGTTTCAGTACTATGATGGATTCTAAACCCAGATTGAAACTCTTCAAGTAAACCATTTCCCTGCAGGTGGTCAAATAATTGCGTAGCAACAACTCTTTCTAAGATTTTTGAAATGAAAGGGAGATTAGAGATTGGTCTATAGTTAGCTAAAGCTCCTGGATCTAGCGTTGGCTTTTTGAGTAAGGGTTTAATTACAGCCGTTTTAAAAGCCTGCGGTACATGGCCTAAAGTTAATGAAGAATTGATTATATGAAGAATAAAGCTACCAATAAGTGGGAAGACTTCTTTAAATAACCTGGTAGGAATAGGATCTAAAAGACAAGTTGAAGGTTTGGATGAGGAAACTACTTTGTCTAACTCACAAAGGTCGATTGGAGTAAACTCATCAAGACAGACATCAATAGAAGGAGTTGTAGTAGTTACAGTATTTAAGTTAACTGTGGGAAGAATCTGATTGATTTTATCTCTGATGGATGAAATTTTATTATTGAAAAAGTTCATAAAGTCCTGACTAGTAAGCTCTAAGGGGATGCTAGGATTGACAGAGTCCTGACTCTTTGTCAACCTGGCTACAGTACTGAAAAGAAACCTGGGATTATTCTTGTTCTCTTCTATTAATGCAGAGTAATAACTCGTTCTAGCTTTTCTAAGAGATTTTTTATAAATTAAAAGATGATTTCTCCAAGCTAAATAGATTTCATCTAAATTAGTAGAGCACCATTTTCTTTCTAATTGACGAGTCTTCTGTTTTAAGCTACGAGTTTCTGTGTTGAACCAAGGAGTTAAAAATCTCTGATTAGACTTTTTCTTTTTTAAGGGGGCCACCAAGTCTAGAGCCTGATGCAGAGAAGCTGAAACACTATCCACCATGTTATCAATTACAGAAGGAGCAAGCTGTCTATAGCTTATTTCCGTTGTGTTGACACATGGCATAGAGGAAACAATCTGCATAAATTTGGAAACAGCATCATCTGAGAGGCATCTACTGTGATAATATTTTTCTTTAGGAGCCAAATAGTCAGAAATAGTAAAATCAAAGGTTAACAGACAATGGTCTGACAGTACAGGGTTATGAGGAGACACTACAAGATTTTCTATTTCTATGCCATATGTCAGAACAAGGTCCAATGTATGGTGGAGGTAATGAGTAGAATTTCCTACTTTCTGAGAAAACCCAATCGAGTCTAATATTGAATTAAAAGCCACATTAAGGCAGTCACTATCTACATCCACATGTATATTAAAGTCCCCTACTATAATTATTCTATCAGATTTCAACACTAAATCAGCTAAGAAATCAGCAAATTCGGATAAAAATTCTGAATAGGTTGATGGGGGACGATAAACAATGGCAAATAAAATTGGGTTTAACCTGAAATTGCTAAAGTGCCCAATACTGAGGACCAGGCCCTCAAAGGAATTATAACATGTTTTTTGCTTTACATTAACTAGTAATTTGGAATGGTAAATTGTTGCTACTCCTCCTCCACGACCAGAACTTCTGGGATTTTGACAGTTTAAATAACCAGAGGGAGTTGATTCATTTAAACCAACATAATCCTCTTGTCCTAACCAAGTCTCTGTAAGGGAAATTAAATCAATCTGATGATCAATTAACAGATCATGGACTAACAGAGACTTGGGAGTTAGAGACCTAATATTTAACAAACCACATTTAATTTTTAAATTATGAGGAGGAACAGAGGCCAAATCATTCAATTTAGAGGCTTTATGTTTAATTTGAGTTTTACCAATATTTTGCTTAATCACTTTGGGATGCTTATACATTATATTTTTATTCACTTTGGAGGGAGCAGACAACGATTCTCTGATGGGGAAGACAGGGGCTAAGTTGAGGGGTGGCGGATGAAGAGGAGCTGCAGAGAGGCGTGTAAGACTGCGACTCTGTTTCCTGGTCCCAACTCTGAGTAGTCATGGTTTTGGAAATTTGGATAAAAAAGATGCCAGATTGTTAGATAAATGAGAAGCACCATCCAAAGTGGGATGAATGCTGTCTCGTCTCATAAGACCAGGTTTTCCCCAAAAAGAGCTCCAATTGTCAATGTAGCCCACGTCATTTTTAGGACACCACACAGACAGCCAGCGGTTCAAGGATGACGAGCGACTAAACATGTCATCACTGGTCAGATTGGGGAGGGGCCCAGAGAATACTACAGTGGCAGACATCGTTTTTGCAAACTCACACACCGATTCTATATTAAGTTTCGTGACTTCCGACTGCCGGAGACGGATGTCATTAATGCCGGCGTGAATAACAATTGTGGAATATTTACAGTTACTTTTAGCCAGCATTTTCCAAATTTGACTCGATGTCGCCTGCTCTGGCCCCAGGAATACATTGGACTATGACCGCTGGAGTCTCTAGGTTCACGTTTCTGACTACAGAGTCGCCAATGATCAGAGTTTTTTCCTCAGCGGGTGTGTCGCTGAGCGGGGAAAAACGATTAGAAACGTGAACAGGTTGGTGGTGTACCGGGGCTTTGCGACTAGGCTTCCTTCTCACCGTCACCCACCCAGTCTCCTCGCTGCTGAGGAGAGCCGGGGAACCACTGATTGGGGGGCCTAAGCTAGCTAGCTCCGCTGCAGCTAATGGGCGTCCGTCGAGATTAACTGGCGCAGACGGTGTTTCAATGCAGCGGAGCCGGGATTCCAAATCAGACAACCTCGCCTCGAGCGCCTCAAAAAGACAACATTTATTACATTTACCGTTATCACTAAAAGAGGCAGAGGTGTAGCTAAACATCTGACAGAGAGAGCACACCAGAGGAGAGGAAAGAGAGGTAGTAGCCATAGCTAGTGGCTAGAGAGCTGGAGAGCAAACCACACAGGCAGACAGCAAAACAGGAAGTGACGATACGTTACCACAAGGAAGTGACGATCCCTCACGTGACGATCCCTCATGTGCTTAGTTTATTTCACCCCTCTGGGTTGCATGTATAGTTTGTGTTCTACCCCTCGTGGCTTGTTCTTTTGTTATCTTTTGTTAATAAATCAACAAACTCACTGTTGGCATTTGGTGCCTCATTCCTGCCCTGAAAAGGGCATTTATGACTCTCTGAATGGCTTAAGAAAAACAAAATGAAGACTTTGGAGTGGCCTCGTCAAAGTCCTGACCTGAATCCGATTGAGATGCTGTGGCATGACCTTTAAAAGGTGGTTCATGCTCAAAAACCCTCCAGTGTGGCTGAATTACAACCATTCTTCAAAGATGAGTGGGCCAAAATTCCTCCACAGTGCTGTAAAAGATTCATTGTCAGTTATCACAAATGCTTGATTGCAGCTGTTGCTGCTAAGGGTGGCCCAACCAGTTATTAGGTTTAGGGGGAAATAATTTTTTCATACAGATCCACGTAAGTTTGGATTTTTTTCCCTTAAGAATAAACACCTTCATTTAAAAACTGCATTTTGTGTTTACTTGTGTTTTCTTTGTCTAATATTTAAATTTGTTTAATGATCTGAAACATTAAAGTGTGACGAACATACAAAAAATACGAGAAATCAGGAAGGGGGCAAACACTTTTTCACACCACTGTATCTATCTATATCTATCTACTGTATATACATGTACATCTCAAAAAATTTGAATATGAAAAAGTTCAGTATTTTTTGTCACTCATTTCAGAAAGTGAAACCCATATATTATATAGATTCATAACAGAGAGAGTGATATATTTCAGGCCAGCACGGTGGTGGAGTGGTTAGCACTGCGGCAGCACAGCAACTCACCCTTAGCCGGGGGATCCTGGGTTCGATCCCAGCCCCTGACCAACAGTGATCTGTGTGGAGTTTGCATGTTCTCCCCATGGGTTTACTCCGGGATTTCTCCGGTTTCCTCCCACACGCCAAAAACATGCCAGTTAGGTTAATTGGCATCAAACTGGGGATTCTAAATTGTCCTTAGGTATGGCTGTGAGAGTGAATGGTTGTCTGTCTCTCTGTGATGGACTGACGATCTGTCCAGGGTGTACCTTGCCTCTCGCCCAAAGATGCTGGGATAGGCTCCAGCCCCCCCGCGACCCGAAAAGGATTAAGTGAAAGAAGATGGATGGATGGATGGATGATATATTTCAAGTGTTTATTTTAATTTTGATGATTATGGCTTACAGCCCATGAAAACCCCAAATTCAGTTTCTCAAAAAATTAGAATATTACATAAAATTAGTTTAAAAAAAATAGTTTTTTAATAGAAATGTGGACCGACTGAAAAGTATGCCCATGTACACACTCAATACTTTGTCGGGGCTCCTTTTGGATTAATTACTACATGGAGGTGATCAGCGTGTGGCACTGCTGAGGTGTTATGAAAGTCCAGGTTGCTTTGACAGTGACCTTCAGCTCGTCTGCATTGTTGGGTCTGGCGTCTCTCATCTTCCTCTTAACAATACTCCATAGATTCTCTATGGGGTTTAGGTCAGGAGAGTTTGCTGGCCAATCAAACACAGTGATGCCATGGTCATTAAACCAGGTTTTGATACCTTTGGCATTGTGTGGGGGTGCCAAGTCCTGCTGGAAAATGAAATCAGCTTCTCCATAAAGCTTGTCAGCAGAAGGAAGCTTGGAGTGCTCTAAAATTTCCTGGTAGACGACTGTGCTGATTTTGGTCTTTATAAAACACAGTGGACCAACACCAGCTGATGACATGGTTCCTCAGATCATCAATGACTGTGGAAGCTTCACACTAAACCTCATGCAACTTAGATCCTGTGCCTCTCCACTCTTTCTCCAGACTCTGGGACTTTGGTTTCTAAATGAAATGCAAAATTTACTTTTATCTGAACAGAGGTCGTCTACTGGTGTTGGTCCACTGTGTTTCATCAAGACCAAAGTCAGCGCAGTCGTCTACCAGGAAATTTTAGAGCACTTCATGCTTCCCTCTGCTGACAAGCTTCATGGAGAAGCTGATTTCATTTTCCAGCAGGACTTGGCAACCCCCCCACACTGCCAAAAGTATTAAAACATGGTTTAATGACCATGGCATCACTGTGTTTGATCAGCAAACTCTCCTGACCTAAACCCCATAGAGAATCTATGGAGTATTGTCAAGAGGAAGATGAGAGACACCAGACCCAACAATGCAGACGAGCTGAAGGTAACTCAAAGCAACCTGGCCCTTCATAACACCTCAGCAGTGCCACAGGCTGATCACCTCCATGCCACGCCACATTGATACAGTAATTAATCCAAAAGGAGCCCCGACCAAGTAGTGTGTGTACATGGACATACTTTTCAGTTGGCCAACATTTCTATTAAAAAACTATTTTTTTAAAATTAATTTTATGTAATATTCTAATTTTTTGAGAAACTGAATTTGGGGTTTTCATGGACTGTAAGCCATAATCATCAAAATTAAAATAAACACTTGAAATATATTACTCTCTGTGTAATGAATCTATATAATATATGGGTTTCATTTTCTGAAATGAGTAACAAAAAATATTGAACTTTTTCATGATATTCTAATCTTTTGAGATGTACCTGTAAATATAAAAAATAGTGGTGTTGGACGATTAAAATTTTTAATTGCAATTAATCTTTTGGAATGTTGAGTTAATCACGATTAATAATGCATTAATTGTCTGTTTTTCCATACAGGTACAGTGTACCTTAAATCGGTTATTTTTCAAGTGTGTCATACTGTTATGAACATGGGAGTTGACAAATATGTTTGCTGTCTTCACCTTCAGGTTTATTAAAGCTTTCAACACATCCAAAATGACAAAAACTATCTAAAATATTCGCTAGAAATTTTTCAAAAGTAGAGTGCGTGTGCAAACAACGGAATGCCAGTGCTCATGAATGTCACTGCAACTCATTAAAGTCACTAAGCAGCCAACCAGCGAGCAGCCACAAATGGAGCTTGCTCTTTCTCCCATAGAAAACATCCACAACTTTTAAGCAGATCAACACAAAACCATGGACCTCATGTGTCACAACAGACACAATTTCCCTTTTAGCAGAAAAATTACAAACATTAACAAACAAATATCTCACCCGTGATGACAACCCACCATGCTGCAAAAATGGCGGGGGTGGGGGGGTGAATGGACATTACGGACACAGCTTGAGAATTCTTTTAGACTGGTTCTTACCAACAGTTGGACCCAAAGCTATGAGCTATAACAGGTGAATTTCTGTCAGTGTCAGCTGCTGGAGGTCAGCTACAACCTAGTATGTAGCTACTAGCCAGCTAGCCAGCTTCCACAGAAGAAGAACAACCCAACATCCAGGCGAAGCTTTAGAGGAGGCTGTAACAATGATCCAGGTGAGAGCTCCGACAGATAACATTGTAAACTTAAACATGACAGCACTTTGGGGATTTCCATGGCTGTAATCCAGCTTGTTTGATTTCGCAATGTCTGCATGGTGCACACAATGTCTGTGGCCAGAGCGGCTTTGGTACGAAGAGCTACGAGGTCAAAAGTACTGTTTACGCTTTCTGCCGTTAACTACCGTTAACGGCGATCACAAAATTTGTTGCTGTTAACAGGGGCAAAGCATTAACGGGCAGTTAATGTGATAATGGCAACACCCCTTTTATATATATGTATATACTGTATATATATATATATCCATCCATCCATCCATCCATCTTCTACCGCTTTTCCGGAGGTCCGGGTCGCGGAGGCAGCAGTTCAAGCAGAGAAGCCCAGACTTCCCTCCCCCAGCCACCTGCTCCAGCTCTTCAGAGAGGATACCAAGGTGTTCCCAGACCAGCTAGGAGACATAGTCTCTCCACCGAGTCCTGGGTCTGCCCCGGGGTCTCCTCCCAGCGGGATGTGCCTGAAACACCTCAAGTGGGAGGCGTCCAGGAGGCATCCTAATCAGATGCCCATACCACCTCAACTGACTCCTTTCAATGTGGAGGAGCAGCGGTTCTACTCTGAGCCTCTCCTGGGTGAGTGAGCTCCTCACCCTATCTCTGAGGGTGAGTCCAGCAATCCTACGGAGAAAGCTCATTTCAGCCGCTTGTATCCGCGATCTTGTTCTTTCGGTCATTACCCAAAGCTCGTGACCATAGGTGAGAGTAGGAATGTAGATTGACTGGTAAATCGACAGCTTTGCCTTAGAACTAAGCTCCCTCTTCACCACAACAGACCGGTACAACGTCCGCATCACTGCAGATGCTGCTCCGATCCGTCTGTCGATCTCTCGCTCCATTTCCCCCTCACTCGTGAACAAGACCCCAAGATACTTAAACTCCTCTACTTGAGGCAGGAGCCTGTTCCCAACCCAGAGAGGACAATCCACCTTTTTCTGGCTATATATATATATATATACACAGTATATATATATATATATATATATATATATATATATATATATATATATATGCATACCGTATTTTATGGACTATAAGGCGCACTTAAAATCCTTTAATTTTCTCAAAAATTGACAGTGCACTTTATAATCCAGTGCGCCTTATGTATTACTTTTGGTTGTTGTGCTTACTGACCTCAAACCGATTTTATGTGGTACACGGCGCTCAAAAATCGGTCAAAATGTTTTAGTACGACTTTGGTAAACTATGAAGCCGCACAGCTTGATGGATTGTCGGAGCATTACGGTAGTCAGGAGCCTCGCGGAGTAATATGTGCTTCAACAGGTAATATTACGGTGTGAAAATGAGTGGTGAAAATGAGTGAGTGGCTGAGAGAAGTTTACGTCGAGACCGGATGGCTTTTTCCACAAATCTCCGTCTCTGTTGATCTGCGACTCCATGCGCGCCCATCTCACCGATACTGTCAAAAGCCAAGTGAAGCAAACTAATTTGGAGCTTGCCATCATTCCGGGTGGATTAACCAAATTACTCCAGCCGCTAGATATTGGTGTCAACAGGTCATTCAAAGTTAAATTGCGAGCTGCGTGGGAGCATTGGATGACAGAAGGCGAACACACATTCACCAAGACAGGGAGGCAACGCCGGGCGAGTTACGCCACTATCTGCCAGTGGATCGTGGATGCCTGGGCTAAGGTATCAGTCTCAAGTGTTGTCCAAGCTTTCACGAAGGCGGGAATCATCACTGAACCGCTAAATAACAGCAACGAGACTGACTCGGATAATGACGAGAGGGATCCGGGCATGCTTGATGCCAAAATCACCCAACTGTTAAACTCAGACACTGAAGATGAAGAATTTGATGGATTTATGGAAGAGGAATGAACTGAAAAAGTGAGTGTACTGTTTTGTATTTTATGTGTTCCAACTAGTTTTTTGTGTTCCAACTGAATAATGTTGAGAGTGTGTGTTCCAACTGGTTTTTTGTGTTACAACTGAATACCGTAATGTTGAGAGTATGTGTTCCAACTGTTTTTATGTGTTACAACTGAACAATGTTGAGAGTTATTGTGAATAAGCTGACTAAAATTTCACTTATCTGACGGTTTTGTTGCACTTAATGTGTCTTGCTTAATGCGTCTTATAATCCAGTGCACCTTATGTATGAAAATAGACCGTCAAATAGACTGTTAATTGATACTGCGCCTTATAATCCGGTGCACCTTATAGTCTGAAAAATACGGTATATACAGTTAGGCCCAGAAATATTTGGACAGTGACACAATCTTCATGATTTGGGCTCTGCATGCCACCACATTGGATTTGAAATGAAACAACTACAACGGAATTGAAGTGCAGACTTTAAGGTTTAATTCAAGGGGTTGAACAAAAATATATGATTAAACATGTAGGAATTGTAGCTATTTTTATACAAACGCTCCTCATTTCAGGGGCTCAAAAGTAATTGGACAAATAAACATAACCCTAAGTAAAATGTTACTTTTCAATATTTTGTTGAGAATCCTTTGCAGGCAATGACTGCCTGGAGTCTGGAACCCATGGACATCACCAAACGCTGGGTTTCCTCCTTTGTGATGCTTTGCCAGGCCTTTACTGCCGCTGTCTTCAGTTGTTGCTTGCTTGTGGGTCTTTCTGCCTTAAGTTTTGTCTTGAGCAAGTGAAATGCATGCTCGATTGGGTTGAGATCTGGTGATTGACTCGGCCATTGCAGAATATTCCACTTCTTTGCTTTAAAAAAACTCCTGGGTTGCTTTTGCAGTATGTTTTGGATCATTGTCTATCTGTACTGTGAAGCGTCGTCCAATCAACTTTGCTGCATTTGGCTGAATCTGAGCAGAAAGTATATCCCTATACACTTCAGAATTCATCCAGCTGCTTCTGTCTTTTGTCACATCATCAATAAACACAAGTGACCCAGTGCCATTGGAAGCCATGCATGCCCATGCCATCACACTGCCTCCACCATGTTTTACAGAAGATGTGGTGTGCTTTGGCTCATGAGCTTTTCCAATTCTTCTCCAAACTCTCTTCTTCCCATCATTCTGGTACAGGTTGATCTTAGTCTCATCTGTCAAAAGAATGCTGTTCCAGAACTGGGCTGGCTTCTTCAGGTGTTTTTTGGCAAAGTCAATTCTGGCCTTTCTAATTTTGAGGCTGATTAATGGTTTGCACCTTGTGGTGAATCCTTTGTATTTACTCTCATGAAGTCTTCTCTTTATGGTAGACTTAGATACTGATACACCTACTTCCTGGAGAGTGTTCTTCACTTGAGTGGATGTTGTGAAGGGATTCTGCGATCATCCACCACTGTTGTCTTCTGTGGATGTCCAGGCCTTTTTGAGTTCCCAAGCTCACCAGTGCACTCTTTTTTATCTCAGAATGTACCAAACTGTTGATTTGGCCACTCCTAACATTTCTGCTATCTCTCTGATGGATTTCTTCTTTTTTTCAGCCTCAGGATGGTCTGTTTCACCTCCATTGAGAGCTCCTTTGACCGCATGTTGTGTGTTCACAGCAACAGCTTCCAAATGCAAACGCCACACCTGGATCTCAACTCCAGACCTTTTAACTGCTTAATTGATGACAGGTTAACGAGGGAAGAGCCCATGCAGCCTTGTTATTTTTTTTTGCAATCTTCTGAGTCAATTGTCCAATTACTTTTGGTCCCTTGAAAAAGAGGCGGTTACGTATTAAAGAGCTGTAATTCCTAAACCCTTGCTCCAATTTGGATGTGAATACTCTCAAATTACAGCTGAGAGTCTGCACTTTAAGCCCATATTGATTATATAATTGTATCCTGAATATGTTTTTGTAAACAGCTAAAATAACAAAACTTGTGTCACTGTCCAAATATATATATACGTATATATATATATATACACTACCGTTCAAAAGTTTGGGGTCACCCAGACAATTATTTTGTGTTTTCCATGAAAAGTCACACTTATTTACCACCATGAGTTGTAAAATGAATAGAAAATATAGTCAAGACATTGACAAGGTTAGAAATAATGATTTGTATTTGAAATAATTTTTTTCTTCAAACGTTGCTTCCGTCAAAGAATCCTCCATTTGCAGCAATTACAGCATTGCAGACCTAACATGACTGCACAAGGGTTTTCTAATCATCCATTAGCCTTCTGACGCAATGAGCAAACACATTGCACCATTAGAACACTGGAGTGATAGTTGCTGGAAATGGGCCTCTATACACCTATGTAGATATTGCACCAAAAACCAGACATTTGCAGCTAGAATAGTCATTTACCACATTAGCAATGTATAGAGTGTATTTCTGATTAGTTTAAAGTTATCGTCATTGAAAAAAAGTGCTTTTCTTTCAAAAATAAGGAAATTTCTAAATGACCCCAAACTTTTGAACGGTAGTGTACAGTATATATATATATATATATATATATATATATATATCAGGAGTGATTTTAGCCCATTCTTCCACACAAACTGTCTTCAGATCTTGAAGGTTCCGTGGTTGTCTTCTATGAACTCTGATCTTCAGTTTGTTCCATAGATTTTCAGTTGGATTCAGGTCAGAAGACTGACTGGGACATTCTAGCAGCTTTATTTTCCTTCTCTGGAGACAGTTGAGACTTTTCTTGGCTGTGTGGGATCATTGTCTTGCTGAAATGTCAACCCTTGTTTCATCTTCAGCATCTTGGCAGATGGCAACAGGTTCTTATAAACAATGTCTCAGTACATTTGTCCATTCATTTTTCCTTCAATTATATGAAGTCTGCCTGTACCATGTGCTGAAAAACACCCCCACACCATGATGCTCCCACCTCCAAACTTCACTGCTGGTGTGGTGTTTTGGGGCTGATGTGCAGTACCAATTCTTCTCCAAACATGCTGTGTGCTGTGGCATCCAAAAAGTTCAATTTTGGCTCATCTGACCAGACTATATTCTCCCAGCGTTTTACTGGCTTGCCCAAATGGCTTCAGCATACTTTTCTTCAGAATATATGCTGTGTATATATATATATATATATATATATACAGTATATAAATCTTCATAATAGTACATACACAAAGACTTGTGGACTTAAGAAAAACTTCAAAACTCACCTGTGTG